>CM065594.1:212777201-213379701 GCA_033119425.1 Bufotes viridis | reverse complement strand
CATATACATTGTATATATCATGTATGTTTACGTACACTATATAGACATATACACCATAGGTGCACCATCTATACATAATGTGCACACACTGTTACCATGCTCCACAGGCACATACCGCCATACCCTATAGTCCACATACATGGTATATATCATGTATGGATATGTACACGATATATACATGATGTGCGCACACTGCATGTTACCATGCTCCTTCACATACCCTATAGTGCGCTCTACAACCTTTCTATAGGTGTGATACCTGCAGGCCTACATCGCCAACCGAGACATCTTTGGGATATTTATAGGGCACTATCTGTCTTGGCAGTGAAGAATACATAGAATATGTGAGTCTGTATATTTATCCACTCACTAAAGATGGGTACAAAATGACATCTTGCCCAAAAGTTTTGTGGCCGCCGTACTGTACGTGTTCTTGGTTCCCTGTGTTTTACATCGGCAGTCCTGTATACGCCGTATAGGTGATGTACTACGATGTGACCCTGTACTGCGGTGCTACTCGGCTGCTACTCCCACTGATGGCTCTTTTAATTAACCTCCCGCCTGATGTCTAATCACCTGAGATCCTATTACCGTAATATGTGTCTTCAATTCATTTTGCAATGAATGTCCAATTACGGGATGACCGCGGGCAGCAGCTGTCGTCCTCGCCCCCAGTCGTATGCCGCCCTGCTGTCACCTGGGAAGGCCACAGGTCTCTCCAGGTATCTGATTACCTGCAGACCTGCCACAACCTATTATCCTGTACGCTGCTACGTAATTCAGGGAATGGAGACTAAACGCCTGAGCCCCGCCGCTCACATGGATTCAGAACCAATGTGTCTTACGGAGAATATTTATTTTGTGTATTCCCTACAGACAGACAGGGGCGTGGGGGGCGCAGGGTGTCCCTGGCACACAGCGGATTGATACACTGTCTGAACAATGGGTGCCTGTGTCCTCCTGGTGTCGGTTCCGTGCAGTACACAGGGTGGCAGGCCGCTGCCGGGTGGCGCACTTCCTCTTTCTTAGGGCTGCGCCTCCTGCATCCCTCCAAGCTCGATTCGTAACGGCACAATGCCCCTCTATCTGAATATGCTTTCTGTGAGCGATGCCCCTCTCCTAGCCCCATGTGAATGATGGCTTCCGCCCTCCCCTCTCCAGCAGCCATGTATGCGGAAGTCAGACCATCCTGGCATCAGATGCACAACACTCATTTTCCCAGGATTAACTGTTTGATTGCCTGGCCGGCTAGATCGCTGTGTCTCGCTGCTGAGGAATGCCTCCCCTCCTCTAAGATACACCGATATAAGACCCCCAAATCTGCCGCAGTGTACCGCATGTCCCCTTACGTCGCGGAGCATTCCCAGCCATAAACCTTAATCCGTCATGTACTTGAGGTGTGGAAATGAACAAAACTTTTTGGCAAGGTGGGTGGGGCGCGGCTATTCTAATGTCTGCTACCGGTCGACCTGTACATTCCTGGCTCACCTGAACTAAGCGCGCGCAGGGTGATCTCCAGTTTTGGACTGCTTGGGATTTTTGGAATTCTGTGTTCCTGGAGGGGGTTAAGTCAATTCATGGACCCCACCCTTTGCTGGGTTTGACCCTAGGAGTTCATTTTCCCAGGGCTTAAAAAACTTGCAGCAATCTCGCCTCCCCTCCCCCTGCTAAACGTCTCCTTTTGTGATTAGCTTCCGTTCATGTGAATAGAGACTTGTGCGTGTTTGTCTAAGTGCACGTCTGATGTCGCATTTTCGTGTCTTCTTGAAGTCTCTTGTTCACGGGAAAACCTGTTGCACAATAAGTTTCTTCTGGTTAATGCTTGCTGGAGTCGGAATTCGTCAGGAACCTCATGGGGGAGAGAAGGGAAGACTGACTGCAGCGAGGGGCTGCACTGACAGCTGTTTTCCTGCCTCAGTCTATGGGGTTGCTTAGTTTCTCTCATGTATTGGGGCTTTATTCCCTCGCTCGCTTGTTTATTGTACCGTCCGTCTGCTTCTCACGTCCATAATGCGAGCAGACATAAGCATCTGTATTATGGCTGCAACCGCCGGACCCTGGCGGTTCTTGCATCACTATGGGGTTCTGTGGTGAGCCAAATTCGGATAAGTAGATATATAGGGGTGAGTTCAGTTATCATCACAGCAATCCAGATACTAAAATAAGCCCTCCTTTCACTCGCCCATGTCCACGATGACATCCGTGACAAGATGGTCAGTGAACATGTCCGTAAAGGATCCGTGTTTGGTCTGCGTGTCAGTTTTTGCTTTCCGTGTGTCATCCGTATTTCATAGAGACTGCTAGGCTGAATATCAATTTCCAGAGCATGTTTTAGCAATGAGGTCTCATGTAGTGTTGAGCGAACTTGTTTTTTAACACTTGTTTAACTTCGGGTTATCGAAGAATCCCGTTATGGATTCTAAATTCCGTTATGGTCTGTGGTAGCTGGATCCATGCACACGTTTTGTGGCTCTGCGGTTTGCCTCTTTTTTTGACTTCTGGTCTTGTCTTCAAAAACTGCATTAAAAACCTGAATGTGTGGCAGCTCCCTAAGGGAATGACCCCATAGTGTGGCAGTGTCATGCCCGTGGTTGGGACACACCCATGCTGCGTTAGAGTACTGCAAGGCTGAATGTACCGCAGCGAGCTGTAATTAAGCTAACGAACATCGCACTGTTCAGGTTCTGTATCGTTAATGGCTGCGCGGTATGACCGTTCCTTGTGGTCGTACCCAATCTATAAAACGTACCTGCAGTACACAATCTGACCCGCTGACGTGGTGCGACACCCCTGCGCACTGGGTGATACAATTGCCATGGCAGTCATACCATGGAAATTATCGTGTACCAGTCCATATCTAGATTAGTGGTCCTGGGCATGGGGCGTTGCCACACAGTTGTACCACTCAGCCTGCAGGAGCGTATCACCATGCCAGATGGTCAGATCACACATGAAAACAAAAGTACAGGTGTGCTTCAAGGCAGAGGTGCACAACCTGCGCCCCCGCCCCATCAGTCTCGGCAGAGTAATACTAGTCTGTGAGTAGCTGCTCACATGTAGCTTCCATGTCAGAGAGAAGACGGGTGGCAAACAGTTCAGGACCAGGGAGGACTAAGAACGAAGGTTCTCATTTCCCCAGGTCATGGTTCATCAGTAGTGTTGAGCGAACTTGTATTTTAAGTTCTGCGTCCAAAGTTCGGGTTCTCGAAGAATCCCGTTATGGATTCCGCTACCACAGACCATAACGGAATTTGGAATCCATAACGGGATTCTTCGTTAACCCGAACCTTGGACGCAGAACTTAAAAAACAAGTTCACTCAACGCTATTCATCAGTAGTAGTAAGGGAGAGTTCACATCACAGATCCATCAGAAGAACAGAAAAATAAAGAAAAAAAGGATCTTGTAAAAGAAAAAACAGCAGTTATTTTTTCAGACTGAAAAAAATTCCTGACAGAAATGGCTCAAACGGATGCCATATGTGCAAAGTGATGCTCAGGATCTTTATTGTTTTTCTTTATTTTTCTGTTCGGATCAGAAGAACTGAAAGATGATGGTGATGTGAACTTCCCCTAAGGCCTCATGCATGCGGCCGTTGTTGTGGTCTGCGTCCGAGCCGCATATTTTGCGGCTCGGGCGCGGAACCTATTCACTTCAATGGGGCCGCAAAAGATTCACTTCAATGGGGCCGCAAAAATGCGGACAGCACTCCGTGTGCTGGCTGCAAAAGATGCGGACAGCACTCCGTGTGCTTGCTGCAAAAGATGCGGACAGCACTCCATGTGCTGGCTGCAAAAGATTTGGACAGCACTCCGTGTGCTGTCCGCATCCGTTGCTCCGTTCCGTGCCCCCGCCAAAAAAATAGAGCATGTCCTATTCTTGTCCGTTTTGCGGACAAGAATAGGCATTTCTATAATGGGCCGCATTCCGTTCCGCAAATTGCGGAACGTGGAGCAGCTTCTGTGTTTTGCGGACCGCAAAACACCAACGGTCGTGTGCATGTAGCCTAAGTCAGAGCAACAGGACTTTTTCTTGAAGACGTTTCGCTAGTCATTGACTTGCTTTCTCATTTAGGATTTGTAAGTCGGATGACTTCTGAGACGTCTTTTGCTTGTTCATTGGGTGATCGGCAGCAGATTTACACCGGCCTAGTATCTGTAACAAGTGTTCGTAGTAATGTTTGTTCCCGATAATTGCCCCAACAATTGTATGGATTAAATCCAGCTTTTATGGGCTATTTCTCTGTTCTTGTCGAGTTGTCGTTATACGATTCTGTCCTGTTTGTGGCTAAAAGAGCCTGAAAAACTGCGCCTAAAGCGCGAGATCACAGACCTGGGGGACGTCCACATGTGTATTGATTTTCTGTGGATTTTACCCTCTGTATTTTAAAGGGGGGAAAGTTGCAGTGGAAATCTGCAGTCATGTGGAGTGGATTTTATATTCGCATCGCTGGTCAGTGTGAGGATTTCTTACAGCGTGTGGATGACATTTGTGTTAATCTCCCTTGCTTTACTGCTACTGTAAAACGCTTCAGATTTTCTGCATGCATTTCCACTGCAGAAAATCTTCAGTGCTTGTTACATATCCTAAATCCGCAGCATATCAATTTAGTCGGATTCACATGACCGTAGTCATCTCCCCGACCCCACCTGACTATCATAGTCATTTATGATAGTTCATATGTAGTGTTGAGTGAACTTGTTTTTTAAGTTCTGCGTCCAAAGTTCGGGTTATCAAAGAATCCCGCTTCCATGGACCATAACGGAATTTGGAATCCATAACGGGATTCTTCGATAACCTGAACACGAACTTTGGACGCAAAGTTCGCTCAACACTATTCATATGTGATTGCGGATCTCCATCATCATGTGAGTACAGAAGATCAGCGATGACATATGAACTGACTGTATCATCCATCACTATAATGTAGTTAGTTTGGGTCAGGGGAGATGCGGCCAACACACGGACCATGCTTCCCGGGCCAATTATGGTTTTGTGAATCGCCCTTTATATTGCGGATTTTACTCTTCGTAGTGCATAGGGTGAAATTTGCGGAAAACCCGCACATGTAACTCAATCTCAAGTATACTGCTATATTGTGGATCCATAAGAGCCTGCATTTGCCTGCTTGGTCGTATTCTTGCCCTGCAGTATAGTGGTCAGGAGCTGCCTGGCTATAGAGTATTGCCATGTCCATGTACCGTGCATGGTGGGTGGCACATGTAGCTTTGGCTCTGTATTCTAGACCTGAAGGCACTCTGTGTGTCTCCATATGGTTCCTCTATAAGTTGGCATACGATACTCTCTGCTACAGGACCCAGAGACAAAAAAAACCCAAAACGCTTGGCATACTCAATGGGCCTATAGCATCATAACCAGCCGCACTCATGAGGACCAGCCCTGTGTCTGCTTTTGTGAGCCACGCATTGTATACCGCCATATACACAGCAGCTGCAGTTATAGGTATCGGTGCTATATGTATTTGCGATTGGTGTTGAACACCTCTGCATTAGGCCTCATGCACAATGCCGTTGCAATTTGCGGTCCCCAATTCACGGGCAACGTCTGTGCGGTGACTGGGACAGATCGTGCTCTGTCCGTACAGCAAAAAAATAGAACATGTTCTTTTGCAGTGGTGAGGCACGGACAGATACACCATGGAAGCACTCAATAATGCTTTCCCGGGGTTCCTTGCCTCCATTCCGCACCGCAGCTCCGAATTGCGGACCCATTCAAGTGAATGGGTCTGGATCCGTGATGCGGGGAGCACACAACCGGTGCCCGCATATTGCGGACCTGCTGTTTGTAGGCCGCAATACAGCCACGGCCCGGCAACGGTCGTGTGCATGAGGCCTTCGTTTTTAGGGAGTTTTCTTGAGAACAGGTCCAAGTTCAACAGTTTTCTAATCTAATACACTGACGGCTGTGCCAGATGGTTGAATTCATTTTACCAGTACTTCCAGTGGGGGGTTGTAATGGCGTCCTAGCCCGTGCCAGCACAGTGATACCATAGAGGCGCTGGTGTAAATTCGTCACTCAACCAGCAGGACCATAAACAGGAGGTAGCCTTCACTGAATGGCGATGTATACGTTTAGCATGCCCAAATTTCTACAGCTGACCATACGTATGAGAGAAAAGACGAGCAAACCTGCAGACTGGATTACCTTTCATGGGGAGCGGGTGTAGCGGAGGGCATCCTTTCTTTCTACAGAACAGGGGTCTTATTCCCTCTAGTCATTGAAGTAAACTTGGCCAAGGCAACCATATGAGGTCTGCAGTACCTAGATAGGAGAAGGTTTGATTGGGAAGCATATTCTATGGGGTGATGCCGCTTGGGACACAGTAGTCCTACCTGTCCACCCTGAGCTTTATTGCAAGGACATCAGGGCTTTGCCGTTCTTCCCTTTTACAAGGCCTGCAATCAGTGTCAGGGCCACATGCAGCCGGATGACCTTTTACTTGAATGTAGGGAGGGGGCAGAGGCTGAATAATGGCCCAAAACATTTAATAATATAAACCATATAATAAAAGGAAGAAAATACATAGATATGATCTATGCTTCCATATGTATCCATACATAGGCTGTTTCTAGTGTATAATGCGATAGAAAAATGAATCCAGCCAGCGAAGGAGGCAATATAGACAATCACAGTACATTAGTAAGTGCCTTGTATTAACTTTCTCTTCATGATAAATGCTATGTGCTGAAGTGAGAGAACCCCTTTAATCTACACTGCTGTGTGCGTGTAACCTGTAGTTTTACAACTTCCGCTGAGCCCCAGGTCACTGATCTAGAGCGATGGGTTTCCTATTTTCTCCCATTAGACTTCTTATAAAGTTGCAAACATTTTCGCAATCTCCAGTAAGTGGCGATGTAGAAAGTAGAGTAACATTTCGAGACAGAAGTGTTAGGTTCCTGTTACAGGGCCCGATGTGTCAGGCTTGTCCCCACAGAGAATCATTGCTCCTGGACAGCAGATTTCTGTTCAGCGAGTTTTCCGTCCAGATGCGTGTTGTAAGCGGATAGCATCCGGACTTATTCCTGACCCATGAATTTCAATGAATATGTGCACATGAGCATTTTTATTTATTTTTTATCATCTCTGCGTTCAGGAAAAATCGTAGGATGTTGTATAAGAAAGAGGAGGCACTACAGACATTGGACAGCTCCATTCTCCCGCGGCTCTCACCCCAAAGCCTGTTGCGTGTTCCCCCTGCTCCACCGCCACACTGCGCAGTCGCTATGTTCTCTAATCGGAACTGCTAAGCTGTACAACAGTGTCCGTATCGAACTGAACAGGGTATCAGAGTATCGGAAAAGTGTTGATATTCCAATATCCGGTGCAACCCTAATGGTTGCTAGGGGATGTTGAGTGTTGTTGTTCAGTTTTTCTTCACGCACGTGAAAAACGCATAAAAAATTAATTGCATCCGTGTGGTAAAACTGAAACAGACCCCCACTCATTCCGTATCGCTTGTGTGGAATAAGCAGAACCATCTGCTGCACAAAAATGATGATTTTTGGTGCCAGCAGAACGGCATGATCGCCCCATGAACGAGCGTCTGCTTGTTCACCATGTGAGCACGGCACCTTTTACACAGGCCAGTTATCAGGAATGAGTGTTCATACAATTGCTCATCCCCCGATTATCGATCCGTGTAAAAGGACCCGTAAAGAGGTTTACTGTGACTTTAATGCTGATGACCTGTCCTCTGGACCCCCGCCGATCAGCTGTTTGAGAAGGCATCGGAGCTCGCAGTAGCGCCACAACCTCACAGCTTTTTCTAGGCCATGCAATGTCACGTTGATCAGTCACGTGGCCTAGGTGCAGCCCGGCCCCATTAAAGTGAATGGGGCTGAGCGCGATACCGAGCACAGGCACTATACAGTGTACGGCGTTATGCTTGGTGAACATGGAGATGGCCTCGGTACTCGCAGGACTGCCGGTGGCTTCTCAAGCAGCTGATTGGCGGTGGTCCTGGGTGTCCGATCCCTGCACACATTGCTGATTCTCGTGCAGAAAAACTGCAGCATAAGTTTCAGCGAAGTGAATTCGATTTGACAAATTCATGTACACTTTGCTTGTGAGGAAATTGGCCGGCTGTGTGGATTTTGAAATCCACAGCATGTCTATTCTTTGTGCAATTATTTTTTTGGGCGGGTTTCATCCTTTTCATTGCAAAGGTTAGATGTACCGAAAATCTGCATCAAAACTGCAAGTAACACATAAAGCACACAGAAATACACATAAAAAGCCGTGCAGATTTTCAGTTTTTAAACCTGCACCCATGTGCAGGTAACCTTAGACTTGAAGGTGTATTCTAGTTTTTTGAAGTTATCCCCTATTCACAGGATGAGGCATAACTATTAGGGCTTGTTCACACGACCGTATGGTTTTGCGGTCCGTTTTTCACGGATCCGTTGTTCCTTTTTTTGGATCCGTTGTGATTCCGTTTCTGTTCCGTTTTTCTGCAAAAACAGGAACTTTATAATCATTGCAAACACCAAACAAGACCTTTTTACTTGTTTCACACCCTAAACATGCTTTCTTTTTTACAAAAATGCACCCATGCAATGCAAAAAATAAAAGCCATGCAGAAATTGTTTTGAAGTTACTGTAATTTAATAATTCACTATAGACATTGAAGTAACTTGGACGCAGAAAAAGTGAATAAAACTTGCAAAAGAAATTGTTAAAACACCAACAAAAAAAACTGAAGGACACATTTTAAGAATTCATTGTGAGTAGTAAAGGACTACTGCGTCCCAACTTTTTGTTCCTGTCTGTAGATGTAAGAGAATGGGGTGACTGGTATTACTGCACCAGATCTGAATGGTCATGCGGTGATAGGTTGGAGGTGAGGTCTTGTACTGATGAGGGGGTTTTCCTTAGTCTCCGTTCTCACTGAGGTCATTCTTCCATGCTGTGGGTTTCTGGTGCACCTTACAAAATCTCAGTCTTTTCCACCAACCTGATGGATTTCATTATAGGGCATCTTTCTGTGATGAGGATCCGAGACAAGATGGTCAGTGTTGCGTCCGTGAAGATGTCTGTGAATTGACGGTAGTTTGCCCTTCGTGTGTCGTCCATATTCCACGTGCACTGCTCTGCTGAAGACTAATGTCCAGAGCATCTCCTACAAATCGTCAGTGAAAACCACTGAGAGAACACAGATGCCATCCATCGTCTGTCCTTGGTTTTCACAGACCTTAGACTTCAGTGGACCGCTTTGGCCTACATCACGGACCAGAGAAGTGCACTGATGTAGGAATAAACACATTAAAGTCAATGGACCCACGTGCCGCCCGTTGAGAATATGGACATCACATGTCCGAGATATACTGAGGTATGAAATATACCGGGTCCGCAGAATCTTTCACATGTTATGGATTCCTTAAAAAATGGGAAATGAGAGCCTAAGGTGGAAATAGAATATCAGACATTTTATTACTTGTGGGACATGGCAAAGCTATTCTATGTAACTGAAATGTCGCACAATATCTACAATAGTTGTAGGATATTACCAAAAACAAGGCAAAAAATACAATAATAATTCAAAAAATTCATCTTTATTCCAAATACATTATCATAATAAAAAACAAGGAAGATGGGACATTAAAAAGACAGGAAAATGTAATATCCATAAAGGGAGCAGTGATGTATCCAATGAACCACAGTAGGTGCTACTCAAAACAGAGGAGCATAAAGACTCACATATAGTAATGACATAAAGTGCAAAGTGCCTATTACAAGAAAAGCAAATTCACAAAAACAATATAAAGGCATAAAGTGCCAAGTAATACCTACAAATACATCAATAGCACTGCTCACCGAACCCGACGACGTCGCGATGTTGCTTCATCAGGGATGTGAGGCAATACAAACAGATAGCTAGTCGTTACACAATACATCAGACTGTCCCGACAGTGCTGATGTTAGCTTCATCAGGGAATGTGACTCCTGATGAAGCTAACATCGCGAAACGCACGTCGGGTTCGGTGAGCAGTGCTATTGATGTATTTGTAGGTATTACTTGGCACTTTATGCCTTTATATTGTTTTTGTGAATTTGCTTTTCTTGTAATAGGCACTTTGCACTTTATGTCATTACTATATGTGAGTCTTTATGCTCCTCTGTTTTGAGTAGCACCTACTGTGGTTCATTGGATACATCACTGCTCCCTTTATGGATATTACATTTTCCTGTCTTTTTAATGTCCCATCTTCCTTGTTTTTTATTATGATAATGTATTTGGAATAAAGATGAATTTTTTGAATTATTATTGTATTTTTTGCCTTGTTTTTGGTAATATTATTGAGGGACTAGGTTCTAATAGGTTTTTGTCCCATACATTTATAGGTGTTAATAGTTGTAGGATGTACCTGGCGGCGGTCACCAAAGTTTGCTTGTAAATGCTGACTTTTTAACTGTTGTCCTCTTGTGTGGCAGGCTGGCTGTTAGCGTGGTGGTAGTCCTTATTTTACAGTGCGGATCGCTGCATTGTACTGTGTAATGGGACTGGACAGGCTATAAGAGCTCTGCGCTTCTCTGACCTGGAAAGAGTCCTCTGCATAGGCACATGGGTATACGGTTCATGTCCACTCAGCCGATCCAAGGCTCAGGCACATGGGTGTATGGTTCATATACACTCAGCCGATCCAAGGCTCAGGCACACGGGTGTACTGTTCATATACACTCAGCCCATCCAAGGCTTAGTCACATGGGTATACTGTTCATATACACTCAGCCCATCCAAAGCTTAGGCACATGGGTGTACGGTTCATATACGCTCAGCCCATCCAAGGCTTAGGCACATGGGTGTACCGTTCATATATAGAGATGAGCGAACTTTATAGTTCGGCGCTGATTGTGGTCGCCGCATCTCAGCTATGGATTCACTACCGCGGACTATCCCGGCATATGGAATTCATAAGGGGCAGCTTCCACGAACCCGAACTGTTGAAAAGGCGAAGGACCTGGGGTGACGTCACCGTCATGTGATCAGTGCAGGGGGCGTGGCTCAGCACAGGATCAAATCCAGTGCTGAGCCATGCCCCCTGCACTGATCACATGATGGTGACGTCACCCCAGGTCCTTCGGCTTTTCAACAGTTCGGGTTCGTGGAAGCCGCCCCTTATGGATTCCATATGCCGGGATAGTCCGCGGTAGTGGAATCCATAACGGGATGCGGCGATTACCACAACCCGAACGCCGAACTATTTTTTTAAAGTTCGCTCATCTCTATTCATATACGCTCAGCCCATCCAAAGCTTAGGCACATGGGTGTACGGTTCATATACACTCAGCCGATCCAAGGCTCAGGTACATGGGTATACTGTTTATATACACTCAGCCGATCCAAGGCTTAGGCACATGGGTGTACGGTTTATATACACTCAGCCCATCCAAGGCTTAGGCACATGGGTGTACGGTTAATGTCCACTCAGCCGATCCAAGGCTTAGGCACATGGGTATACGGTTCATATATGCTCAGCCGATCCAAGACTTAGGCACATGGGTATACGTTTCATGTACACTCAGCCCATCGAAGGCTTAGGCACATGTAGACGGCCCGGTCCGCGTTCACACTCCGTGCAGGAGTGGGTCCATTAGGTGACCAAAATGTATATTGATGGAGGCAGGGCTGATAACTGTCGATCTGCAGATAAATCTCCGTAATCCAGACTCTGTAGATTGTATAAAATAAAATGGTCAGTCGTCTCATGTGAATGGTGGTGTATGCACTATATACTGTTACCTGTATGCCCGTTGTGGCTGCTCTACAGACAAGTAGACCATTGTGCCGCTGCTGACCAATATCTGACAGGCGTTTCTGATAAAATTAGCAAATACAAAGGTCGTTCTCTCTGATTCATTTGCTTATCAGACTGTCAGCACTGAAATGGCTTTTATTTTCTCAATGCTATCATTTTTCCAGTCGTGCCAATGTGAGAAGTGGTTATTGTTGCTGACCATATGGGCTTATTCAGACGAGCGATGTAAAACGAGTCTGTTTTCTACCCATTTGCAATCAGTATGATCTGTGACTGCGCGCTGTTCCGTCGTATATCATACATTTATCGTGTCCGTAAAAGAAAGAAAAATGTCCACAGTCCACCTCTTGTTTCTTAGCAACCATCCGTGAACAACGGACCGCACGTGGTTGGCGGATTTGTGCTGTTTTTCACACACCCATTGACTGGAATGGGTGAGTCTAGCGTGAAAATTGGACTACAATAGTGCTCGGTGTGATATTTCTCTGTACGGACTGATGGTCCATGAAGAAAACTGGACATCTGAATTGCATTGACTTTAATGTGACGGCATTCAGTCCGTGTGCTGCCTGTTCTACGGTCAGACAGCACACAGACATCAGATTTGCTCGTCTGATTAGTTGCAGAAATTTCTGCGACTATAATTCATCTGGTTTGGGCTTGCAGAAATCCAAATGAGCTGCATGTGAATATACCCTAACATTTAACAATTCTGTGGTAGCAATAGTTCATTTTGGATCTTAAAGGGGTTCTCTGGGAATTATTTAAAATGGCCGCCAGCAGCCTGTCCTAAAATATGAGGAGGAGTGGTTACCACCACTTGAAGAGCTGCCTGGAGGGGTGATCCAGTGGGGCCTCACTACACACTACACTACTCTACCATAGATGGTAATAATGTGATCCTGCCTATACCATGGCTGAGCAGCCTGACAGGAACACTCACCAATGTATAATACATGAAAACGCCAGAGAGCAGTGTGTAGTGAGTCCTTGTCCCACACTCTTCGGGGGAGCTCTGCAAGTGGAGGACACCAGTCCTGCTCACGTTCTAGGGCAGGTCGCTGGTGGCCATTTTAAATCATTCCCAGAGAACCCCTTTAATTTATTAGAACATTTTTCTTAGTTATCAGCTGTTTCTCCACAGTTAAAGCATTTATGAATTTCCAGTGTTGGGCAATTGAAGGTAATGCTCACACTGCGGCAACAATTCACAATGTTTGGATGGAAAAACTTGTTTCAGAATGACTGTTTTTGAATGATTTTGACCCCCCCGGCCCGGAACTGTTCATCCTGCGCCTCCTGATGCATAAACACGTCAGAACTATTGTGAAAACTGACACACAGTTGGAGGAAGGGAGCAGGAGGAAGTGAACGTGGCTGTGTAAGAATGCAGATTTAAATGTCATCAGCTTTGCCATGTTAAATGATGGCTCCTAAGGGGGTTTTAATGGCTGCCATGTGTGGATGTCACCAAGTGGCAGGAATGTACTGAACTAGCAGCGCTGTGAGACGATACAGCTTCTCATAAAGAATAGCTTCTGTTAGTCACCATCTTCCTGTAAAGAGAAGTATGTATGTGGCCGCTGCCTTTCATGTCTGTCCTCTGAGGGGAGCCTTGCGTCAATGTTCCCAGCCTTCTTGAGACTAATCCCACAGATGTACACGCCCTGTGTCAGCCGGCCAGAAAACACTTACCTGGGGGTGCTAAATTCCTCATTACCTTGGTTTGACCTCGTCATAAGATGTCCCAACATTTTCCTGAATGGTGTGCGCCACGCCTTTTTTTACATATTTTACTACGTACATATCTGAAGGTAGGTGTGAAAGAGCCCTTAGGTGTCCACATCAGAAGTGCTTTCTCCCAATGAACATTGCTAGGAACGGGCCCTCCCGATAATTGCTCCAGTCATTGGCCCGTGTAAAGGGGCCTTAACACATCGGCTCAGATTTACTAATGTGCCTGCACCTAGAATACGTCTAAAAAGTGGAGCAAATTGTCACTATTTCGGTGCAGCTATGGTTTCTATACTTTTCCTTATGAAAAAAGAAATAAAATCTGCACAGACCAGTAAGGGCTCGTGTATACGTGTGCCAGCCCAGCCCACGCTGCAGTCTGCAATGTATGAGCACCAACCGTAGGGCCGCCGCATGCGGACGCGTACCCATTCTGCATCTGACAGTCTGCACCGCAAAAAAGTAGTGCATGCACTACTTTTTTGTAGTGCAGAGGCACGGACATAAACACCATTGAAGCACTCCGTGGGGATCCGTGCCTCCATTCCGCATCGACCTTCTGGATTGCGGACCTGTACAAGTGAATAGGTCCGCATCCGTGATGAGGGGTGTACACGGCCGGTGCCCGTGCATTGTGGACCGCAATACGGGCACGGTTGGGCAGTGGCCGTGTGCATGAGGCCTAAATCTGCACTATTTATTGCATTTTTTTGTGTGGATTTTGTCTATTTTTATGCAGATTTTCTGTGTATTTTCATAACTCCACTGAAGTCTGTGGGGAAAACCACAATGCATCAGCCGTGGAGCCGCACAAACAATCGATGTGCTGTGGATCTTAAAAGCCGCACTGCAGGGCAACTTCTGTGCGTACAAAATATGCACCGTGTACATGAAATTTGGAAAGATCTGCTGGTACTGTATTAGGCCTCTTTCACACGGGCGTCACGTTTGACGCCCGGATGAGAGGCAGGTGCGTTGCAGCAAAATGCGCGATTTTTCCGCGCGAGTGCAAATCGTTTTAATGCGTTTTGCACGTGCGTGCGAAAAATCGGCATGTTTGGTACCCGAAGCCGGACTTCATCACTGAAGTCCGGTTTCGGGTTGAGTATTCTGTGTATTTTATTATTTTCCCTTATAACATAGTTATAAAGGAAAATAATAGCATTCTCAATAGAGAATGCAAAGTAAAAAGGGCAATAGAGGGTTAAAAATAATTTAAAAAAAATAACTCACCACCTCCATTTGATCGCATAGCTGCCATGATGGAAGCAGGTGATTGGACCATGTGACCCAGTGACGTCACTGAAGGTCCTTCACAGCCCCCCCCCCCACCCCAGCTGAACACAGAACAGGAGACCAGCAGCTACGCGATCAAATGGAGGTGAGTTAATTTTTCTATTTTTAACCCTCTATTGCCCTTTTTACTTTGCATTCTTTATTGAGAATGCTATTATTTCCTTTATAACTATTATAAGGGAAAATAATAAAGATCGGGTCCCCATCCCGATCGTCTCCTAGCAACCATGCGGGAAAATCGCACCGCATCTGCACTTGCTTGCGGATGCTTGCGATTTTACCGCAGCCCCATTCACTTCTATGGGGCCTGCGTTGCGTGCAGAATATAGAACATGCTGCGATTTTCAAAAGTGAAGCAGGAAAATTACCGCTCATGTACACAGCCCCATTGAAATTAATGGGTCTGGATTCAGTGCGGGTGCAATGTGTTCACCTCACGCATTGCACCCGTGCGGAAATCATGCCCGTGTGAAAGGGGCCTTGCACTGTGGATTTTCTGCACAAAAATCTATGCAGAAAAAACTTTTGTAATCCGCACCTTGTGCAGGCAGCGAACTGTGTTTCACTATATTTATTCCCCTGTATTTCTGTTTTATCTGCATAGTTCAGTCATAAAGGGAAATGGATCGCTAAAGGAGGAAGTAGGAAATAGGAGGTAGCAGGAACAAGCGTCCTGCAGGTTTTCACATTCTTCATGCCTACTAAATGATCTTTCATATGACACTTCCGATAGTTCTGTGATTTTACAGGACCGCACATGTTCTGGAGGTTTCAGTTCTTGTACTTTTTTACTTTTACCGTATACATTTGCAGCTTGTATTTTAATCCTGAGGTCTGTAGATGTGAGCACGGCCCTCTATACATCCTAGTGTAGTGTTATATAGGGTTTATTCCTATACATACATCTGATGACCCACTAGTCTCATACATACATACACATACATACAATGATATAGGGGTCTGTAGATGTGAGCACGGCCCTGTATACATCCTAGTGTAGTGTTATATGGGGTTTGTTCCTTTACATAAATCTGATGGCCCTCTAGTCTGATACATACAATGATATAGGGGTCTGTAGATGTGAGCACGGCCCTGTATACATCCTAGTGTAGTGTTATATAGGGTTTATTCCTATACATAGATCTGATGGCCCACTAGTCTCATATACACACACACAGACATACAAGCATATAGGGGTCTGTAGATGTGAGCACGGCCCTGTATACATCCTAGTGTAGTGTTATATGGGGTTTGTTCCTTTACATAAATCTGATGGCCCTCTAGTCTGATACATACAAGCATATAGGGGTCTGTAGATGTGAGGCACGGCCCTGTATACATCCTAGTGTAGTGTTATATAGGGTTTATTCCTATACATAGATCTGATGGCCCACTAGTCTGATACATACACACACGCATACAATGATAGAGGGGTCTGTAGATGTGAGCGCTGACCTCTATACATCCTATTCTAGTGTTATATAGGGTTTATTCCTATACATAGATCTGATGACCCACTAGTCTCATACATACACACATACATGCAATGATATAGGGGTCTGTAGATGGAGGCACGGCCCTGTATACATCCTAGTGTAGTGTTATATAGGGTTTATTCCTACACATAGATCTGATGGCCCACTAGTCTCATACATACAATGATATAGGGGTCTGTAGATGTGACCACGGCCCTGTATACATCCTAGTGTAGGGTTATATAGGGTTTATTCCTATACATAGATCTGATGGCCCACTAGTCTCATACATACAATGATATAGGGGTCTGTAGATGTGAGCACGGCCCTGTATACATCCTAGTGTAGTGTTATATAGGGTTTATTCCTATACATAGATCTGATGGCCCACTAGTCTGATATACACACACACACATACAATGATATAGGGGTCTGTAGATGTGAGCACTGGCCTCTATACATCCTATTCTAGTGTTATATGGGGTTTATTCCTATACATAGATCTGGTGGCCCACTAGTCTGATACATATACACATGCATGCAATGATATAGGGGTCTGTAGATGTGAGGCTGGCCTCTATACATCCTAGTGTAGTGTTATATAGGGTTTATTCCTGTCTTTCTCTGTAGCACATGCCCCGCAGCTCCATTAATCCAGTGTTTCGGCTTATAAGATTTATTACCCACATGCATTTCTTGAAATGAGATTGAAATCCAAACAGTTTGGCAACGGCTGTGAATCTGGGTCACCTATTTGTATTTTTTCTCTCTCCTAGTTTTGGCATAAAGCATGCTTCCACTGCGAAATCTGCAAGATGACCCTGAACATGAAGAACTACAAGGGATACGATAAGAAGCCATACTGTAGCGCGTGAGTGACAAATGACTTAATGTGTAGTGAGATCTCAGCAGCTCGCACGTCACTGCACAGCACTGCAGCACTGGGCGCTCAATGCCCAGACTGCCGCTTGTAAAGGGGCCACCCACCACATAGTCACATATAGATCCTATTATGTATGTAGAACACATGGCTTTAGGACAATTTATTATTCTGTAACAGGCACCTATAATTTCATTCAAGGACCATAATACTAAATTAACTCCCCATCACTTGGGTGAATCCTCTGCCCAGGCTGAGAGAGAGGTTTTCCACCAGTCAATAATGCCCAAATTTAATTAGGTATTCAGTGGCACAATATCTATTCCTGCATTGCGGCTTAAGAGGACTGATCTGCCATTTAGGACTATAGGAAGCCAGCTCTACATCCCCTGTAAGACCTGTAATGGTAGTCATATTCATCCTTCCAAATGTCCTATTTTTCACAGGATTGTCCCACGAAACAAATCCAAAATGGGGCAAAGCTTGTGCAGATGTGCCACAAAATTGGGGTGGTTTTGTGGGAGGTAAATGGGGTGGAGCTTAAAGGGTGTAATTACCACATACCAGTATGTCAGATGGTCAGTAGTACCTGTCCATTCATTCACACTTGTAAACAGAGTCCTATGATGTCTCTGGCATCTCCTTATGTTCCGTCAATCCTCAAAAAAAAAAAAAAAAAAGACATTTTATAACCTGCAAATTACTCCTAGGTGCAATGAAGGAAGTGCTGTTGCACCCAGAGGCTCCCCTCCCTGTCTTCTATGCTGTGATGGACAGGCCTGGCAGTCCCTGACGTCTCCAGAGATTGTGTTTTGTACATTCACAGTAAACCACTGGGCAGATGGGCAATCTCTATCCCTTTACTATGCATATACAGAACGTGATCCCGCAGGACTTCAGGGACTGCCTGGCCTGTACATCACAGCAGTGGGGGCACAACATAGAACACAGCATGAAAAAAAAACACGTTTTATAATATGCAAATTACCCCTAGGTGCAAAGAAGGCGGTATCGTTGCACCCAGAGGCTTACTTCCCCCCAATCCTATGTCCTATGCTGTGCCCCCACCGCTGTGATGTACAGGCTGGGCAGTCCCTGATGTTCCACGGGATCACGTTCTGTACATGCGCAGTAAAGGGATGGAGATTGCCCATCTGCCCAGTGGTTTTCATCCCTTTACTGCACATGTACAAAACGCGATCTCTCGAGACTTCAGAGACTGCCAGGCCTGTCCTTCACAGCATAGAAGACGGGGAGGGGAGCCTCTGGGTGCAACAAGGTGCAGCAGCACTTGCCTTATTGCACCTAGTGGTAATTTGCATGTTATGAGGATTGAGGATTGATGGAACATATGGAGACGGCAGAGACATCATGGGACTCTGCTTACAAGTGCGTATAGGCAGCTGCCGAACGTTAGACATAGTGGTATATGGTGACAGATGCCCTTTAAATAGCCTGCGAATGAGAAACTAAATGTCAGGAGGTATGCGTATTGGCTGTCACCCAACTTTATTTTATGGGTGGTCGCGTAGACTTTAAAGTGTTTGTTCACCTTCGGGGATCATTTGGGCAGACCCCCCATGCCGACATGTCTATACCTGTGGAGGGAAGCATACTTACCTGCTCCCTATCACTAGTGTCTGACTCTTCTGCAGCCACTACTTTGCTCTGGCCCCCCCATGCCAACATCTTCTTTGACGCAGGTTATATGTTTGCTGCAGCCAATGACTGGCCACAACGGTAACGTGTCTCAGTGACTTGACACATGAGGGACACCTCACTGCTGCAGCAGCTTGTGACCGGTGTCAAACAGGATGTTGACTTGCGGTGACCGGACAAGGTCTGGCCACATGGTGGGGTATGGTAGAAAGGCCCGAGGGTGATAAACCCCTTTATTTATTAATATATTGATGCAGAGGGAAAGTAAAGCTGTTTCCCATCACAACCAGTTACATTCCAGGCCCATTTGAAAATAAAAGAAGCAACTGCTCCATTTTTCCCTTCAAGCACATTTGATGCATCTTCCCCGTATTGTCTGCAGGTGTTAAGCAGAACAGCTTCCATGTCCATGATGTCTGTCTGGGGGCAGTGCAGCTTCCATGTCCATGATGTCTCTGGGGGCAGTGCAGCTTCCATGTCCATGATGTCTGTCTGGGGTTAAGCAGTGCACTTCCATGTCCATGATGTCTGTCTGGGGTGAAGCAGTGCACTTCCATGTCCATGATGTCTGTCTGGGAGCAGTGCAGCTTCCATGTCCATGATGTCTGTCTGGGGGCAGTGCAGCTTCCATGTCCATGATGTGTCTGGGGGCAGTGCAGCTTCCATGTCCATGATGTCTGTCTGGGGTGAAGCAGTGCAGCTTCCATGTCCATGATGTCTGTCTGGGGTTAGGCAGTGCACTTCCATGTCTATGATGTCTGTCTGGGGGCAGTGCAGCTTCCATGTCCATGATGTCTGTCTGGGGTGAAGCAGTGCAGCTTCCATGTCCATGATGTCTGTCTGGGGGCAGTGCAGCTTCCATGTCCATGATGTCTTCCTGGGGTTAAGCAGTGCAGCTTCCATGTCCATGATGTCTTCCTGGGGTTAAGCAGTGCAGCTTCCATGTCCATGATGTCTTCCTGGGGTTAAGCAGTGCAGCTTCCATGTCCATGATGTCTGTCTGGGGGCAGTGCAGCTTCCATGTCCATGATGTCTCTGGGGGCAGTGCAGCTTCCATGTCCATGATGTCTGTCTGGGGTGAAGCAGTGCACTTCCATGTCCATGATGTCTGTCTGGGAGCAGTGCAGCTTCCATGTCCATGATGTCTGTCTGGGGGCAGTGCAGCTTCCATGTCCATGATGTCTCTGGGGGCAGTGCAGCTTCCATGTCCATGATGTCTGTCTGGGGTGAAGCAGTGCACTTCCATGTCCATGATGTCTGTCTGGGGGTAGTGCAGCTTTCATGTCCATGATGTCTGTCTGGGGGCAGTGCAGCTTCCATGTCCATGATGTCTGTCTGGGGTGAAGCAGTGCAGCTTCCATGTCCATGATGTCTGTCTGGGGGCAGTGCAGCTTCCATGTCCATGATGTCTTCCTGGGGTTAAGCAGTGCAGCTTCCATGTCCATGATGTCTTCCTGGGGTTAAGCAGTGCAGCTTCCATGTCCATGATGTCTGTCTGGGGGCAGTGCAGCTTCCATGTCCATGATGTCTCTGGGGGCAGTGCAGCTTCCATGTCCATGATGTCTGTCTGGGGTGAAGCAGTGCACTTCCATGTCCATGATGTCTGTCTGGGAGCAGTGCAGCTTCCATGTCCATGATGTCTGTCTGGGGGCAGTGCAGCTTCCATGTCCATGATGTCTGTCTGGGGGCAGTGCAGCTTCCATGTCCATGATGTCTGTCTGGGGTTAGGCAGTGCATTTCCATGTCCATGATGTCTGTCTGGGGTGAAGCAGTGCATTTCCATGTCCATGATGTCTGTCTGGGAGCAGTGCAGCTTTCATGTCCATGATGTCTGTCTGGGGGCAGTGCAGCTTTCATGTCCATGATGTCTGTCTGGGGTTAAGCAGTGCAGCTTCCATGTCCATGATGTCTGTCTGGGGTTAAGCAGTGCAGCTTCCATGTCCATGATGTCTGTCTGGGGTTAAGCAGTGCAGCTTCCATGTCCATGATGTCTGTCTGGGGTTAAGCAGTGCAGCTTCCATGTCCATGATGTCTGCCTGGGGTTAAGCTGGCCACACAAGAAGCGTCATGTTTACTTCTGCAGTTAATGACTAGGAGCGGAGAAAGCTTCCCTGAATGCCAATTATAAAGGCGGCATGAATTGTAGAGCACTTGTGATAACATTGAATCAAGTGGTTGGCATATGTAGAGGCAGGCAAGGCGGGCAGCTCTATGTGTTGAATCTCGTGAGTTGTTGATGGGCTTTTAGGCCTGGAACTCGCAGGGTGGGTTGGTCCAGGAGACTGCTAAACCTAACAGGTCTGATATCGAATGTGGCTCCACGATGTGTTAATGGCGCCCTGTCACATATACACACGCATTTGACCACCTCTGATACAACGAGCATGTTAAACATGTATGCAAGTAGCTTTTCTCAAACTTGCCGTCGCTTGCACGCATCTCCAGCAATATAAAAATGTGGGAGCTGCTTTCTGTACCAGTTTTAAGAGCTGATGATCAGCTGAACGAACATTTGCAGGGGTGTCATTCATACTCATTGCCCTGTGTAAAGACGCTACTGTTGTCTAAAATATCAAATCATGGTATACTCACCCCCTTTCTTCAGCACCCTTTTGTGCAGAGCTGGCCCGGTCCTCCTGCGGCTGCTTTTTTGGAAACTACAGTGGGGGCGTGCCAGTATATGGCATGTGACTGCTGTAGCAAAACACGATGAATTGGCTGCGTCAGTCATGTGACATATACTGGCACGTCCCCGCTGTAGTTTGAAGACAAGCAGTGGCAGGAGGACCGGAACAGTGCTGGAGAAAGGGGGTGAGTATACCATGGTTTGTTATTTTAGGCAATTCAAGGGCTTGTCCAAGATTTTTAATTATCCTCGATTAGCTCTTTAAATGTACATAACAACCGCTTTTCTGATTGAAACCCACTTGTGATGTAATAATAGCTTACCTGACTAAACCAGTTGTGATGTCACAGTAGATGCCTGATGGAAACCTACATGTGATGTCATAATGGATTACTTGACTGAAAGAGTTGTGATGTCACAGCGGTTACCTGATGGGAACCCTTTTGTGATGTCATAATAGCTTACCTGACTGAACCAGTTGTAATGTCACAGTAGATGCCTGATGGAAACCCACTTGTGATGTCATAATAGCTGATTTCAGGAGCTGAAAACCCCTCATTGTTTCTGACATAGCAACAACCCCCCCCAAAAAACAGTTTTAAATTGATATTTAAATGGCTGTACAATTTTATGCACAAAACTGCTTGGACATTAACAGTTACCTGCTAGGGCATGGATCATACTCTTATCGGGTACCTAATACAGGGCTCGACAAATCCCAGGCACCAGGTCGCCATGGCGACCAGGAATTTGGTCCTGGCGCCTGGGTATTTGTCAGCCTGTTTGCAAAGGTGGCCGGGCGCAGGGTCGGCGCGTCCTAGGAGCGCCGGCCCCCGTCATGCTGCAGCCGCCCGAGCGCTCTATAGAGAGCCTCAGGCGGCTGCAGCACTGCCCGGGCTGGCGCATCCATGAGGGTGCAGCATAAAGAGAGGGACTGACAGGAGGGAAGCGCTCAGCGCTCCCTCCTGTCAATCCCTCATTGTAGCGTGGCCGAGCCCTGTATGGTCCGTGGGTACAGGGAGCATCTGTCTCCTGTACCCGGCTGGACTGACAGGAAGTGCGCACACAGTGTGCACTTTCTGTCAGTCCGCCCGGGTACAGGAAACAAAAGCGCCTGAACCTGCGGACCATACAGAGCTTGACCACGCTACACTAGAGGCGGGGGAGGGAGGGGGCAGAAAGAGAATGACAAGAGAGGGGGTGGAGAAAGTGAATGACAGGGGGGTGAGAGAGAATGACAAGAGGGGGAAAGAGAATGACAAGAGGGGGAAAGGGAATGACAAGAGGGGGAAAGGGAATGACAAGAGGGGGAAAGGGAATGACAAGAGGGGGAAAGGGAATGACAAGAGGGGGAAAGGGAATGACAAGAGGGGAAAGGGAATGACAAGAGGGGAAAGGGAATGACAAGAGGGGGAAAGGGAATGACAAGAGGGGGAAAGGGAATGACAAGAGGGGGAAAGGGAATGACAAGAGGGGGAAAGGGAATGACAAGAGGGGGAAAGGGAATGACAAGAGGGGGAAAGGGAATGACAAGAGGGGGGGAAGTGAATGACAAGAGGGGGGGAAGTGAATGACAAGGAGTGGGGGGGGAGAATTACAAGAGGGGAAAAGGGAATGACGGGGGGGGGGGGGTGGAGAAAATGAATGACAAGAGGGGGGGGGAGAGAATGTGAAGCATTATGGGGGGCCTATATACTCACACATTATGGGGGCACTATGGATAAGAGGGGAAGGAGCACTATGGGGGCATCTACTGGGGGCCCTATGTACTGGCATGCATTATTGGGGGGCTCTATGGAGAAGTGTGGGGGGGGGAGGAGCACTATGAGGGCATCTATTGGGGGCTTTATGATGCGGCTCTGCCTGGCTCCTAACTTTTTTAGCTGGTTCCTAGATTCCAAGGAAATTTGTCAAGCCCTGACCTAATCCATTATTAGCGTGAATTAGTACTATGATATATGGTTTGCTATTATGTGTATACTATTGCCACATTATTATTTTTTTATTTATAGGGTTATATTGATGTCGGCATGGTTTAGTGCTTAGACGCCTAGAAGGCGACACGCTGTTTGCCTATAAAGGAGGACACTGCCCAGTATCATATATACTATTTCTGGATACTCCATTGCCTAGTGACAGCTGGTGCAGCCTCCCATATGTTTGATGGTGTGGCGTTTGGCTTATCACAGGTATAGTGCCGGCAGCCACCTACTCACACTCGGGCCCCCACATCATGAGAGCTGTCTGCCAGCGCAACACAGCGCCTTCCTTCACACAGCTTTACAGATGCAGGGTGATTATTGTCTGGAGCTGTTATTTACTGCAGTTCTTGTCATCGTCTTCCTAAAGTCTCTGCATTTGATGTGCCCTTTGAATCTATTGTTCCATTTTATCTGCTGTTTCAGGTGGGAGAGAGACTGATTGCAGTGTTGGGTTGTCTGAGTTAATTAGAAGTCTGGGACAACTCGTAAAATGGCTTAAAATAAAAAACCTTGTTATTTTTCTCGCCCCTTTCTCCACTGCCGTTCTCTATTTGCTTACAAACAGCAGTGGTGATGTGTCTGGGTACAGCACATGACCGCTGCAGCCAGTCATCGTCCTCCGTGTTCTAATGCAAAGGACACTGATTGGCTGCAGCTCTCGTGTGCCGCATCCCGACATGTCACCGACACTGTAACATGCACGTTGACTTGTAACATAGTAACATAGTATATAAGACTGAAAAAAGACATTTGTCCATCCAGTTCTGCCTGTTTCCTACAAGTTGATCCAGAGGAAGGCAAAAAACCCTGTGAGGCAGAAGCCAATTTTCCCCACTTAAGGAGAAAAAAATTCCTTCCCGAGTCCAATCAGGCAATCAGAATAACTCCCTGGATCAACGACCCATCTCTAGTAGCTGTAGCCTGTAATATTATTACACTCCAGAAATACATCCAGTCCCCTCTTGAATTCCTTTATTGTACTCGCCATCACCACCTCCTCAGGCAGAGAGTTCCATAGTCTCACTGCTCTTACCGTAAAGAATCCTCTTCTATGTTTGTGTACAAACCTTCTTTCCTCCA
This sequence comes from Bufotes viridis, assembly GCA_033119425.1. NCBI lineage: Eukaryota > Metazoa > Chordata > Amphibia > Anura > Bufonidae > Bufotes > Bufotes viridis. Next base: position 213,355,193 of record CM065594.1, on the reverse strand, counting down.
GACGCAGAGGATGTCCCCTCGTCACAGTCACAGTCCTGGGGATAAATAGATGATGGGGGAGATCTCTGTACTGACCCCTGATATATTTATACATAGTTATTAGATCTCCCCTCAGTCGTCTTTTTTCTAAAGTGAAAAACCCTAATTTTGATAATCTTTCAGGGTACTGTAGTTGTCCCATTCCAGTTATTACTTTAGTTGCCCTCCTCTGAACCCTCTCCAGCTCTGCTATGTCTGCCTTGTTCACAGGAGCCCAGATCTGTACACAGTACTCCATGTGTGGTCTGACTAGTGATTTGTAAAGTGGTAGGACTATGTTCTCATCACGGGCATCTATGCCCCTTTTGATGCAACCCATTATCTTATTGGCCTTGCCAGTAGCTGCCTGACACTGGTTTTTGCAGCTTAATTTGCTGTTTATTAAAATTCCTAGATCCTTTTCCATGTCAGTGTTACCGAGTGTTTTACCATTTAATATGTACGGGTGACTTGCATTATTCCTTCCCATGTCCATAACTTTACATTTGTCAGTGTTAAACCTCATCTGCCATTTCTCTGCCCAAGCCTCCAATCTATCCAGATCCTTCTGTAGCAGAAAACTGTCCTCTTCAGTGTTAATTACTTTACACAGTTTAGTGTCATCTGCAAAAATAGATATTTTACTGTGCAGGCCTTCTACAAGATCATTAATAAATATATTGAAGAGAATAGGGCCCAATACTGACCCCTGAGGTACCCCACTAGTGACCGTGACCCAATCTGAGTATCTACCGTTAATAACCACCCTCTGTTTTCTGTCACTCAGCCAGTTACTTACAACATACAGATATTTTCTCCCAGTCCGAGCATCCTCATTTTATATACTAACCTTTTATGAGGTACAGTGTCAAATGCTTTGGAGAAGTCCAGATATATGACATCCATTGATTCGCCGCTGTCAAGTCTAGAACTTACATAGAAGCTGATTAAATTCATTTGGCATGACCGATCCCTCATGAAGCCATGCTGATATGGCGTTATTTGCTTATTTTCATTGAGGTACTCCAAGATGGCATCTATTAGAAACCCTTCAAATAGTTTACCAACAATAGATGTTAAACTTACCGGCCTATAATTTCCAGGCTCTGTTTTTGGACCCTTTTTGAATATTGGCACCACATTTGCTATGCGCCAATCCTGTTGAACATTCCCTGTCAGTATAGAGTCTGTAAATATATGGTATGTAGGTATATGGAACATCACAGCTCCAGCCAGTCACTGCCCTCAGTGATTGGCTGCAGGGGTCACATTCCATATCTCGGCATGTCATCACTGCTGTCTGTTAACAAACAGCGGCAGGAGAAATTTTTAACTTTTTTTTTTTTTTTTTTAAAGAGTTAAGGCTTGTCCCAGATTTTTAGTTGTCTCAGACAACCCCTTTAAAGTGTCCCTCTACCTTAAAAAAAAAAAAACATTTTGATATGTCATAGCAACTTATCAAAGATTTTGATCAATGGAGGTCTGAGTGCGGAAACCCCTACAGATCGCTTCATTGAGGAATTAGAAATTCTACGACAGTGGTGGCAAACCTAGCCCTCTCTGTGGGCACCCGCACCCTGGAAAAAGTCTATGGTGTACCAGTATGCCTTAGACTTTCCCTGCCATTCATCTATGAACAGCACAGGCAGCGCACTGAATGTAGGCAGCTATTATATCTAAATGATAAAGCACATGGAAGATACTATATTGGACTGTAGTATTCAGGGTAAATTGCCGTGTTGGCACTTTGCGATAAATAAGTGGGTTTTGGGTTGTAGTTCGGGGACTCGGCCTCTAAATGGTTCACCATCACAGGACTAGGACCCCATCTCGAGTCAGTCATCTGCAGTGAGAAGAGATGGCTTTCTGTATGAGCGCTTCTTTTTGTTTTAGCAATTGGTGGTGGTCTCTGCACTTAGACCCTACTGATCCAAACCTTTTATATTACTATGACACAGCAAAAGTTCATTTTTTATTTTTTTGTTCAAAAGTATAGGCATGCTTTAAAGAAACTTCTGAAATTAAGTCTTTTTATGTTTTTTTTCACTAGGCAAAGGGCCTAAAGTAAAAATCCGCTGCAGAATTTGTGGCCGATATCCAAGGCTGACCCTCAGGTTTCTGCTGTGGATTTGGGTTAACAAGTGCCGTAAGCCTGCACGCAGGTAGTCCCATTCAGTGAGGCTGACCTGTCTGTGTGGAAACTGCATCGAGAAATCAAATGTCACAGTGTCTGTTCCCAATTCACACAGATTTCAGTACAGAATATACTGAAACTCTTTGTAAATTTCTGCCATACGAACATGCCCTTAGTGCTACTTTATAGAGGAGCAAAGATTGGGGTTGTAGTGACACAGGGAATTGCAGCCAGGAATGGGAGCGAATAGGGAATTGCAGCCACCTCTGGGACCCAGCCGTACCCCATATGCAGGCCACATGCAGAGGTGTTGATCGCACATAGGAGCATTGAATGACTGTCAAATGATTCCTGTTTTCCTGAATGGTGGTTGTCCTAAGGGTGAGCAGCGTATACACTACCCATATATATGGAAGGGTAGGCCTAGATAGAGAAGCTGGTGGAGGCTCTGGGGCCTGCACTAATGGATCATGCTATAGCTGAACAGATAGCAGATAACATCTAGACGACGGATATGCTTATCAGGGTGTGTCAGCACTGTACATCTCTCATTACTGGCTGCAGCCTACTATTTCAAAAGGGGGAGGGTGTCTCGTGGGGGGATAAGGCAAATTCCTGTCATTCCAGGGACATGAAAGTTTCACCCTCTCACGGCTATGTCAGGTCACAGGGCTCGTGGGTCACAGATTTGGCGTCTTCTGCTATATATCGCGTAGCTCTAAAGCCATGGCTAGATTGGAAAAATGCATTGCTGGAAGGGGAGTGCTCATGTGCAGATATTACTACTCGTCGGAGAGAGTTTGCCCTTTTCCCCGCTAAACCCAAAAGTTGGCAATCAGATAAAGTTTCTCTGTGATGAGATAAACTTTCCAGTAACAGAAGGGTTGACTAATACTGCCATACATGTCCAGAGAATTTCACACACACAGGCAGTAGAACCTAAAACCTGCTATATATAGATATATTATCTATATCTATCTATCTATCTATCTATCTATCTATCTATCTAATATATATATATATATATATATATATATATATATATGCTAAACTGGAAGATCAGGAAGGTAGTTAAAAAATAAAATAAAAAATGTGAACACCAGTGCAAAGTGCAAATGGTCAGCCATAATTTGCTTGCCAGGCACGTCTAGTTTTAGCACATAATCTGCAATGTGTGCATGTAGCCTTACAGACCAGTCGTCGGCTGTCACAAACAGTCACACATAATTGCCCATTTGTTGAACTTTCATTTAATGGGTAGAAGCCAGCTGTATCCCGCTGTGCAGGTGAATATGCGCTGCTGTTCCCGGTTATCAGCCATAATATGTAGGGATGCATCTGCTTGTACACTGCAGACTGATATCTGCCAGAGGGACACGTTGCCTCCTGTATGGCCAGGTTTGATTGTTCCTCTGCATGCACCATTCTCCCCACTTCTCATAATTCCTTATCAATTTCTGCATCTTATCTTCCCTGATGTGTGAACCTGCAGGCCAGCTCTGCACTTCAGACTCCGCTGCAATCTTCACTGCCCCATTTTTTTTTTTTCCACTCGTTTCAATCTCTAGCTTATTTCTATGACAGGATGTGTATTTTTCTGCTGCGGGTTATGACACCCTGTACTGACTAAGCATCAGCTATGAAACTGTCTATAAATAGGCATGAGGGTAGGAGAGGATGTGACTGTGGTCAGGGATGGAACGCCCCTTGAATTGCCAGTGGTCACCCATGCGTAGGCCTGTCCGCTTCCTGTCACCCTGTGGACAGGATACAAGTAGTCAGTGTGACCGCTTTTCAAGCCACCCACTGAGATGTCTATACTGCTGCAGTGGACCTCTGAGAAGTAAAGACACTCAGCAGATAAATTAGATCCAGGAGGCTGAGATATGGGAGGCTGTTCGTGGGGTTCTTCACAGTAAAATTCAATGTGACAGATTTTTTTCCAAGAGGGGACATCCGTTTAATAGGGTTGTCTGTGCATTCTTAAAGGGTTATAATCCTATAGAGCCCCTTTATCACCATAAAGGGTTATAAGCTTTTCATGAGCCCCATGTTGAATTAGCAGACTGGAGGCGTTTGCTGTCAGACATCACATCTCTTTCCTGTATATGGTCACTGAGGTTCAGTGTCTGTGCTTCTTTTAGTCCCCATGTATATGACCATATGTATTTTGCAATCTGCCAATTGCACAACTGCAAAAATACATTTACAGTCCGTTTAGCATCCATATTTATTGCAGACCTATTGACTTTAAACAGGCATGTCCAAACTTCGGCCCTCCAGTTGTTGCAAAACTACAACTCCCAGCATGCCCTAATAGCTGTAGGGTATCCAGGCATGCTGGGAGTTGTAGTTTTGCAACAGCTGGAGGGCCGCAGTTTGGACATGCCTGCTTTAAAGGGTCCGTGGTCCACATTTTGCAGACCAAAATGTAGACCAAGGACCTGTAGAAGTCAAGGGGTCTGCGGATTGTGGACACACAACTGGCACGATCATGTGCATAGGGCCTTACCTGCAGGAATAAAATTATATACCGGTCTCGGTATGGTGCACAACCAAATAAAGCAGAGGTATTACCCACCCTTGATACTGACAGTCACTCCGGCTGTGTACTTAGATGCAGCAGTCTGCTATTACATTACAAGGTGGCTGCAGGAGACGAGAAACAGTGAAGCACTTGGCCACAGCCTGATGTAGGTGTCTGATTACTATGATATCCTCCCTTATGAGAAACGGAGGGCAGTCTTGTGTCTGTTGCCATCACAGAATATCTTAGTCTGGAGATGATTTACGGGACTTGCAGGTCATTGTTGGATTACTATTATGACATTACAGTAGGGAATTGATATGCAAGTTATTTCCTAGCGTAATCCTTAAAGGAACCTGACATCGTGAAATGCAGTGCAATCTGCAGGCAGCTTGTTTCGGTTCGGCTTCACTATCGCGCCCAAGGATCGCAGTGCAGCATAGAAATGAATGGGGCTGCAGCGCTAAGTGAAAGGTATCATGACATTGAGCTGAGCCAGCCCTTTTAGGGTGCTTTCACACTAGCGTTTTTACTTTCCGTCCTAGAGTTCCGTCCTCGGGGCTCTAGGACGGAAAGATACTGATCAGGATTATCCCAATGCATTCTGAATGGAGAGAAATCCGTTCAGGATACATCATGATGTCTTCAGTTCAGTCTTTTTGACTTAAGGTGCTGCAGACAAGTCCCATTGACTTACATTGGGGCCAGATCCGGCATTAAAAAAAGACTGAAGGACGGATCCGTCCTTCAGGTGTGCGCATGCGCAGACCTTTAAAACGGTGAAAAAAATACCGCAATCCGGATCTGTCTACAAATGCTTTCAGTTGTCATGCATTGTGACGGATCCGGCGGGACGGAAGTGCACGCCGGATCCACACAACGCAAGTGTGAAAGGGGCCTAAGGTGTTGTGTGTGTTCAACAGTGAATTTCCTGGTGACAGACTATCTTTCAATATCCATTTTATTCATATTATGTTGTTTGTGCTGATTCATTTCTGAAGATATATTTTTAGCAGTCTGATATAAATCTGCAAATCCCCTGCATAGACACCCATTAAAACATTCTTGCAGTCTGTCACCACCACCAGGGGGAGCTTACTGCATACTGTGTTATTATTGAGTTCTATGGACATGCAGGTAACTCCTACGCTCCCTCTAGTGGTGACTGATTCCTGCTTGTAACCTGACCACTTCCACATAGTTGCAGCACCCTTTCTGAACCACCTCATTCCCTCTCTTTGTGAAAACGTACAAGTACCTTAAGATTGTATTACATACAGCAATCATGCACCTATGGGAGGCTAGTGAATTTTCTGAATGGGCTTTGATGGTATTCTCCAATTGGCCATACATGGACATGGGAAGTGGTTTTTGAAGATTATTCATTGTCTCTTTTATATGTGCAAACAATTTTTGTTTTTGTTACTTTTGTAAGTGCTTTTATGATTTTGTGTTCTGCAAACTAAATGGGAGGAGAAGCAAAACTCGCATACATAAAAAAACACGCCCGCGCTGGGCGGGATATGCACCCCTGATGAAGCAAAGGTGAAACCCGGGTCAGGTGATAGACGGGAAGCCGGTCAAATTGTTTTATATGCCTATATTCCTCTCATGTTTGTGAGTGTAATAAAAACTGGTTTGTTATTAATATCCATTGCGGTGCTTCACTATTTTTTGCCTGTCTGGTTTTGACCATTATAGGACAGGCGAATAGATGTATGGCAAGAAGCCAGTGATTGGCGTATTGGTAAATGTCAGCACAAACTGAAGTGGTCTGAGCTTTTGGTGAGCAGCGCGGTTCTAATATTGCTTATGCAGGTGATTGTTGGGAGGGAGGCGCTCCTTCCCAGCAATCGTCTGCTGTGCTGACTATTACATTCAGCGATCTCCTCCCCTGTATGGAGAGGAGCAATCGTTATGCCATCGCTCAACCCCATACTGCCTCTGCGTTTGCCGCCAACAGATCGTGATTAGACGGCATGATCTGCTGCTGGCAAACAACGATTTTTAAACCTGTTGAAAGATTCCGATTGTCCGATGAATGAGCGTTTGCTCGGTTATTGGATAATTGACGGCTGTATTACACTGCCAGATTGTTAACGAGCATTCATACAAACACTTACTACCGATGATCTGGCAGACAATCTGCCATTTTAATCCACCCTTTAGTTCTGTACAGTCCAGACAACGCTGGGACGGATCACAAACAGCTGCATTGTGAATGACCCAGTGTTTCAGTCGCTTGCCATGGGCAGTTAACACTCTAGGTACAAGAGGGAAGGTCCTCCAACCCCTCCAGTGTTTAGGATATAATCTTTTTTTACAGAAATAAGCAGTTTGCCTTTGTCCTTTTCTTATTCCAGGCATTACCCCAAGCAGTCCTTCACTATGGTGGCGGATACTCCAGAAAACCTCCGCTTGAAGCAGCAGAGTGAGCTGCAGAGTCAGGTAAGATTCCCCCGCGGTCTCCCATGTACATGTACTTGTACATTGTGTGACGTTTCTATGCCTGCCTGAATACCCTGTGGGTGGTGATTTAAAACGCGCTGCCATATTTGACCATAACAGTTTTATAGTATCCCTGCAGTTACATGTAACTGCTATAAATGAACGACCAGACACTCTAGGGTTTTTTCACCCTTTACCCTTTTGTTAGAAGGGTTTCTTGACTACCGTATCTGTTTTGCAGTCCGCAGATTGCAGATCTGAAAAATATGCATACGGGCCACGTGCATGCTGCATGTTCTCCTTCCACAGGTCCTGCACTATGTAACAAATCGGCTAAACCGACAAGAATAAGACCTGTTCTATTATATTTTTTTTTTGCGGGGCTGCAGAACAAACATGCGGATGCGGACAGCGTGTATCTTTTGCGGCCCTGTTGAAATTAATGGGTCCACGTCCAATCCACAAAACAGGCAGATCGGATGCGGACTGAAAATACGGTCATGTGAATGGACCTTAAGCCCGTCACATGATGACTTGTTGCTGCTACCCTCCAGCAATCAAATGTAAACTGTGGGGGAACCCAGAAGCAGGTTCAGTTTGTCTGCAGCACCAGCACAGATGACATGAAGTTTTCAGTTTAATCAAGGGTCTGTCCATGTAATCCATAGATGTACTAGACCGCCCCCCACCTTCCTCGGTTAACTTAGAATTCTCTCATAGGGTGGTCTTTAAACTAGAGTGTGTCTCTCACTGCAGTGGACTGACATGTTGCACAGAATACTTTCCTACTCATTTACACAATTGATTGTCCAAACGTGTCTGGACTCTTCTGGTCCAAATGTGTTGAGGGCAAATATATGAAGTGTATTGGAAGTTATTGCAGCCGCCCAGTGTCTCCATAAAGTAAAGCAATAGAGAGAGTGTGGGCAAGTCATCTTATGCACTCTTTCCCCATAAACTAGGATTTTTTTTTTAAATATTGACAAAAAAATAAAATAAAAATACTGCACTAAGAAGGAGTGTTTGTAATGGAATGAAACTTTATATGTGTGACTGTAATGATAAATTACAATATTAGAGGGAAAGGATAAGTTTGAGGAAAACTGTACAATAGAAAGCAGGCTCTAGTACCTGTTAGGCCTGTAGGCAGTTGGACAGCATTGTACATAACTGAAGCAACCCCCTGTAATCTGCACAGCACTGGCCAATAGATCGGGGGTCTTAAATAGATTGACATTAGTATAGAGAATTTGCTTTTATTCCCCAGAAATGGCACCATTCTGGCCCATTGACTTTATTTGGTATTGCAGCTCAGCCCTATTCAGTTAAAGGGGTGGTGCAGTCAAAGATATTGATGACCTATCATCAGGATGGGCCATCCATATCAGATTGGCGGAGGTCTGACACCCATCCCATCACTTGAATGGGATGAGCAGTTGTAGTTATACTGCCCCAACTCTACAAGCGAGACGACACACAGGTAACTTTAAAGTGTCATTTTGAAGCGCATGAGCGTCACTACCTCTTGAAAAAGCTGATCGGCAGGGGTGTCCTGAGGATAGGTTATAAATATCCCTAACTACAAAATGCCTTTAAAACAGGCTGAGCTGCAATACCGAACATGTCCACGGACAAGAGTGGTGCTGGAAAAAAAAAAGACCCTTTGTTGTGCCAACCTGTAACTTTTTGGAACACCCCACATTCCTTCTATCCATCACTCTGGTTTACATTACCCTCCTGCTGCTTGACATTGAGTGAGCAGTGAACTAGAACTGATCGCTATAACAAAGTCTGCAAGGAGTGCAGGTCTCAGTCCTTAGGTCTCATACATATGAGTGAGTGATACAGATTGTGTCAGGATCTGTTTAGGGAAAAAATGATGTTTTTTCACTCAAGTTGAATCAGTTTTGTCTGCGATTGTGTTCAGTTTTTGCATTTTTTGATCTCTCAAGATACAATGGCCTCAGAATACAATGTTTTCAACATACAATGGTCTTTTCTGACCCATCGTAAGTTGAAACCAGACTCAACATACAATGTCTCAGACTCAGATCCAACCCATCCAGGCCACTTCTCTGGTAAAATAGCTTATTAGTTGCTGGTTAGCAGCTATTCCTGACTGTTTTATGTAAGGACTTGTTTTATCTGTCTTAGTTATCTGCTTATTTTTCTTAAATCTTCATTTTCTCTTATCTTGAATGACATTTTGGGGCTTTGGAACCAACTACTCAACTTACAATGGTTTCGACATACAGTGGTCCTCCTGGAACTAACTAATATTGTAACTTCTTGCTGCAATTTTTCCTAAACGCAAAGATAATGTGTGAAAAACTACGCTCATGTACACAGACCCATTAAAATAAATGGGCCAGGGTTCAGTCGAGATGCATCCGGACTGAAACCTTGCTCGTGTGAAAAGTCTCTTCTGAAAGGAGATAAAAATCACAATAAAAAAATGACTTGGGTTATGAGGACTGAATGTATCCAGCATTATAGGGGTTAAATGCTTTTCTTGTTGTCATGGTAGCTGTGTCCAAGGAAACGGAGCTGCAATTCAAACACTCCCCCCAGGTTGTCACTATATAAATGGAATTAAATAATTTGACATTTTCTACGATCCTACTTGTCTGGTGTTGCTGTTATGTTTTCCCCTCCATAAGTTTTACAATCACATAGATGAGCAGATTTCTAGACGGTCGGGCTGAACTAATGGCTCAGAAGATCAGTGTCCTACTGACTGGAAAGGCAAATTCAGTAAAAAACCAGGGGTGGATACGCGTGGGGAATGGTTCTTCTCCTGAGGTTATGAGGACCAGGGTTGGGTTGGGCATGTCGCAGAGCTGTCGGCCAGCCTATGGTTATATATCTGCATAGGAGACAGTATTGCAGATTCCATCATTTATCATGGGAAAAGTACGGCAGCAGGTGGCGCTATACACATAATATATAAATATATATATATATATTTTAACTTTAGACCCACAGCCTATTTTTGGCGGCCCCATAGAAATGGAGGGCGGCAGCGCATGTGCAGTGCTCCCTCCATTAATTTCCCTGCTCCGTTCTCATTATAGTTGTGGGTCCCAGAGGTGGGAACGCACCTATCAGACAATGGGGGCATATCCTAGCAATATGCCCTCATTGTCTGAGATGGTAAAACCCCTTTAAGCTGGTCATACACTTTTTAGATGTCTGTCTGCAAATCTACCAATTTTGGAAGGACTGGGCAACCAACTTATGTAGCAGGATCTCCTGACGCTTCCTCAGTGGTAGATATCAGGGGAGAGAAGGATTGGTCATCTTGGATTTCAACATGCCCCAACGTTTTGTTCTTGAAGGGGGGTGAGCTGCTGCAAGAGGTGTCTGTGGCCTACATCCCTATCCCCATCCCCATTGAGGCCACATGCAAGCTCAGCCAAGCATGTGTGGGCTAGCTGTACAACAGCTCTAGGCTCCCTCCCCCCAATTAACATGCATACGCAGCTGATTGTGCATGCATTCTGAATAGGGCGAGGGGCGAAGGTCGTGGCAAGAGTCCTCTGTCTATATACTCTTCTATAGTAGCTTATCTCCGGAGAACAAAAGGATCTGCCAATGCTTATGGGGGTGGTACTTTTTAGAAGTGTATATATATTATTATTATTATTATTTTTTTTTTTTTTTTTTTTAAAGAAAATAATTTGGTGTTCTCTTCTTTTTAGATTCGTTACAAGGAAGACTTTGAAAAGAATAAAGGCAAGGGGTTTAGTGTGGTGGCCGATACTCCTGAGCTGCAGAGAATTAAGAAGACACAGGACCAGATCAGTAATGTGAGTGCAGGGTGGCCCTCACCTGGTGCTCTCAGGCTCTGAGTGAAGTGTCCTCGTGGTGAGGCTTGGGCTACTTTCACACTCGCGTTTTGTGCGGATCCTTCATAGACGGATCAGTTCAGATAATACAACCGTCGGCATCCGTTCAGAACGGATCCGTTTGTATTATCTTTAACATAGCCAAGACTGATCCATCTTGAACACCATTGAAAGTCAATGGAGGATGGATCTGTTTTCTATTGTGCCAGATTGTGTCCGTTTAATCAGACGGACACCAAAACGCTGCAAGCAGCGTTTTGGTGTCCGTCTCCAAAGCGGAAATGGAGACTAAACTGATGCGTTCTGAGCAGATCCTTTTCCATTTAGAATGCAAAGTGATCCATTTTGTACCGCTTGTGAGAGCCCTGAACGCATCTCACAAACGGAAAGCCAAAATGTGAGTGTGAAAGTAGACTAACTTTACCAGAGCCCTAACAGTTACTCTAATTCAGATGGGTCCAGTCACTCTCCAATGAGTCAGTAGTGCTGATACGGTTGATATACATTCTGCCAAACAGTGCACATGTTCATAGCACTCTGCCATAGCAGACACTGTTGAGTCATAGTAGGTTTTCCTGTGCTCAGAAAGCTAAATTGGTTTGTTAATGGAAAATGTTGTGGGACCAGACATGAGAGCTGGGGCAACCCTAAAACTGCTTTCTTCTTGTAGATTAAATATCATGAAGAATTTGAGAAGAGCCGGATGGGAAGTGTGCCCATTGATTCTGGTGACATGGAGCGCAGAGGCTCAGACGATGTTGCCAGTTACCGCCGACCCCCCTCAGAGAGCATGCAGTCCCATCAGCCCCCGGCCAGTAGCTCAGGTAATCGAATTATAAGCGTATTCGCCGCTCATTGGTTATGTCCTTGAGAAGTCTTCAAGGAATGATTCAGATATTCATCATCCTGTGAATGAGCTCTACCGCCATAAAACCGTTTGTTCTATTATGTGGGTTGATTGTGGATTAAATAAACTGGTTGGTGTTTGTATGCAGTATGTTCTCTGAAGAAGACGGGAAATTGGGAGAATTGCAGAACATTATAGACCCATATGTGGGTCTTGATCTCTGGATGTTTGGGTTTGTCTTGTGACCAGATTGGATATAGATCTATCACATTAATACATTCCACCATATTGCCGCCACATCAGGGGCTCAGAGCTTGTAGTGTTTGCAGTAAATATGGCCTTGGGGTATTGTTATTGGGCGCATATTGTGAAAGGATGGCTGCTGACAGCTATTAATGTGTTATTTTTACGAGGTCTTATATCACCAGATGACTGTGTGGATAAATTTTTCTTTCTTACTAGCAGTCATTGTAGGTCAGTGCAGCGGCTATTAGGTTTGGTACAATGAATGCTTTTCCGGATCAAAACCTCGGATCAATGCCTCTGCATGTATGAACATTGTGATAGTGAAATGCTACTTAATTCCCGATCTATCAGAAGCAACGTTTTTCCTGGATTATGGTTTTAAGCGGCCTGTGTGTCTTGTGTTCTTCTGGGTTTTAGAGTCTGCATTTATTTTTACCGAAGCAGCCCCACTCTTGTGCATGGGCTGTATCTGGTATTGCGGCTTAACCCAATTCAAGTGTTATAAAAAAAAAAAGAAGCCCTTCTATAATCCTGGTCACTAGCACTGTGGTTGGCTGTATGTTTGACGTCTGGTGGCCACTGCATGGTAAATTTGTTAGTACATGGACGGGCTGAATCAGCCAGATTGAGAACTGCTCAGTGCCATTGTTCTCTATAGATTTCTCTAATAGAAATGGTCCTGTGTAAGGGGAGCCATCACGGCGAGGGTATTATAGGGCACATAGAATGAGATAACTCCTGCATATTCTGCCAGTTGCTTGTAGTTCCACAGCAGCTGCAGATATACAAGGAGTCTTGGTTTGTTTCAAATTATTAAAATTTTAATTTATATTCTTTGTTTTGTCTACTAGCTTATCAGCATCAAAGGCAACAACAACCGCCGCCGCCGCAGCTACAGCAGCAGCCCAAATATGGTTACCATGAGCCAGCAGCACCTGTGGTTACTCAGCATGGCGCCCCAGCAGGAGGGGTGAGCCCACTTTCTTATTGATACTATTGCCATCCTGGATTTAGATTTGGTTGGAAATAACATGTCATTGGAAAGTGCTGGCATCACATATTTGCTGTGAGATCTCATCCTTCAGTTTGGTTTCCTCAATTGTATTATTTTTTGCTTCACTATAGTTAACGTGGTTCTCCGTGAATTACAAAAATAAAATTACTGAAAATTCTTAAATAATACTTTATTATACAGTCAGTATGTTTACAAATACATTTCATTAGTTATCATTTCTTGTGTTGCCAAGGGAGCAATCATCAGGAGAAAGAAAATGGCCACCATCTTAGTAGTACGCACAAAACCTGTCCTAATCACACAGGACGACAAGTTACTTCACACCATTGAGCTGCCTCATCATCCTCTCTGCTCTGCTTGTCAGGAATTATGATTCTGATAAGCTCTTCAGCAGCAGCCCTTGTATGCAGTATCCATTAACACAGACCCAATCCTGTTCTGTCCGTCCTCTCTGTACTTCATGTCTCCTTATGATCTCCTTTCCTACAGAGATTCAACTGAAGATCTTATCATCTGTATTCAGAATCACAATCCCTGACAAGCAGAGCAGAGAGGATGCCGAGGCAGCTCTTTAGCTCAGTGTTGTGAAGTTAGGACGGGTTCACATCACCATTTAGTTTTCCGTTCTTCTGATTCATCATAACAGAAAAATAGATCCTGTATTTTAAGCATCCGTTATGCTCAGTTATGCACATTTGGCATCCGTTTTAGCTATTCCCATCTGAAACCCGGAAAAAAGCCCTGCATGCTACGGATCTGAGATCTGTTATTTTAGACGAGAAAAAAAGTCCTGCATGCAGGACTTATTTTTCCGTCTAAAATAACGGATCTCAGATGAAAATGGCCAAAACAGATGCAAAATGTACATAACTGAGCATAACGGATGCTCAGAATACAAGATCTTTTTTTTTTTTTTTTTCTGTTCTTCTGACGGATCAGAAGAACGGAAAACTAAATGTTGATGTGAACCCAGCCTAACATGTCCTGCTGTGTGATTAGAACTGGTTCTGTGTGTACTAATAGGACGGCGACCATTTTATTTCGCCTGATGATTGCTCCCCACACAAAACGAACCACTATAACTAATGAAATGTATTTGGGAATATATTTATAATAAAGTAATATTTAAGTATTTTCAGTTATTTAATGAATTCCCGGAGAACCCCTGTAACTATAGTGAAGCAGAGAATAATACAATTGAGGAAGCCAAACTAAAGGCTTGGTTCCTCAAGTTTTCTTTCATCTTGGACCACAAATTACTCATCCAAGCAGCATGGTCCTATTCACCATAATCCTTAGTGATGCCAACTCCTGTACAAATAGCATACTATACAGAATCTCTCAGATTACAATTGATCAATGTCGGACAAGAAGATTGGGAGATCATTAAGGATTATGTCACTAAAATGAGATCTGTTCCATCTTTTCTAGAGGCATTTAAAAGGATTGTATGAGATTAGAAATGCTTATTTCCAGCACCCTACATACACTTTGACTGATCTTGCAGCTCAGCCACATTTAATTAAAAAAAAATAGATCAAAAATGAGTTGCAATATCAGACCCAACCTAAGGACAAGAGTAATCTTGTACAACCCCTTTAAGACGAGCAACAATGCTCCATGTGAAAAACTCATCGCCATCATTATCGATGCAGTAATGTATGTCCATTCCATTCAATAACCGGCATCCTGGTCAGACTCGTTCCATATAGTCCTGTGTATGAATAACTTGCAAGTGCATTATGGGTCATTAAATGAGCTGCTTCCCTTTTTGATTGACAGAAGCGCTTCAGAGCCGTGTATGATTACTCCGCAGCAGATGAAGACGAGGTTTCCTTCCAGGATGGTGACACTATTATCAATGTGCAGCAGATTGATGATGGATGGATGTATGGAACCGTGGAGCGCACAGGGGAGACGGGCATGCTTCCTGCCAATTACGTTGAAGCCATCTGATTGGGAGAACTCGCCTCATCTCTCTTTCTCACACAATCATGAAGCATTCCAGTGCAGCCCTGTCTCAGCTTTGGGAATGGTGGTCTCCACCTCTCCCTGCGTCAGCATTCTTTTAAACCCTCTTTGCTGCCCTCTGGCGCCAGAAGATAAAATGACCTCTTCCTTCATCTTACACTGTAGTAACTGGAGGGAGCACATTGAGGAGATGGCTCCCACTTTACTTCCCCCTCTGTTTTGTCTGATTGTCTATGCGCTTTGCACTGGTATCCTTTTTTTTTTTTAATCTTAAGGAAAGGCCTTTTTTCTTAATATTCTCAGTACCAGAAATTTGTGCCCTACTTCCAGATTGATTTGTTGGAATCTACTTGCTTTGTTCAGTTTATAATGTAATCCACAGTTAGTAACGGTTTTGTTTTTTTGTGACAAATTGTTACCATCCTATTTTTATTTTTTTTTATATCTGAAATTCCGATGCATAGTATGGAAAATATGGCAGGGCTGTCTCTGTTCTGCTAACCGCACTTGACAAGTCATTGCATTTCCTCATTTTTTTGTCCTTGTTCTGGTATCACATCCTTGTGCGAGTTCTTCCATATGTACTGCAGACTCCAGTGATAAGTAACAGGTGTATACACATCATCAATCTGTAGCAGAAAGCACACCCTCGCTATTGAAGACAGTTTTCTTAAGGCAGTCCTTGAGGCAACCAATAATCTTTCCAGATATGTGCCATTTTATTTCAGAAAATACTATAAAATCTATATAGAGCTCAGCTGATTAGTAAACAGCTTGAAAGATTTAATTATAATATTTTACCTTTCCTTCACTCTTTCTATCCCTCTCTTTCACATCTCAGTATATTTTATACATATATATGTATATTTTCCCATTTGTTTTTTTGAATGGCACCTTAGAATTTAGGGCCTTAGTTAATAACAGTCGGTGAATATTAAAGGGACATTAAAAAGTCTACATTTTCAATAACAAGCATTTCACGTGTAGGCCCTCAGCTTGTGTCTTCTCCATGGCAGCTGCTTGGGAAACAGCTGTGGTGTAGCTTACAAAGGTTTTTTAGTGGTTGAGAACAGAGAGATGATTTTCCCCATCTCTCCAGTACCCAGCCTCTCTCTTCCATCCCAGAGACGAGTAGTGCAGGTTCTAATCACCCTTAACTGATGAATGACTGGGGTACCCACGATTAGGCCGCCTTCTAGATCATAAAGATAAGTAATGCAGGTGCTGATCACCCTTACTGATAAATGACTGGGGTAACCACGATTAAGCCTTCTTCTATATCATAGAGTTGAGTAATGCAGGCGCTGATCACCCTTACTGATGAATGACTGGGGTAACCACGATTAGGCCTTCTTCTAGATCATAAAGATAAGTAATGAAGGTGCTGATCACCCTTACTGATGAATGACTGGGGTAACCACGATTAGCCCTTCTTCTATATCATAGGCGTTATGACCTTTGTCTCATGAAGAACTCGGGCAGTCTTCTGGTGCTGACATTCAACCAAATGCATCTTGAGCCAAATGTCTTCTGCCCTTTCCTTTGTCTGCCTTATTTGCTTCTGCTTAACCCCCTCATGCACAGGCAGGTTGTGTTGTGTCGAGAGCACATCTTCACTTGAGTCCTGGTTCTGCACATGCTCTCCTCCTCCTTGGGATACACCTCCTTCAAAAAGGAGTAGGGAGATTCCCACATGTGGTGATTTGTAATGTCAGAGACCAAGCACAACTAATTTCAATCTTCCTAAGGTCACGTTTCTGTAAAGCACAATTAGAAGAGCAAAAAAGTAACTGGAACTTAATGTGAATTCTGAGTGAGAGGTGAGAAAGTCCACAAAATTGTAAGAACACTTCATACATTCCTTTACTGAGCAGCGTAACATCTTTACCATCAGGTGAGGTGCCATAGGCAACAGGAACTTCCTGGAGAGGCATGCAGCCTCATTATACATATATGCCTACTGGCAAAAGTTGGGCAGGTAGGTTCTCCCCCACCTTCCCAAAAAAGGACCAAGAAAGAAATTATTTACTCTTACAAGGAAGGGGTTAATATCTATTCAGTTAATTTCTAACTGGACCAAACACATTCCTCCCTTTCCATTATTCAGTGCACTTTCACTGTAACCCAGTGCGGAATAGGGGAGAACAGATAAGACACCCCTCCCACTCACCCTCCCTCCGCAGCCTTAGGGCTCTTTCACACGAGTGGATCCCGTGCGGGTAATCCGCTGCGTGAAAATGAGCCAAGCCCAGCTCTGGACAGCAGAGACACGGATCATTAACATGATTGATAATGCTCTTTGCTTGTCTGTGACCTTTTTACTACAAAATCAGTGACAACTTTATCTCACTGTGATTTTGTAGTAAAAAGGTCACAGACAAGCAAAGAGCATTATCAATCATGTTAATGTTCCGTGTCTCTGCTGTCCGGAGCGGGGCTTGGCTCTCTTTCATGCAGCGGATTAACCACATGGCATTCGCTCGTGTGAAAGAGCCCTTACTGTCTTGTGTACATGTCAATCATCCTTTATGTCATCATTTTTTATAGTTTGTTATTGTTACACCCCAGCTAGGAAACCTTTGTATCAAATTGCTTGGGCCTATAATCATTTAGAAAAAAAATAAATCATGCAGCTACCAAGAAAAGCTTTCTCGGTTTACTTAAATTTAAAATAAAAATATCATTTTTACCTGTGACTTTACTGTGTTTTTTTTTTTTACAGCAGCTCATTTGTTATGGGTCAGCGTACTGCATTTTTTCCCCCTTCTAGTCTGGATGTAAATCATTCATTTTGCTTGTCGCATACAATCAGGTTTCAGCTCGCAGGTTTCAGAGACCCATCCCCACTGTTTGCTATGAGTCACTTCTTCACTTTTCCCTTACACAGGCATGGACTTAAAGGGGTATTCTGGTTTAGAAATGTTCAGCCTCACTTGACAGGAAACATGTTATCACTTACTAATAGTGATTGGTTATCTGTAATGCCCCGTTTTCCTACACTCCATCGTGGTCATGTGACCTTTTCCCACTGTGCTTCCCTATCCTGATGACATCATGTCTACATCTGAGGCGTGGTGAGGCTTGTAAGCTCTGCCCTGTAGACACAACAATGACCTTGCCTCTGAGGATGGTGTTCTGCTCATTCTCCAGGACCCTGCCCTGCAGATGTGATGTCATCGATGATGACAATTAGGGCAGGGTTTGTCCAGCAGGGCTTCAAGCATACTTGGATATGTAATGTTTGAGCTAGGAGGGGAGACAGAGACCTGATGCTACAGATATTCCCCATGATATTCAAACTTAAGAAAAAAAAAGAGGCAGAGCTCAAATTATTAACCATAAAAATGAACTTGTATTGAACAGTACATATAAAATCACATAACTAATGTATTAAATATAAGGAGACCAGAGACAACTTAGGGGTACTAATGCATGCACCAAAATTGGCACTATACAACTCCTACACTTACTTACTATAATTTTGCGGAACGGGTGCGGACCCATTCACACTACATGCTGTCCGGATCCGCACTTCCGTTTCCGCAAAAAAATAGAACATGTCCTATTCTTGTCCGCAATTGGGGTCAAGATTAGGCATTTTCTATTATAGCGCCGGCGATGTGCGGTCCACAAATTGCGGAACAGGCATTGCCGGTGTCCATGTTTTGCAGATCTGCAAAACACTTATCGACGTGTGAATGGACCCTCAGTGTAGAAGTTGTATAGTGCCAATTTTGGTGTATGCATCAGTACCCCTAAGTTGTTTCTTTTCTCCAGATATTTAATACATGAGTTATGTGACTTTATATGTACTATAGATTAAAAGTCAATTTTTATGGTTAATGGATTGAGCTCTGCCCCTTTTTTTCTTAAGTTTGAATACAATTATGGAGAGGGGAGCACTAACATGGTGAAGTTAGTCGAAAAAGGACTATTTGTAATATAAATACTCCCCATGATGTAGGCAGCTCACAGATCGCAATTACGATGGAGGAGTCAAAATGCACTCAAAACTTCATCATATAACTTGTATAATGCAGTAAGGTTGAATGCTGGCGTTCTCTTTTATTGTGGAACCAGAAAACTCCTTTAATCCCATCACGTTTTGGCCTCCATCAGTTGTCATACATGGGACTATTTGTTAAAAATATTTGAAGTCAATGTGTGCACCTTCCCTCCGATGCAGATTACACATGCAGTAAAGTTGACCACTAGGGGGTGCTCTAAGTGGTTGTCAGCTTTCCTTACTGTGTAGCTTGCATTGAGAGATGACATGGCTGGAGCACACACTGTGGATGTCAGCATCTTTCCCTCAACCACTAAGCTGCTGTGGTTACACACACATTATATTATGGTTAATTTTATTTTTTTCATAGCAAATAAACACTGCATACTAACACAAGCACATCTCCATATAAACAAGCTGATCGAGCACAATTGGTAGAGGGAGCATAATCTGAATGCATGCTACTGCTGCTCTGTAGTTGCTATGGTTACAATAGCATGCAATAAAGTTGACCACCAGAGGGAGTACTATATTCTTGTCAGCCATTGCAGCCTTACATGTAGACAGCATGTGCAGAATGACCTCCGCAGTGAAGCTACGGTCAGATGACTGAATTCACAGCGCTCTGCAGGATGGTGGCATGAACCATTTCAGGCTGCATTTATGTTAATGATTCAGCCATTACTGTCTATAAAACTATATGGTTGGAGCATAGCCGCTCACAAGAATGCCTTGTGGAAACCACAGACACGTTCAGGTTTACAATATGATCCAATAGGCATAAATAATAAAACGGTAGCCGTCAGGCACGTAACTTGAAGCTTCTTGATGGTAATCAGTAATAGGGCCTACCGTGTGTTATTTATTACACTGGTGTCTCCTAGTGTGGCAGAAGGGCCTGGATGACTGTTACCTGTAATGGCAGCCTCCGTCAGCATGCATCATTTTACACTATATACTCTGTGTGTGTATATATATATATATCATATAAAGCTGAGTGTATGTATGTCCGCTAAAGCAATCCACACCGTCGCATTTACAATTACGATATTTTGCACGGCTGCCTCATGTGACTCAGGGAACGTCATGGAAAAAGCGCGGGGTCAAAATTGCCACTCAAAACAGAGTCTAATTATTTGCATTAAATACGCTTAGTAACTTAACCGCCAAACTACAGGAGCTGTTGGCTGTTGTGGCAGTTAGCCTTGGCTACATGGCAAATAATTTACTAGCAGGTGTAGTAGAGTAATAGAAATCCAACAGTCCTGACATGCATGCTGCTGATTCTGTGAAATTGATTCACTAATTGAAATGGGAATGTTCAAAATAATAGCAGTGTGGAGTTCAATTAGTGAGGTAATTCATTCTTTGAAAAACAGGTGGCAATAATTATTATTTAACCTGTTGGGGACAAAGGACGTACCGGTACGTCCTGATGCCCTGGTACTTAAGGTCACAGGATGTACCGATACATCCTGTGTATTTATGATCACTGCCGCGCAGCGTGCGGTGATCTGAACAGAGTCACTCTGTGACAATGCCAAGGGGGGGGTCTGGTCTTATGATTCTCTCCCCCCCCCCCCCCCATCTCTGCGATCGCAGCAAACCGCAGGTCAATTCAGACCTGTGGTTTGCTGCGTTTCCGGGTTATTCGGGTCTCGGAATAGGATGGTGAACGGTGGTGTGATAATACACCACCAATCACCATCCTTAGATCCTGTGAGGTGATGGTGACATCACCTCACAGGATCGAATACGATTGGCTGCACGGGCGGGCGTTAACTCCCCCCTGCTCTCCTCTCCTCCTCCATTCAGCGTCCAGAGCCAGGAGAGAGAAGCAGCGTGCCGCTGATCTGCAGAGCCATTACCCCAGCCTTTACCCGAGACCCTCCACATCAGGTACCATCAGGTACTTAGGGACAGATAAGGGAAAGGTTAGGTTAGGCAGGAAGAGTTTAGTGTAAAAAGAAAAAAAAAAAAAGTTCACTGTTGCATCACCCAGCACAGCTGTGTGACTCTAGACCCGCCCCAGGGGTGCTGCAGCTTGCCCCCACACACACACACATTTTTTGGGGAGCAAGCATTTTTTTGCGTACGTTGACTGTGGCCGGCACTCTTAGTGTCCGGCCACTGTTAGCGCATCGCCCACCCCACCACTGATCAGCGAGTTTGTTTGTTTGTTTTTTTGACTTTCAATTTCTTTTGGGCTGTCATTTTATTTTTTAGTTAGTATTTATTTATTTTCTGTTAGGTTTAGGGAAAAGTCCGTGAATACCCGTGCCCACACGCACACTAAATAAAGTTTTCCAGACACACACTCCCCTATGGCCCACCGGACGTTCTCGGCCGAGGAGGCATACGCCCAGCTTGCCTCCGACTCCGAGAGCCCCAGTGAGGACGAGGATGACCCCACTTTCCTTTTGTCATCCGCGTCCTCCTCCTTATCTAGCGATGATGATGAGCCGCCAGGTGGAGCAAGGGGACCACCATGCCAGGGACCCTGTGGCCCACACCAGTACGAGCAGCTCTGGGGCTCGTACTAGTTTTCCGGCCCACCAGATAAGTTCACCTGAGCCCCCTACCGGTGAACTTGCATGGTGTACCCCAGAGGATTTTGAGCCCCTGATTCCTGATTTTGTTGGCCAACCAGGAATCCAGATTCCCACAGTGGGCTTCACTGAATACGACTATTTTAGTCTTTTTTTCAGTGACCACTATGTGAATCTGATGGTGGAGCAAACGAACCTGTACGCCCAACAGTTCATTGCTCAACACCTGGGCTCCTTTTTGGCTAGGGCCGGTGGCTGGACGTTTTGGGGCCTCATGCTGCACATGGGCCTAGTGAAAAAACCCAGTGTCAGGCTGTACTGGAGTGGGGATGTCCTCTACCAGACCCCACTTTCCAGTATGGCCATGACACACTCCCGGTTTGAGGCCATTCGGAAATGCCTGCATTATGCAGATAAATGCAGCATGTCCCCCCCAAGGTGATCCTGCCTATAACCGCCTGGAAGGGTGGTCGCGGTTGATGAGTCTCTCATTGCTTTCAAGGGGAGACTTATTTTACACTAGTATGTTCCCTCTAAGCGGGCGAGGTATGGCATGAAGCTGTACAAACTTTGTGAGCGTACCTCAGGGTACACTTACAAACAGGGCTGTTGCCCGCTGCTACTCCGCCCCTTTAGAATCCGTCGTATTTCAGTATTTTTTATATATGTGTAAAAATGTTAACGAAAGTCAAACAAGGGTATATATAAATAAATAATATATATTTATTAGTTAATCAATAATCTGCTTCCCGCTCCTGCAGCTGCACAGAGAGCATGCATGGGAGCAAGAATGGGAAGCAGGTTGTAGAAGCATGGAGATCACGAAGCTTCAGGAGTTGGAAGCAGGTTGTAGTAGCATGGAGATCATGAAGCTACAGGAGTGGGAAGCAGGTTGTAGAAGCATGGAGATCATGCATCTACAGGAGTGGGAAGCAGGTTGTAGAAGCATGGAGATCACGCAGCTACAGGAGTGGGAAGCAGGTTGTAGCTACTTAAAGATCATCTACAGGAAGAAGGTTGTGAGAGCTGGATTTGCCATACAGAAGGCATAATGAAAAAGGAACATCCTTGCAGTGTTAGCCTAAGGCCCCTTTCACACTTGCGTTGTGTGGATCCGGCGTGCACTTCCGTCCCACCGGATCCGTCACAACGCATGACAACTGAAAGCATTTGTAGACGGATCCGGATTGCGGATCCGTCTGCAAATGCATTGCAAGTGCAGATCCGTCTCTCAGTTTGCCATGCGGATAGACGGATCCGTCTTGTATTTTTTCCACTGTTTTAAAGGTCTGCGCATGCGCACACCTGAAGGACGGATCCGTCCTTCAGTCTTTTTTTAATGCCGGATCAGGCCCCAATGTAAGTCAATGGGACTTAAAGGGTTTCTGTCACCAACTTTTGACATTATAAGCTGTCTGACATTAGCTATGTGCTAATGTCAGACCAGCTTGATAATGTCTTTTTTATAAAAATCCGCTGTATATATAGTCTGCCCTGCACTGTCAATCAAAGTGTGAAGGGGCGTGCCAGCAGTTTGCCGGACGGAGCCGCTAGGAGCAGGGCAACGCCCCCCCTGCTCCTAGAGGCTAATTTACATAATATAAAAGTAAGTTTTTCAGACTATATATACAGCGGATTTTTATAAAAAAGACATTATCAAGCTGGTCTGACATTAGCACATAGCTAATGTCAGACAGCTTATAATGTCAAAAGTTGGTGACAGAAACCCTTTAAGGCCTGATCAGGCGTTCAGTCATGTGTTCAGGCTTTTCAGGACGGAAATAAAACCGCAGCATGCTGCAGTTTTATCTCCGTCCTGAAAAGTCAAAAAGACTGAACTGAAGACATCCTGATGCATCCTGAACGGATTTCTCTCCATTCAGAATGCATGGGGATAATCCTGATCAGTATCTTTCCGTCCTGGAGCCCCAAGGACGGAACTCTAGGACGGAAAGTAAAAACGCTAGTGTGAAAGCATGTTTTCCTGGTGGACATTTTACAACAGTCCACAAGTAGTTGACATGTTATGGGACCCAATATTTGGAAAGCTGGATGTGAAGAAGTCTAGAAAGGGAGCTGACAGAGATTACCTACATTATTACCAAATATTTAGATGGTGCCACCAATTCACATAGCATCCACATAAATATAGACCCACATGGTGTGGACTGGTCATTTTTACTAAGGCTACTTTCACACCTGCGTTAGGTGCGGATCTGTCTGTTATTTGCACAGACGGATCTGCACCTATAATGCAAACGTTTGTATCCGTTAAAAATGGATCCCTTTGCATTAGCTTTTTTTTAAAAAAAGTCAAAGTCAAAATGGATCCGGTTTGACTTTCATTGAACATCAATGGGGGACGGATCCATTTTTAAATGCACCATGTTGTGTCATTGAAAATGGATCTGTCCCCATTGACTTACATTATAAGTCCGGATGGATCAGTTCGGCTCTGTATCGTCAGACGGACACCAAAACGCTGCAAGCAGAGTTTTGGTGTCCGCCTCCAGAACGGAATGGAGGGGGAACGGAGCCAAACTCATGCATTCTGAGCAGATCCTTATCCATTCAGAATGCATTGGGGCTGAACTGATCCGTTTTTGACCCTTTGCGAGATCCCTGAAGCGGAATCCAAAACGCAGGTGTGAAAGTAGCCTAAGGAATATGGTTTAACCGTTTATGTGCAAAAGAAAAAAAAAAGAAGTCCGCTCCAATCAGATATCTGCACATAGACCAAGACTCTTGATCTATGTGCAGATATCTGATTGGAGCTGACTTCTTTTTTTTTTCTTTTGTACATAACAGGTAAACTATATTCCTTAGTAAAAATGACCAGTCCACACCATGTGGGTCTATATTTAAGAGGGATTCTGAGCAAAGATTAGTAAATGTTGCCCCAGTTCAGCAGAGAGCACCACTTATGTCTCTCTCATAATCCTTCAGTAATTAACCCATGAAATCCAGCACTCCCATTCCTTTTGACTATACTATAATGGGGCTGGGGTATGTCGGTCTAAATAAAAAAGTCAATATGCGCTCTCTGCGCACTATCTACCACTCCTCCTCCCTCTGTCCCGGCACGGCAGTGACAAGTCTGGCTGTGTGAGTGAGTCACTGCTGTCACGTGACTCACCACCCATTAGCTCCAGACTCCAGTCCAGTCCCTGCCGGCTGCTCGCTCCTGCAGTGCAGCCGCCGCGGTGCCACTCACCAGGCAGTCACACCCCCTTTACCACTTGACGGCCGGGCCAATGTGCTTGTGAGTGAGAACTCCGACCAGCGGGTGACACCCCTTCAGACTGGTGTCACCCAGTGCAGCCCGCGCCCGCCTCGCAACGCCACTGAAAAAAGGCTTGGGACTAAAGATGAGCGAACTTTAAAAAAAAGTTTGGCGTTCGGGTTGTGGTAATCGCCGCATCCCGTTATGGATTCGACTACCGCGGACTATCCCGGCATATGGAATCCATAAGGGGCGGCTTCCACGAACCCGAACTGTTGAACAGCCGAAGGACCTGGGGTGACGTCACCGTCATGTGATCAGTGCAGGGGGCGTGGCTCAGCACGGGATCAAATCTGCTTACAAATTTCGGATGTACGAGGGGCGAGATTCCCGTATTCAACCCCCAGAATGTCCCCCCACTCTGGGAGTTAGCGGGAAACTTGTGTGGGACCTTATGCACCCACTGCTAGATAAGGGTTACTGCAGTATACGGGCACTTTAATACCCGTTTACCACCAATCTGTTATGTTCCTTTAAGTGTTTCATATAATTGCCTGCAGCAATGTGAGGGTTGTGATGTAGGTGTTAGACCACTAGGGGAACTGGTGAGCAGGGATGTATATATAGCTAGGCCAAGGCAGGCTAGTGTTAGTGCAGACCCTGGAGTCTGTGAAGGCCACATGTCACAGGCCTAAGCAAGTCAGCAGAAGTCAATCCCTAGAGCAAGAGGTACTGAAATGTCAAGAGGAGGTACACTGTCTACTGGAGATTCAAGGATATAAGCCAGAAGTAGGGCATTGGGGCCTTGAAGATTAATTGCCAGTCAGGACAAGTCAGGAAGAAAGTAAGGTTCACCTGCATTTCAAAGTCCTGTTATTTTACCCTCTACTTTACCTTGCTGGATGTAAGCCTGCTGTAACTGCGACTGTATAAAAGTCTATTGTCTGCAACAAGAACTGTTGTAAGAGGTTGCCTGCTGTATTTCCACTGTTTTCAGTAAAGTTGGAATTCTGTTTTCAAGCTACAAGTCTGCACCTCTATTATTCCTACTATAAATACGGTGTGCCACCGTTTATTGGCACTGGCGTCACGAAACATCAGGGACTTAGCCATAGGCACGTTAAACTACAACACCAAGGGCATCTCACATTCCACCTGGCTGTGTCCCTCAAGAACCCAGAGAGTGCCCCAGAGGAACAGCGTGCCGGCCTCTCCATCACTGGCATTCCCCAGGTTAGTTCCACACATTGCTCTGACTTGGGGATGCTACATTTTGGCGTCACGAACAGGATACGCACGTTTTACGGACTGTGAGCAAAACGTGAACTTTGTGCCTTAACCAGTTTGCCAAGTGACAAAACGCCTGTTTGTTTATTGAACTTTGCGGACTTAAAACGTACAGAAAAGTGTCCCAAAAACCTCTAAAAGCGCTGTGCAGTGTTGCGCTGTCAAGAGGAAGAAAATCGCCACTTCAAAGTGTGTTTTTGTGGACTTTTTATCATCCTGCTTGCTGTCACTGAATTGATGCATCATGGCGCCCAAGATGGCCGCCTGAACTGTGGACTTATCTACTGCGCCATCACCACTCATTGCTGGCGGGAAAACTTAGCGCCAAACTCTGCAGCGTCACCACCCTATTCAAATTTCCCAAGCTGGACTCCACCTACCTTGGACTTGGAAGAACGCAGACGCTGTTCCCCGTCGGAGCAAGTCGAGCTCCGCCCCTCCGGCCCGGCGTCCTCGCGGGAAGGGCGCTGCGCAAGGGATTCCCGAAGACGTCCTTCCGGATCTCGCGAGATTTGGACCGCCTGCACCGGAGTAAGTACAAACTCCTGGGAAATAATTCCATACCGGAGAGGGTCACCTGGTTAGTGAGGCCCAAAGGGGATACCGGACTCTTTCCACCGATTGCACTCACCAGCCAGTAACCCCGCCAGCGCGACATCGGACCTGTCGCTACCTCTTAAAGGGACCGCACAACCAATTAATCTGCATCATGTCGGACTCAGAAGTAGCAGAGCAGCCTGCCCCCAGGGAGCCAGTGGCCACTAACGGTATTGCGCCTGCCAACATGATGCCGCTGACGATGCCATACTACTTTGGGGCCCCATGGTTTCCCCGTTATGCCGGGAGGCTCATAATTTAAAAGACTTTCAAGACAAAATCCTGGCTCTGTTCCGGCTCTATCCTATCAATCCGGAGCAGCAAATGGAAGATTCTGTTAGCCCAGTTGGAAGGAGCGGCCCGTCGTGAGGTCATGTCCTGGCCCAGTTCTGAGAGGAGTACCATAGAGCAGATCTTTGACCGCCTCAGCACTACCTTTGAAGTCAGGACGGTGTCTGAAATAAAGATGCGCTTCTTCAGTAAGAAACAAAAGCCTGGTGAGTCACTCCGTGATTTTGCTTTATCCCTCCAAGAGGCCTGGAGGGCCGTCATTCATATAGACCCTAGAGAGGTTGACACCCAGGATCAAACTCTGAGAGAACAATTTATTGCGGGTGTGAGTAGCGAATCTTTAAAAACACAATTGAAAATGTTGTCGGCTCAGCACCTAACAGTATTTTCCTGGACTTTAAAGAACTGGCCATTAGTATTCTGGGACAACATCTGCCAACGGAACCGGTGGCCCATCCCGAGCCTTCTGTCCGTAATTCTAAGCTGACGGATGCCAGCCTGCCAGGGGCCAGCCAAGCCGCCCAGACTCCAGTGCCTGATACGGTAGCTGCTTTGATGGAACAGGTCAATTTCCTCACTAAGAGCCTGGAAAAAGTCTGCAGGAAACTGGAAGAGTGGGAGAAGCCCTTAATGCTGGAAGATGAACTCCTTCTGCCGCAAAAGCCTGGCCCCCTGCGTATCAAGAAGTTTATCCCAGAGATCCTGGACGACGTTCAAGTGACCGGTTTAGGAACCACAAGCGGCCTGCCTGTAACTACTGCAAGAAGTTGGGTCATACTGAATCTACTTGCTGGCAGTTAAGCGGGTCACCCTCGAGGCTGAGGACCGCCCCTCGGGAGGTAGAACAACAGGTCCAAGGGATCCAAACTGGATGCCCCGTTATGTGGGGTCCCGTCCCAAAATAAGCGTCCGGATCAATGGAGTGCCTTTTGAAGCGTTGTTGGACACTGGATCTCAAGTCACCACTATTCAGCAGTCCACCTTTAATCAGTTCTGGAGTTCCAGCCTGCTTACCCAGCCACCTGAGTCCTGGCTGGAGATAATTGCAAGCAATGGTAAGCCCATAAAAGTCCATGGATACTGGGAACCCACTCTCCAGGTGGGAGAAGCCACTTTACCACAGCAAGGAGTGATCGTGGTACAAACCGGGGATAAAGGGGTCACCCTGTGATTGTTGGGACTAATGTTTTCAAAAATTGCTACCCTGAGGTACTTGAAGCTCTCCATCAGTCCCTGCCTGCAGCTTCCTCTGCTTCCAAGAAGGTCCTCCAAAAGACTATCAGCGTATTGTGTGCTCAGCAGAGGTTTGCAAATGAAAAAGGAGAGATCTGCACCGCCAGGATCCGTGATAATAGACCAGTGACTCTACCTCCAAACTCCCAAACCCTCCTGTGGTGCCGTGCTGTCCTGGGAGTCCAGGGCCAAGACTATCCGGCCCTGGTGGAACCTGTCCAGATGGAGAACTACCCATATGTGAGAGCTGCCAAGTGCCTGGCGACCGTCTCCCAAGGTAAAGTACCTGTCCGTCTGATTAACCTCAGCGATCATCCTGCTGTGCTTACTAAGCACTGTCCTGTTGCCCAGCTTTCCCAGGTATCCTTCCAGGATGTCATCCGCCTGCCTGTCACCGAGAAGTCACCAGCTGCCACTCGAGGACCTCTTCCTGCAGACGACTCTCCAGTGCCCTGGTGGAAGGAACTCCATGTCGGGGACGAAGCTACCCCGCAATATCAACTAGAGGGACTCCTGAACCTAGTAAAGCAACACCATCAAGCCTTCAGTAAGCACGCAACGGACTATGGAGAGGTCAGTGTCATCCAACACACCATACCCACTGGCTCTCATCCTCCCATCAAAGAGAGGTATAGACCCATACCACCAACTTCATACCAAACTGTTAAAGAGATGATCCAAGAAATGAAAGACTCAAGCGTAATCCGGGACAGTCGTAGTCCTTGGGCTGCCCCCTGGTTTTAGTAAAAAGAAAGATGGTGGCATCCGGTTTTGTGTAGACTATAGAAAGATAAATCAGATCACTCACAAAGATGCTTATCCATTGCCACGTATTGAGGAGTCTCTAACTGCTCTAGGCTCCTCCGCCTATTTCTCCACCTTAGATTTAACCAGCGGATATTGGCAAGTGCCCATGGCCCCTGAGGATAGGGAAAAGACTGCTTTCACCACCCCTATGGGCCTGTTTGAATTTAATTGCATGCCATTTGGACTGTGTAATGCCCCGGGACCTTTCAAAGATTAATGGAGCGGTGCTTAGGCCATAAGAATTTTGAGACGGTGCTGTTGTACCTGGATGACGTTATCATCTATTCTAAAACGTATGAGGACCATTTAAAGCATTTAGCTGAGGTGTTTGAAATCCTTATTAAATACGGCCTCAAGATTAAACCGTCCAAATGTCACCTGCTGAAACCTGCTGTAAAATACCTGGGACATGTTGTAAGCGCAGAGGGGTCCAGCCTGATCCTGATAAGTTGGCTGCTGTCCGAAAGTGGCCGGTCCCCACTACAGTGAAGGAAGTGAGGAGTTTCCTTAGCTTCGCTGGCTACTACCGGCGCTTTATCCCCACTTCGCTCAAATAGCAGATCCAATCCAGGAACTCCTGAGGGGACAACCAAAAAGAGCCCAAAGACTCCTGTCCCCATTGAATGGAATGAAGAGAGGAGATTGCATTTCAGTTGTTAAAGAAAGCTGACTGAACCTCCTGTGCTGGGGTACCCAGATTACAGTAAGCCATTTCACCTTTACACAGATGCCAGTAAGAAAGGCCTGGGAGCAGTGCTAGCTCAAGTGCAAGAGGGAAAGAGAGAGTGATAGCTTACGCCAGCCGGTCCTTAAAGGGAGCCGAAAAGAATGATCAGAATTATAGCTCTTTCAAATTAGAGTTTCTGGCCTTAGTGTGGGCGGTAACAGAAAAATTCAAGGACTATTTGGCTGCCACTCCATTTATTGCCTTCACTGATAATAATCCTCTGGCCCACCTGAATACCGCCAAACTGGGGGCCTTAGAGCAGAGATGGGCCTCCCGCCTTGCTAATTACGACTTCACTGTAAAATACCGGGCTGGCCGTTCAAGCGATAATGCTGATGCCCTGTCAAGGCTCCCCACTGAAATAGCACCAGATGACAAACGGGATGCCTGGGAAGATGTAGAGATGCCAGCATTTTATAACAGGTTTGCTCAACAGGACCAAGCTCAAGCTGCCAACGGTGGAACCTCTGACCCTCCATCCTTTGATAAGCCTGCATCCAGAGAAGAAAAGTGGATTAAGTTGCAATCAGAGAGTAGAGTTCTCGGTGAACTGTTGGACTTCTTCATCAGTGGCAGAACCCCTGAAAGAATTCGGCGAAAGACCGCAGACCCAGAACTCATCAAATTGTGGAGGCAACGTCAACAACTGTTCCTTCGAAAAGGCCTGTTGCTGCGGCGAAGCCTGGATCCAGTGTCAAATGACAGAGTGCACCAGATCCTCATCCCACGTCGTGATGCAGGTATGGTTTTAGAAATGTATCATGACAGGTCTGGACATTTTGGGGTTCAAAAGACTGAGGCCACTGTCCGTAGGCGGTTCTACTGGGTTGGAGTCAGAGAGGACATTGAGAAGTGGTGTCGGGAATGTACAGCCTGTGCCCTAAAGAGAGGTGAACATCATGATCAGAGAGCACCGCTGCACCCTATTATAAGTACCGCCCCTCTTGAACTGGTTGCTATTGATCACGTAAAGTTAGAGCCCAGTCACTCAGGGTATACCTATGCTATGACTATTATTGACCATTTCACTAAGTTTGCCGTAGCAGTGCCTGTGAAGGACCTGACAGCCAAGACGACCGCTGAATTGTTCTGGAAACACTTCCTCCTGCCTTACGGCTGCCCAGAAAAGATCCTCACCGACCAGGGGTCTGCGTTTGAGTCTCATCTGTTCCAGGAGCTGTGCCGACTACACAATTGCCAAAAGGTCCGGACCACGGCCTATCATCCACAAGGTAATGGACTCTGTGAAAAGATGAATCAGACCTTGATTGAAATGTTGAGAGCCGTGCCTCCTGAGACCAGAGGAGATTGGCCTAACCTGCTACCACAGCTCATGTATACGTACAATAATACTATCCATTGTTCCACTGGATACACTCCTTTCTACCTGTTGTTTGGGCGTCAGGGTAAATTGCCTGCAGACCATTCCCTGGATATACAAGTGCTGGATGACATTAATCCCCTGCCTAAAACTGACTGGGTAACGGAACATCAAAGGCGCCTGCTTAATGCCAAAGAAATTGTCCAGGAGCGCATGGAAGGTGCCCGGGAGCGACAACAAAAGACTATGATTTGGCGGCCCATGCAGAGCCCTTGGCTGTGGGGGATACAGTGTGGTTAAAGAACAATCACCGCACCAGTAAACTGGACAGTAAATGGGAGAGGACTCCCTATCTTGTATCTGCCATCCCTAATGCTGAAACTCATACCTATGAGGTCACCAGAGAGGGTAAGGGTCCCCAAATTGTTCACAGAAACCGCCTAAAACTCTGCAGTGACAAGGAGGCTGTCGTTGGAGATTCCGGATCCGAGTCTTCTGAGTCAGATTCCATTGCTCGGCCTGCTGAACCTATGCAGGCCATAGCGGATTTGCTGAATGATCCTGAGCCGCTCCACTGGTTCCTTACACCCTGGTTAAACTTTGGGGTGCCTGCCCCGGCACCTGCTGAACCTGCAACCGTAGCAGGCCCCGCTCAGGGTGCTACTGAAAGGGGTCCCACTGACGTGGATCCTTCTTGTCCCCCTGTACCCGGGCAAGAGGAGACCTTGGCTCTAAGGAGGTCTACCCGGTCTACAAGGGCGCTTACCAGTACGTTTTGAAAACTATGACTGTACTGGAAGTGTTTCCCGACAGGAAACCTCTGTGTGAGCATCATCCTTTTTAAGTTTGTACCCAGAGATGGACTCCTGTGTGCGAGCCTCTGTGATATGTTCTTATTATGGACTCTGGCATTCTCTTATGGACTATCCTGGTGTTAACCATTGATTTGCTGTACCAGGTCAGCATCACAGCTCTGCATTAACAGCCTGCAAGCAGAGGGACGTCGCCCTTGTCACCGCACTCCACCTTTCCAAGCTGGACCTGATATGATTACTTATGCAGATGTCATTCATTTGTGTTTATATATGCCTGCATGTGTTTTGTGTCTTTCAGGAGAAGAATCCAGCTGGGTGGGCCCCTGTGGGAGTGCGAGGTCGTACTCAGTTTAAAGTCGTGGGGTATGCAGTATACGGGCACTTTAATACCCGTTTACCACCAATCTGTTATGTTCCTTTAAGTGTTTCATATAATTGCCTGCAGCAATGTGAGGGTTGTGATGTAGGTGTTAGACCACTAGGGGAACTGGTGAGCAGGGATGTATATATAGCTAGGCCAAGGCAGGCTAGTGTTAGTGCAGACCCTGGAGTCTGTGAAGGCCACATGTCACAGGCCTAAGCAAGTCAGCAGAAGTCAAGCAGAGGCAATCCCTAGAGCAAGAGGTACTGAAATGTCAAGAGGAGGTACACTGTCTACTGGAGATTCAAGGATATAAGCCAGAAGTAGGGCATTGGGGCCTTGAAGATTAATTGCCAGTCAGGACAAGTCAGGAAGAAAGTAAGGTTCACCTGCATTTCAAAGTCCTGTTATTTTACCCTCTACTTTACCTTGCTGGATGTAAGCCTGCTGTAACTGCGACTGTATAAAAGTCTATTGTCTGCAACAAGAACTGTTGTAAGAGGTTGCCTGCTGTATTTCCACTGTTTTCAGTAAAGTTGGAATTCTGTTTTCAAGCTACAAGTCTGCACCTCTATTATTCCTACTATAAATACGGTGTGCCACCGTTTATTGGCACTGGCGTCACGAAACATCAGGGACTTAGCCATAGGCACGTTAAACTACAACACCAAGGGCATCTCACATTCCACCTGGCTGTGTCCCTCAAGAACCCAGAGAGTGCCCCAGAGGAACAGCGTGCCGGCCTCTCCATCACTGGCATTCCCCAGGTTAGTTCCACACATTGCTCTGACTTGGGGATGCTACATTACCACCTGTACGTGGATAACTTTTATACTAGTATCCCCTTGTTCCAGTCCCTCGCTGCCAGATCCACGTCCTCTTGTGGGACCGTGCGGAAAAATTAACTTCGGCCTCCCTACCTACCCCTCCAGGTACCTATCCCCAGGGGTGAGACCCGTGCCCTTACCAGTTGAAACCTGTTGCTGGTCAGATATAAGGAAAAAAGGGATGTCCTTATGCAGTCTACAATTTACGATACCGGCATCACCACTGTCCCTGTGCGAGGTACCACGGCAACGGTCCTCAAGCCGATTGTATCGTCAACTACAATTGGTATATGGGAGGAGTTGATCTCTCTGATCAAGTCCTCAAGCCATATAACGCCATGCGCAAAACCCGGGCATGGTACAAAAAAGTTGCGGTCTACTTGGTACAAGTTTCTTTGTACAACTCTTTTGTACTGTCCCATAGCGCTGGAAACATAGGGAAATTCCTTCAGTTCTATGAGGCAGTCCCCAAGGACCGGATCTTTTCTGACCGGAAAAGAGCAGGGTGGAGTACCTCGGGAACTGGAGGCCTCCGGATCGTCCCTGGCCAACACTTTCCAGGTGTGGTCCCCCATCTTGGAAAGAAGGGACAGACCCAAAAAAAGGTGCAGTGTGTCACAGGAGGGGGATACGGAAGGACACGACCACTCAGTGTGACACATGCCCTGATCATCCAGGACTCTGCGTTATTGGTCGCTTCAGGGAGTACCACACTTAATTTATAATCCCCAGTTTTATTTCCATTTAACCACTGACAATCGAAAAAAACCTATGGTTCTCAGACTTGAGACACCAAAAAATAATAAAATTTTTTTCAAAAATGATATTTTGTAAAACTATTTTACAGGGAATTTTTTTGTCACCTTACATCACAAAAAGTGTAATAGCAAGGGATCAAAAAGTCACATGCCCCCCAAAATAGTGCCAATAAAACCGTCCTAAGACATTCGGCAAAAACTTTAAGAAAACGGACTCAGACTATGGAGATACCAAAAAAATTTTTTGGTTTAAAAAAGGATAATATAGTGTAAAACCTAAATTAATTTAAAAAAGTAGACATATTAGGTATCGCCGCGTCCATAACAATCTGCCCTATAAAAATACCCCATGACCTAACCCCTTAGATTAACACGGTCAAAAAATAGAAAAATAAAAATGGTGCCAAAACAGCTATTTTTTTTGGCAAATTTTCCATTTCAATGAATTTTTTCCAGTAACAAAGCAAGGGTTAACAGCCAAACAAAACTTAATATTTATTACCCTGATTCTGCAGTTCACAGAAACACCCCATATATGGTCGTAAACTGCTGTGTGACCAAACGGCAGGCCACAGAAGGAAAGGAAAGCCATATGGTTTCTGGAAGGCAGATTTTGATGGCCTTTTTTTTTTTACACCATGTCCCATTTGAAAAACCCCTGATGCACCCCTACAGTAGAAACTCCATAAAAGTGACCCCATCTAAGAAACTACACCCCTCAAGGTATTCAAAACTGATTTTACAAACGTTATTAACCCTTTAGGTGTTCCTCAACAGTTTATGGCAAATGGAGATGAAATTTCAGAATTTCTATTTTTGGTAACCTTGCCTCACAAAAATGTAATATAGAGCAACCAAAAATCATATGTACTGCCACCTTATCCCGTAGTTTCTACCCCAGGGGGGGCTTCAAATGGGACATGGTGTAAATAAACCAGTACAGAAAAATCTGCCTTCCAAAAACCACATGGCGCTCCTTTCCCTCTACTCCCTGCCGTGTGGCTGTACAGTAGTTTACGACCACATATGGGGTGTTACTGCAAACTACAGAATTAGGGCAATAAATTTAGAGTTTTGTTTGGCTGTTAACCCTTGCTTTGTTACTGGGGAAAAAAAATCAAAATTCTTACATTTCATTTCCATTTGCCAATAACTCTTGTGAAACACCTAAAGGATTAACAAAGTTTGT
Organism: Bufotes viridis; assembly: GCA_033119425.1. NCBI lineage: Eukaryota > Metazoa > Chordata > Amphibia > Anura > Bufonidae > Bufotes > Bufotes viridis. Next base: position 213,320,148 of record CM065594.1, on the reverse strand, counting down.
GAAATCAGTTTTAAATACCTTGAGGGGTGTAGTTTCTAGAATGGGGTCATTTTTGGGTGGTTTCTATTATGTAAGCCTCACAAAGTGACTTCAGACCTGAGTCTGTTCAGAACTGGTCCCTAAAAAGTGGGTTTTTGAAAATTTCTGAAACATTTCAAGATTTACTTCTAAGCCTTGTAACATCCCCAAAAAATAAAATGGCATTCCCAAAATGATCCAAACATGAAGTAGACATATGGCGAATGTAAATTAATAACTTTTTTGGCGGTATTACTATGTATTATAGAAGGAGAGAAATTGAAACTTGGAAATTTGCAAATGTTTCCAAATTTTTGGTAAATTTGGTAATTTTTTATAAATAAAAATGATTTATTTTTTTTGTCCATTGTACCAGTGTCATGAAGTATAATATGTGACGAAAAAACTGTCTCAGAATGGCCTGGATAAGTAAAAGCGTTTTAAAGTTATTCACACATGAAGTGACACTGGTCAGATTTGTAAAAAATGGCCTGGTCCTTAAGGTAAAATATGGCCGTGTCATTAAGAGGTTAAGGAAGGAAGGAAGGCAGCAAATGTTGTACATGCTGGTTACACAGTGCATTTCTCTCTGAAATTCTGATGAAAATAGGTAGTTCCAGACATTGTTCAGAAGAACAGCATACGTTGATTAAAAAGTTGATTGGATAGGGGAAAACATATAAAGAAGTACAGAAAATGATAGGCTGCTAAGCTAAAATGATTGCAAATGCTTTAAAATGGCAACCAAAAACTGAAAGACGTAGAAGAAAACAAAAACCTACCATTCGAATGGATAGAATAATGGCCAAAATGGCAAGGACTCAGCCAACAATCAGATCCAGGAAGATCAAAGAAGGTCTAAAGCTACCTGTGGGTACTGTTACAATTAGAAGACGCCTATGTGAAGCCAAGCTATCTGCAAGAAGCAAAGTCCTACTGTTGAACACAGTAGCACGTGTTGAGCACATTGGCTGGCCTAAAGAGAAATGGCGCAACATTTTTGGACTGATGAAAGTAAGATTGTTGTTTTTGGGTCTAGTGGCTGAAGACAGTTTGTCAGACGACCCCCAAACACTGAATTCAAGTCACAGTACACTGTGAAGACAGTAAAGCATGGTGGCGCAAGGATCATGATATGGGGATGTTTCTCATACTACGATGTTGGGCCTATTCATCGCATACCAGGGATCATGGGTCAGTTTAAATACATCAGAATACTTGAAAAGTTCATGCTGCCTTATGCTGAAGAGGAAATGCCCTTGAAATGGGTGTTCCAACAAAACAACAACCCCAAACACAGCAGTAAATGTGCAACATCTTGGTTCTAGACCAACAAGATTGACGTTATGGAGTGGCCAGCCCAATCCCTGGATCTAAATCCAATAAAAAGCTTGTGGGGTGACATCAAAAATGCAGTTTCTGAGGCAAAACCAAGAAATAGAGAAGAAGTGTGGAATGTAGCCCAATCATCCTGGGCTGGAATACCTGTTTACAGGTGCCAGAAGTTGGTTGACTCCATGCAACTCAGATGTACAGCAGTTCTCAGAAACAGTGGTTATGCAACTAAATATTAGTTAAGTTATTCAAAGGAAAGGGGCGGAGCCTGACCTCGCTTCATGGCGGCTGCATCTGAATAGAGCTCCCGCCACCACGCTCTCACTAAGCCTCTAATCAGCTTCTCTACCTACCATGGTGAAGATACAACCGAAGGACTTCACAGCTGAGATGACCGACGCTGGCAAATCCCCCAGACAGAGTAAACCTATGGAGAAATTCCTAAGTAAACCGCGATCCCGCTCGGACAGGGGTCCACCTAAGAAAGGAACAGGTCACCTCTCTACTCACTAAAATCCTAGAACTAGAAATAACGCACAAAAAATCACTGACAAATGAGGTCCTTTCCAAACTTACAAATCTGAGAAATGAACTAAAGTCAGTATTAAATTCTAAGGCAGCCCACGCCTACCTCCGTATCAAACACAAGTACTACGCTCATGGGGACAAAGGTAATAAAATCATGTCCCTGTTAGTTAAAAAACAAATACAACGCTGCTTCGTCGGTCAGATGGAGGACAGTGAGGGACATAAACACACTGCTTCTTCTAAGATAGCAAATATTTTCTCGAGCTATTATAAATCTCTCTATAACATTAAAAACGATTCGAGAAGCACTAATATCGCCTCTGAACAAGACTCCTCAAAAGTCTTTTTGGACGGCCTTGACTTGCCTGTCATCTCCGACGAAGCTAAAGCCTCCCTAGTTGCCCCAATTACTCTAGAAGAAGTCAGTAAAATTCTATCTACAGTCCCTAAAGGTAAAAGCCCAGGCCCAGATGGATTACCTGTGAGTTATTATAAGAAATTCTTCCCCACTCTAGGCCCACAACTAGTGAAATATTTCAACTCTATGCTCGGGAACCCCACCAGCAAGACAGTCCTTGGAAGCACACATAGTCGTTATACCCAAACCTGATAAAAATCCAGAATCACCGGCCAGCTATAGACCGATTTCACTGCTCAATGTAGACTTGAAATTATGGGCCAAAATCTTGTCACATAGAATTGCTCCGTTATTGCCTGGGTTGGTGTCTCCGGAACAATCAGGCTTTGTCGGTGGCAGGGAATGCAGAGACAGCACTTTTAGGGTGTTGCAAGCCATGGATTTTGCAATCAAGACAAAGACCCTCTCGCTCTGCTCAGTACAGATGCTGAAAAAGCGTTTGACAGAGTCGATTGGGGCTTTATGAAAGATACTCTATCCAAGTTTGGCTTTCCACCACTCTTCATTTCAGCGGTTCTCACTTTGTATTCCCACCCATATGCTAGAGTAAGGGTTAATGGCCTACTGTCTCCTCCTTTCCAATGGGACCCGACAGGGCTGCCCGCTTTCCCCCACACTCTTCATCCTCTGCCTGGAGACACTGATCCAGGCGATACGACAGGATGAGGCGATAGCTGGTCTACAAGTTGGTCCAGTGACACACAAAGTAGCAGCCTTTGCCGACGACATGCTTCTTCTATTGTCAGTGGGGTAAAGCCAAGGAACGAGAAAGCGCTCATAGGGTGATATGTATATGAACTGTGATGTAGTTCTAATAAACCGATAGTTTAATGCTCACCTTTTTAGTTTCTTTGTTGTTCATTCATGTGCGTTGCACTGTTGGGAGATCGTAAGTGTATGCTGCCTGGTGTGTCCTGAATTCCCGTTGGTGGCTGGCTAGGCCCCCTTTTTTTGGGATAGTGTATATAGTGGTGGTTTCGCCTCTCACGTTTGATAGTGAGTTTGGCTATTTTGGACACCTTTCGGCGCAAAACACTTAACCCAGACCGTAGTGCATGAAGAACACTTTATTTGACAACGCGTTTGAGTCTCGGCGACTCCTTTATCAAGTCTATAAAGAAAAGTAGTATTGATACAGAATAATGTATAATTCTGGCCCGTAGGCGTGAAAACCTAAAAGCACTTTTTTGTATATATAATAAAAGTAAATAAAGAATATATATTTATAAATATTAGTACATGTAAAAATTAGTGCATATAAAAAAATAATATATAAAAATATCAAAGGTTAATCATATTTTTTCAGGTATGTGACAGTACTAAGATAGGCGTTTTTGGATTCTCTGTTTGATAAAAAGCGTAAATGGGCTAGATTGGAGGTTTATAGAGTAACATATAGTAGTATATAATGACATTGGTAACACTAATAACACTAAAATATAAAAACGATATCGTGACCAATCACTGTAATTGGAAATAAAATAATAAATATGTATATGTCATAACTGATACATAGCGTTGATTGTGCAAATGGCGACCGAATCATGCAATGCGATATGACATAAGATTTAGTCTATAAAATACATATTTCGTGGTGTATATAAACAGGGAAAGCAGATGGGGACGGGAAAGCTGTAGATTTCCTTATGGTACAAAATGTATATACATTACGATAACAAATCACTTGTAATGGCGAATGCAAAAGTATATCTCAACAAGGACGTACATATAGTGCACTGTATGTGGTAGAATACTGCGAAGAAATGATGTATCTCGACAAAGACGTATATATAGTGCACTATATGTGGTCCAAAATTGCAATATAAAGAATATAATATAATATATAAAATATAAAGACTCTAAATGTAATATATAAATCTCTCTCTATAGTGCATGTTAAAGGGTGAATTGGATGGCTGTACCTGATTGGTTTCCAGCAGAGTGATGTTACAATGCTTTCCCCACGTATCTATCTCCTGTGGATAGAACATACATATTGTATAATGGACTTAGACCGTTTTTAAATAAGGCTGTTTTTTCTATCAATATGATTTAAAATGAAAGGCCTGGATTCCTAGTGGGTTAATATTGAACCCAGTATTAGGGGTATGGGAGCGCAATTTAGTTTCTTCTGTAGTTACCTGTTCAGGGAGCTGACTGGTGCGGCCGAGCGTCCCGCTCCACGTGGTAGGAAAGGCGCGCTGAGAGAGAACACGCGCCTCTCCCTCTAGCTTGTTATCGGAGCGGAGGGCGGAGGGAGGCGTGGCTGAGGCGGAACCAGGGCATCGCGTGTGGACACGCCTACACCCCTAGCCGCGGGATCGCTGTAGAGGTGAGGGGACGCGATGCCTGGGTGAGATTAGTGGATTGCTGCTGGATTAGTGTTGCAGAGGAATAATGAAATGGGAATGTGGCTACTAAATAAACTTGTTTGCAAGCATAAACAACTGTGCCAGATGTATTTGTGGATCTATATTACTCTTGGGGGCTGGATGGATGAGTGGATATCGAGTAGCTGTTGGATGTATGGATGTGTCAGATTCTATATAGATCTATATTATTAAAAGGGGGCTGAAAGTTGATGAATGGTTGGATAAAGAGTTTCTGTTGGATGTATAGGTGTGTCAGATCGAGGGTGAATGAATGGATAGGGGGTGAGATGGTTAATTGGAGTGTTGGAAAAAATGGTTAGTGTGTGTGAGTGATGAGGAGATATGAAGCAATTATGAGGAAAGTTGGAGGAAAATATTGGAAGTGGTGGATTGATTAGTGATTTTTGCGAATGGGACCATGGGAGGAGGAGGGTGAGCGAAAAGAGGGAAAAAAAAAAAAAAAAAACTGGTGTTTTTTGTTTCAGAAACATTTATTTTCTAGTGTTTCGTTCAAACCTTCTGGTTCCAGTGTGCGTAGTTTAAATATCCAAAACATCTCTCTTCTTTGGAGAGTGCGGAATTTGTCTGGACAGCTGTTGCTTATTTGTTCAATCGGTGTCACTTTCAAACCACTGTCATTTTTATTGTGTGTGGTTAAAAAGTGACGGGAAACGCTGTGTTGAAGAAAGCCTTTACTAATATTAGATCTGTGTTTATTAAGTCTTGCCCGCAACGTTTGGATTGTGCGCCCGACGTATTGAAGTCCGCATTGACACTCTAGGAGATATATTATATAGGACGATCCGCAGTTGAGAAAACTCTTTATATTGAATTCTTCATTTGATATATTGCTCCTGAATGTTTTTTTGCGATGGGTGATGTTTTGGCAGCTTTTACATAGTGGGTGGTTGCATCTATAACTGCCCACTATCTCCGGGAATAGTTGGTCCCCCTGGTTTTCGTTCTTTTTCGTCCTTAGTTTGCTGGGTGCCAATATATTTTTGATGGTTTTGGCTCTTCGGAACGTAATTATTGGTTTTTTCGGAAGGCTTGCTTTCAAATAAGGATCTCTGGTCAAAATATGCCAGTGTTTGGATAAAATGTTTCTTACCTTTGTATGGTTCGTATTGTACGTTGTGATGAGTGAGGTTTTGTATTTATTTGTTTCTTCAGATTTGTCCGATTTTTTTCGGGTTGCTAGGCATTCCTCTTGGGTCAAGTTTTTTGCTCGGTTGTATGCTTCTTCTATGATTTTCCCAGGATATTTTTTGCTTTTAAATCTTGAGGCTAAAATAGTGCTTTGTTCTGTAAAATCTGTGGTGGATGTGCAATTGCGACGAATTCTTTTAAACTGGCTGAAAGGTATATTCTGTTTCCATTTTTTATAGTGGGAGCTTCTGAAGTCGAGATAGTTATTGCCATCTACCTTCTTAAAGTACGTTTTTGTTTGAATAGTTCGCTCATTTGCTATGAGTAAAAGATCTAGGTACTCAATACTCACAGTTGAACTGTTAGTTGTGAATTTTAAATTCCAGTTGTTTTTGTTTAAATATGTGGTAAAATCGTTGGCTTCTTTTTCACTGCCCCTCCATATTAAAATCAAGTCGTCTATATATCGTTTATAAAAACAATATTATTGCTCCAATTGTGTTGATCGTAGATAAATTCTTCTTCAAATTGGCCCATATATAAATTTATGAAGCTTGGCGCAAACAGCGTACCCATTGCGGTCCCTTTCTTTTGTTTAAAAATTTTATTTTCAAACATAAAAACCTTGTGTGTTAAAATGAACCTCATGGCTTCAGTGATAAAATTCCTATGTTCATCTGACAGCCGGTTGTCTTGGGTGAGATAAAAATTTGCGGTTTTGATTCCTGCTTCGTGCGGGATGTTAGAGTAAAGAGAAGCCACATCTAGTGTGAGCCAGCGGTACGTGGTGTCCCATGTGATTTCCTTGAGAAGGGTGATCAGCTGGGCAGAATCTCGAAGGTATGATTTAAGTTTTGTGACATGATCCTGTAAGAAAATATCCACATAGTGTGAAAGATTGCTAGTCACGGAGTTTATTCCTGATATTATCGGTCGTCCAGGAGGGTTCTCGATGTTCTTGTGCACTTTCGGGAGATGGTAAAATGTTGCTGTAGTAGGGGATTCTATCATTATAAACTCACGTTCTTTTTTGTTAAGAATTTTCATATCTTCAGCTTTCTTCAAAAGTGTTTCTAGTAGTTTTTCGTCTTCCGCGGATGGGTTGTGAGGGAGTGGCTCATAATAGGAGGTGTCTCCCAAGATATTCCAGGCTTCTTTAACATAAGCTTCTCTGGTTTGAATCACGATCCCACCGCCCTTGTCCGCGCTTCTGATTACCAAATTCTTGTTATCGCTCAATTCTTTTAGAGCCTGTTTCTCTTTTTCTTTAGGTTTGGTTTTATTTTGGTGTTCAGATTGATGTTCCTGATTTCGTCAGATACAAGGGTGAAGAAGGTTTCTATATGGCTACCTCTGTGGTGGGTTGGATTAAAGGAAGACTTAGGTTTTAAATTAGTATGTATAGTTGGGATTGTTTCTAGATTTTCTTGGGGATTTTCTTTTTTATTATTTTCTTCTTTTTCATTAATGTTTTGTGCCGCTTTGATAGCAAAATGTCTTTGCAAGGTGATTTTCCTAACAAATGCATTGAGATCAACAAACAACTGGAATTCATTGTATTTTTCTGTTGGACAAAAAGAGAGTCCTTTTTCAAGCAGTGAGTATTGGGCTGTGGTGAGGTTTGATTTTGCTAGGTTGAAGATTTTTACGGTTGTATTGCTTTTGTCCTTTTTGGGTCCCGTTGTCCCTTGGGAGGGTGGATTGGTTGTTCTGTTTTCTCTCCAGTTTTTTCTTCTATTAAACTCCTGTCCTCCTCTTCTACCTCTTCGACATTTTTTTCTTTTTCTGCTTTTCTGGGGATCTTCTGTTTTCGGTTTGAAAAAGTCTGTGATTGTAGTGGTCATCCCTGATGGCTGTTTTAGTGTGTATGTTGCCTGCGGGGTCAGGGTCCCCGGGAGCATTAAAAAAGATACCGAGGTGATATTGCTTTGTTCCATGGGCTTCTGAGAGGGTTCTTGATTGCTGGTATTGTGGATGGTAAGGAGTGAGTCCTCTAAAAATGATGCACTCGACGGGTTTTCCTGGTCTTCAATTAGAGGGGAGGGAAAGGTTGTGGGAGGTAAGTTGAGTGGACAGCTATGGGGTAAATCTATGGGTATTGGAGAGTTGTAGCAATTACGTGGTGGGATTGAAGGGGGTGAAGAAGATGGGGGTACCGCTTCCTGAGTTGTAAAAGGAAGGGTCCCGGGTTTGAAGTGGTTTTTCCGTTGTGTGTTCTTGTTTTGGCTTTGCAAGTTTGATGTGTTGGTATTTATCGGTTTGGCGGGATGTTTTATGGTTTCTGCTTCCTTTCCTATTTTTTGTATAGGGGATTTGATGTTGTTCTCCTACTTTGTGTAGTTAGGGTAGTAAGGGGTGGGAGTATTTCTGTTCTATGGGATCTGGTAAATGTATGGTGTTTATAACGTGTGGTGGGTACTGGTTTGGATTCTTTTTGTGATCTGGTACTGGTGGAATTAGTGCTTCGGTTTGATTTGTATTCTATCTTTGTGGAATTATTGTATCTGTTGTTTCTTTGGGTAGATGTCATGTTTTGTACATTCGGATTACCTTGAGTGTTATTGTTTGTATTTTTATTTTTAGTATTAAGCCAGAATTGTATGTTATTAGTTTTGAAGTCAGTTCGGTCTCTGTTTAGTTTTGATGTTTTCTTTTCAATTATCTCTCTTTCAAATAGTGCTAATCTGTTGGTGATCTGTCTATCAATTCTAACATACTCTGTGTGATTTTTGTGTAGATGTAGTTTTTCTGCCTTGGTTTTGATCTCGTCTTTCAGACCCTGGCAGAGGATTCTCGCTTGTTGATCAAGCGTACTAACATGCCTTTTGCGCACTCTAGCATGTATTTATCCCATTCTCTGGTGAACCCTATATCATTCAGAAATGGACTTTTGAATCTCAGTCTTAGGCCTCGTGGTACTAGATTTTCTTTTAGATAGTTTTCTAGAAGAATCCAGTCAAGGTGGTGCTGTATTTCCTCCTTAAGGCTGGCTTCTAGTGTGTAGAAGAGATCGGATAGTTCTTCCGTGCTGATCTGTTTTTCTCTTGCGATGGTGATTATGTTTTCTTCTGTATGGATTCCATCTGTGGGAGTCCTTGACCAAATATCTGTCAGTTTTTGACGTTCCAATAGCCGGTTTCGCAATAATCCATTTTCAGGTTGTACTTTCGTTCAGTTTTAGTAACCTAGAGCCGCCGTATCTCGGAGTGTAATATACACTCTTACCCGAGGGACTCGGGACAATACAGTGGGGTAAAGCCAAGGAACGAAAGCGCTCATAGGGTGATATGTATATGAACTGTGATGTAGTTCTAATAAACCGATAGTTTTATGCTCACCTTTTTAGTTTCTTTGTTGTTCATTCCTGTGTGTTGCACTGTTGGGAGATCGTAGGTGTATGCTGCCTGGTGTCTGAATTCCCGTTGGTGGCTGGCTTCAGGCCCCCTTTTTTGGGATAGTGTATATAGTGGTGGTTTTCGCCTCTCACGTTTGATAGTGAGTTTGGCTATTTTGGACACCTTCGGCGCAAACACTTAACCCAGACGTAGTGCATGAAGAACACTTTATTTGACAACGTTTGAGTCTCGGCGACTCCTTTATCAAGTCTATAAAGAAAAGTGGTATTGATACAGAATAATGTATAATTCTGGCCCGTGGCGTGAAAACCTAAAAGCACTTTTTGTATATATAATAAAAGTAAATAAAGAATATATATTCATAAATATTAGTACATGTAAATTAGTGCATATAAAAAAATAATATATAAAAATATCAAAAGTTAATCATATTTTTTCAGGTATGTGACAGTACTAAGATAGCGTTTTTTAGTTCTCTGTTTGATAAAAGCGTAAATGGGCTAATGCTAAGAGCGCAGTACGATTATTGGTGCTAATAACACCACGATATACTGGAAATAAATATGTACGATACATACGTTGAATGATCGCGATATGACATAAGATTTAGTCTATTGCAAACAGGGAATTTACAGGCGAATATTGGCATAACAACATCAGGGTCATTTAACGTAGCGGTGATTAATGCTATGTTTATACTCATAAAGCACGCAGTAGCACGATCCAGTATAAAGAATATAATATAATATATAAAATATAAACGCAAATTCTGTTTGTTGCATGCCCAAGCAGAGCTGATACTCGAGTGGAGCTTTCAGCGCACTCGCCTTCCCGTGGATAGAACATGCTATTGGGCAAAATGGGCTTGACCAGACTGTCAGCCAGGCCAGCTCTATCACGATTTGATTTGAAATGGTGCCTGATTTTCTAGTGGCCACACTGAAACCCAGTATTAGTATGGGAGCGCACTTTAGCTTTCTTCTGTAGTTACTCCTGTTCAGGGAGCCTCAGCCACGCCTCCCTCCGCCTCCGCTCCGATAACAAGCTAGAGGGAGAGGCGCGTGTTCTCTCTCAGCGCCTTTCCTACCACGTGAGCGGACGCTCGGCCGCACCAGTCAGCTCCCTGAACAGGTAACTACAGAAGAAACTAAATTGCGCTCCCATACCCCTAATACTGGGTTCAATATTAACCCACTAGGAATCCAGGCCTTTCATTTTAAATCATATTGATAGAAAAACAGCCTTATTTAAAAACGGTCTAAGTCCATTATACAATATGTATGTTCTATCCACAGGAGATAGATACGTGGGGAAAGCATTGTAACATCACTCTGCTGGAAACCAATCAGGTACAGCCATCCAATTCACCCTTTAACATGCACTATAGAGAGAGATTTATATATTACATTTAGAGTCTTTATATTTTATATATTATATTATATTCTTTATATTGCAATTTTGGACCACATATAGTGCACTATATATACGTCTTTGTCGAGATACATCATTTCTTCGCAGTATTCTACCACATACAGTGCACTATATGTACGTCCTTGTTGAGATATACTTTTGCATTCGCCATTACAAGTGATTTGTTATCGTAATGTATATACATTTTGTACCATAAGGAAATCTACAGCTTTCCCGTCCCCATCTGCTTTCCCTGTTTATATACACCACGAAATATGTATTTTATAGACTAAATCTTATGTCATATCGCATTGCATGATTCGGTCGCCATTTGCACAATCAACGCTATGTATCAGTTATGACATATACATATTTATTATTTTATTTCCAATTACAGTGATTGGTCACGATATCGTTTTTATATTTTAGTGTTATTAGTGTTACCAATGTCATTATATACTACTATATGTTACTCTATAAACCTCCAATCTAGCCCATTTACGCTTTTTATCAAACAGAGAATCCAAAAAACGCCTATCTTAGTACTGTCACATACCTGAAAAAAATATGATTAACCTTTGATATTTTTATATATTATTTTTTTATATGCACTAATTTTTTACATGTACTAATATTTATAAATATATATTCTTTATTTACTTTTATTATATATACAAAAAAAGTGCTTTTAGGTTTTCACGCCTACGGGCCAGAATTATACATTATTCTGTATCAATACCACTTTTCTTTATAGACTTGATAAAGGAGTCGCCGAGACTCCGAAACGCGTTGTCAAATAAAGTGTTCTTCATGCACTACGGTCTGGGTTAAGTGTTTTGCGCCGAAAGGTGTCCAAAATAGCCAAACTCACTATCAAACGTGAGAGGCGAAACCACCACTATATCTTCTATTGTCAGACCCTGCAGAAGCGTTTCCCGTCCTTCTCAAACTGTTGGGAATCTTTGGAGACCTGTCCAATTTTAAAATTAATCTCTCAAAGTGCAATGCTTTGGCGGTTAATATCCCCCAGCCGACAGTTGCCAGGTTAGCCTCCACATACCCGTTCCAATGGGCTTCCTCTTACATCCGATACCTAGGGATAAATATCTCCGCAACCCCCCCACAACTATATGACCTCAACTACATCCCCATCTTAGATGAAGTTAAATCAATGTTAGCAGCATTACGAATCCCCTTCATGTCTTGGTTAGGTAGGGTTAACCTAGTTAAAACCTACATTTTACCAAAAATATTATATGTAATACAAGCACTCCCAATATATGTCCCGGACTCCTTCTTCTCGGCTCTGCGCAAACTCCTCTCCTCCTTCACCTGGAAGCAGACTAAACCTCGAATATCCCATGACACATTGACCCGCCCGAAACGTAAAGGCGGAATTGGTATGCCAGACTTTAAATACTACTACTTATCATCACTTCTCGACTGCACTCGGAACTATTAAACCCTTACAACAACAAATTAGGTTGCCAAATAGCTCGACTGATACTCTCCCCAGTTGAGTTAACGTCACTATGGCAGATCAGAATCCACACTACTCCAGCCACCCTGAGAAGCCGCCAGGCACTCCAAAATTCTTCGACCTTCTATCAGGGTATACTATCCTCCTGGCAGAAATTATCTGTCCTTTTTGGCTTTCCAGACCGCCCTTCCCCTCTCATGCCAATCAAACTCCTTCCACACTTCATCCTCAGTGGCTACTCAGATGTATACAACTTGTGGTCTAGTCTGGGAGATATAGCTATAGGTGACCTGTTGCACAACAGGAGAATACCTTGTATGGGAGATCTCCAGGCATCACTCAGGCTGGACAGTTGGTCCCCACTACACTTTATGCACTTTAGATTCTTCTGTCAAAGATACTTGGACTTACTCCAGCGTGACTATCTCCCCTCCTGGTATGACCTACTCCTGACATCCACTTCCCCGGGAAAAAATTGCTTTCATTAATATATAATAAAATACAAGAAGCCAAAACTGAGGAAACACCTCCCTATATCTCCACATGGGAGAAAGACATGGGATTGTCTTTTGATGCTGCAGACATTGAGGTGATCCTCCAACATTCCCATAGCTTTTCTAGATGTGTTAGGGTTCAGGAGAACTCTTATAAACTAATCACACAATGGTATCGAGCTCCCAGCATTTTACACAAAATAGATCCTTCCATATCTCCATGTTGCTGGAGATGCCATAACGGCTTAGGCACAAATTACCATATATGGTGGACATGCCCATTGCTCACTCCATTCTGGAGTTCGGTATCAATAGATGTTCAGGCTATCTGTTCTACTAACACCCTCTTACTCATACTCTAGTTCTCCTGAACCTACCGTCTCCAGACTATCCCCTGACAAAACACTCCCTAATACCACATCTTATAGCTGCAGCCAAAGTACTGATACCTCGCTATTGGCTCTCCACAACTATCCCGACCAGAGGGGAATGGATAGACAAATTATGTGAAATATACAGATTTGAGGAATTATCTAGCTGGGAATCCTTATCCCATGATAAGTTCCTTAAAATATGGGCTCCTTGGCAAGCCTGGTATAACGCCATGGGGATATCTGCACATTCTCCTTGACTCAGCTATTACACCCGTGCCAATAAGTACACGCCACACTTATAATCATTTACTCTGTAAATACTCTGATAGCCTTTATGGGTCTCTTAGACCATTGGTCACTCCCAGTAACCTTGATTACTACTTGCCCTATATGCTGGACCCAATAATTATGTCTGTTTTCATTACCCTGTCACTGATTCGATCCACTGCCAGTCTAAAGCTGATTGCGATCCATGTTTAATCTGTTCCTAATTGTGTTATTGTATTTGAAAAAATGCTGTTAACCCAAGTAGTACAGTTATTTGCTGTATTGTCAACGCCAACTTGGCAATAATTGTACAACTGTACCATATCTTTCCAACGATAAATAAAGATTTAAAAGAAAAGAAAGTTATTCAAAGGAAAGCAAAATCTTCAAACATTTTTCAGTTTATATAGTGAATGTTTAAGTTTGTAAAGAATATAAACACTGTTATTTTTTTGAACAGTCTAATATTCACTTTTCTTCAATTTTTTTAGAGAAACAACACAAATATATTTTTCTTCATAAGTATACGTGAAGTCCCAGTCTATCATATTTTTCTTCATGTTTTGATTTGGAATAGAATGTATAGTGTTCCCAATGCATTTGTATGTATGGAAATAAAAGCTATTAGAAGGATTTTGAGCTTTATTCACCTTTTCAAACACACTGCTATTACTTTAAACACAACTGTATAGCAATAACAAATGACAAGACAGGTGCACACTGTGGTCTTACTAAGCCCTCAAACTGATGTTAAAGGGATTCTGTCACGGCATTTGACCCTATAGAAATGCGGACATGCACGGCTAGATCACCACTAGCATGTCCGTAATATAGCAGTAGAATAGCTCTGGGTGCTTTTATTTTCCTTAAAAAATGATTTTTCTGATATGCAAATTAACCTGGGAAGGTGCCCAGGGGGCAGTACTAACCTTCCTGGTGCCCAGCCACGCCCCCATGTGAAGGAGCCCAGCACCGCCTGCGTCCGCCGAATCTCCTCCTTGCTTCAGTGAGATCGCCGTAAATCTCGCGATGCGCGAGATCGCGCATGCGCAGTTCCTTCCCTGAGGCTGATGCCAGCACAGGGAAGGATCTCGTGCATCGCATGGCTGGGCCCCAGGAAGGTTAGTACTGCCCCTTGGGCACCTTACCGGGTTAATTTGCATATCAATAACATAATTTTTTAAAGAAAATAAAAGCACTCAGAGCTATTCTACTGCTATATTGCAGACATGCTAGCGTCGATCTAGCCGTGCATGTCCGCAGCTCTATAGGGTCAAATGCCGTGACAGAATCCCTTTAAAATTGAGAGATTAGTCAACATGTCCTGCTGTGGAAGACATGTCTAAGCCTGAGCACCACGCCAAGGTTTCTCAAGTAGCTCGGGACCTAACACTCACCTACCTGTGCCGTATGGGCAATACCAGGGGCCAGTGGGCTAATAATATAATAATATAACAATATAGCAATAACAAATGACAAGACAGGTGCACACTGCGGTCTTACTAAGCCCTCAACTGTAGCAACCAATCACATTAATCTCATTAATATGAGCTCTGATTGGCTGCTATAGGCAACAAAGGACATTCTTAGTATAAGACAGCTTATGTGTGAGTTAATATGATTTCTAGACATGAGTGAATTTCATGTTATGTCGTTTGGTGGTAAAAGCAGAATTGCGTTATGGATTTCGTTATGGATTCCGAACCATATTGCAATTCTATGACGGAATGCATAACAGAATGCTTTTAGAGGTATTCCGTCATAATAGAAGTCTAGGAGAGGACTCCCCTGCATAACGGGACAGATCCGTTTTGCAGCCCATAGACTTCTATTATGACGGAATGCCTGGTTACGGAATCCATAACGCAATTCTGCTTTTACCAAACGAAGCGTGAACGAATTTCAAAATATGAAATTCGCTCATCTCTAATGATTTCATTTGCGACACTTAGCCAACGTTGCTGTAGAGACTGATGTGACTCCCATAACTTTGTGTATACTAATTCTGTGGGGTTTTATATACTGTCAATTAAAGACAATAATGCCCCGCTGTTGGAGGTCTTTGTAAGGGGGAGTTTGGTTTAGGAGAAGAAGGCTGAGCTGAAAGAGCCAATTAGGAAATTCCTCTGGTTTACGCTAATTGCACACCACCAAATCCACAAAATACGGATACCTTCCATATACAGTCATTATTTTTCTCAATCCCATTAATAGATGTGTCTATTCTTGTCTGCAAAACGAACAAAAATAGGGCGTGTTTTATAATTTGCGGGACTGACGTACGGATGTGGACGGCACATGGATGACATATGCGTGCTGTACAATTTTCTGCAGACCCATAGAAATGAATGGGTCCGTGTGCGATCCGCAAAAAAATGTGGATTGGAAGTGGATCCAAAATATGGTTGTGTGCATAGCACATAGCAAAATTTAGTGTTAGCGTATTGTGAGATTTCTTTGTCTTCAGTAGATAATTCAGTTTCTTTTTCAAAATTGTCTGATAGTTATCTGGTTTCTGGAATAAAGGAATTGCTGTAGCTGTAATGTAAAAGGCATTGTTTAAATAGAGGCTGTTTTCAAAGAGTAAAGCCTGTATTACACCTGCTGATTTTTCAGCAGATGATTGCCAACAAGCTTTCATATGAATGCTCATTAGCGATCATCCTGCTGCAGATTGCCGGGCAATCTAAATCTTTTGACATGTTAAAAAATTATTGTTTGTAGGCGGCAGATTGTGGTGTCTAATCATGATCTGCCACCAGCAAATGACTATACAGCATGGGGACGAGCGATGACATAGAGATCGCATCATGTAATATCAGCGGTCTCCTCTGCTAGCGAACAGGCAATTGCTGGAAGTGAACGCTGCCACATCGGGTGTAATACAGCCTTAACGGTGCTGCCATGAGTTCTGTTTTTTTATGCTGTTTTTGAAGCCATAACCAGGAGTGGAATGAAAAGTGGAGACATTGTATCTGCCCTTAATACTTTCTCTCTTATTATAAGCCACTCCTGAGTTTATCTTTAAAAACTGCATAAAAAAACCTGAACATGTGGCATCGCCTTCAGGCTAGTTCAACACCTGTGCTAAAGTTATCTGTTCAGAGGAACATCCTGCGGTATAGCTTTAGCACAGGTGTGGCCCTAGCCTAACAGTAGATATGGCTGGTGACAGTTGAAAGATGGAACTGAGCATGTGCATCCACCTTTTACATGGGTCGAGGACTGAGGCAATTATCAGGGATTATCATTTGTACAAATGCTGATAATTGCCTCATGCAAATGTGCCGCTGCTCACCTGATTAAAAAGCAAATGCACTTAAAATAATTTTGCCAGTAGCACATTGTAGTGTAAACAGGGATCTGCTTCTGGCAAAAAATCTGCATGGGGATGAGTGATCGGTTGTCCCTATCAGGGGTGGATTGGGATCTTAAAGTGGCCCCATGTTATAGTTGGGTGCAAATTGATAAAAGGCAGGGCCAGCAATACCATATTGTGGCACATTACACCACCCCAACAGAGCCAAATACCACAGTCCATTTTAAAATACTGCCGGCAGCACAAAGTACATCCCCAAAAACTTCCACTGGCCGGCTGTGAGGAAGGCCCAGGCGGCCCCCTGGGAAATTTCCCTGTAAGATCTATGGCCAATTCGCCCTTGGTCCCTATACAGAGAAGATGATTGCTGCTTATAAATGCAGCTGTCACCTCCGCTCATGATCAGGCAATTATTGAGAATGTTACGTTTGTTCCTAAAAATTTAAAAGGAGCCTTAAAGAGGAGGACCTGTCGCCACACCTGGAATGGCTATTTTAATAAATACTCATGTATCATGTATGTATGTAAATACTCTATCAAATAATTTTGTATTGCTCTTCCTGTGTCATTTCTCCTAGAAATGTATGAATAATTTGGGTGGATGTTACCAGCTATGGGTGCGTCACTGCATACTGACACTGATCAATCAGTGCTGCCAGTGCCAGCTTGCGTAGGGACACACCCCTTTGGTAAGGGAGGTGCTGACACCCAGCTGTCAGTTTATTCATAATTTTCTATGGCACAAGGAAGAGCTGTAAGAAAAGATTCTCTAGAACTGGGGAATACAAGTGTTTACTAGAACAAACATGTCAGAAGAGGTAACAGATCCACTTTCAAAATACGTTTATTCACATCGTGTTTGCCTCAGGAGTCCCTGGCTAAAGGGATGTGCAAGCAGGTTGCAATTTTTCTCTGCAGCTTGTGAATGAGGTATAAAGTCCTAATTCATTTGCATTACCAGCAGAAAGTCAGTGGATTAAGGCACAGACTCTGCACCTAAAGTCTCAAACATGTGGACAAGGCGTAAAGAAGGCCCTGTCCTGAAGAAAAGCTTACAATCTAACAGTAATTCAGAAATATTGCCAGAATTAGATGAAGTCACAGCTGTGCTCTCCCTTTGTGAAGAAAGATGAATGTGAGAGGAGGAGTGTGACAGAAGGAGCAGCTGCAGCTCCCTCCCCTTGTGACCACTTTCTTCCAGCCCCCACCACCATCCGCTTCTACCTCTGCATCCCAAGGCCTCAAATATGCTGGACGTTTTCATCCTAATGTTTTTTGCCATCATTGGCCTAGTCCTTTTATCATACATCATCTATATATTGTGAGGATCATGCTAACCATAGGGCAGATCAAGCCCTTGTCTGCAGGTGAGTCTGCTCCATACAACCCATCCTGTTTTGAGTCAGGTGAATGACAGCTTAGATCCTTATTCTCATACTGTGTCTGGTGTTGTGTTTCCTTACATAACCTTCAGTGATGTGATCCCTGCCTATCATGTGCTCATATATAGTGTAATGCCATTCATGCATGGCACACGTTTCTCTGTACAATAGGAAGTGTGACTCCCTGCTATAAACATTCAGTCAGAATGTCATCACCTTATCATTTTTAAAGGGACAATGTGATGGCCATTCCAAAGTAGTACATATGTGCGAAAATAGCCATAGCCTAGAGATAAAGAGCACATAGGCCCACAATGTAAAGCCTCATTCACACGTCAGTGTTCCACGTACGTGTGCTGTACATGTTCTCCACGGACAGCACAAGTCCCCATTCATTTTAATGTGTGTATTTACAGTTTTTTACCACTATCCGTGGGTCTGTGTTTCTAGCACGGATGCATACTCTATTTTGCCTGTTTTCACGGATCCATCACGCCCATTATAGTCTATGGGTTCATGAAAACCACAGATGCAACACGGATGTCATCCGTGTTTCATGGATCATTAGGAAGAGATGCTTTGACACAGCCCCCACCATATAACCAACTCTTTCTCCTTCTGCGAACATACATTGCTTATAGAAGATGCGCTTCCTATCTGCTGCCTGTAGCAGATGGCATTTTAGTTGTTCCTGAGCCTCTCTCAATGCCCTGCTGGTAGACTGTGAAGGTGCTGCCCCAAAGGCCTCCTCCGCCTCCGCTTTAAGAGCTCTGACGTCTGCTCCCTTAAACCTGGTTTTAGGTGCACTAATTTAATCAAGAGCCCCCTTAAATATGCTTTCATAGCATCCCAAACAGCATGGGGACGCCGTACCTGCATTAAAAGTAAAGTATTCTTTAATGCAGTGTTTCCCAACCAGTGTGCCTCCATCTTTTGCAAAACTACAACTCCTAGCATGCCAGGACAGCCTTTGGCTGTGCAGGCATGCTGGGAGTTGTAGTTTTGCAACAGCTGGAGGCACACTGGTTGGGAAACACAGCTTTAATGGATTCAGTCAGGCCTGTGAGGTCACCCAGAATCTGCAGCAAATTGCTGAAAAATTATTTTCAAAGCATCTCTTCCTAATGATCCGTGAAACACGGATGACATCCGTGTTGCATCTGTGATTTTCATGGACCCATAGACTATATTGGGCATGATGGATCCGTGAACACAGACAAAATAGAGTATGCATCCGTGCTAGAAACACAGACCCATGGATCGTGGTAAAAAACTGTGTAAATACACACATTAAGGGTCCATTCACACGTCCGCAATTCTGCTCCGCATTTTGCGGAACGAAATTGCAGACCCATTCATTTCAATGGGGACAGAGGATGTCCCGCCCGGATCCGCAATCGCGATCCCAAAAAAAATAGAACATGTCCTATTCTTGTCCGCAATTGCGAACAAGAAAAGGCATTTTCTATATAGTGCCGGCGATGTGCGGTCCGCAAATTGCAAATTGCGGAACGCACATAGCCGATGTCCGTGTTGGAGGATCCGAGGATCCGCAAAACACACATGGACGTGTAAATGGACCCTAAGGCCTCACGTACACGAACGTATTTTCTTTCTGTGTCCGTTCAGTTTTTTTTGTGGACCATATGTGGAACCATTCATTTCAATGGGTCCGCAAAAAAAACGGAAAGTACTCCGTGTGCATTCCGTTTCCGTATGTCCGTTTTTACGTTCCGCAATAAAATAGAGCATGTCCTATTTTTTCTAGTTTGCGGACAAGGATACGTCATCTTTTTTTTTGCAGATCCGCAAAACACATATGGTCGTGTGCATGAGGCCTTAAATGAATGGGGACTTGTGCTGTCCGTGGAGAACATGTACAGAACACTGACGTGTGAATGAGGCTTTACATTGTTGGCCTATGTCAGGGCTGGCCAACCTGCGGCTCTCCAGCTGTTGCAAAACTACAACTGCCAGCATGCCCAGTCTGCCTACAGCTATTAGCCTACAGCAGGGCATGGTGGGAGTTGTAGTTTTACAACAACTGGAGAGCCGCAGGTTGGCCAGCCCTGGCCTATGTGCTCTTTATCTCTAGGCTGCAGCTATTTTCGCACATATGTACTACTTTGGTATGGACTCAGCCATCACATTGTCCCTTTAAAAATGATAAGGTGATGACATTCAGACTGAATGTTTATAGCAGGGTGGACAGTAGCGTTTATCAACTGCTATTTCAATAGCACTATGTCCTAATGTAAAATAATCAACAAGGGTTCTGGAGCCTAGTTGTTACATAGAATATGTGGCACAGATAGATAGTGAGGCTGTCAAACAGTGAGCCTCTGACATCACAGACGAATAGGATGCAGATACAAATACTGTAAGTTTTAATGCACTTGGTTTCTTCTTTTTTGCATCAGTTGTTTTTTATTTCAATATAAATTAATAAAGGTTAATTTTAAGGGTCCATTAGAAGGAGGCTAAATATCAGACTTTGTCCTGTATGTTGTTCTATTGTTTTATTTAATTTAATTATGGGGAAAAGGAAGGGAATTAGAATTTTTATATTTTGTTAGATTTTTTAAAAACTTTTTTTTATGTCACCCTAGGTGACTAAAAAAAGCAATTATTAGATCGCTGTTCTCGTACATTGCAATGATTTGCTATGTTCTTATTGAACTCTGCTATCTGTAGGGCTCCATAGGACAGTGTTTCCCAACCAGTGTGCCTCCAGCTGTTGCAAAACTACAACTCCCGGCATGCCCGGACACTGCCATAGGATATACAACTGAAATAGCATGGGTTTCCTCAGAGACCCATGCTATCGCAGAGAATTAACAGCTCCCCTGTTTGCTGCATGGGGGAGCTGTTCAGGCCTCGAGAGCACAGCACTTTCTGGGAGGGCCGCCTCAGACGCCGTGGTCACAATCGACCACGGCATCTTGGGTTAAATGCCTGTGATCACTGTTATCGCCAATCGCAGACATAAGCCCCAGGTGTCTGCTGTTTAAAACAGTAGAAACCTGGCGGCTATGGCTCGCTGGTAAAGGGGTTGTCTAGGATTTTCACTTTTTAAATGTCGGCACCATGCTGCCGTAACTGTGTATGTAAACTTTAAGGTGAATGGGGTTACATGCACCGCTGAAACCAATAACTAGCCTAAGAGGTGACATGTCACGTGCGGCTTGGGGAAACATCACTTCTGAGGACAGTCATTGATTGCAGTGGCACACATGACCCTGTGATGTGTGGGAGCTTACAGAGAACAAAAAAAGACAAGACAACCCCTTAAACAACACTCTGCCTGACTGAAGTCAGAAGGGGTTATATTTTCATCAGAATCTCTAAGTAATCTTAGACGTAATGTACTTTTTTTTATTTTTATTTGTATAGATCTCCTTTGGCACAACAAGTAAGAGGTGCATAAAGTGTCCAACATAAATACAACTCCCTACCGCTTCACTGTAATTGAAATCTATATTAATATATTCAAATGTTTATTAAATAATTAGACCTTACACAGTAAACATGCATTATGGAATCATGTTTCCATGTACTACACAGAAAATACAGTAATTATTTTATTTTGACAGCAGGGGAATAATTAAAGGGTGTACATTAAATATAAGCAAAGTCTGCCTGTGACAAGAGCTCTCTCTAGTGATTAAACCTGCATTCTACCTCCTTGTCTGCCGCTTCATGTCTCAATAGAATCCGTTATTCTCTAAGAAAGGAATGAATTCGAAGCCAGCAATGGTCAACCAACGTAGCTGAAACCTAGATGTCACTTGGGCAGTCTGCTCTTATGGATTTTGGCGAATACTGACATTCTGTTCTCTGCCACTCAGACACTACTGTAGAGTGCTCCATCAGATATAGAGGCTGCACTGCTGTAACAGACCTATTAGGGTTGTAGGATAGTATTGTAAAAAAAAAAATCCAGTCCATGCACATGCCAAAGATTACAACACAATTTATATGTTAAAGGGAGAAGCCTTTTGAAAACGACTTGCACAGCCTAATCTATACAGAATGGCTACTGTGGAGCTTATAATTTATATCACCTATAATTTTCTTAGGTAAATGGATGTGCCAACGTCACCAAGACATACAAGAAGCACCTTAATCCATTGTTTACCAGAGAAGTGTCTGGAAGGCAGCAAAACGATGGGAGTTGTGGTCTATGAAAAACCAAGATCACTAAGGTGTCCTTCACACAGATGAGTGTAAAGCAAGAGATGTCCAAGATGAAGCCACCACAAAAGTGTGCAATTTTACTACATTATATGGATCAATGACAATACACAATAAACACAACTGAAAATAAAGTTCAGGTTTTTCCTCATTCCCAGAAGTACATAGAAAGAGAAAAATACCGACTTACCTATTAACTAGGTGAAGCTCTATCACAGTATCATGTATTCATAGCATGTTTGTTATGTATATACTTTCTTTCAGCAATTTTCACTTTTTTCATGTTGTTTCTCAGTGCAGTGTTGAGAAAATGATTCTGAAAACCGTCACTAAGGGTACTTTCACACTAGCGTTAGAGGAATCCGGCAGGCAGTGCAAACGGATACCATTTGTTTCCCGATCCAGATGCGGATCCGTTTGACATATTCATTGAAATACCAGGATCCGGTGTCATTTTTCCGGAACACTTGGTACCAGATCTGGCATTATTACATTTCAATGTAAAATAATGCCAGATCTGGCATTCTGGCAAGTGTTACGGATTTTTTGCTGTGGTATTTTATCTGGCCAAATACCGTAAAAGTGACTGAACTGAAGACATCCTGATACATACTGAACGGATTGCTTTCCATTCAGAATGCATTAGGACAAAACAGAAGGTTTTTCTTCTGGTATTGAACCCCTAGGACGGAACTCAATACCGGAAAACTTTAACGTTAGTGTGAAAGTACCCTCAGATGACTGATTATTACATATCTGTGATCATTCTAGAATAATATTTTAAAAATGATGCAATAATATAATTATGTCTTTTAGTCTGAGTGAATGTTCCTAAAGCTAAATTCATACTACATATGGTTCATTTAAGTGAATTTAGTTAATTGGCACTGTTTATTCTGGGCCGGATGCTTCAAGTAGGGTTGTCAACCCTTTTCATACAAGTAAGAAAACTATAGCACTCCAAAGTTCAGTAGTTTTATTATAATTCATGGCAAAGCAATGTGTGATGTTTTGGACAAATAGTGACCTTTTCCAAACACTATTTGCCAGAGATAGAAGTGAGGTAGAAGATGATGGCACTGTGAATGGTGAAACTTCACAGTAATAGGCCCCATGCACACGACCGTTGTTTGTTTCCGCGTCCGTTCCGTTTTTTTTCACTGATAGGATGCTTCCCCATTCATTTCAATGGGTCCGTCAAAAAATGCGGATGGTCAACCGTTTTTGTTCCGCATCCGTGATCCGTGTTTTCATTCCGTCAAAAAAATAGTGCATGTCCTATTTTTTTCACGTTTGCGGACAAGGATAGGCATTTTTACATTGGATCTGCCATAAAAATCGGATCCGTCAAAAAAAACGGTCCGTCATCCGTTTTTTTTGACGGACGCAAAATTTCAAGGAGGAGCGGACGCGGAGGCAGGCAACGGTCGTGTGCATGTAGCCATAGACGCATATTATTGTAAAGTTTCACTATTCATAGCAGCATTATCTTTTACCTCATTTTGCATGAACTTCAGAGTGCTATAGTCTTCTTACCTACATGTGGTGCATGTTCATTCTATGAAGCATGTCAAGTCTATGTCATGGACAAAAGGGGACATTTATCAAATCAGACATGTCAGTTTTGTGGCTTAAAAAAGTCGCAAGTCATTTGGTAAATTTTGTGATCCTCGCCACTTTTCAAAATGAGCTAAAAGTGAGATTAGACCTGGATTATGGCACGTTATACTATGTGCAAGTTTTGCAAAAGTCTTAACCTATACCAGGCAAGCCCCTGATGTGCTTTTACATGTAAACCACATTGGACTCACTCCAAATATATTATTAAGGTGCACCATTTTATAAATTTAGTGCAGTCACACAAAGCAAAGACAGACTTTGGGTACTTTCACACTTGCGCTGGTGCAGATCCGTCTGTTTATTTGCACAGACGGATCCGCACCTATAATGCAAACGTTTGTATCCGTTCAGAATGGATCCGTTTGCATTAGGTTTAAAGAAAAATGACAAAGTCCAAAACGGATCCGTTTTGAATTACATTGAAAGTCAATGGGGAACGGATCCGTTTTCAAATGCACCATATTGTATCATTGAAAACGGATCCGTCCCCATTGACTTACATTGCAATTCAAAATGAATCCGTTAGGCTCCGCCTCTTCAGACGGACATCAAAATGCTACATGCTGCGTTTTGGTGTCCGCCTCCAAAACAGAATAGAAGCGGAACGGAGCCGAACTGATGCATTCTGAACAGATTCTTATCCATTCAGAATGCATTGGGGCTTAACTGATCCGTTTTGGACCGTTTGTGAGAGCCCTGAAACGGATCTCACAAACGGAATCCAAAACGCTAGTGTGAAGTACCCTTAGGCTACTTTCACAATGACGTTTTGGTGTCCGCTTGTGAAATCCATTTCAGAGCTGTCACAAGCGGTCCAAAACGGATCAGTTTTGCCCGAATGCATTCTGAATAGATAAGGATCCGTTCAGAATGCATCAGTTTGGCTCTGTCCTAGCCTGACAGCTCAGCACAGGGACATCCGATCACTAGAAACATGCTGGGAAGGAAAAATTGTAAGGCAGGGGTTCTAGGGCATAATCAGGCTGGCCAGTGGTCGCTAAGAGGACTTGCAGGATTGGATATGAGGTAAAAGAAAAGGATCAGGTAATGGAGGGTAGGCAGAGCAGGGTATGCGGAACCCTAGGTCTGATGAGAGGCCAGTTAGACAAGCAGCGGTTGGTTATGGTGATCAAGCAGGATCATGATATGTTACAGAGAAGAATACAAGAGAATGGCAAGTTGTGACACAACAGTAATGAATGTTCAAGTACAAAAGCACAAACCAAGAATGCAAACACTGAAGTCAGAATAATATGCAGTCCTTTGTTCTTATTGGCCATACACCAAGTCTTATTGTGACAGGAGGAAAGAAGAAATGGCACTGGGGCGTGGACTGGTATGTTACCCATCCCTTATGGTTTATCTGCAAATGTTAGTGGATCCCATTAACAATCTAATATGCATCGGGGAAGCCCAACAGTGCAGCCATCAGCCGTTTTGCTCCAAGAGACAAGTGGTACCAGAGTCAGGGCTGTGGAGTCGGTAGATAAATTTTCCGACTCCGACTCCTCAGATTTTGAAACTTCCGACTCCGACTCCTCGACTCCGACTCCTCTGTATTTAATATGCAAATACGAAGCTGTTCCACCAAGTTCTTCTAATCTCCTCTAGCACAGAGAGGTAGTTGAGCAGAAGCTGCTGCCTTCTCCTTTGTGTGCTGATCTTCTGCTGAAGATAGAGCAGTGGGAGGATCCAGGAAGGGGCAGGGGAAGGGGCATTTCTTTTAAAACATGATTTTCCTAGTAGAATCCCATTGTCATGTTTAAAATTTAAGCTAACAATCTGAGTTTACATGTTTTATAGCCTTAGCTGAATGATAGCAGTTTTTCAAATGGTTTACAGCTTCAGTCTTGAACTATTGACTATCCATTCCCTTCACTTATAAAAGTGTCTGCAAATTCACTATC
This sequence comes from Bufotes viridis, assembly GCA_033119425.1. Classification (NCBI taxonomy): domain Eukaryota; kingdom Metazoa; phylum Chordata; class Amphibia; order Anura; family Bufonidae; genus Bufotes; species Bufotes viridis. Next base: position 213,294,525 of record CM065594.1, on the reverse strand, counting down.
TTTGGGCCCAATGGGGCAGCGTCTCCTGCGGCTTTGTGCCCAGCCGCGCTCGAGTACAGCTTCCCAGCGCTGTTCCCTCGTTATTATTCACTGCACCGGCCTTTTTTTTTCAGGCTAGCCGAACGCTGAATTCCTGCGCAGGCGCACATGTAGAGTGCTGGCAGCAGCCTCGTCTGGCTATGCTGAGGCTGTGCCAGCTTTCTCTCTTCCTCCTCGCTACCTAGTCCTGTCTAGTGCTGCCAGTACTCTACATGTGCGCCTGCCCCCTTGGGCACAAAGGTAGAGAATTTGCATATTGATTAAAACGTTTTTAAACACAAGTAAACCTCAACTGGGGGTAACAGTCGTCTAGTTGTATTCCTAATCCTCTGATGAATACCAGCAGATATATCTTTAGCCGGTAAATCAGCCTGTCAGTGTCCCTTTAACTGCATAGTAAAGCATATAAAAATCATGCTTCTTCACGGTCACTTAACGTCTTTGTTTATTGCATTGGCCTTTATTCTTACAGTAGAGAAGTAATTAATTATAACTTTATCTGAATTGGGACATTTAAACTTGCTTTTTTTTTATTCCAATTTTTTTTTATTCCAATTTAAATCTAGTAGGAGTCGGAGTCGGTCCATTTTTTGCCGACTCCGACTCCAGGTACCCAAAATTGCCTCCGACTCCGACTCCGACTCCACAGCCCTGACCAGAGTGACAGTGGCTTATCTTCTCTACATATGGCAGTGAGAAACAAAGACAGACTTATGGCAGCCTTTTTATGGCCTAGTCAGGGAAGCTGCCTTATGTTTGTGGACAGATTTAATTTCCAAATCAGTACTTTTGTGGTTGAATGAAGCATATTGGAAAGCGTGGAGGCTTTGATATCCGTAAAAGGAGGCCCAAATATTTATAGCTGCCTGCAGCTTTATAATTCAATATTTAGCAAGTAGACGTGGAAGGAATATTTAGAAGCATGCAAGAATGATGGCAGAAAGACCACATGGTTCATCTGCTCTGCCTTTATATGATTTCCTCGTTAATTTTTAGGATTCCATTTACTTACTGTAGGTTTCCTAACATCTCCTGGAAGTTTGTTTCAAGAGTTTACTTTTACTTTTTAAGTTTACTCTTTCAGTAAAATGAAAATTTTTGAGATTACTTCTGATCTTTCCCCTAACTAAATTCAGGCTTTGTCCTCAAGTTATCACATTCACTTTCTTATTAAATACTTCACCTCTGAGCCTTCTTTAAAGCTTTCACATATTTAAAGGTTTCAATCATGTTGCCCCTCTGCACCCTCCCTTCTTTCCTAAAGGTTAAAAAGTTAAAGGATAACAGTCATATTTTCAGTCAAATTCATATATGTTGTTGCTGCTGTGGTGATAATCCATGATCGCTAATTGTTGTGTTCAGGTACCACTTGTTTAATAAGATTCCGTCCATAGCAGCCGTTCCTCACAAGACTTCTTTCTGACTATCTTCTCAAAATGGCCGCCGATGCCCTTACCCTGAGGCTAAGACCCCCTCCTCCCTAACTACCCAGAACTGCTCGTTTCCATGGTTACAACCACCCTGCAATCCTTCAGTGGTGGCCGTGCTTGTACACCATATAAAAAGTACCAGCCTATGTGAGCTCATTTGCACCAGAAAGGCCGGCTCTTTTTCCTATAGTGTACAAGCATGGCCCACAAGATTGTAGGGTGGTCGTAACCATGGAAATGAGCAGTGTATAATGTGATGGAATGGAAATGAATCCAGCCAGCAAAGGAAGCAATATGGACAATCACAGTACATTAGTAAGTGGCTTGTATTATCTTTCTCTATATGATAAATGCCACTTGCTGAAGTGACACAATCCTTTTACGTTCTCAATTGGAGTTACACAACGGACAGTCATAGCTGTCATGTATCCAGCAATAAGAAGACATTTCAATTATTTATTTTTTTAGAAACTCCCTACATTGCTCACTGAAGGCTGATGTATGTGAACACTGCAGTGGTGCCCAGGTCTGTATAAGCCACACGTTCACACTGACAGTTTGTGACTACAGCGTGCAATGTACAATTGTTCTGTACATTGGACAAGGAGTAGAATGAGCAGGGCTTGCGGTGGTGCTCGGTTCTGAGGGTGCCATATGGAGAAAAAATTTTTAATATTAAAAAAACAACAACTTGAAATACTCTTATTATTTATGAACATACATCTCCAAAAAACCAACTTAAAGGGGTTGTACTAAGATTGACACTTAGAATCTATCCACCAGATGACAGGTGATAACATTATATGGGTCCAACCTCTGGCACCCTCATAATCACAAGAATGAGTGGCCCATCTTCCCTGTATGAATAGAGCACTGGTCATACATGCAAGCTGCCACTCCATTCATCTCTGAGGACATCATGGAGATAAGCAAGTGTTGTACTTTACTATCTTGGTTACTATCTTCAGCAGTCCCATACAGACTTGAAGCACATACTCAACTACCCCTCCATTCAAATGTGGTAGATGAAACCCCTTGGTCAGTGGGGGGGTTCCTGTTGGTTGGATCCCCACCGACTAGACATATCATCTTATGGGTAGGTAATAAGTGTCAATCTTGGTACAACCCCATTAAGACGAAACATCCTCTAAGTTTAGTGAACTGTTTTGAAAGAACTATTTTGCATTATATATTATAAAAATGAATCCTAAATGATTTGACCAACTATAGATTAGAACATTCATAGTCTTTATTTTGTCTTAATTAACAAGACATAAATCATATCTGAAAGTGACAATGCACCAGTGTGATATAAATACACGTACATACACATAGCTGTATATTACTATTCTTCTTATTAAATGCAATCTGTTTGTCCTGCACAAATACTGTTCAGCAATCTAATATACAAGGATGCTGTCATGAAAGAGCAAGAGAGTCTATTGAGTTTCACTGAAATGCTTATACTAACTAAAAAAGCTACCTGAAAACAAAACTCACCCACTCACTTCTAAAATTAGGTAATACTGACATAAGATCATTTTCCTTAAAGAAGAACTATGTGTTATTATTTAAAATGTTTGGGAACACTATACGGTAAAAGTTCTCACTATAATGAGGCTCCTAAAGGGCATCTGTCAGCAGATTTGTACCGGTGAACCAGGCTGACCTGTTATATGTGTGCTTGGCAGCTGAAGGCATCTGTGCTGGTCCCATGTTCATATGTGCCCGCATTGCTGAGAAAAATGATGCTTTAATATATGCAAATGAGCCTCTAGGAGCAACGGGGGCGTTGCCATTACACCTGGAGGCTCTGCAACTGCTGTGCCCTCTGCACTTTGATTGACAGGGCCAGGCAGTATAAACGTCATCACGCCTGGCCATGACTTCTCCTAAAGTCAATGAAGTTGCAGCAGTTGCAGAGAATTTAGGTGTAACAGTAACGCCCCCGTTGCTCCTAGAGGCTAATTTGCATATTTTACAACTTTATTTTTCTCAGCAATGCGGGCACATATGAATATGGGACCAACACAGATGCCTACAGCCAGCATCATAGGTACAAATCTGCTGACAGATGTCCTTTAAAATGTATTTTAGCCTCTGCAAATTAAAAATAAAATACTAGTTTATTTATATATGTATGACATGCCAAATATTGGTCTGACATATCATGCTTTTGTAAATGTCTCTACATTCTGTCATACAGTTACGGTAGTTGTCCAGTACACATAGCAATGCCACCATCACAGTAATGCCCGGAACACTAAAAAACCTTTTATCTTGGATTGACTTGGATTTCTCAAGTTTTCTCTCAGACAGAAGTGGCATTGAGTGTCAAGTAGAGGATCTCCTTGTGGAAATTTGCCTGAGCATTGACCAGATGGAACAGATTTAGAAAGCTGCTGTCCTCCTCATTGTGTCCCCCTGCAAAATAACAACAACAATCCTGGCAGTTGTCGGTGATATATACAGCAGTATGTTCAATATTATGGCTTATCATTTATGGTAAATGTATTTTATAATGGTAGATGTTTTTTGAACATGTAGGTATAAGGAGGTGGGGAAGCACACCCACTTTAAAAGTGAAACCCCGCCAGGAATCTGAAGAGCGCAGTCACTTCAGCACCAAAACACTAGGAGTAGGAGGTGTCTGTTCTCACTATAATGTATATCAGGCATCCTCAAACTGCGGCCCTCCAGCTGTTGTAAAACTACAACTCCCACAATGCCCTGCTGTAGGTTGATACCTGTAAGCTGTTCGGGCATTGTGGGAGTTGTAGTTTTGCAACAGCTGGAGGGCTGCAGTTTGAGGATGCCTGATGTATATGGACTGTAGTGGCGAGATGTGGTCACTAGGTGGTGCTGTTGTACAACAAATGTAGACACTGCACTAGTCTATGAAGAAAGTAGCCGAGGAAATAAACTAATCCCTCTTTGCTGACATTGTTGATGTCAGGAAGAGGGGAGTCAGCATATAAGTACTGCAGCAACCATCATAGCAGAGTTTGGGCACAAGGTCACATAATACATGCTCACAACTCTCGCTCTGGGGGGAGGGTGGACTAGAAAGGACAACTACAGCTGAAGAGTGCCCGCCTCAATGACAAGGGAACAGGCATATAAGAGAGTGTCCCCTGCATGAAAGTGGTGCGCATTCACAAGAATGAGAGGTGAACCAAAGACTGGGCCATAGACAATGTCTAAAGCTAATCCATGGCTAGGATGAATAGAAGTGGTCACTAATTAGAAGTGGTCTATGAACTATGAAATCAGAATATGCGCATATGTGGTATCGTATAGAGGTAAACTAAGCTTTTCACTGAAAAGGAAACCAAATTTACAACATTTCACTGAAACTTACTGAAGTACTTACTGAACTGATACAAGGTGAAAACACCAGATCACTGTAGGATGTAGACCCAATGGTATATGAGGCAGAGGCTGCACAGATCCCAAATACTGGTGAACATCCGCTGATGCTCCTACAGCTATGAGTGTGGTAGATGCTTGGTATTTTCAAATGCCCACAAATAAGGGTTCTATAATATTCTAGTCATGGAGTTATGTGTAGTGCACCACTATTGGTCACAAAAGCCACTTGGCTTGTGTATGAAAGGAGAAAGAGCCTTGCAGAACAGGACAAGGGATTTTGCCCACTAACCTGAGATGACCGACTGCAGCAAATCCATGATAACGCGAGCAAAAGAGTTTTCCACATTCTGCAGGAAGGTTTTTCTCTCTTGTTGAGTGCTGAAAACTTTACAAATTCTCTGCATCATTTTCACGGCCCAATCCATGCAGTACAAATCCTTTTCACAAACCTGACTTGCATATAAAAAAGAAATGGACTGAGAAAAAGCTGAACCTTTGCAGGAACAATTACTTTGCAGTGAAAATTGTTTTATCGTTCAGCGCTGTTTAGTGTATGTAAATATAAATCTTGGGGCATTTTTCACATTTCACATTAATTAACCGTTTGAATTAATTCAATTAGTTCTTCAGATTATTAGGATCATGTACATGTCGTGTGTCATAAATGTCCAGATGGGACCACCCTTTAACCACTTCAGCCCCCCTAGCTTAAACACCCTTAATGACCAGGCCACTTTTTACAATTCCGCACTACACTACTTTCACCGTTTATTGCTCCGTCATACAACTTACCACCCAAATGAATTTTACCTCCTTTTCTTCTCACTAATAGAGCTTTCATTTGGTGGTATTTCATTGCTGCTGACATTTTTACTTTTTTTGCTATTAATCAAAAATTACCGAAATTTTTGCAAAAAAATGACATTTTTCACTTTCTGTTGTAAAATTTTTCAAAAAAAAACTACATTTCTATATAAAATTTTCTCTAAATTTATTGTTCTACATGTCTTTGATAAAAAAATCCAATAAGTGTATATTTATTGGTTTGGGTAAAAGTTATAGCGTTTACAAACTATGGTGCAAAAAGTGAATTTCGGCATTTTGAAGCAGCTCTGACTTTCTGAGCACCTGTCATGTTTCTTCAGGTGCTAGGAATGCCAGGATAGTATAAATATCCCCAAATTACACCATTTTAGAAAGAAGACACCCCAAAGTATTCGCGGAGGGGCATGGTGAGTTCATGTATCATTTCATTTTTTCACAAGTTAGCGGAAAATGACACTTTCTGAGAAAAAAAAAAAAAAAAGTTTCAATTTCTGATAACTTCTGGCAAAAAATAAATAAATATCAGACGGACTCACTATGCCCTCAGTGAATACCTTGGGGTGTCTACTTTCCGAAATGGAGTCATTTGTGGGGTGTGTTTACTGTTCTGGCATTTTGGGCGAGGCTAATTGTGAGCCGCCATGTAAAACCTAAAGGTACTAGTTGAATTTGGGCCCTTTGCGCACCCAGGCTGCAAAAGCGGCACTTATGTGGTATCGCCAGACTCAGGAGAAGTAGGGCAATGTGTTTTGGGGTGTATTTTTACATATACCCATGTTGGGTGAGAGAAATATCTCTGTAAATTGTCAACTTTGTATAAAATTTTTAAAAGTTGTCAGCATAGAGATATTTTTCACACAAAGTATGGGTATATATAAAAATACACCCCAAAACACATTGCCCTACTTCTCCTGTGTACGGCGATACCACATGTGTGCCACTTTTTTGCAGCCTGGGTGCGCAAAGGGGCCCTAAAACCAATGAGTACCTTTAGGATTTCACAGGGCATTTTTACGCATTTCTGTTTGCGGAACGGAATTGCGGACCCATTCATTTCTATGGGGACATTTTCACGGATCCGCAAAACACATATGGACGTCTGAATGGAGCCTTACAAGGGGTGTGATCAATGACAGGGGGGTGATCAGGGGGTCTAGATGGGGTGATCAAGGGGTTAATAGGTGAGGGGGTGGGGGGTTAGTGTAGTGTTTGGTGCAACTTTTACTGTGTTACCTGGTCCTCTGGTGGTCGATCCCAGAAAATGGGACCACCAGAGGACCAGGTAGCAGCTATATCAGACGCTGTTCATAAAACAGCGTCTGATATAGCTGTTTGATGCGATTTATATCGCATCTACAGCCTGCCAGCGATTGATCATCGCTGGCAGGCTGTAGTCCAACTCTCGAGACGCGCATCACTGTGAACGCGCGCGCGTTCACAGGAACTCTCGTGTCTCGCGAGATGACGCCCCGGCGCGTCCAAACAGAAGATCCCGGCCGCCCGCAGGACGCAATCCTGCGTACGGCGGTCGGGGACTGGTTAAAGGGGTTATCCAACAGTAAAAAAATGGCTCAGACCTGCCCGACCCAGGGTGGGGATGATGCTCACCTGATACGAGTAAAACAATCGTTCATCAGGTGAAATGATTAAATGATGTCAGAGCGCACTCTGCTGCCCAGAAGCAATGATTTGGTATCGATAGCAGCAGTGATACATCCTCATACTGTAGAGGCGATCTCTGCATGTAAATGCAGCGCTTCACCTCCACTTAATGAGCAGCCCACTGTCGGGAAGGAACACTCAATTGGCTTCTCCTCGCCCCGTGTAAATGCACCTTAACATTTGACACTATTTACACAATTTTAATGCTAAATTACCTGATATCCCCTCTTTTTGCTATTTTCAGCATCAACTCACAGGAAACAGCATGTTATCACTTACTACAAGTGATTGTTTACCTATAATGTTTTTAATATTCATGGATACTGGAATCACTTTTTGGACTTTAAACTATTCATTTCACCTGAGTGTTGGCTCAGCGCTGTTTCATGCATGGTGCCTTATACGTGGGGGTCTTCTACAAGATGGGGAATGAAATTTCCCTTTTGTTTTATTCTTAAACACTCACACCCTGTTCAATACCCAACAATAAAACACTTTGCAATTTCCATTTGCATGTCTGTGAACCCACATATCAAAAGAATAAACTACTGGGCACCTGTAACCTGCATATTAAGAACTCACCAGCGCAAGAAAGACCACCATTCTGCCTAGGTCTGCTGTCCGTCCATTCACTGCTTTGCTGGCCATGAAGGTGAAACATATACTGTTTCCACTTAAGATGAGAAGGCGGGCATTGTTTTCTAGTAGCCATTCATGAGGGACCACTGCCAAAAGAAAAAGACATTTCACTGACAATAAAAATTGTCGCCACATGGTACTGTATGCCACAGATATTCTCTCTATGGGAGAATGCCCCCATAAGTGCTTGTTCACAATGTTGTTCCTTTCCGTTGTTCTGCTCCGATAGTCATCATCCAACAGGCCCCTTTTCTTTAACTGAGTTTCCATCATATTTCAGGACAAAATATTACTGCAATTTATCTGTCATTTATTGATGGTATCTGCTACTTAAAGAGGACCTGTCACCTCTGTGCCTATTTTAACCACTTCCAGACTGGGCCATTTGCCCCCTTCCTAACCAGGCCTAATTTTGCAAATCGGGCATGTGTCACTTTATGTGGTAGTAACTTTGGAGCACTTTTATTTATCCTACCCATTCTGAGAATGTTTTCTCGTGACACATTGTACTTCATGACAGCGGTAAATCTGAGTCAATATATTTCACTTTTATTTATAAATTAATCCAAAATTTACCAAAAATTTTGAAAAATTTGCAATTTTCAAAATTTATATTTCTCTGCTTATAAAACAGAAAGTGATACCTCATAAATTATTTATTACTTAACATTCCCCATACGTCTACTTTATGTTGGCATCATTTTGTATATGTAAATAATTTTTTTTTTAGGATGTTACAAGGCTTAGAATTTTAGAAGCAATTATTAAAATTTTTAAGAAAATTTCCCAAACCCACTTTTTGGCCCCTTTCACACGAGCGAGTTTTCCGCGCGGGTGCAATGCGTGACGTGAATGCATAGCATCCGCACTGAATCCTGACCCATTCATTTCAATGGGTCTGTGTACATGAGCGTTTTTTTTCACGCATCACTTGTGCGTTGCGTGAAAATCGCAGCATGTTCTATATTCTGCGTTTTTCACGCAGCCCTAGCCCCATAGAAGTGAATGGGGCTGCGTGAAAAACGCATTGCATCCGCAAGCAAGTGCGGGTGCGTTGCGTTTTTCACTGATGGTTGCTAGGAGATATTGTTTGTAAACCTTCAGTTTTTTATCACGCGCGTGAAAAACGCATCAAAACGCATTGCACCCACGCGGAAAAAACTGAACAACTGAACGCAATCGCAGACAAAACTGAATGGTTTTGCCTGTGAAATCGCACAGTTTTCACTGAACGCATCCGCAACGCATCCGGACCTAATCCGGACACGCTCGTGTGAAAGAGGCCTTTAAGGACCAGTTCGGGTCTGAAGTCCCTTTGTGGGGCTTACATAGTGGAAACCCCCCATAAATGACCCCATTGCAGAAACTACACCCCTCAAGTTACTCAAAACTGATTTTACAAACTTTGTTCACCGTTTAGATGTTCCACAAAAATTAAAGGAATGTTAAGATGAAATTTCTAAATTTCACTTTTTGGGCAGATTTTCCATTTTAATCCATTTTTTTCCTTAACACATTGAGGCTTAACAGCCAAAAAAAATTCTATATTTATTACCCTGATTCTGCGATCGTAAACTGATGGAAGGGCACTCGGCAGGGCGCAGAAGAAAAAAAGCGCGGTATGGTTTTTGGAAGGCAGATTTTGCTGAAGTAGTTTTTAGATGCCATGTCCCATTTGAAGGGCCCCGGACGCACCCTTACAGTAGAAACTCCCAAAAAGTGACCCCATTTTGGAAACTAAGGGATAAGGTGCCAGTTTTATTGGTACTATCTTGGGGTACATATGATTTTTAATTGCTCTTTATTACGTTTTTTGTGAAGCAAGGTAACTAAAAAATGGCTGTTTTGGCACATTTTTTATTTCTTATTTTTACAACATTCATCTGACAGGGTAGATCATGTGCTATTTTTATATAGCAGGTTGTTACGGACGCAATGGATTAAATACGTCTACTTTCTTTATTTGAGTTTTACATAATAAAGCATTTTTGGAAAAAAATTATGTTTTTGTGTCTTCATTTTCTGAACGCCATATTTTTTTTATTTTTCTGTCGATTGTCTTGTGCAGGGGCTTGTTTTTTGCAGGAAGAGTTGACATTTTTATTGGTACCATTTTTGGGTACATATGATTTTTTGACCATTTATTATTACACTTTATGGGGCACGGTGACCAAAAAACTGGTTGCTTTAGCACAGTTTTTATTGATTAATTTTTACAGCGTTCACCTGAGGGATTAGCTCATGTGACATTTTTATAGAGCAGATCGTTACGGATGTGGCAATACCTAATATGTGTACTTTTTCCTATTTATTTAAATTTTACACAATAAGAGCATTTTTGAAACAAAAAAGCCATTTTTTGTCACCTAACATCAGATGAAGTGTAACAACAAGCGATAAAAAAGGCATATACCGCCCAAAATAGTACCAATTAAACCGTCACCTCATCCTACAAAAAATGAGACCCTAACTAAGACAGTAGGCCCAAAAATAAAAAAAAGTTATAGCTCTCAGACTATGGAGATACTAAAACATCATTATTTTGGCACTGTTTTTTTTTTTTTACGGTATTCACCTGAGGGGTTTAGGTTTTGTCATATTTTTATAGAGCTGGTTGTTATGGACGCGGCAATACCTAAAATGTCTACTTTTTTTATTTATTTCACTTTAACACAATAATAGCAGTTTTGAAGCAAAAAAATTATATTTTAGTGTCTCCATTGTCTGAGAGTCATATTTTTTTTTTATTTTTTTACTGATTGTCTTAGCTAGGGTTTTATTTTTTGCGGGATGAGGTGATGGTTTGAGTCGTTCTAGGGGGCATACGCCTTTTTGATCGCTTGGTGTTGCAATTTTTGTGATGTAAGGTGACAAAATGTTTTTTTTTTGGCACTTTTTTTTCTTTTTTTATGGTGTTCATCTGAGGGGTGTGACATGTGATCATGTGACATTTTTATAGAGCGGGTTGTTACAGACGCGGCAATACATAATATGTATATATTTTTTTATTTGTTTCCCTTTAGCACAATAATAGCATTTTCGAAACAAAACAATTATGTTTTAATGCCTATTATCTGAGAGCCATAGTTTTTTTTTATTTTTTAGACGATTTTCTTATGTAGGGGCTTATTTTTTGCGGGATGAGGTGACGGTTTTATTGGTACCGTTTTGTGGGACATACACCTTTTTGATCACTTGGTGTATCACTTTTTGTGATATAAGGTGACAAAAATGGCTTTTTTTTTTACACAGTTTTTATTTTTTTATGGTGTTTATTGGACGGGGTGGATCATGTGATATATTTATAGAGCCGGTCGTTACGGATGCGGCAATACAAAATATGTTTATTCTATTTTTATTTTTTCTATTTTTAACATTTTTTTAAATTACTTAATTGGGGATTTTTTTTTATTTTTACAAAGCACTTTATTTTTTTATTTTACACTTTGCGTCCTCCATAAGGTCATACAAACCTCTGGGGGGCATTTAACTTCATTTTATTTTATTTTTTCCACTAGTGATTTCTCCTGTAACTGGGGGTGACATAGTAGCCCCAGTTACAGTGGCAATACACCCCCCAGAGAGGCTGTACACTGCAAAAGATCGATGTACAGCCTCAGTGCAGGGCTGATTGAGGTCTGTGAAAGACCCGACAGCTCCTGCACTTACCCAGCCCCGGCGGTCACATAACCACCGGACCAGGACAGGAAGCGCATAGCGCTCGATGAGTGCTGTGTATACTGCGATTTAGAAGGCAGGGACAGTTTATATCCTATGGGCGGTCGGCAAGTGGTTAATAGCTACACACATTTCCCATATAATAACAATTCTGGATGATGTATTCTTATGGCTGTATGTTGTGCCATTTCTTTATTATTTCTACTAGAAGTTATGAAAGAACTGCTACCGACTGCAGTAAGGGTACAGAGAGGAGGTAACCAGTTTTGGGGGGGGGGGGGGAGGGGGTGTACCTGCACAGTCTGACAATGGCAGCACTGATTGGATAGTGGGTCTGTGCAGGTACACCCTCCCCTCCAACTGGTTACCACCCCTCTGTACCCTTACTGCAGACTACTAGCAATTGATTTATAATTTCTAGTAGGAATAATACAGGGATGGCACAACATAGAGTCAGAAGGATAGATGCTCCAGAATTGTTATTACATGGGGGATGCATGAAGCTATTAAACCAGGCATGTCAGGAGTGGTGAAACAGGTTCTCTAATGCAGATGTGAATGAGCCCTAATGTGGTATCTGATGGTAGATGGCAGTCCATATGCCTTTGTATGAAATCAGAGTCATAGCATACATAAATCAATATCATAGTAGTGCAAATATATTTTATATTTCCAGCATTCATGATTACAATTGCCAAGATTTATGTTAGTATACGGCATACTGACAATCATAATGTGGTAATAGGCAGAAACAGTGAAGAGTAAAAGCAAATAGTAAAGTGAATAGATTTCATGTATCATTTCTGCCTCCAGTATCTGGGACATTTTTAAAAAATACTAGAATAATTTATTCACAACAATGTCAGGTATGTTAAAATAGATAAATAATACAGCATTATGCCTAGATAAAATATTTGATTCTATCAGCTATATAATTTAATATTGTCCACTATATTTAATTCACATTACATCCCCTATATTCTATACAGAAAAATATAAAAATCTCTGCACCACTGCCACCTTTATCTTCTAGCAGGCAATTATGCAACACGCGTCATATACTATTGTGTATACATTTGATTTACTGCAGTTGTGCCAGACACATAAAATGTCTGCCCGATTGTGTGTACATTACCTGACAGCTCATCCACCAGACTGATAACATCATCGGCCGTCCACTCTTTGGACTCTGTGTCATAAAGCAGTTTGATGGCGTCAGCTAGTCCCTTAAGACTGTTCTCATCAGCCAATCCTTCTGTCATCTTCAGCCATGATATATGTCCTAAATACATGAATCAAATTGAGTAACTGTAAGCAGTGACATCCCTGATTTGGAACAAGAAGTCTCCAAGAATCCGATTAGAAACCCTACAAAGAGATAAGGACAATGGGGGATCGGTGATCCCCAACCCATGGCTATACTTCCTGGCGGCACAGGCTCAACAATGTAAAACATGGGGTACGGTGGGCATGCTGGTGTCTCATTTGATGGGAGGGAGGCCACCAGGATATACACTGGAACGTGGCTTAGTTATACGTCCCCCAGATAATGTCCCGAGCGTGAACCTATTCTGCAAAGTCTGGCAGAAACTGAGATATTACTAAAATTTCGGGATGCAGTGCCCTCACTCCTCTATGGAGCAATCATAATCTACCAGAGCTAAAAATATTAGATGGTTTTGGTACTTGGGAGGGCAGGGGTATATACTGGATGTCACAATTATGAGTTAATGGGAAAGTCAAAAGCGTTTAACAAGTTTAACCTCACTAATACTTATTTTTACCAGTATCTACAACTACGCCACGCCTTGGCAGTGCAGGGGCTGATCTTACCATACAGGCTTCTATGATAGCGGAGCAGATTATAAAAGGGGGGAGACTAAGGGAGTGATCTATAAACTACTGCTTTCCTTCTATCAGGAGCGCTTTCCACTAGCAGTCAGGGAAAACTGGTCTCGAGACATAGGTCCCTTAACCGATTCACAATGGTCGGAGGTGCTATCCAGGGGTGCCTTGCTATTGTTGTGTGAGATGCACAGACTCTCACAGTTGTATCTGATACATAGGGTATACAGGACACCCATGTTCCTCCATAGGTTGGGTATACGTGATACATCTAATTGCCCTAAATGTGATCTCCCTGAAGCACACGTAATCCATATGTTTTGGGAATGTGCTGTCTTAGGCCCTTTCTGGCAAGCAATACTGGATATTATTTTAGAAGTATATAAAATTAGACTTCCAGCTGAACATTGACATGTATATTGGGCCTATTACAAGATCATTCCACAGGTATATGTAGATTACTATATCAGGCTAGGAAACTAATAGGCAAATACTGGATCAGCACCAATGTACCAACTAAAGAGGATTTCATTGCCTGTATGAATGTGATAATCGGGCTAGAGAGATGAGTGTACTATAAAAGAGCAGCCGTTTGAGTCTATATGGGGACCATGCCTGACGATGCTGGGATTGCCCTCTGTGCGCCTTCTCTCCACTCAATTGGGAGGAGGTACTGCTAGGTAATGATAAAAACCGGATAAATATATATGTTCACATAAAAACTGAGAAAATTAATAAAAATGATTTGATAAAAAAAAAAGTGTAAGCAGTGACCATATTTCTCATAAAAAACACACAGATATATGTAAAAGTGTGTATGTTTCTTTATTTATATACACAGAAGTTGTCTTTTTTTGCAAAACAGATAAACAAGTTAGTTTATTTTTACAGGCCACAGACATAAAGATGTAGCCATGATACAAGCCTTTACAAATTTTATATGTTGGTTGGAAAAGGCCATAAAGAAGATGTTCCCTACAAAACATATTTTTTGTAATTGGAAGGGGCTGCCCCAGGAACTATAGTACAGCTGAGACTGCAATCTTTGCTCCTCTTGCTACTTTCACACTAGCGTTTATACTGGATCTGGCAGGGTTCAGCAAAAACGCTTCCGTTACTGATAATACAACCATCTGCATCCGTTATGAACGGATCCGGATGTATTATATCTTTAACATAGCCAAGACGGATCAGTCATGAACTCCAATGAAAGTCAATGGGGGACAGATCCGTTTTCTATTGTGTCAGATAGTGTCAGAGAAAACTGATCCGTCTTGCTCCGCATCCCATGACGATAAGAAAACTGCAGCTTGCTGCGGTTTGCTCTCCGGTATGGGAACGCAACCAAATGGAACGCAATGCATTTTGGAGTATTCCGTTCTGTTCAGTTACGTTTTGTCCCCATTGACAATGAATGAGGACAAAAAAATGGAAGCGTTTTTTTTCCGGTATTGCGACCCTATAAGGGATCTCAATACCGGAAAATAGAAACACTAGTGTGAAAGTAGCCTTACTGTCAGACACATTGAAGTATTTCCTAACCACCACTAGGTGGTGATAAGAGCATTGGTAAGAATAAAATGTGGCTTATAAGAGCCACGTTGTCCAGAGCTAACATCTTTCAACAGATAAGAGCATCAGATGAGTGACATACTCATAAGCAATAAACTATGTGACACAACAAAAGCCATAGGTATATTTTAAAGGGGTTTTCCGAGATATATACAGCCTCTGGATAGGTCATTAGTATCTGATCGGTGGGGGTCCGACAACTGGGAACCTGCTGATAAGCTTTTTGAGAAGGCAGCGGCGCTTGCAGCAGTTTTGCTTAGGCCAAGTGACGTAACGTTCATCGGTCACGTGTTCTTGGCGCAGCTCAGCCCCATTAAGGTGAATAGGGCTGAGCTGCGATACCAAGCACAGCCCTGTACGATGTATGGAGCAGTGCTTGGTGAGCAGGAAGAAGGCAGGAGCTCCTTGGACCCCACTGATCAGATACTGATGACCTATCTGTCTGTCTACAGAGATGTGGGGGGGGGGGGGGGGCGGCTCATATTTTGCGGGACAATCTGTCGTTTTTTGCAAATACTATTTTGGGGTGTGTATGACTTTTTGATCACTTTTTGTTCAATTTTTTTTGGAAGTGATGAAAAAAACGATAAATCGTCCATTTCTTTCCGTTACGTCATTCACCGTATGGGATACGTTTTTTTTTATATATTTTAATAGTACATTTTTGCATGCGTTGATGCCCATGATATTATTTTTTTGGTTTATTTTTATTTTGGGAAAAGTGGGGTGATTAGAATTTTTATATATTTTTATTTCATTTTTTTAAACTTTTTCCTAGGTCCTCATTAGTCTATACAGAAATTATATTACAGTTCAGTGCTGCGACCTGCTGGCCTGAGCTGTAATATACAAGTAATGAGTCTGGAAGCCTACTACAGGCTCAGGCTCATTATTGCAGTAGAATGCCTTCCCTGATCTCTGCCGGGGGGAGTCGTTCCTTACCTGGAAACACGTGCCTTAGCTGTCTCAGACGCCATGGTCACATTTAACTGAGAGGTATGAAGTAGCAGGCACCCAGTGGCTATGGCACTCGCTCCGCTCCAAAGTGGGTGTCATCTTTAAAGACCTGAAATCCGCCATACATGTACGGTGGATGTAGGGAAGGGGTTAAATTTCACAGAGAAAGTAAATTTACGCATGTTTGTGAGGTTTCTTTAAATCTCAGCCACTTTGCTGGAACTGTAAAATGCTGCAGTTTTGCTGTGTGAACATACCCTTAAAAAACATGGTGAAGGGTCAGTGCATTAGAGAACTGGAAGGTGCTAAAATATGTCTATTACCGGATTTGCTTACTTTATTGGGGCAAATGGTTTTTGTAAAAGATAAGGGCAGTCATGGGGCAATGAAATTCCAAGCTGACACCCTTCTAAAGCTCTCTGGGAAATACAGGTGACATATTATGTGTGAATAGACGCATCACAGGCTGTGGCAGAGTACTGAGGAGAATAAAGACATCCTTCATTCTGCTGAAGGTGCAAGCAGTGAAGGAAAATTTGCTTTCCCCACCACTGCTCTGCACCTTTAAGAGAACAGCTCTAGTTAATAAAGGGAGCAATAATATTAGGGACAAATACATATTATATTAGTTAAAGGGCCTCATGAGCACAAGTAAGATATGCCAATGACTATTTAATTGTAGCTGAGAATATGTATCTATATCTATAACTTGTAATATCTATAAAGGACAAGGATCCTGTAAAAGCTAGCTGTGGCAACCTCTTGCTACCGAATGGTGAGGGGTGGGGCAGCAGCATGTATGTAACATACTTTGCAACATTTCAAAAGAAAAATTAATAACAGATATTGTAAAAGTAGATGACATGTATATTGGCAGCTCCTTACCATCTATTGTAGAGACTGGGCCAAAAAGAATGTAAAGTAGACGAGCCTGGTTTACCATTGGCCATGGCTTAAGTAGTCTTGTAAGCCAAAAAGCAGAATCAGTGCGGTGGGTCCAATGATCCAGTAGAACATGTCGGCAAAATAGACGCACACGAAGCTCCAGCTTATATGATGAACCTGGAATTATTAGTCCATGTAAGCATTAGTGTACGATAAAGAACATGATGTGATGTGTTGTCACATGGATAGACACAGGAATACACACTGTTAAATTCAACAGGTCACAGTGACAGCAGCAATTCAGATTCAGTCTGAATTAGGAATGAACTAACTTCTGAAATGTCAGGCACTTACCTCATTCCTGTGATGCCTTCCTCTTCATCTAACAGCCATTTCTCCGTGCGGTGGTGCTGGGGAAGAACAGGAGTGGTACGTGCACCAGTTACAGAGCCTTTCCCCGGAGGGTTGCCATGCCATGCTCTGACTAAGTCATTGCCTTCACATGTGCCTTGTGTTACTCTCAGCTCCTGCATTAGTATCCCTGGTGAACGGACTTTGGCTTGTTTTTTGATTAACCCTTAGTATGCTGATTTGATTTCTATTGATTCTCCTGGTAAGCTGGCTTGTCTTTGGATTAACCCCTTGTCTACTGCGTTTGGCTGTACCTATCTCTTCTGGTTTTGACCCTGCTTGCTGACCACTCTTTTGTACCTTCCTGGTCATTCTGGTAGGTATACTACTAGTGAGCTTGCACCTGTTTACTGCTACCTGTACCTTACACCGTAGACTTAACCTGGATCCCTAGTAGCCCATTCCCTTCGGTCTTGTGGCAGACTCTGGTGAAGAATCTAGCAGTAGCCTTAG
This sequence comes from Bufotes viridis, assembly GCA_033119425.1. Lineage (NCBI taxonomy): Eukaryota > Metazoa > Chordata > Amphibia > Anura > Bufonidae > Bufotes > Bufotes viridis. The sequence goes on along the minus strand of CM065594.1, from coordinate 213,276,757 downwards.
TTTCTATTGACTTGAATGGCTAAGGAAGACCGAAGTTTTTGAGTTTGCTGGCTGTGGTTCTGGACTGTGACCTGAGAATTTTCTTACCCCAAATTTACACAGACCAAGACTAAATACAGTATATAGAAAATAGTATAGTAACTAACTATATTTATGCATTCTAAGGGTACTTTCACACTTGTGTTATTCTTTTCCGGTATTGAGTTCCGTCCTAGGGGCTCAATACCGGAAAAAAACACGGATCAGTTTAATCCTAATGCATTCGGAATAGAGAGCATTCCGTTCAGGTTGCATCAGGATGCATCAGGATGCCTCAGTTCAGTCCCTCTTATGTTTTTTGGCCGGAGAAAATATCGCAGCATGCTGCGGTATTTTCTCCGTCCAAAAATCCGGAACACTTGCCGGAATGCCGATCCGGCATTAAAATTACTGCATTGACGGATCCAGTCTTTCGGTCTGCGCAGAACTTTAAAAATGTAAAAAGGATAAATACCAGATCCGTTTTTCCGGATGAGAACCGGAGAGACGGATCAGGTGTTGCAACGCATTTGTGAGACAGATCCGCATCCGGATCCGTCTACAAATGGTATCCATTTGCATACAGATTGCTGGATCTGGCAGGCAGTTCCGGCAACAAAACTGCCTGCCGGAATCCAACAACGCAAGTGTGAAACTACCCTAATAGAAGTTTCTTATTAAAAAAAAATATTCTTTTGATGCAGTAACGGATGAGGAATTTATCAGTGACACTCATACTTCATTTATTTGTACACACAGAAGTTACATTTTATACACTTCCCTTATAAAAGCTTTATTCTCAAGGATACCACCATGTTCTTTGAACATCAGGCTCTTTAGAAAATACATTTCCTGAAATCTCATTAAAGATGTCACATAAAGGATGACTACATAACAATTAATTTTGATGTCTATAAAATAAAAGTATGGTTACTAAATACTTTAATTTGTTTACCAAACACTTTGCATAAGAATTCAGCTTCAATTAAAGCAGCTCTGACACCAGTTAAAGACTTGGCCTAGCACTATCAAAAAGGGGAACGGGGGTGTTTAGACATCGGTAGGAGTCGCATAGCAGTGCTCGTACTGAAAAAGCCTGTCTACCGGTGCTCGAAGTTGCCTGCCAGCAAAGGAATAAAAGTACGATTTTATTAACAACTGTGGTGCCGACAGTGAGGGGGAAGGTATTATTTTAAACTGCAATATCATTCCTACCAGGCTATGTGCCTGGTTTAATACGTCCGATCTGGTGGCAGAGCCGCTTTAACTTTTAAACAGTGGTGGAAAAGCATAAAAGGAAATGCTTTCCTATGTCAGGTTTTAATATTCAAAGCCTAGTTAAAACATTTCCAGCAAATGGATATTTATGGCAAGTCCATGAAGTAGAAAATGTTTTGACAGAAATACTCCAATTAGGGAACAATCACACATGGCAGATTTACCACAGAATTCATCTGTTGTGGATTGCAAAGGATATTCACAGCACAAATTGACATGCTGTGGATTTACAATCCCCACTGCAGGTCAATTTATCCACTTTGCTGGTACTACAAAAGCTATGGATTTGTCGTATGCAAATCCATCTGCAACGTATCCTGTACATGTGACCATAGCCTAAAGGCCCCTTTACACTACCCGAAATTCGGGTAGAATAATCGTTAATGAATGTTCGTACAAATGCTTGTTCGGTGTAAAGGTGTAATCGTTTACGCCAGTGTTTCCCAACCAGAAACCACGATGCCCCTCCGCGAATACTTTGGGGTGTCTTCTTTCTAAAATGGTGTCATTTGGGGGGTATTTATACTTTCCTGGCATTCTAGCACCTGAAGAAACATGACAGGCGCTCAGAAAGTCAGAGCTGCTTCAAAATACCGAAATTCACTTTTTTGCACCATAGTTTGTAAACGCTATAACTTTTACCCAAACCAATAAATATACACTTATTGGACTTTTTTTTTATCAAAGACATGTAGAACAATAAATTTAGAGAAGAATTTATATAGAAATGTAGTTTTTAAAAAAAAAAATTTACAACATAAAGTGAAAAATGTCATTTTTTTGCAAAAATGTCGTTAAATTTGTATTAATGGCAAAAAAAGTAAAAATGTCAGCAACAATGAAATACCACCAAATGAAAGCTCTATTAGTGAGAAGAAAAGGAGGTAAAATTCATTTGGGTGGTAAGTTGTATGACGGAGCAATAAACAGTGAAAGTAGCGTAGTGCGGAATTGTAAAAAGTGGCCTGGTCATTAAGGGTGTTTAAGCTAGGGGGGCTGAAGTGGTTAAGTAAAAAGTACAAAAAAAAAAAAAAAATTAAAACAAACATTAAAATATTTAAAGTTTAAATTACCTTCTCTATTTTACATATAAAATATATTAAAGGGGTTCTCTGGTAATTAAGAAAATGAAAATACCTAAATATTACTTTAGTATAAATATATTCCCAAATACCTTTCATTAGTTATAATGGCTCTTTTGTCTAGGAAGCAATAATCATTAGGAGAAATAAAATGGCCCCCGTCCTATAAGTACACACAAAACCCGTCCTAATCACACAGGAGGACAAGTTACTTCCTAACTCTAAACTAAAGATATGCCTAATCCTCCTCTCCTACTTGTCAGGGATTATACAGCTAATAAGAACTTTATCTGAATCTCTGTAAGAATGGAGTTCATGAGGAGACATGAAGTACAGAAGTACAGCACATCCCCACCCTCCTCTCTGTTTTTCATGTCTCCTCATGAACATCATTCCAACAGAGATTCAGTTGAAGATCTTATCATCTGTATTCGGGACCATAATCCCTGACCAGCAGAGCAGAGAGGAGTAGGCAGCTCTTTACCTCAGTGCTGTGAAGTAACTTGTCCTCCTGTGTGATTAGGACAGTTTGTATGCTAATAGGATGGCGGCCATTTTATTTCTCCTGATGATTGCTCCCTAGAGAAAACACTCCATTATAACTAATGAAAGGTATTTGGAAATATATTTATAATAAAGTTAAATATTAAGGGGTTGTCGAATCGGGCCGTTACTAAGGCCAGATGAGACACAGTTCCGACCACCTTCAGGCTGGAAAACAGCAGAGCGCTCCGGCGCACTGCTGTTTCAGTAGCTCTTATTGCCGTCGTGTATGAGAGTTATGTAAACAGCGTAGCACAACAAGCTATGCTGTTTCCCTAACTCAGAAACATCATAGCTTGTTGTGCTACACTTTTTCCATAGTTCTCATGCACAGCAATGGGAGCTACTAAAACAGCGAGCGCCAGAGTGCTCTGCTGTTTCCCGACCTGGAGGTGGTCGGAACTGTGTCTCATTTCGCCTTAGTAACGGCGAAATGAGACAACCCATTTAAGTATTTTCATTTTCTTAATTCCTGGAGAACACCTTTAACAATAAAAAAATAAACATATCAGGTATCGCTGAGTCTGAAAATATCTGAACTATTAAAATATTTTTTTTAAATTCCTGTTCGGTAAAAGGAAAAAGAAAATTAGAAACACATGATTCACCATTTAAAAAAAGCCTTTCTTATATGAAAAAACATTCCCCCTACTTGATTTTTAAAGAAACTAGGCAACATAAGAATGTATTGTGTAAATGTTACAAAAGTAGCTATTACCGGTATTTTAAGAATGCTTTAAAGTTGACTTTGTGCGTTTAGGGTACCTTTATAGGATTGATGATTATGCTCTTGGACTGCCCTATAAGTGCATTCCCTTCATGACCCTCAAGCATTGTCAGGTTTTTAATATAAAACTTAAATCATAAAGCACGCTGGCTCTGGGCATAGAAAAGTCATTTTTCTTGTGGACAGAGTGGTATGTTAAAGTTCAAGCTACAGCTCATATTCTTTGCAACACGATTCCTTTTAAGAGTAATACTAACATTTATCCAAGACAGCTGATGTAATAAACTTATACGAGGCACAAGAACATTTATCTGGCCTAAAATGGAAACATGTATACATTATGGCAGAAAACTGTATTGTACTGTCACTTATTTAAAACATTTATAAATCCGAAATGATGTGTGAAGACTGTAACTTCAAGATGAGCAAAACTATAACAAAATAGGAAACCCTAAAGACAGTTTACAGTCAAATCACATTTCACCATAGGTCTTGTCAAAGGTAAACTGATGTCTAAAACAGATTCCATTGTTTTCAATGAGAATCCGTTTTTCACTATGAGTGACTTCTTAGCTGCGTTAATTGTGATTGATTTATTACATTTTGGTGACACATTTCAGGGGCCTACATTGTATGCTACAATGCATATATCGAATTGTAATCCTGCTTTTTGGTAGACCAGGATTAGTAAATCTGGTTAATTGTGCAGTCATCTGTACTGATCAGATAGTAACAGTTGTTGGTACAAGTGCTGGAAAATGTAATTGGATGTTATGATAAAACAAAGAAACATGGGAGAAGCATAAAAATTGACCACGTGGTCCATCTAGTCTGACCTTATCTCACTTATCATAGAACAGACATGTGTATCTCCCAGACATGTTTAAATTCACTTACTGTCAATTTTCTTAACCACATGTTCTGGTGGTTTGTTCCAAGCCTTAACTACTCTTTCGGTGTAAAAATATTTCATGACATTGCTTCTGAACTTCCTCCCCAACTAATTTTAGTTTTTTACTAAAAATACTTCCCTCCTGAACCTTATTTTTGCCTTTAACATATCTAGATCATGTCCCCCCTTTGTCTTCTTTCTTCAAGCTTATACAGATTAAGGGGCACATTTATTAAGACCACTGTTTTAGACACCGGTCTTATTAAGCCCTATAGCTGTCGGTGGATTGCCGAAAATATGTAGAAGCCTCTACATAACTTTGGCGCATCCAGCGCTGATTCCAAATGTAACACAGCTTTCTTGCTGTATTACATTTAGACCATCTTCTATGCCTTAAGCAGGCGGAGGAAATTATGTCGGCCTGGCCCCTTCCTGGCCCACTTTTTTAGACCTGGCGTGAGCGGGGAATAAGTCTCAGATGAGCGTTCACAAGAATGTTCGTTTACAATAATCTGTCCGATTATTGCACCATGTAAATCCACCTTAATGGGTTATTCCGGTAAAGTAACTTAATTTTTGAAAAACTGCATTAACCTCTTAGGGACACAGGGTGTACAGGTACGCCCTCATGTCCTGGTACTTAAGGACACAGAGCGTGGCGTACATGTACCCCCTGTGTATTTCCAATCACCGCTGTGCAGTGTGTGGTGATCGGAACAAGGTACCTGCTGAAATCATTCAGCAGGTACCTTGGGACAATGCCAATGGGGGTCCTGTGACCCCCCCATATCGGCGATCGCTGCAAACTGCAGATCAATTCAGAACTGCGGTTTGCAGCGCTTTCTGAAGTTTCTGATCCCCGCGGTCACGATCAGAAACTTAAAAATTGCAGTTTTTTTTTACTTTTTATCGCGATCCCCGCCCACCTCCTCTCTAATATTCATTGGTGGCCAGTGGGTATAGCAGAGTGTCAGCACATTATAAATGGCTGGCATCTGTGCTGTGATGTCAGCCGTTTAACCTCTTTCGTAGTGACCCCTGTATGGAAGGGGTTAACAAGGAGGAAGCTCCCTCTCCCATCGGGGGCTGCTGTGTCCTTGCAGCCCCCCGATTCTTGCCATGGTAATAGTAACTGTGATCAGACTTATGATCAGACACTGTGCATCACGGGGGCTTCAAATTGGACATGGTGTCTAAAAACCAGTCCAGTAAAATCTGCCTTCCAAAAACCATATGGCGTTCCCTTCCTTCTGTGCCCTGCCATTTGGCCATACAGCAGTTTACGACGACTTATGGGGTGTCTCTATAAACTACAGAATCAGGGCAATACATATTATGTTTTGTTTGGCTGTTAACCCTTGCTTTGTTACTTGAAAAAAATTGAATAAAATGGAAAATTTGCCCAAAAATTTGAAATTCTGAAATTTTATCTCCATTTGCCATTAACTCTTGTGGAACACCTAAAGGGTTAATGACGTTTGTAATATCAGTTTTGAATACCTTGAGGGGTGTAGTTTCTAGAATGGGGTCATTTTTGGGTAGTTTTTGTTATGTAAGCCTCACAAAGTGACTTCAGACCTGAACTGGTCCTTAAAAAGTGGCAACTTTGGAAACTTTCTGAAGAATTTCAAGATTTGCTTCTAAATTTCTAAGGCTTGTAATGTCCCCAAAAAAATAATCAAAATGATCTAAACATAAAGTAGACATATAAGGAATGTAAATTAATAACTATTTTTGGAGGTATTACTATGTATTATAGAAGTAGCGAAATTGAAACTTGGAAATTTGCAAATTTTTAAAAATTTTGGGTAAATTTGGTATTTTTTTTATAAATAAAAATAAACTTTTTTGACTCAATTTTACCACTGTAATGAAGTACATTATGTGACAAAAAAACAATCTCAGAATGGCCTGGATAAGTAAAAGCGTTTTAAAGTTATCACCACATAAAGTGACACTGGTCAGATTTGCAAAAAATGGCCTGGTCCTTAACCAGCTCTGGACGGCTGCACGCATGGATGCGTCCAGGCGGCGGCTGGTTTACTCCTCCTGGACGCATCCGCGCGTCATCTCGCGAGACGCGAGATTTCCTGTGAACACGCGCGCGCTCACAGGATCGCCCGGGGAGAAGTTAAACTACAGCCTGCTAGCGGATCCGCAAAACTGGGACACCGGCAATGTGCTTTCTGCATTTTGCAGATCCGCACATTGCCAGAACTATATAGAAAATGCCTTTTCTTGTCCGCAATTGCGGACAAGAATAGGACATGCTCTATCTTTTGCGGAGTTGCGGCCGGATGTTTGGGGGCCGAAACCTGGAAATTCGCGGCCGCAGCTCCGCAAATGCTGATGCGACGAGCACATAGTGTGCTCTCCGCATCACCGCCGGCCCCATTCACACTGAATGGGTCCGCATCTATTCCGCAGAATTGCGGAATAGATACGGACATTTTTGCGGACATGTGAATGGGGCCTTACTTCATTTTTTTTTTTTGCACATTTTTTGGCAGAGATTTTTTCATCCACATTGATTGATGCGAATGAAGAAATCTGTGCCATTCATTTTTTTTTTTTCAGCCCAGAGGCTGAACGGAAAAAAAAATCTTATTACCCGTATGCTCAATATAAGGGGAATCGCAGAAACTCCTAATGCTGGCCATACGTGTAATGATTGCGGAGACCCCTAAAATGCCAGGCAGTGAGGGGTATGGTGAGGTCATGTAAAATTTTATTTTTTGTCCCAAGTTAGTGGAATATAAGACTTTGTAAGAAAAAAAAAAAAATGTCAATTTCCGCTAACTTGTGCCAAAAATAAAATCTTCTATGAACTCGCCATGCCCCTAACGGAATACCTTGGGGTGTCTTCTTTCCAAAATGGGGTCTCATGTGGGGTATTTATACTGCCCTGGCATTTTAGGGGCCCTAAAGCGTGAGAAGAAAAATGCATAAAAATGCCCTCCTAAAAGGTACTCATTGGAATTAGGGCCCCTTTGCGCACCTAGGCTGCAAAAGAGTGTCACACATGTGGTATTGCTGTACTCAGGAGAAGTAGCGCAATGTGTTTTGGGGTGTATTTTTACATATACCCATGCTGAGTGAGAGAAATATGTAAATGACAACTTTGTATAAAAATGTTTAAAAAGTTGTCATTTACAGAGATATTTCTCACACACAGTATGGGTATATGTAAAAATACACCCTAAGCACATTGCCCTACTTCTCCTGAGTACGGCGATACCACATGAGTGACACTTTTTTGCAGCCTAAGCGCTAAAGGGCCCAAATTCTAATGAGTACCTTTTAAGAGGCATTTTTACGCATTTGGATTCCAGACTTCTTCTCACGCTTTAGGGCCCTAAAATGCCAGGGCAGTATAAATACCCACATGTGACCTCATTTTGGAAGAAGACACCCAAGGTATTCCGTGAGGCATGGCGAGTTCATAGAAGATTTTTTTGGCACAAGTTAGCGGAAATTGGCTTTTTTTCTTACAAAGTCTCATATTCCACTAACTGTGACAAAAATAAAATTTACATGAACTCACCATACCCTCACGGAATACTTTGGGTGTCTTCTTTCTAAAATGGGGTCACTTGTGGGGTATTTATACTGCCCTGGCATTTTAGGGGTCTCTAAAGCGTGAGAAGAAGTCTGGAATTCAAATGCGTAAAAATGCCCTCCTAAAGGTACTCATTGGAATTTGGGCCCTTTGCGCATCTTGGCTGCAAAAAGTGTCACACATGTGGTATCGCCGTACTCAGGAGAAGTAGGGCAATGTGTTTTGGGGTGTATTTTTACATATACCCATACTGTGTGTGAGAAATAGCTCTGTAAATGACAACTTTTTAATTTTTTTTATACAAAGTTGACAATTTACAGAAATATTTCTCTCACCCAGCATGGGTATATGTAAAAATACACCCAAAAACACATTGCCCTACTTCTCCTGAGTACGGCGATACCACGTGAGTGACACTTTTTTGCAGCCTGGGTGCGCAAAGGGGCCCAAATTCCAACGAGTACCTTTAGGTTTTACAGGGCTGCTCACAATTTAGCCCCGCCCAAAATGCCAGAACAGTAAACACGCCCCACAAATGACCCCATTTCAGAAAGTAGACACCCCAAGGTATTCACTGAGGGGCAAAGTGAGTCCGTGGGAGATTTATTTATTTATTTATTTTTGCCAGAAGTTAGCAGAAATGGAAACTTTATTATTATTATTTTTTTCCTCAGAAAGTGTCATTTTCCGCTAACTTGTGAAAAAAAAATGAAATCGTACATGAACTTACCATGCCCCTCCGTGAATACTTTGGGGTGTCTTCTTTCTAAAATGGTGTCATTTGGGGGGTATTTATACTATCCTGACATTCTAGCACCTGAAGAAACATGACAGGTGCTCAGAAAGTCAGAGCTGCTTCAAAATGCGGAAATTCACTTTTTTGCACCATAGTTTGTAAACGCTATGGCCTCTTTCACACGGGCGTTGCGGGTGCACTCCGTCAAACAGTGCGGGTGCGTTGCGGGAATCGCCGCGATTTTTCCCTGCGAGTGCAAAGCGCTGTCATGCGTTTTGCACGCGGAGAAAAATCGGCACTTTGTACCCAGACCGAACCTGCACTTCTTCACAGAAGTGCATGTTTGGGTCAGAAATTATCCCGCTGGTATTATTTCACATTATAACATAGTTATAATGTAAAATAATACCCTTAGCCATCTCCCTAATGTTTAAACAGGTGCAGAATGGGTTAAAAATAATAAACTAATCATAACTTACCTGTTCCATTTGATCGCGAAGCCCGGCCTCCTCTCCGTTAGCTTGAAAGATGAAAAGGACCTGTAATGATGTCACAGCATCACATGGCCCAATCACCTGCTCCATCACTAGGGTGATGGAGCATGTGATGGTCCATGTGACCACGTGACATCATCCAAGATCATAAGCACTAGCCACAGCCTGAGGATAGTGATTAGGACCTTGGATGATGTCACATGGTCACATGGACCAATCACATGCTCCATCACCATAGTGATGGAGCAGGTGATTGAGCCATGTGATGTGACGTCATCACAGGTCCTTTAGATCATCGATGCTGCAGGGAAGAGAGGACAGATCGCGACTACGCGATCAAGTGGCTAAGGTAAGTTAACTTTATTATTTTTAACCCTTCCTCTTCATTTTACACAGCATTCTTTATTAAGAATGCTATTATTTCCCTTATAACCATGTTATAAGGGAAATAATAGAGATTGAGTCCCGTTGCTAAGCAGCAATGCGGGAAAATCGCAGCGCATCCGCACTTGGTTGCGGATGCTTGCGATTTTCCGCATCCCCATTCACTTCTATGGGGCCTGCGTTGCGTGAAAACGCAGAATATAGAACATGCTGCGATTTTCACGCAACGCAGAAGTGATGCGTGAAAATCACCGCTCATGTGCACAGCCCCATAGAAATGAATGGGTCCGGATTCAGTGCGGGTGCAATGCGTCCTCCTCACGCATTGCACCCGCGCGGAAAACTCGCCCGTGTGAAAGGGGCCTATAACTTTTACCCAAACCAATAAATATACACTTATTGGTTTTTTTTTATCAAAGGCATGTAGAACAATAAATTTAGAGAAAAATTTATATAGAAATGTAGTTTAAAAAAAAAAAAATTACAACAGAAAGTGAAAAATGTCATTTTATTGCAAAAATTTCGATCATTTTTGATTTATAGCAAAAAAAGTCAAAATGTCAGCAGCAATGAAATACCACCAAATGAAAGCTCTATTAGTGAGAAGAAAAGGAGGTAAAATTCATTTGGGTGGTAAGTTGTATGACGGAGAAATAAACGGTTAAAGTAGTGTAGTGCAGAATTGTAAAAAGTGGCCTGGTCATTAAGGGTGTTTAAGCAAGGGGGGCTGATGTGGTTAAGGTAAAATATGGCCGTGTCCTTAAGGGGTTAAGGCTGCAAGCTGTAACCCAATCAGAACCCATACCTATACATATACCCAGAGTTTCAATTTACCTTGCAATCCATTTGTCTAGCTCCTGTGTGAGCCTGCAACCGAGTGTGGCATGGTGCCTGATCTTCCCTCACAAAACTTCAAAGACTACAATCCCCACAATCCCTAGCTTTCCTGCTGTGAGTGTTGATGTTTATTGATTGGCTGCCTGATATTACAGTCTGGTCACGCCCCCTCTACTCAGTAATCAGCAGCACACTAAGGCCCCTTTCACATATGCGTTTTTCCTTTCCGTCCTAGAGTTCAGTCTTCGGGGCTCTAGGACGGAAAGATACTGATCAGGATTTCCCAAATGCATTCTGAATGGAGAGCATTCCGTTCAGGATGCATCAGGATGTCTTCCATTCCGTACGTGACCTTTTTTTGGACGTTGACAAAACCGCAGCATGCTGCGGATTTGTCTCCGTCCAAAAATCCGGAAGACATGCCGTAATGCCGGATCCGGAATTAATGCCCATTGAAAAGCATTAATCCGGATCCGGCATTAAGCTAAACTTCATTTCGGCGCATCGCCGGATCAGATGTTAAGCTTTTTCTCAATTGTTACCATGGCAGCCAGGACGCTAAAGTCCCGGCTGCCATGGTAAAGTGTAGTGGGGAGCGGGGGAGCAGTATACTTACCATCCGTGCGGATCCCGAGGTGCTCCAGAGTGACGTCTGGGCGCCACATGCGCATGGATCACGTGATCGCATGGGGCGTTCTGACGTCATTCAGGAGCGCCCTGGGAGCCGCACGGACTGCAAGTATACTGCTCCCCACTACTACTATGGCAACCAGGACTTTAATAGCGTCCTGGCTGCCATAGTAACCTCAAAGCATTTCGAAGACTGTTCAGGATCCTGATCAGTCTTCTAATGCTTTCAGGCGACTTGCGTTCTGACGGATCCGGCGGGACAGAAGTGCCTGCCGGATCCTCAGAACGCAAGTGTGAAAGAGGCCTAGCACTCCCTTTGGTTCACAAGACATTTAGCTAGAGAATTGATAGCAACACACTGAGCATGCTCGACCTAACAAAGGCTCAGAACTACAGGTTGGTGCCATGGTAATTTATGAGGAAACACAGTGGGTAAGAGAGGAAGAAAACTACTTTTATAACTACTGAACGGTAAATATGTGAAATTTACATTATATTAGGTAATTATTGATGATGAATTAGTCTAAAAAATAAGTTATATTTATGGTAACAGGAATACCCCTTTAACACAGAGCTGTGAATATGATATTCAGAGGATTCATTATCCCCAAGTACAGTATTTTACATTTGGACACATTGAACTTCCATTGTTCGGAGCATTTATCTAGAGAAGATAAATCTGTTTCCATGTTACTAATGCCTCCAGGAATATCCACCCTGTTACACACTTTTGTGTCATCAGCAAACAGGCAAACCTTGTATACCAAACCTTTTCATATGTCAACTACAAAAATATTGAAAATAGGACCCAGGACCAGTGGCGTACCGTGGGTTGCCAGCACCCGAAGCAAGCCAAGTATTGCACCCCTCCCAACCTGTGGCTACGCCCCTTTTTACAGATAATGTAGTAGATATCACTTGCAGTCATATGTAACACCACAGATAACACAGTAATAACTCTCTGAGTCAGGGGCGTACATAGAATTCACTGGGCCCCATAGCAGGAATCTGAAATGGGCCCTCATGATCCTTCCCAAGCCCCTCTGACTAACCATTCCTGGTCCCTTCAACCTTCTACCCCAGCCCCTCCCTTACCCATGAACGGTGCCTTAAGTAGGTACATTGGTGCTACATTACAGATTATTACTGTTTTTGATAACCTAGGGTGTTCTTGCAAAACACATAGTGTGACCACGTTCACATTACTGTTAATTTTCTGTTCTTATCCGTCAGAAGAAACAAAAAATATATAAAATAACGGATCCTGTATTTTAAGCATCCCTTATGCTCAGTTATGCACATTTTGCATCCGTTTTAGCCATTTATGTCTGAGATACATTATTTTAGACAAAAAAAAAATACTTTGTGTAGAACTCAGACGGAAATGGCTAAAGAGGATGCAAAATGTGCAGAACTGAGCATAATGAATGCCTTAAATACAGGATCAGAACAGTGATGTGATTGCGGCCTAAGGCTTCATTCATATCTCAGGTGACTGTATCCGACAGAGAACATCCTGCCAGAGCTCACCGGATCCAGCATTTAAAGATTCTACCATTCACCACTGGACCCCATAGACCAGGGATGCCCAACCTGCAGCCCTCCAGCTGTCTACACCTATTAGGGCATGCTGGGAGTTGTAGTTTTGCAACAGCTAGAAGGCTGCAGGTTGAGCTTTCCCGCCATAGACTATGGCAGACTACCAGCAGGGTTTCAGCATGACAAAAACTGTTCTACTGGTGAAGGGCAGAATCCAGCAATACTGAAACTGGTGAACTCTGGCTGGATGTTCTCTACCAGATACCGATCACCAGAGATGTAAGTGAAGACTAATACACATCAAAGTGCAATGATCAGATGACTTTATTTTGTCTGGGTTCAGAGCTGAACCCGGACATATCCCCCTTCTTCCCCCACTCAGCTCTGAACCAGGACAACGCCTTTAACAGTCGCAACTAGTATTGAGCGAACTTGTGTTTTTAAGTTCGGCGTACAAGGTTCGGATTATCTAAACTAAGAATCCCATTATGGATTTCACTTCCACGGAAGCCCATAAGAGGCATGCTGTATTGTATTCCGTCATAAAAGAAGTCTATGGCCAGCATGCAATGCGGAATACCTCTTATGGGCTTCCGTGGAAGTGGAATCCATAACGGGATTCTTAGATAATCCGAACCCGAACCTTGTACGTCGAACTTGAAAAAACAAGTTCGCTCAATACTAGTCATAACACATTAAATAAATGTGAAAACTCATCAAGTGTGTGTTAACTCTGCTATATCTGTGTGTGAATATATATATACACACCCACACTGTATATACACACATGAAATACATCTACAGTAAGACTGACTAAGGGTACTTTCACACTAGCGTTTTGGATTCCGTTTGTGAGATCCGTTTCAGGGCTCTCACAAACGGTCCAAAACGGATCAGTTCAGAACCAATGCATTCTGAATGGATAAGGATCCGTTCAGAATGCATCAGTTCAGCTCCGTTCCACCTCTTTTCTGTTCTGGAGGCGGACACCAAAACACAGCTTGCAGCATTTTGGTGTCCGTCTGAAGAGGCGGAGCCGAATTGATCGGTTTTGACTTAAAATGTAAGTCAATGGGGACAAATCCATTTTCAATGACACAATATGGTGCATTTGAAAACTGATCCGTTCCCCATTGACTTTCAATGTAATTCAAAACGGAGAAGCAGTGAGGGGAGCTGGAAGGCAAGCCAGAGGCCCTGGCAAGGACTCTAGGCAGGAGCTGTTACAATAATTGTAATAAGGGGGCGGAGCCTTTCCTCCACAGCCGGGCCCCATAGCAGCTGCGTGGTCTGCCTCTATAAGAGGTACGCCACTGCTCTGAGTACAGATGATGTAGTAGATGGGTGTAAGCCCCCAGAATTCAGAACACGCACAGTGTGACCTGAAGTCTGGGGCCAGGCTGCTACAGTGTGGGCCAAATTCTATATCCACCCTTCCATCACTACAGAACATACAGGGTAATACAGCGCCCCATACCTCTTACATCCTGTGAAGTCTCCTTTGATGTAGATGCTCTTTCCTTATCTTCTTCAGAACAGGCCACCATTTTTCAGCCATTTCTCGTCTCTGCAGTTTGACAAAAAAAAATCTTAGTTTACTACTTTTCTATCATCCTCCCATCTTCTGGACAAATCATCCTATCACCCCCAATACTGTGCCGCTGTGCTCCCCAATATTATACTACATAAACAGATAAACCCCCTAATAATACTAGTACCACACAGATAATGCCCCCTTCAATAATTATTGGCACACAGTGCTCTAAAATAACTGCACCCAGCAAATAGTGCCCCTGACACTAATAGTGTAAACATAACGTCCCCCAAAAATGATTGTGGCAACTGATACTGTGCCAAGGTGCCCCCACAGTAATAGAGCTCCCAAAAGTCCCACCAATAGTAATAATTCTCTGCTAGAGCACACATGGTAGTAGTAGTAGTGCTCCTACAGTGCCCCCAACATGTCCCCACTGTGCTTCCATAGTGCCCATACTACTAATCATGTTCCCCATAGACCCCCAGTAGTAATAAAGCCCACCATAATGCCCCCCCAGTAGTAATAATTCTCCTTATGTGATAGTACAAAAATGCCCCTTATAATGTGTGCCAGTGCAAAAAATACCCCCTTTTAAGCTAATGTCCCCATAGTGCCCCCATAATGTGCCACGTAAAACACCCCTATATAGTGCCCCCATAGTGCTCCTCTCCTGCCTTTCTCTTAGTGCCCCCCATAATGTACCAGTATAAAATATCCCATATATAGTGCTCCAGTAAATGCCCTTGGTGCCCCCCATAGATGACCCCATAGTACTCCTCTCTCCCCTTCCCCATAATGTGTCCCAGTATGAAATGCCCCTATACAGAGCCCCCCATATAAAATACCCCTTCTTCATGGCCTCAGTAGAAGCCCCATAGTGTTCCTCTTCCCCTTCCCCATATAAAATACCACTTCTTTGTGGCCTCAGTAGATGCCCCCATAGTGCCCCCCAATAATGTGCCAGTAATAAGTGCCCCCAAAGATGCCCCATAGTGCCACCCAATAATGTGCCAGTACAAAGTGCCCCCCAATCATGTGCGAGTAAGAAGTGTCCCCCATAAATGCCCCCCCAATCGTGTGCCAGTAAGAAGTGCCCCCCAATCATATGCCAGTAAGAAGTCCCCCTACAGCGCTCCTCTCCTGTATTGTACCATATAAAAAAAAATAAACACATATACTTACCTCCCTCAGGCTGGCAGCAATGCGATGCATGCCTCTTCCGGCCTGTGTCCCGCGCTGTACGGTTCATCGCGCCGCCTGCAGCCTATCAGAGGAACGGGGAAGGGAAACGCCTCTCCCCTGCCCCGCAGCATCCATCTGTATTGCTGTCCTGAGGACGGCAATACAGATGACTATGGAGATGAGCGCATCCACAATGGAAGCGCTCATCTCCCTATGCCCTGCCGCCGCACCCCCCGCCACTTGTCACCAGGGCCGCACCTCCCCTAATTGGTGGTGCGGCCCTGCTGGCGACCCTGGGCTTCCCCCACGCTACTGCCCAGGACAGACTCCTCAGTTATATCGCTTATAACTTGTCTCCCCTCAGAATACACACCATTAACAACACTCTAGTGTTTATTGATAAGCCAACTGTGAATCCACTGAAGTATCCAGGGAGTAAGAGTATCAGCTATTTATGTGGCACTGTATCAAAGGCTTTGCTGAAATCAAGTAAGGCAATATCCATGACACCAACTTCGTCCAACACGTTTGTGACATAGTCAAAGAAATCAATAAGATTAGTTTGACATAATTGGCCCACGGTGACGTCATGCTGTTTTGAATCCAACAAGCTGCTGGTTTTTAGGTGGTTAACTATCTTATTTTTCAGGGAAGTTTCCATCATATTTAAAAACAAACCTCAAATCTGCCATTTGTTGAATAAGTTTCAATTATACCAACAATTATACCAATATATTAGGTAAATTAACAAGCCATGAAGAAGACTCTGCATATGGTGATTTTCAAAATCCTTCCTCTTATCTTTTCTGGAAGAAATGAAGGCTTAAAGGCTTTTGGAAGCAATAGCAGAAAGTTATAAATGATGTTGCAAGAGTTTCCACCCATTTAAAAGCCTTCATATGCTTCTTCGGAGTAATGTGCAATGCAAGTGTGCCAAAGTATTTACAAGCCATAGCCTATGAGCCCCTTATATAATGCTGTGGTGTCAGGGTCTGCATCTTATGTACATTTCTCTTCTCCCACAAATTCTCTGATAACTGGATGTAGTGTCCTCACAGGCTGTTATAAGTGTCCCTCTTGGACAGTCCCTACTTTGGACCCAAGTCCCTCTGTACACGTTTGCTCCTTAAATGTCCCTCTTTTTGATCAGAGGTACAGATTTACATTATTACGTTTACAATATTGATACAGAAAGTGTTGTTCTGGTTCTCCCATATATATATATTAGATTATACTAGAGCCTGCCATGTATATTATTTCAGTATTTTGCATTACTTTTTACATTATGTTGTAAAAGAAAATTATTTAAATGTATAGATATGCAGAAAAATGAATCTTTCACAAAACGAAATACAATGGTGGCTGCACACGGTGCAGATTTGTATGTAGAAAAATCTGCACCAAAATTGTACAAAAAAGTACATAAATCCACACTATTTATTGTGTTTTTAACTGGGGCTTTTTGTGCAGATTTAAGGTGGATTTTCTGCAGATCTCATACTTCAATTGAAAATGGACGAAATCTGCACAAAATTACATGCTGCAGATTTCAAAATACGCACAGCAGGTCAATCTCTGCACCTAAGAAAAAAACAAAGTGTACATGAGATTTGTCTAACCTCATACATTCTGCTGGTACTGTATTATGCTACAGTTTTTCAGCATGAAAATCCACATAGAAAAACTGCAAGTTATCTGTATGGTGTACAAACACCCTAAGTGGTCTGTATGGTGTACAGACACCCTAAGTGGCCCCCTTTGACTGTCTAAGGCCTCTTTCACACTTGCGTTCTGACGGATCCGGCGGGACGGAAGTGCCCGCTGGATCCTCAGAATGCAAGTAATGCTAAGTAATGCTTTCAGGTTACCATGGCAGCCTGGACACTACTGAAGTCCTGGCTGCCATGGTACTCCGCAAAAGTGTACTTTCCTGCGCTGCAGCCGCCGGGCAGTACACTGCTGCGGAGTACTTACCATGGCAGCCAAGACTGCTAGGACGGAAAGGATGTAAAAGGGGCCTAAAAATGTGTGAGGTATGATCAGGATGAGGGGGTCTCAATTAATCATTGGTGGCAGGGGCCCCCTTCCCCCCCACATCATTGGTGGCCGCAGCAGTTCCGATCGAAGACCCATGTGTACCCAGTGTAATGCTGGGGCTCCGATCGGCTACCATGGCAGCCAGGACGCTACTGAAGTCCTGGCTGCCATGGTATGTAAGTGAGCAGCATTATACTCACGTGCGCGGTGGCCGCCGGGCACTCCTCCTTCTGTCTGTGCGGCGCATTGCTAATGCTTATAGCATTAGCAATGCGCCGCAGAGATCTATGAAATAAAAATTTAAATTTAAAAACAAAAAAAATTTAAAAAATACACATCATGGGTGTCACAATGTGCGAAAACGCCCATAGTATAAAAATATAAAAAAATATTCCCCATACGTAAAACAGCAAAATGGAAAAAAGTGTCCAAATGGCGGATTCGCCATTTTTGGTCGCTTCATTTTCCACAAAAAATTACATAAAAGGTGATCAAAAAGTCATACGATTATGATTATAAGATTATGACGCATAAAATGAGCCCCCATACAGCTCTGTACATAAAATTACAAAAAAGTTATAGGGGTCAAAACATGGTGACAAAAAAGTTAAACTTATTTTTTCCCACTTTTGAATTTTTCACTATCAAAATGCAAGAAAACCTATACATATGGGGTATCACCGGATTCGTACTGACCTGTAGAGTAAAAGTAACAGGTCAGTTTTATCGCATATCGAACGTCCGAATTTAAAAGGCCGCAAAACTGTGGTGGAATAGCTTTTTTTTTTGCAATTTCACCCCATTTGGAATTTTTTTCCCGCTTCCGACTACATCATATGCAATATTCAATGGCGGCGTTGGAAAGTACAACTTGTCCCGCAAAAAACAAGCACTCATATGGCTATGTGAACCGAAAAATAAAAAAGTTATGGCTATGGGAAGGCAGGGAGCGTAAAACGAAAACTCAAAAAGTAAAAAACCTCCGGTCCTTAAAGGGTTAAAAGTGTACTTGTATTTCAGTACAATAAACCATTATTACCTATGAATAAATTTGTCAAGAATGTCAGGAGGCTTTGCCGACTGTCATGCTACATGTGCAATACAAGCATTATGTGAATAAACAGCATCTGTTTTGAAAAATAGTTAACATTTTTATCTTCTCCAGGTTAGGGTCACTACTAGCAGCTTGTAAAGGTCTGGTAAATCATTACCATGTGTAAATATATGGGAAGCTTGGAAACGCAATAGCATCCAGTAAGAAAAGAAAACAAACACTGAATATGAACACTGATGCTCAAACATGGAATTTCAGTTTATCAGAATAAAATAAGGTAATAAATATTTAAAAAAATGACTTTTTATCCCCAATCCATGTGCCTAATTGTAAATAATGGAACATTTCAGTGACCTGTTAAAAATATTATTAAAGCAAAAATTCCTGTCTCTCACGAACCTTGAGTGGCTAACATGGAAGAGCAGGTGGAGGGAAAAACTCTAACTGGTAGAGTTGGCAATTCCAGGAAAGCTGTGTTCGTGCCTAGTGACGGTGTGATTTTGCCACCGTTTACCAAAGCCTTGTCTTTGGGTATACATTGTACAGCACGGTGCCTGGTATCTAATGAAGAGGCTGCAGCACTTGTCCAATCACCGCAGCCCCTTCAAACAAGTGATCGGTGCTGCAGGTTGGTCACCTCCTCCCTGCACAGTTATCTCTACACATGTTACAAAGAATGCCCCCCACACACTCTCATAGAATTCAATGAATCATTTTCTCACTCCAGGTTTCCATGGTCCATTTGGCTGCTGTAAATTATATATCAAAAGGCTGCTGTTTTAAAATTATGTACAGAAAGTAGAATAAAAAAAATCTACCATCAGAAAATAAAAACATGTGACATTTCAGCAAACAGAAACGCAAAGGGAAAGTTTTCAGGACATGCAAATTCACACAGATAAGAAAGGCATCCCAGCTTGCAACACACGTAAATACATGGAAGAAACATGGTACACATGCATTATTAAAGGGGTTCTCTGGAATTTAGATATTCATGACCCATTCTCAGGTCATTAATATCAGATGGGCAGGGATCCAACACCCTGCGCTAATCAGCTGTATGGAGCTCCACGACTTCCTGAAACAGGAAATCCTGGAGAACCTCTTTAATCCAGACTGCTCAGCGAGTTACCTGGCTTGCTGCTAACCACACTTTGCATCTTTCGAGGTAGATTGGTCAAATCACAAAGAAAAATGTAGACTCTGTGACACTCCAGCTCATCCCAGCCAGCAGTTAGAATCTGAAAAGAAACACTAATATGCTTATAAACATGTAAACAGGGCGACAGATAATCTTTTATAAGCTAATGGCATGGTGGGATGTTTAAGTTACCTATGAGAAGCTAGGCATACACATTAGATACATGCTGGATGAACTAGGTGTTCTAGTGGGACTGGCCAGCCATCTGATGTGTATGCGGCCTGCTCTCTTAGACTTTACCGGCCCAATCCTTTTGTTCTCTGAAAAATAAGGATTTCCAAAGGTGTCTGGCAATGGCTTTCTCCTCATTCTCTGTTTAGGACACATGTAGGGCCCCGGAAAGATAGTTGTCAGCTGAATGATCATTGGGCACATGTAGGGCCCTGGAAAGATAGTTGTCAGCTGAATGATCATTGGGCCTACAACTATCTAAAGTGGCTAAAGTGTTTTGTAAGCTGCTGTATATAGCATTCTGAATATTTTAATCTTCCTTTAGTACCCTGTTACTTTTTTATTACTTTTTAAATTGGATGGAACATCCTCAACATAACACAGTACAAAGTATGTGTAAATCTCATTCACATGCAGAAATCTGAAAATTTGCGTGTAAATACATAATACCGAAGATGTTCACACAGTTCCTCAAGTACATATTTTCTTGCTCAATGGGCTAACAGTGCTAGACATATGTAGTGATTTTTTCTTATTATGTAACCTACAATTTTGTAGATTCCCACTGTGAGGCGATCCACAAATGTGTTTGCAGCCTTGCAATAAAAATCATGAAAATTGGTTTCTCATTTCAAAAAGAAAACATGAACGCAGTAGATGTGGTAGATTCTGTATAGATTTACAACATGAGCAATTTCAAAATCAAGTGCAGACGTTAAGAGTGAAATATTTATGTTTATAACAAAGAAAGAAGAAAAAAAATTCTGGCAACTTTACAACTGTTCTGTACTGGAATTTAGTTTTTACAGTAGCTAATGATTTCCTCTGAATAAGCCACCACACATAATATATTCATTTAACACAAACATTTCTTATAAACATCCAGCTGTCCCTCTTTTTGTGCTCTGTAGACGTATGTGTTTTCTAACATACAGATGTTCGTATAAAGCTGTCTACAGTGTGTATGCATTGTGTATGGGAATGTGTTACTAACAACACACATAAGCAGTGTGGTTTCAAAAACTTTGATTAAGGGTGGCCATGTACTTTTATTAGCTGTCGACTGACAGCTATTTCTCCTGACTCCATCCCAGCTCCTCCATACACGTACATGTTCAGCACAACCGAATGTGAATGTGTATTCAGTAGGGAGAGAGGAGAAAGCCGCTGCCAAAAAACAAAAAAGAGAACAAAAAGTTAGGACGAAATCCGGAGAATTGGAAGCCATTCTCGGTGTGTTCAGCCAACAATAGACTAATGTATATGGGGGTCTTAAGAGACCAAGAATGATATATAGTCCTCATTTGTAGTTCTGATTCAAATGGGATTAATCAGTAGAAACAAACCTTTAAAAATGCACCGTAGCAAAACAGGCCGAGACACTGAGATGGCGATGGACAGCCACACAATTTAAAACAAGAAATCTGCAAAGAACAAAACAAAGGTAAATTCCTTACAATTTACATTGGGCCCAATGCTTATGATTTTTCTGAGATTTTGATACTGATGACCTATCCTCCCGACCTCTTCGGGGGTCCAATACTCAGGACCCCTGAAGATCAGCTGTTTGAGAAGGCACCGGCGTTTCCATGGGCCTTTTCGCAGCCTACCAGGCACAGTGCCGTACATTGTATAGCGGCACTGTCATAATCGCACTGACCCACAGGATGAAGTTAACATATTTATTTTACTTCACAGGAAACTCTGTAAAAATGGAACCCTATAAAAAACATGCAAAATTGTGTATTTTAGTTCCATTCCACCCACAAATAATTTTTTTGAAAGTTTCTTAATACATAATATTACAGGTTACAGTTATTAGATTTTTGGAGAGGTCGTTGATCCAGGGAGTTATTCTGATTGCCTGATTGGAGTCGGGAAGGAATTTTTTCCCCCTTCAGGCTGGGGACACACCTAGGCGTTTCTGAATCGCGCGTATGACGCGCGTTTTACGCGCGTTTTTGGATGCGCGTTTTTGTAACTAAGAAACGCGCGTCATACGCGCGATTCACTGATTCTCCCCTATGGCAACATTGTCCATAGGCGCAGTAAAACGCCCAAAAGAAGCTCATGTACGTGTTTGGGCGTTGGGCGTTTTACAGCGCGTTCAAACGCGCTGTAAAACGCCCAAATGTGAACCATGCCCATAGGGATGCATGGCTTTTCACATGTTGAGCGTTTTTCAGCGCGTTTGAACGCGCTGAAAAACGCTCAGGTGTGTTCCCAGGGTAAATGAGGAAGATTGACTTTTACCTCATGAGGGTATTTTGCTTTTCTCTGGATTAACTTTGCAGGAAAACAGGCTGAACTGGATGGACGGATGTCTTTTCTCATCCTTACAAATAATGTTAAGGTGTTACATAAAATTAAACGTTAAATAGTGCCTATCAATAAATTCATGTCCCACTAAATAAATCAGTCATATGTCAATAGAAAAATGAAAATGCCACGCCGCTTAAAAGGCGGGAGGAAAAAAAAATGTCGCTAAAAGGGCCTGGTTCTGAAAGTGAATAAGCCATCATAAAACGACCTATTGCTTAAATCAAGGTTTTGTGTTAAACATATTTTTAAAGAATTTTTGGTGATGATATATTTGATTTTCCATGTCATTATCTATAATTTAAAGATCCTAAAATTCGTCAGTTTTCGCAGTGCCCAATAAGCCTTATAATAGGCGCCACTTCTTAGTTAAACCATATTTTATTGAGACTTTATCAGATCAACAAAAAGTACAATCCAAGAAATATTTGTAATAGTCTGGTGAAACAATTACTTCCAAATAATCATGAAATTAAGACTAAATAACACATAAAGAGGGAACACAATGACAACACAGTAGGGGGGGTCCTCTTTCAGCTGTAGTAACTAGTTTGAGAAGAGACTAATCATATCCTCCTCCATTCACATAATTCTATAAAGTTCACCGACCCATTTTGCCCTAGAGCGAGAAATTGTGGATTTCTAAAATCTAGGAATAACCATTCTCATAGCTACAACTACAACATAGAAAGATACTCTTCCTAATATGGTGAACAGGACCCGGAAACACAGACAGTAAGGCCATCTCCAAGGAAATAGAGGAAGATACATGGAATGAAACATTGTGTAAATCAGTAATATCAACCCATAATTGTTTAATCTTAGCACAGTGCCACCATATGTGCTCCATGGTCCCTACCTCACTATGGCATCTCCAGCAAATATCAGAACAGGTAGGGTACATTTGATGTAGGTGAGATTGAGTCAAATACCACCTGGTCTGAAGACTGTTTATGAGTTAAGTAAAGGGATTTGTCCCAGTCCATAGTAGAGTATGGTGTCCCTCTGGTCTTCTCCCAAGAAGTAAGGAATGAAGGAGCCTTGGAAACCGTCTCCCCTAGAAGCAACCAACACACTGCAGAGATCAGGTGTGAGAGCGAAGGCCTGGATACGCATAGCTGGTCAAACACCTGTAGGGAACAAGACGACTCCTCTCGAGGACATAGGTGCCACTTCTTGGTCCAGATCACTTTTCAGCAGTCATCTCATTATCATTACAGACAGGATTAGAATGGCAGATGATAGATAGATAGATAGATAGATGATATGTCCCCCTCATGTCCATTGTGCCTATAGCCATGGTGGCTCCGGTAAAGCATATCTCTAAATGCTATTAAAAATAGCCCAGGCAAGATGGCCGCCCCCATAATCATGTTCAGGTAATAGAATTAAAAAAATCTACAATCAGTAAATAAAACCAGATAAAAAAAAAAAGAATATGTGACACTATCTGGTTTTAACTGGCAGAAAAAAATATAGGTGACACATTTCCTTTAAGATGTTAAACAGATTTGCCCTCCACCTATCTACCTCTGTCAGCAGGTTTGAGGGATTAAACTACTGACCGATTTCCTCTATCTCTTTTCACTTTTTTTAACCGTCATTCAGAAACAAAATGTTACAAGAGTCTTACTTCTGAAATGATCTTATGAATGAACTTGAGCCTCTCTCTGGTGGGTAGTAGTAGTGTACACCTCTTAAACAATAAACCTGCAACGTGGAAACAAAGCATCAAATTAGACTTGGCAGAGAACTGCATGCACTATCATATTCATAAAGTAACTGGGTATCCTACAATAAAAGGCTGCATAACTTTTCTTAGCCCCAATCTTTCATCATATGGTTTTCCAGAGATACAGGATTCAGACATTATCTACATTTTGGACTGTACATCTATTTGTAAATTTACCCTACCTGACCCGGTATGTGTATCTTCAAAAGCGATACATACATGGGACTTTTATGTCATTTTTATTTGAGTATTTTTTGTTTTTATTTTTTATTCCTGGGAAAATGTAAAAAAGGAAATATAGTATAATTTTTCACAAATTTTATATTTAAGCTAAGGGTACTTTCACACTTTCGGCATGGCTATCCGGCAGGCTGTTCCGGCAGGTGGACAGCCTGCCTGTTCCGCCATGCCGCAAGTACCCGTGTGCTGCCACTCCGTCCCCATTGACTATAATGGGGGCGGGGGCTTAGCTACGGCACAGCAGGGCAGTGCACGGCCGGAGATCGCCGGACTAAAAGTACTGCAGGTCCGACTTTTTAGTCCGGCGATCACTGCCGTGCTGTTCAGCCGCCGGAACATCATGCCGGATAGCCATGCTGCTAGTGTGAAAGTACCCTAAGTTAATATCATGTTTAGTTTTCTGTTCTTCTGATTCGTAAATGTTTTTTTTTAAATGATATCCCCTTACAATCACAGTTAATTTGATATATCGGATATAACGGTTCTGCTTTCACACAGTAATTATTGAGTTTCAAACCTGTATAAACTGTACATTGACAGTCTGATTGAGCTCGTGTCATGTACAGTATGTCTACCCACTATAATCCTTTAGACTGGGCTACATGGAGACTTTGGCCACAGCAAACGAACCCAGAATTACCAAAAATCCAACACTACTGGATTTTCTGTGACTCTGTGTTCATTGTAGCGACAACTTGTGAGCTTTGTTGCAACTCCATTAAACTGCATTATGTTGCAAGATTGCATCGCAACACAGCGACCTACGTTCACATTACACTTGTCATCGCCAAAGTTGCCACCCAGCCTCAACCTTATTGCAAAGCATGACTTATTATACAAAATGTTATACATATATATATTTACAAAACAAAGGTGAAGCAGCTCTCCTAACTTCCTTCTATAGTAGATGGGAGTGCCAGCGGTATCCGCTAGACCAAAGCGATAAATACAAAAACAAAAAATAACTGCAACACATCCGATAAGGTAAAAGGTAGTGTTGTCCTTTATTCACCCATACAAAGTTTCAATCCACTTGCTGGGACCGTTATCAAGCTTGATAACGGTCCCAGCAAGTGGATTGAAACTTTGTATGGGTGAATAAAGGACAACTCTACTTTTCACCTTATCGGATGTGCTGCGGTTATTTTTTATGTTTATATATATATATGGACGTGACATGATTTTCCTTTTAGGATTGCATCTGATCCACATGATCAATGAAAATAACTAAACAAAACACAGCACATGTTCTCATCGCTTTGTTCCTTGCAGATTTTGGCACATACTCTCCCACTGGTTTCAAACGGAAAACCACTGTAGTTTATATGACGCAGATTTTTCTGTGGTCATGTGAGAAGATTGGAAATCAGCCTTGTACCTCTTACAAAGCAAACCGTATCCATTACAGTAACTGCTGCCAAAGTATTGTGACTGTAGCTATAAACTGACAGCAGTGCTGTTATATTATCTTTACACACGTTTAGATTTCCCAGCGCTTTATTGTGCCGTGTAACTTGTACCCATGATGATATGCTAGGTTGTGATATGTGACTTACCATGTACTGTGTCTATAAGCTGCTGTGAGATGCCAGCGACAGAATGACAAAGGTATGTGCATAACTGTGCGTAAGACTAGTTGTCAACAGTCCCGAATTTCTGGTATTCGGTAAACAAGCAATAGAACCATTTTCAGGAACAAACACATGAAACAACAATGCCGAAAATGCAAACAATAAAACCATTCTTGTTCCAGTTTCTGTATTAATAGAAAACTGTTAGGAATTTGTCCAAGACGTTCATTTTTTGTTGTCATTGGCCAACAGCCACACAAGTTGAAGCCTAAAATGGAAATCCATGTTAAGAACATTGTATATGTTTCACAATGAATAAAATCAGCCACATTCAGACTAGTGATTTATTGTACTTTTTTTT
This sequence comes from Bufotes viridis, assembly GCA_033119425.1. Lineage (NCBI taxonomy): Eukaryota > Metazoa > Chordata > Amphibia > Anura > Bufonidae > Bufotes > Bufotes viridis. The sequence continues at coordinate 213,250,633 of CM065594.1, read as the reverse complement.
TTACAAGGGTTTTTGTACAGAAAGCAAAGGGAAATTGATTCAATCCACATTAACACAAATGCTCACTTTCGCATCACCAAGATTTGTCTTGCATTGAATTCTCTGCATCTTATGCCCAATCTACAGTTGTGTTCAAAATTATTCAACCCCCACTGAAATTGAGTGTTTTGGCCAGTTTGACATTGATTTTGATCATTTCAGTCATCTTGTTTACAATTAAATCAAAGAGGCACTTGTAAGTCAGACAAATATAACATTTATAATGAAATAACCACAAATGTCTTTTCTGTGCTCACATCATTATCAGTTTTATTCAACCCCCAAGTGACATTCAATCTTAGTACTTAGTACAACATCCTTTTCCAGTTATAACAGCTTTTAAACGTGAAACATAGCTTAACACAAGTGTCTTGCAGTGATCTACGGGTATCTTTGCCCATTCTTCATGGGCAAATGCCTCCAGTTCAGTCACATTCTTAGGCTTGCGCTGCAAATGCTTTCTTTAAGTCCCACCAGAGGTTCTCAATCGGATTTAAGTCTGGTGACTGCGATGGCCACTTCAAAATGTTCCAGCCTTTAATCTGCAACCATGCTCTAGTGGACTTGGAGGCATGCTTGGGATCATTGTCCTGTTGAAAGGTCCAACGTCCCTCAAGCCTCAGGTTTGTGACGGACTGCATCACATTTTCATCCAATATCTCCTGGTACTGAAGAGAATTCATGGTACCTTGCACACGCTGAAGCTTCCCTGCACCTGTAGAAGCAAAACAGCCCCAAAGCATGATTGACCCCCCGCCATGCTTGACAGTTTCCTCCTTCAAACATAGCGTTGATCCATGAGCCTAAAAAGTTCTAATTTTGTTTCATCAGTCCACAGAACACTATCCCAAAACTTTTGTGGTTTGTCCACATGACTTTTGGCATACTGCAGTCGATCCTTCTTATTCTTTGGAGACAGCAAGGGGGTTGGCCTGGGAGTTCTGGCATGGAGGCCTTCATTACACAGTGTGCGCCTTATTGTCTGAGCTGAAACTTCAGTACCCGCATCTGACAAATCTTTTTTCAGTTCCTCAGCAGTCACACGGGGACTTTTCTCCACTTTGCGCTTCAGGTAGCACACAGCGGTCGAAGTCAGCATCTTCTTTCTGCCACGACCAGGTAGCGTTTCAACAGTGCCCTTTGCCTTGAATTTGCGAATGATGCTTCCTATGGTGTCTCTTGGTATGTTTAACATCTTTGCAATCTTCTTATAGCCATTGCCCTTCCTGTGAAGAGAAATCACCTCTTCTCTTGTCTTCCTGGACCATTCTCTTGACTTCACCATGTCTGTAAACACACCAGTAAATGTCTAGAAAGAGCTGAGTATCACAGTCATTTTACATCTGCCTAATTGGTGCTTATTATGCTTGATTGCTGCTCCTTCACATCCAGAGGTGTTTTCAATACCTGATCGAAAACACTTGAATGAACCTCTGTTCTTAACAGTGGTCATCTTTAAGGGGTTGAATAATTGTGTCAATGAAGAAATCACAAAAAAAACATTTAATACTGTATTACAAAAACAATTGATGTCATTTTAGTTGCATTTGGTTCTTTAAAAAGTCCTTGTAAGATTTCATTCTGAACACAATTACAAATGTACACTAAATTCCCTAAAACCCTTTACAGCATTGGGGGTTGAATAATTTTGAACACAACTGTATGTGAATCCTATAAAGGGATTCTCCAAGCCCGGGAACCCATGTTTAGATGGCTGGGCAGGGCGAAAAAAAATGAAGAAAAAAAACCTGACCTGTCACAGGCGTTCCAGATCCAGCACCAAGATCCCCTTTTCCCCAAAACATTTGCTTTCACTTTGTGCAGGTTGCCTGAACAAGCAAAGACAGCTCAGTCCTTTAAAAGGCTTCTCCGGAACAGATGTATTGATTTTTGTGATAGGATATTTATATTTCAGTACCCTGCCAATCCCGTGCTGTGCAATAGCTCTGGCACCAGAACCACACAGTTCTGGTTACTGCAGTGCTTCTCCCATGCAGTGCCCACACCACTGCACAATGGAAGACGCCATGTAGTTATGGTTCCTGAGCTCCTGCTAAACTGCTAATTGGCAGGGTACCAAAGTTGGACCCTCTGTTGATCTACTATTGGTGACCTATCCTAAGGATAGTCTTGGAGAAATATGTAAGGCGAATGCTAACACTCACAAAAAAGTCCTGCAGTTTTCACACTGGCAACCAGGTCTAAAGTAACCCCTTAGTGACCGGCCTGTTTGGGCCTTTATGACCAAGCGTTTTTCTTCCTTTTTTCATCGCCGCGTTCCAAGAGCTATAACTTTTGTATTTTTCCGTCTATATAGCTTTATGAGGGCTTGTTGTTTGCGGGACAAGTTGTAGTTTTTGATGGCGCCATTTTGGGGTACACATAACTTTCTGATTAACTTTTGTTAACTCTTTCTGGGAGGGAGATGTTAAAAAAAGCAATACTGCCACTGCGTTTTTACGTTATAAACTTTACGGTGTTCATTTTTCAGTAAAAACATAATATCTTTATTCTCTGGGTCAGTACAATTACAGTGATACCAAATACATAAAGTTTTTTTTGTTTTACTACTTTTTTTTGCAATAAAACCCCTTTTTTTAAAACAAAAAATGTTTTTTCATTGCCGCTTTCCAAGACCCATAACTTTTTATTATTTTTTCTATGGCGTTGTGAAAGGGCTTGATTTTTGCGGGATGACTTGTATTTTTAATTGGTATCATTGGAGTAAATGGCGCTTTTTGATCGCTTGTTATTACGTTTTTTTTGTGGCCACTAAGGATAAATTAGCAATTTTGTATTTTTTTTTTTTTTTTTACGGCATTCACCGTAGGGGATAATTTATGTGATATTTATGTAGTCCGGGTTGTTACGGACATGGCAATACAAAACATATGAGGGAGATTTTTTTTAGCAATATTTTTAATTGAAAAGGGTATTTTCAATGGAAAGCCTGCTGGAAATCACTACAGCCAGGAACGAATCTACATCGGAAGCCAGGTAGGCTTCACACACATATCGGCAGCCCGTGGTCAGATTTGCGGTCAAAAGAAGATTGGAACCGCGCTGCTTTTAAAATCGCTTCTCAAAATATCTGCACGTTTTGGATCCTTTCCTGGTGTGAGACTTCCAGCGTCCTGGACACCGAACACAAAACTCCCGTCTCCAGTTAAGCTGAAATGAAAATACACATTGTGCAACACCTTTTTGATAAAAACACTCAAGGTTATTTATTGCACTTACAGGATTTCAGAAGTTAAAAGGCATGTCATCAATTATAAAATCATCATTGCCCGACCCGGGTTTCGCTGACCGGAGCTTCATCTGGGGCGAAAATCTACCTCATATCCGGGGTGGTGCTTTTTATACACACCCCGTGCATAATCACATACTTCCATACACATACATTACACCTTCATTTGATCATCACCTTTGCGGTCTCCTTAATTCTAACAGGATCCGACCAGATAGCTCAGCATTCAAAATCTCTGTTTTCTTTCATAAGTAGATCGCAAACCACTACTATCCATTCATAAATCTCAGATAAACATCATCACCTGGTGTCCACCCCCCCTCTGCTACATCATAGTCACATGTTGTTACTGACACTGACTGACACTGAATGGTCAGTAACAACATGTGACTATGATGTAGCAGAGGGGGGGTGGACACCAGGTGATGATGTTTATCTGAGATTTATGAATGAAGGATAGTAGTGGTTTGCGATCTACTTATGAAAGAAAACAGAGATTTTGAATGCGGGCTATCTGGTCGGATCCTGTTAGAATTAAGGAGACCGCAAAGGTGATGATCAAATGAAGGTGTAATGTATGTGTATGGAAGTATGTGATTATGCACGGGTGTGTATAAAGCACCACCCGATATGAGGTAGATTTTCGCCCAGACGAAGCTCCGGTCAGCAAACCCGGTCGGCAATGATGATTTTATAATTGATGACATGCCTTTAACTTCTGAAATCCTGTAAGTGCAATAAATAACCTTGAGTGTTTTTATCAAAAGGTGTTGCACGATGTGTATTTTCATTTCAGCCTAACTGGAGACGGGAGTTTTGTGTTCGGTGTCCAGGACGCTGGAAGTCTCACACCAGGAAAGGATCCAAAACGTGTGGATATTTTGAGAAGCGATTTTAAAAGCAGCGCGGTTCCAATCTTCTTTTGAACGTTTGATTTGGATGCTAGACCCACAGCATTAGAGGAGCCTGCAGCAGCGCAAGTACCTGTGTTAATTTCCTGATTGTCAGAAAAAGTATATCTAAATCAGATTTGCGGGCTGCCGATGGGAGACAGAGGGAGTTCACTCCCTCTGCCACCGCTTTACATGCGGCGGCGCCATTGCCCGCGGCATGTAAAGGGTTAGACAGCGCGGATCGGCACTCCTTGTCTGTCTTTTGAGAGCAGCTACATGGATCATATACAAAATGGACAGGACCCTATTGACTTCTACGGGAGTTTCCCCAGTGATCTGTGACCTGTGCAGAGGTCAGGAGGGAGCTGATAAGCTGTGATATCACCTATTGTGAATAAAGGATCCTGTGTTATCTATACAGGGGTTTACATGGCCTGATAGTCGGCCATATTATTAGAGAAAAAAGTCCCTGCGAATGCTCGTTCCCAACAATCTGCCAGTCTAAAGGTGCAGCTATAACCTGATGAATGAGCGAAACAAAAATATTGTTTCTGGGCAGCAGATCCTGCTGTCTAAACGGCACTCTGTTGCCAGGGCCGGCGCTACCATATAGGCAAGAGGGGCAATTGCCCCCAGGCCCCCTATTCCTTAGGGGCCCCCAAGCCCACCACCCGCTGGGCGCTGGCCCTAGTCCATAGTCATCTGTATCGCCGTTCTCAGGACAGCGATACAGATGGCTGTGCTGTGGGGCAGGGGAGGGAGAGGCGTCTCAATTCCCTGTTCCTCTGATAGGCCTTGTGCTGGCAGCCTATCAAAGGCCGGTGCAAGCGCCGCGATGACGTCAGGCCGGAAGAGGACTGCATCGCATTGCTGCCATGGAGATAAGTATAAGTGTTTTTTTTTTTTTATATAATGGACTATCTGTTACTGGAACATGGGATGGGGTGGGGGGTTAAAGAGGCACTTGTAACTGGCACATGGGGGGGTTAAAAAGGGGCACTTGTAACTGGCACATGGGGTGGGGGGTTAAAGAGGCACTTGTAACTGGCACATGAGGGGGGTTAAAGAGGCACTTGTAACTGGCACATGGGGTGGGGGGTTAAAGAGGCACTTGTAACTGGCACATGGGGGGGTAAAGAGGCACTTGTAACTGGCACATGGGTTGGGGGTTAAAGAGGCACTTGTAACTGGCACATGGGGTGGGGGTTAAAGAGGCACTTGTAACTGGCACATGGGGTGAGGGGGTTAAAGAGGCACTTGTAACTGGCACATGGGGTGGGGGTTAAAGAGGCACTTGTAACTGGCACATGGGGTGGGGGTTAAAGAGGCACTTGTAACTGGCACATGGGGGGGTAAAGAGGCACTTGTAACTGGCACATGGGTTGGGAGTTAAAAGGCACTTGTAACTGGCACATGGGGTGGGGGGGGTTAAAGAGGCACTTGTAACTGGCACATGGGGTGAGGGGGTTAAAGAGGCACTTGTAACAGGCACATGGGGTGGGGGTTAAAGAGGCATCTGTAACTGGCACATGGGGTGGGGGGTTAAAGAGGCACTTGTAACTGGCACATGGGGTGGGGGGGTTAAAGAGGCACTTGTAACTGGCACATGGGGTGGGGGGGTTAATAAGGCACTTGTAACTGGCTTATGGGGTGGGGTTAAAGAGGCACTTGTTACTGGCACATGGGGTGGGGGTTTATCTGTTTCTGCAGTATTGTATTGGGGAGCACAGTGGCACAGTATTGGGATGGAAAATGGCGACAAAATGATGGTCTGGTCTAAAGGTCTGAAAGGAGAAGACGAGGTCAGAGAACATCTACATCAAAGGAGGTATGGGGCCCTGTATTTCTGTATGCTGCCATGGATGGGGGGGGGGGGGGCGGAGAAATAATGTGATGCGAAGGGGGTGATGTAAAAAGGAGGGGGTGATGACAGGACATGGAGGTGGAGAAATGTGCCATTTGGGGGGGGGGAGGAGATAATGTGACACGAAGGGGGTGATGACGTGACATGGAGGGGGGGGGCTTTTTTTTTTTTTCGCCCCAGGGACCCAGTACGCCTACAACCGGCCCTGTCTGTTGCCCACAAACAGTGCAGCTGTATGAAGATAAGCAAAGAAGATTTTCTGCTGGTGAGTGCCGTGGCTGTTTTCTTTTTGGATATATTATTAGGACTTTGTTCTTAGATTATACAGTTGTGTTCAAAATTATTCAACCCCCAATGCTGTAAAGGGTTTTAGGGAATTTAGTGTACATTTGTAATTGTGTTCAGAATGAAATCTTACAAGGACTTTTTAAAGAACCAAATGCAACTAAAATGACATCAATTGTTTTTGTAATACAGTATTAAATGTTTTTTTTGTGATTTCTTCATTGACACAATTATTCAACCCCTTAAAGACTACCACTCTTAAGAACAGAGGTTCATTCAAGTGTTTTCGATCAGGTATTGAAAACCCCTGTGGATGTCAAGGAACAGCAATCAAGCATAATAAGCACCAATTAGGCAGATGTAAAATGACTGTGATACTCCGCTCCATCTAGACATTTACTGGTGTGTTTACAGACATGGTGAAGTCAAGAGAATGGTCCAGGAAGACAAGAGAAGAGGTGATTTCTCTTCACAGGAAGGGCAATGGCTATAAGAAGATTGCAAAGATGTTAAACATACCAAGAGACACCATAGGAAGCATTATTCGCAAATTCAAGGCAAAGGGCACTGTTGAAATGCTACCTGGTCGTGGCAGAAAGAAGATGCTGACTTCGACTGCTGTGTGCTACCTGAAGCACAAAGTGGAGAAAAGTCCCCGTGTGACTGCTGAGGAACTGAAAAAAGATTTGTCAGATGCGGGTACTGAAGTTTCAGCTCAGACAATAAGGCGCACACTGCGTAATGAAGGCCTCCATGCCAGAACTCCCAGGCGCACCCCCTTGCTGTCTCCAAAGAATAAGAAGAATCGACTGCAGTATGCCAAAAGTCATGTGGACAAACCACAAAAGTTTTGGGATAGTGTTCTGTGGACTGATGAAACAAAATTAGAACTGTTTGGGCCCATGGATCAACGCTATGTTTGGAGGAGGAAGAACAAGGCCTATGAAGAAAAGAACACCTTGCCTACTGTGAAGCATGGCGGGGGTCAATCATGCTTTGGGGCTGTTTTGCTTCTACAGGTACAGGGAAGATTCAGCGTGTGCAAGGTACCATGAATTCTCTTCAGTACCAGGAGATATTGGATGAAAATGTGATGCAGTCCGTCACAAACCTGAGGCTTGGGAGACGTTGGACCTTTCAACAGGACAATGATCCCAAGCATATCTCCAAGTCCACTAGAGCATGGTTGCAGATTAAAGGCTGGAACATTTTGAAGTGGCCATCGCAGTCACCAGACTTAAAGGGTTTCTGTCATCAACTTTTGACATTATAAGCTGTCTGACATTAGCTATGTGCTAATGTCAGACCAGCTTGATAATGTCTTTTTTATAAAAATCGGATGTATATTTAGGCAGAAAAACTTATTTTTATAATATGTAAATTAGCCTCTAGGAGCAGGGGGGGGCGTTGCCCTGCTCCTAGCGGCTCCGTCCGGCAACCTGCTGGCACGCCTCTTCTTACTTTGATTGACAGTGCGGGGAAGCGATCCTCCTGCACTGTCTTCTTCTGAAATCCCGCGCCTGCGCCGCCGCTCTGTATTCGGCGCAGGCGCGGTGAGCAGAGGACGCTGGTGCCTGCTGTCTTCTGCTCACCGCGCCTGCGTCGCCGCTCTGGGATTTCAGAAGAAGACAGTGCAGGAGGATCGCTTCCCCGCACTGTCAATCAAAGTAAGAAGGGGCGTGCCAGCAGGTTGCCGGATGGAGCCGCTAGGAGCAGGGCAACGCCCCCCCCTGCTCCTAGAGGCTAATTTACATATTATAAAAGTAAGTTCTTCTGCCTAAATATACATCCGATTTTTATAAAAAAGACATTATCAAGCTGGTCTGACATTAGCACATAGCTAATGTCAGACAGCTTATAATGTCAAAAGTTGATGACAGAAACCCTTTAAATCCGATTGAGAACCTCTGGTGGGACTTAAAGAAAGCAGTTGCAGCGCGCAAGCCTAAGAATGTGACTGAACTGGAGGCTTTTGCCCATGAAGAATGGCTGAAGATACCCGTAGATCGCTGCAAGACACTTGTGTCAAGCTATGCTTCACGTTTAAAAGCTGTTATAACTGGAAAAGGATGTTGTACTAAGTACTAAGATTGAATGTCACTTGGGGTTGAATAAAACTGATAATGATGTGAGCACAGAAAAGACATTTGTGGTTATTTCATTATAAATGTTATGTTATATTTGTCTGACTTACAAGTGCCTCTTTGATTTAATTGTAAACAAGATGACTGAAATGATCAAAATCAATGTCAAACTGGCCAAAACACTCAATTTCAGTGGGGGTTGAATAATTTTGAACACAACTGTATATCTAATCTAATAACATATCCAAACAAAGAAAACAGCCACAGCACTCACCAGCAGAAAATCTTTTTTTATTTCTCCATCTAACAACAAACAGGGTAGTCAGATGTGGGGAGCGCCCTGTGTCTGACCACCCTGTTTGTCTTACGGAGAAATAAAGGGAAAAGATTTCATGCTGGTGAGTGCTATGACTATTTTCTAAAAAAAGAAGTTTAATGCAAAAATGTGATTTTAACAATAGGTCATTTTCTGATGACAGTTTTCTATTACCACTGTGTTTATGGACCTGCGTTGTGGACATGTGTCCTTTGCTGAGTCTACTGACCTGAACTCACAGCATCCGCGGAGCTATGATACTGGTGAGTTAGGGTCAGTAGACCCATGCATGGACTGGGATACTGGTTTGTTACACACACACAGAAATGCTATTTCACATACAAAATTTACTAGAAAACATTGAAATCTGGGTTTTACAATATGTAACTATCAGCTTACAAGCAACTGTAAAAACTAGCATTCCCCTTAAATCCATGCAAAAAGCTGGTCTCCAGTACTCCAGCTCTTATACCAAGCAAAATGCAGAATTTTGTCCGACAGTTAAGGGAGGTTACACTTTTCCATTTTATGTTGTTTACGAAAACTCCCCCACAAGCCACATGAGATGAGAAAAAAATGAGAGAGAAAGCCAAAACCAGGATTTTCTCTTCCTTCTTTAACTCACAGCTGTGAGCAATAATCAGGATAGTGGAGGCAGGTTGGAAAAAAATCAAGATGTGCTAGTAAGATCTTGTTTATCCATGACATCTTGGAAGACAAAGCTCTTGTGGATTTCTCAGTGGAAACACATGCTTGGTGTACAGAACGCCCCAGAATTAAATTTTATGCATTGCTGAGCTTGGATGCAAAAGGAATGCAATGTTATATTTTGTGCATATATTTCCCAATGACCTAAGCAAAAAGGTACCTCCCAAAGAGAGCGGTACTGAAAAAAGAGAAACAAAACACAGCACCGGGCGCTACATGGCATAATACTGTCCCAGGGCACCAAAAGTAAAGTGCACAAGGCTTAGGGCTCTTTCACACTTGCGTTTTTGCTTTCCGTCCTAGAGTTTCGTCCTCGGGGCTCTAGGACGGAAAGATACTGATCAGGATAATCCTAATGCATTCTGAATGGAGAGCAATCCGTTCAGGATGCATCAGGATGTCTTCCGTTCAGTATGTGAACGTTTTTTGGACGTTGACAAAACCGGAGCATGCTGCAGATTTGTCTCCGTTCAAAAATCCGGAAGACATGCCATAACGCTGGATCCGGAATTAATGCCCATTGAAGTGCATTAATCCGGATCCGGCATTAAGCTAAACGTCGTTTCGGCATATCGCCGGACCCGCCGTTTAGCTTTTGTGAATGGTTACCATGGCAGCCAGGACGCTAAAGTCCTAGCTGCCATGGTAAAGTGAAGTGGGGAGCGGGGGAGCAGTATACTTACCTTCCGTGCGGCTCCCGAGTCCCTCCACAATGACGTCAGAGCGCCCCTTGAGCATGGACCACATGGATCACGTGATCCATGCGCGTGGGGCGCTCTGACGTCATTGTGGAGGGACTCGGGAGCCGCACGGACTGTAAGTATCTGCTCCCCCGCTCCCCACTACTTACTATGGCAACCAGGACTTTAATAGCGTCCTGGCTGCCATAGTAACACTGAAAACATTTTGAAGACTGATCAGTCTTCAAATGCTTTCAGTTGTCTTGCGTTGTGACGCATCCGGCGGGCATTTCTGGCGACGGAAGTGCACGCCGGATCCTCACAACGCAAGTGTGAAAGAGGCCTAAGGGTACTTTCACACTTGCGGCAGTGTGATCCAGCAAGTAGTTCGATTGCCTGAACTGCCTGCCTGATCAGGCAAACTGTATGCAAATGCATGTAATTTTTTCTGACTGATCAGGCATTTTTCAGACTGATCAGGTCTGAGAAATGCCTGATCACTCAGAAAAATGCCTGATCAGTCAGAAAAATGCATTGCAATACCGGATTCATTTTTCCGGTATCATAAGGGAAAACGGCTCTGGTATTTTTCCCCAGATTTTTAAAGGTCTGCACATGCGCAGACCAGAATGCCGGATCCGTCATTGCGGTATTTTTAATGCCGGATCCGGCACTAATACATTTCAATGTAAATTGAATCTGCCAGCATTTCGGCAACTGATCAGTCATTTTGGATGGAGATAATACTGCAGCATGCTGCGGTATTTCCTCCGTCCAAAACGCCTGACAGTGACTGAACTGATGACATCCTGAACAGATTTCTCTCCATTCAGAATGCATTGGGATAAAACTGATCAGTTCTTTTCCGGTATTGAGCCCCTAGGACGGAACTCAATGCCGAAAAAGAAAAACGCTAGTGTGAAAGTACCCTTAAGCGGTAATAATCACCTTATTGGGTTGTGATGAGCCACAACCACTAATAAAACATAGAAAGGAGGGTAAATAACCCAGGTGATAGTTAGCAGCAGGTGTCCAGATGGTGCCATTGCAGAACACTTCAACCAATTGAAGAAAGTCCAAGCTTTATTAATTATAAAACCATAATGCATTGCAGGAACACGGCCTACATTTCCTACGCGAAGAAGAGGTTGCGTCCCCGAAACGCGTTATAATCCATAAAGCTTGAACTTTCTTACACTGGTTGAGAGTTGCAGTCTGTAATTTCCACTGTGGTTCTTTGAGGTCCCCCAGAGCTTACTGCATCTCCCAAAGAGAGAACTGTCTCGCTAGTGCTCTCTACTAGAAAGAGCTCCCTATGAGTCAATGTTCCACTTTGATACAAGTGAAATAGACAATCCATATGCAGACACCTATTTGCGCCTCATCAGTACAGGGTAAGATTTGGGGCTGACTTTTCCAGTGGGTGGATGCTCAGTGGGCCGCCCGAGCCCCCCCTCTTTGCCACCAGGGCCGGTGCTTCCATAGAGGCAAGGAGGGCAATTGCCCCCGGGCCCCCGAGTCCTTAGGGGCCCCCAAGCAGCACCGGCCCGCAACTAACTTACTACAATTGGACATGGTGGGGGGGCCCCTTATTGTTTTTCGCCCCCGGGCCCCATTTTACCTAGAACCGGCCCTGTTTGCCACCAGCCAGGTACATAATTATCTGATACTCTCATCATTAAATAAGACAAAGAGCATCAGGTACTTAGGCACCTGGCCGGTCACGATGCGTTCTTCTGACATCAACTGAACTGCCCGCCCTCAGGACAGTGATGCGGTTGAATACTTGGCTGGGGCAGCAGTATTTTGTGCTGCACTGTGGTATTTGGTTCTGCTGCAGCAGTATTTGATATTGCACCATGGTATTGTTGGACCTGCCTACTGGTGTTGCCCATTCCCCGTCAATCTAGACCCACATACAAAGTGGACCACTTTTAGTTTTTTTTGCAGGGCCACTTTAATTTCCCAGTCTGCCACTGTCTGTGTTGATCCCATGTTCATATGTGCCCGCACATTTTTTTAAATATATGCAAATGAGCCTCTAGGAGCGTTGCCATTACACCTAGAGGCTTCACTTTATCTGCAACTTCCACGCCCTCTGCACTTTCATTGACGGGGCCAGATGTGATGACATTTTCACTGCCTGGCCCTGTCAATCAAAGTGCAGAGGGTGCAGCAGTTGCAGAGAGAGCTAAGCCTCTAGGAGTAACAGCAACTCCCTCGTTGCTCCTAGAGGCTCATTTGCATATATTAAAACATAATTTTACTCATCAAAGCCGGCACATATGAACATGGGACCAACTCACATTACTTCAGCTGCCAAGTGCTCATGCAACAGGTCAGCCAGATTCACAGGTACAAACCTGCAGGCAAATGCCCTTTAACCCCTTAAGGACACAGGGTTTTTTTTTTTTTGTCGCCATGTTTTGACCGCTATAACGTATTTGTAAATAAGTGTATGGCGTTGTATGGGGGCTTATTTTTTGCGGGGCGATCTTAACTTTTAGTTGATACCATTATGGGGTGTGTAGGACTTTTTGATCGCTTTTTATTTAATTTTTTTTTGAGGAAATGAAGCGTCCAAAAACGGCAAATCGGCCATTTGGGCGCTTTTTTCCGTTTACCGTATGGGAAATATATTTTTATATTTTTATACTATGGGCGTTTTCACACATTGCGACACCCATGATGTGTATTTTATTATTTTTTTAAATTATTTTATTTTAATTTTGGGGAAAGGGGGGTGATTTAAATTTTTAGTTTTTTTTTATTTATTTTTTTATTTTTTTTATTTTTTTTACACTTTTATATAGATCCCATAGGTACCTATATAAATCAGTTACCTGATTGCTTCTATCATAAACTCCAATACACTTGTATTGGAGTTTATGAGCATTTTACTACTTTCCTATGAAGCCCTATTGCTAACAAGGGCTCCATAGGAAATAGTAAGTGATAGCCTCAAGCTGAATGAAAGGCTTGAGGCTATCCCTTACAGCGCTCCGATTCTCCCGATCACCACTAGGGGAGCCGGAGCGCTGCCGAAAGTTTTACTGGTTTTAGCGATGCAGATGCCGTGATCAGGATTGATCACGGCATCTGCGGGTTAAATGATCGCGGTCGGCAGCGCTGCCGACCGCGATCATCAGCTGCGGGGGTCAGCTACAGGAATCAGCCGGACCCCCGCAGCGATGGTGCCCGCAGCGGCCAGGAGCGGGCGCCATCTTCAGGTACTGGACACATGACGTACCCATACGTCATGTGTCCTTAAGGAGTTAACCTCTTTAGGACCGCCGCACGCATATAGGCGTGATCTCGGCGGTCCTTTTGTTCCTTGTTGACGCACGGGCGCGTCATCTCGCGAGAGGCGAGATGACGCGATCTGCGCGCCTGAACAGGAGCACAGACTATCGTGACAGGCACAGGACAAGTTCGTCACCAGCCTGCCAGTCAATGATCTGCGCTGGCAGGCTGGTGATTTTTAAAAAAACAAATCAAGAGCCATGTAATGCATTATATTTATAAATATAATGCATTAAATGGCTTCTGTGCCCTCTCCTGGGTCCTTTTCGTCGGTTGGACCCAGGAGAGAGCACATCTCTACAGTGAGTACACCAAGCACCACACTTCCAGGCCCTGATCACCCCCCATCACCCCAATTAACCCCTCTCAGTCACCTGTCAATCATCTAGTAAAAGGGAAAAAAGAGATCATTGTAAACTGTCACTTTTTTTTTTTCACCAGGATCGACTTTAAGGTTTAGATTAGTTTAGGCCCCCTTTGGTAGGTAGATAGCATTAGCGCCCAGCCCACCGCATTCACTGATTCGCTGATTAGCGTAGCGCTAATCAGCGTTGGTACTTTTATAGTATCTGTAAGTGATCAGAACTGATCACGGTCAGATCTATAATAGTATTAGTGTCACCTTAGTTCGCCCCCCACCCAAAACGCAGTGTTTGCCCGATCAGGCCTGATCGGTCGCCGACACGTGCGTTCACCCACGCCCGTCCCGCCACAGTGACAAAAAAAAATTTTTTTTTTGTAATCACTGCACAATCACTTCGGCGATAAAAAAATAAATCAGTTTTGATCTTTTTTATCAATCGCAGCGGCTTCTGTACTTCGCTACCCTCCTATTTGTAAGACAGGCTTTCTCTTTTTTTTGGGTAGTCTCAGGGAATACCCCCTAAATTTAGTCGTCCAAATGTCAAATAAGGGGTATTCTCCTGAAGAGGCCTACAGAATTCTGACCCAGTCGGATGAGGAATGGGAACCCTCATTTGACGAATCTAGCGGGTCAGAATATGAACCTGTAGAAAGCAGTGGCAGTCTGACCCAAAGTTCGGACGAGGAGGTTGAGGTCCCTGATACCACCAGGCGTACCCGGCCCCGTGTCGCTAGACCACAGGTTGTGCAGGATCCGTTTCAAGGGCAGCAGAGTGGGGCTGGCCCTGCCGGATTACGTGGTGAGGCATACACCAGCAGCGCAGCCCATCCTGGACCTTCTACCAGCACTGCCGTACAACATGGTGAAGTGGTGAGCACCAGAAGGGCAGTTGAAGCTGGTACGGTGGCACGTGCAGTAATTCCCCCGTCGCAGCCACCGCGCAGACAGGCCCGTAGAGCCCTTAGAGTCCCTGAGGTGCTGGCAAACCCTGATTGGCAACCCCCGTCTTCAGCAGCACCATTAGTTCCCCCTTTCACCGCCCAGTCAGGGGTTCAGGTGGAGACGGCTCAGATCGGATCGGCGCTGGAGTTTTTTGAGCTGTTCTTCACAGCGGAGCTCTATGACTTACTCGTGGCAGAAACAAATCGGTATGCCACTCAATTTATAACCGCCAACCCGGAAAGCTTCTATGCCCACCCTTTCCGGTGGAAACCACTCCAAGTTTCCGAATGTAAAACTTTTCTGGGCCTTCTCCTCAACATGGGCCTGACAAAAAAACATGAAATGCGGTCATATTGGTACACGAACTTAATTAATCACATGCCCATGTACTCTGCTGCCATGTCCAGGACACGATTTGAGACCATCCTGCGTTTCCTGTACTTTAGCGACAACACCACCTCCCGTCCCAGAGGCCACCCAGCTTTTGACCGGCTGCACAAAATTCGGCCCCTCATGGACAACTTCAACCTGAAATTTGCAGATTTGTATACCCCCGCACAAAACATCTGCGTAGACGAGTCCCTGATACATTTTACTGGGCGCCTTGGCTTCAAACAGTACATCCCAAGCAAGCGCGCCCAGTATGGGGTCAAATTGTATAAGCTCTGTGAAAGGGCCACAGGCTATACACACAAATTTCGGATCTATGAGGGAAAAGATCAGACCCTGGAGCTGGTCGGTTGCCCTGACTACCTGGGGAGCAGTGGGAAGATAGTCTGGGACTTGGTTTTACCCTTATTCGGCAAGGGGTACCATCTTTATGTGGACAATTGCTACACAAGTGTGGCCCTCTTCAGGCATTTGTTCTTAGAACAGATTGGCTGCTGTGGCACCGTGCGACCTAGTCGCCGGGGCTTCCCCCACTGGCTCGTTGCCACCCGTCTTTCAAGCAGGGAGAGGGCTGCCTTGTGTAACCAAGAACTGCTCGCGATGAAATGGAGAGACAAGCGTGACGTTTACATGCTCTCTTCCATTCACGCAGACACGACAATACAAATTGAACGGGCAACCAGTGTCGTTGAAAAGCCCCTCTCAGTCCACGACTATAACCTCCACGGAGGGGTGGACTTCAATGACCAGATGTTGGCCCCGTATTTGATTTCCCGCCGCACCAGACACTGGTATAAGAAGGTGTCTGTATATCTAATTCAATGGCTATATATAATAGTTTTGTTCTCTACAGTAAGGCTGGGAGAACAGGCTCCTTCCTCAAATTTCAGGAAGAGATCATCGAGAACCTCCTGTATCCAGGAGGTTCCGTGGCCCCAACCACCAGTGTAGTGAGCCGTCTACACGAGCGACATTTCCCCAATGTCGTTGCTGGTACCTCAAACCAACCGCCACCCCGAAAAAGATGTCGTGTCTGTAGCAGGAGTGGAATAAGGCGTGACACCCGTTATTTCTGTTCTGACTGTCCTGACCACCCTGCCCTATGCCTTGGAGAGTGTTTCCGGAAGTACCACACTCAGGTACACTTAGGGACCTAGGGACAGCACAACACAGGTAGTTTTTACAATCAGGCTCTAGGGTCTCTCAGGATACTAGGTTTTGAGAGACCCTAACACATAGGGATGGTGCTGGTGTGCTACAGCAGAAATGTGAAACGGTAGAAACGTCTCCTTTCACTTGGGATAAAGTGCATAATGTACTTCGCACCATCTCTGTGTGATTTACACTTTCCACATTGTCCTATGGGAGAGGAGAGGTTTCTGCAAGGAAAATAAAGAGTGAAAAGAAAAAAATAATTAAACAGTTAGCAAGAAAAAGAAATCTTGAGTTAGTTCAGGTTTTATAAAAAACATTTTATTTTACAGGTTTTATAAAGTTTGTAACGTTCAAGTTTTTGAGCCTGCTGCCTGTTTTTTTCTTCTTCTTCCCCTAACCACCCTTTATTTTCCAGGTAGACCAACCGACGAAAACGCTGCAGCACTGATGTGAATTCTGAGAGAAGCATTGCGCTGCTGTCAGAAGACACGTGAAGTCGGTGTATGCGGCGCTGCAAGACGAGATTTCTCCTCTGCAGGACAGGTACGTTTGCCCTGGCATGTGAGCTGAGGAGAGGTGTTGGAGTTTATATGCTTTGGCAAACACTTTATATAAAAAATCTGGCAAAGATGTCTTCCTCCACAACGATCGATTGATCGATGTGAATGGAGAAATCACGTTTGCCAGGACATAGGAGCTGAAGTGGGTATGGATGTTTGGGCGGAGCCCCTATATCCTTGCAATCGCCAGGCCCCTCTTTTTTTTCTTGCATGATTTTTGGCAGAGATTTTTTCATCCACATCGATCGATGCGAATGAAGAAATCTGTGCCGTTCATTTTTTCTTTCAGCCCAGAGGCTGAACGGAAAAAAAATCTCATTACCTGTATGCTCCATATAAGGAGAATAGCAGAAACTCCTAATGCTGGCCATACATGTAATGATTGCGGAGACCCTCAAATGCCAGAGCAGTACAAAAACCTCACATGTGACCCCATTTTGGAAAGAAGACACCCCAAGGTATTCACTGAGGGGCATATTGAGTCCATGAAAGATTGAACTTTTTGTCACAAGTTAGCGGAAAGGGAGACTTTGTGAGAAAAAACAAAAAAAATCAAATTCCGCTAACTTGTGCCAAAAAATAATCTATGAACTCGCCGTGCAATCCTAAAAGGTACTCTTTGGAATTAGGGCCCCTTTGCGCATCTTGGCTGTAAAAAAGTGGCACACATGTGGTATCGCCGTATTTAGGAGAAGTAGGGCAATGTGTTTTTGGGTGTATTTTTACATATACCCATGCTGGGTGTGAAAAATATCTCTGTAAATTGACAACTTTGTGGAAAAAGTTGTCATTTACAGAGATATTTTTCACACAAAGTATGGGTATATGTAAAAATACACCCCAAAACACATTGCCCTACTTCTTCTGAGTACGGCGATACCACATGTGTGCCACTTTTTTGCAGCCAAGATGCGCAAAGGGGCCCTAAATCCAATGAGTACCTTTAGGATTTCACAGGACATTTTCACGCATTTGGATTCCAAACTCCTTCTCACGCTTTAGGGGCCCCTAAAATGCCAGGGCAGTAAAAATACCCCACAAGTGACCCCATTTTAGAAAGCAGACACCCCAAGGTATTCTGTGAGGGATATGGTGAGTTCATGTAAAATCTTATTTTTTGTCACAAGTTAGTGGAATATAAGACTTTGTAAAAAAAAATAAAAAATTAAATTTCTGTTAACTTGTGATAAAAAAGAAAAACTTTCATGAACTCACTATGCCCATCAGCGAATACCTTAGGGTGTCTACTTTCCGAAATGGGGTCACTTGTGTGGTATTTATACTGCCCTGGCATTTTAGGGGCCCTAAAGCATGAGAAGGAGTTTGGAATCCAAATGCGTAAAAATGCCCTGTGAAATCCTAAAGGTACTCATTGGATTTAGGGCCCCTTTGCGCATCTTGGCTGCAAAAAAGTGTCACTCATGTGGTATTGCCGTACTCAGGAGAAGTAGGGCAATGTGTTTTGGGGTGTATTTTTACATATACCCATGCTGGGTGAGAGAAATATCTCTGTAAATTGACAACTTTGTATAAAAAAATTTAGAAAGTTGTCATTTACAGAGATATTTTTCACACCCAGTATGGGTATATGTAAAAATACACCCCAAAACACATTGCCCTACTTCTCCCGAGTACGGTGATACCCCATGTGTGACACTTTTTTGCAGCCTAGATGCGCAAAGGGGCCCTAAAAAATGAGTACCTTTAGGATTTCACAGGACATTTTTACGCATTTGGATTCCAAACCACTTCTCACGTTAAAATGCCAGAGCAGTAAAAATGTCACACAAGTGACCCCATTTTAGAAAGTAGATACCCCAAGGTATTCCGTGAGGGGTATAGTGAGTTGATGTAAAATTTTATTTTTTGTCACAAGTTAGTGGAATATGAGACTTTGTAAGAAAAAAAAAAAAATTCCATTTCCGCTAACTTGTGACAAAAAGTAAAAACTTCCATGAACTTACTATGCCCCTCAGTGAATACCTTGGGGTGTCTACTTTCCAAAATGGGGTCATTTGTGGGTTTTTTCTACTGTCTGGGCATTGTAGTATGTCAGGAAACAGGACAGGTGCGGAAATTCACTTTTTTGCACCATAGTTTGTAAACACTATAACTTTTACCCAAACCAATAAATATACACTTATTGGATTTTTTTTTTATCAAAGACATGTAGAACAATAAATTTAGAGAAAATTTTATAGAGAAATGTAGTTTTATTTGACAAATTTTCCAACAGAAAGTGAAAAATGTCATTTTTTTGCAAAAATTTTGTCAAAAAAAGTAAAAATGTCAGCAAGAATGAAATACCACCAAATGAAAGCTCTATTAGTGAGAAGAAAAGGAGGTAAAATTCATTTGGGTGGTAAGTTGTTTGACGGAGCAATAAACGGTGAAAGTAGTGTAGTGCAGAATTGTAAAAATTGGCCTGGTCATTAAGGGTGTTTAAGCTAGGGGGGCTGATGTGGTTAAACGTACAGGTAGGTACAACTTATCTATCTCCTATCAACAGGATAAGGGACAAGTGTCTGATTGTCGGGTTTCCAACTGCTGGGGCGCCTGCCACTTGTAAGAACGCAGTCAGACAAGCATGCATGTCGTCCGATTCATTTAGTTCTTTCATATTGCTGGAGACATATACTGTAGTCTTTTTTTCAGAGTTATTAGAACCTTATGTTACAGTCTCTGACTGCTCCTAACTTTTAGACGTCTGGGCGCAAGGATATATGTCAATTTTAAAGTATTGAATATTTATAATGAATAATATATATAGACAATATTGTAGCCCACAGACTGCATTTTTATATAATTGTGCAACTATAACAGAGACAGTGTCAACTTATAGAGAAATAATAAGCAATTTTTAATCTTCTCTAGTAGCCACCAGCCATGCAGTTATCTCCAGTTTCTATTCTGACACTCAAAAGCAACATTAGAAGAAATAATTAAAGGAGTTCTCCAAGAGTATAAAATGTCCCCACATGTGTCGGCACCCCACATGGAATATACTTACCTCGGTCCCAGCTCCCGGCGCCACTCTTGGTCCCCGCACTGCCGCTGCTGCTTCTCCCTGCACAAGGATCAAAACATCTGGTGTCGGGGGGGGGGGAGAAGCCAATGGCAGACGGGGACAGGGAGGAGCCTCCCTAGAGTCACCCGCGATGCTAGGGAGGCTCGTGCCTGTACCCGCCTGCCATTGGCTGCTCCCCCCGACACTAGATATTTTCATCCGTGTGCAGGGAGAAGCAGCAGCGGCAGTGCGGGGACCAGGAGTGGCGCCGAGAGCGGCGACCGGGGTAAGTATATTCCATGTGGGGTGCCCAGCACATGAGGGGACATTTTATACTCTTGGAGAACCCCTTTAAATAGTACAGTGTAAAGTTACAGATACTACACTAAGCTGTGTATATTAACTCCCTTCCGACCGCCGTACGCAGGATTGCGTCCTGCGGGCGGTCGGTTTATTCCTCCTGGACACATCGGCGCGTCCTCTCGCGAGACATGAGAGGACGCGCTGATGTGCCCGCACATGCGCAGTGCGCGCCATCGGCGCACTCGCATGTAACTGTAGTACAGCCTGCCAGCGCTGATCGCGCGCTGGCAGGCTGTATAAGTTAGAAAAAACCGCATATCAGACGCTGTTTTATGAACAGCGTCTGATATGCCTGCTGTCTTCTCCTCTGGTGGTCCCTTTGCTTGGGACCATTATAGGGAAAAAAAAAAAAGTGTGCACCAATCACCGCACACATCCCCACCCCCCCTCACTGATTAACCCCTGATTACCCATGTCACCCCCACTGATGACCCATGTCACCCCCCCGTCACTGATCACCCCCTATAAGGCTCATTCAGACGTCCGTATGTGTTTTGCGGATCCGCAGATCCGCAAAACCGGACACCGGCAATCTGCTTTTCCCATTTTGCAGATCCGCACATTGCCAGAGCTATATAGAAAATGCCTTTTCTTGTCCGCAATTGCGGACAAGAATAGGACATGTTCTATATTTTTGCGGATCCGCAATTCCGCATCCGAGCAGGACAAAGTCTGTCCCCATAGAATTGAATGTATCCACAATTCCGTTCCACAAAATTTTGCTGAACAGAATTGCGGATGTGTGAATGAGGCTTAAGGGTCCCTTAGTGATCGCAGCTTTACAGCTTTCCCCTCTTTTTTTTGCACATTTTTTAGAGATTTTTTCATCCACATTGATCAATGTGAATGAAGAAATCTGTGCCGTTCATTTTTTTCTTTCAGCCCAGCGGCTGAACGGAAAAAAATATTCTCATTATCCGTATTCAATAAAAGGAGAATAACAAAAAAAGTGGAAAAACCTCACAAGTTACCCCATTTTAGAAAGTAGACACCCCAAGGTATTCGCTGAGGGGCATAGTGAGTTCATGGAAGTTTTTATTTTTTGACACAAGTTAGTGGAAAATGAAATTTTTTGAAAAAAAAAATAAAAATTCAATTTCCGCTAGCTTGTGACAAAAAATAAAAAATTCCATGAACTCACTATGCCCCTTAGTGAATACCTTAGGGTGTCTACTTTCCAAAATGGGGTCATTTATGGGGTGTTTCTACTGTCTGGGCATTGTAGTACGTCAGGAAACAGGACAGGTGCTCAGAAAGTCAAAGTGCGGAAATTCACTTTTTTGCACCATAGTTTGTAAACCCTATAACTTTTACCCAAACCAATAAATATACACTTATTGCATTTTTTTTTATCAAAGGCATGTAGAACAATAAACTTAGAGAAAAATTTAAATTGAAATATAGTGTTATTTGAAAAATTTTACAAGAGAAAGCGAAAAATGTCATTTTTTTGCAAAAATTTCATAAAAAAAAGTAAAATATCAAAAAAAGTAAAAATGTCAGCAAGAATGAAATACCACCAAATGAAAGCTCTATTAGTGAGAAGAAAAGGAGGTAAAATTCATTTTGGTGGTAATTTGTATGACCGAGCAATAAACGGTGAAAGTAGTGTAGTGCGGAATTGTAAAAAGTGGCCTGGTCATTAAGGGGGTTTAATCTAGGGGGGCTGAAGTGGTTAAACAAATAAATGGATGGGAGCATCTCAATAATATCTGTAAAATATCCACAAGTAAGAAGACTTGCATTGTAGTGTTAGTAGGTAATGGAAAATACCGTATCCTAGGATCTCAGATCACTTGAGACATTCAAAACAATTCAAGCTGAAGAAGACTAGAAATGCAACAGCAGAACAGAAGACATAATAGTAAAACATGTTACAATAAGTTTAAAGTAGCTAAAGTGCCCTTCATTCCCTGATATATCTCCATTGTCAACAAAATTTCACTGCCTATTTCAGTGTAAGTCCACAATCATTGACGTCTGTTACTACTGACAATACTGACAAACACCAGAAATGCCATCTGGATGCGTGTGGTTTCTTCTCCATATTTCTTCCTGTTCATCATTACCACATTACTTAGCTCTCATACACATCTTGTACAGAATAATGTGCACAGCTCAGAACGTCAAGAGGCGTTCTTGAGCTTGGTACATTTTAGAATTATGTTAATTTCCTGCATTGTTCTTTATTTACGTCACCATAAACCAGACAGTTTTAGTTACAGAGAACAATCTAGGGATGAGGCCTCATAACTTTTCACTACCGATCATATTTGCTGGAAATAGCAAATCCTAATTCCTCCGCTGGTACTGCACTACTGGATTTCCAGTCATGGTGATTATCCTGCATTAGGCCTGTTTTATATGAACATACTGGTAAACATCTGTAATATGGATCCTCAATATGCATGTATTAATGATTATATTGCATCAGTATGTTATCAGTAAATAATCAGTCTGACATCAGTACTGCAGATCATAACGCTGATGAAATATCTTCTAGGAGGAAACTTAGCTATATGCAACAGCATGAAACATGGAATCAATTCAGGTATAAAACTGATGCTCTTCAATATGGATAACTTACGGATGCATCTGTATTTTAACCGCTTTAGGAAATTGGCTATTTTGGCCTTAAGACACAACTTTGTTTCTCATTGTCACATTCCAAAAACCGTATTGTTTTTAATTTTTCAACGATGTATGGGGCCTTTTTTGCAAGATAAAGTGGAATATGTTTAATCGATGCATCAATAGCTTTTTACATCGTAACAGTTAAATAAGCACTCCTTCAGAAATGTTTATTGTTTGACCTGTTAGTAAGGTACATGATATAAACTGTAGTGAAGGTAATCTTACCAACGACTGTGTTTGTGAGTTATAACCTCCCTTCTGATCCTCAGCTGGTTTTGACTCAAAATCACTGACCGAACACTGAATGTGTGAATGAGGCATTAGTCATCTGTTTACTGCATCCATCAACCATAGACTATTAGGGAATCTGTTTAACCTATGCGTCATGAAATGTTATTGAATAGCACATGATGTATCTGTTAAAGGGGTTATCTGAGACTATAAAATGCCCCCCATACGCCCTGGCCCCTCACACTGAATCCACTTACCTGGCTCCCTGAGCTGCTCCTGGTCCCCGCACCGCCGCATCAGATTCTCCCTGTGCGCGGATGAAAACATCCGGTGTTTGGGGGGGAGGGGGTCCTTGGGGTGCAGCCAATGGCAGGCGGTTACGGGGACTAGTGTCACCTGCAATGCTAGAGCGGCTTGTCCCCATAACCGCCTTCCGTTGGCTGTGTCCCCACCCCCCCACCCCTCAACAGTAGATTCCCACTGTTAAATGACAAATTGCTTGTGGAGAGCACCATTCATTTCCTACTCACTTAGTAACTCCGGTGGTGGTGCCAGCAGTGTTAGGACCGAACCTCTGGTCCTCCGCAAATCCAGACACTTTACAAAGTAAACCGCGGCACTCCAATGCAGTTGATTTCTTGTAGTTTTATTGGTTCCAAAAAGATAACAGCGACGTTTCGACAATAATAGTCTTTCTCAAGCTCACCTCTACTACACAGTGTGACTCCTTAAATACATAAAGTGCAAGTGTTGTACCACCCCCCGCAATTGATAACCCCTCCCCCTTTATTTTCCCTTTAGCTCCAACAAATGATCGATCATGGCATTCTCATAGATGCTTACATGTATATACTCAATATCTTACTTGCTTGTAATAACCAGCCTTGGGGGACCTCCAGGATCGCTCGATTGCATACTTCTTGGAGTTCAGCGTGCCTCGATCATCAGTGCGCATGCGCCCGTGACGTCATCTCTGTTCTCGGGCGCTCTTGCGATCAGGTGACCAGAAGGAACGCCTTCCTTCTCAGTCAGCTGTTGTTACGTCATCTTGTTGCATCTAGTAACCGGAGGGTACGCCCTCCTACCCTGTCAGCTGCTCTTACGTAGGCATTCTCTAGTCAGCTGACTCTACAGTATTGGCCGCATCACAGCTGATCGGGCACTTCTAAACTGTAGCGCTATACAATTTAGGCATAAAACCGTCGGCGCTCATATGTTCGTAATTCAAATAGACTGAACATATTTAACTTATGTTGTTTTTTTCAGAATTCAAAGCATATAGATCAAAAGGTCGACGAGGAAACCTCACAGAGACTGAGTCATCAGGTGAACAAAGTGACGGTTTTTTAGGGATTCCAGTTACAGAAAGACAAGGAGAGGAGGGAGAAGATACAACAAACAACGATCGGACAGAAGTCAGACAGACAAGATCAAAGAAACCACCGATTGGACACAGACCGGTTACCCGTCAGAACAAGGACTAATTAAAAGCTCAGATTTGGTGGTAAATATATCTTCACATGCACTTTCAAATGATGAGCTATCATTATTAAACCACGGGTTGTCATATAGTCCTGAGACTGCCGTAGATTGGTTTCAGCTAGAAATTGATCTGTATAAATTTATTAGAAGGATTAAATTGAAGGTGTTTTTGGTACTAAAGAAGAAAGAAAAGAAAAGAAAAAGAAGTAAAGGAATGTTGACCTTAGGAGGATTGAATCTCACATTAAATAGTGACTTTCAACCCCCGGTACAGCATAAGGCAATAGATACTTTTCTAACCTTGGTCAAGTCTGAGATAGCAAAAATACGACAATCTACCATGCAAAAAAGCGTCTCAAATTTGAACAAGTGTGAAAAAGAAGCCCTTACATACCTAAGTAATAACAAAGAGGTTATAGTGAAGAGAGCAGATAAGGGCGGAGCCACTGTGCTGATGGACGCCACCAAATACAGGATGGAAATTATTAGACAAATCAATGAAGTAGAGGTGTATAAACCGTTAGACGCTGATCCAAAATGGGATATTTTAAGAAAAATCAGATTGTTAGCAGATAATGCCTATGCTACAGACTTGATAGATGAGAAATTACACACTTTCCTTGTTCCAACACACCCAAGAACACCTATAATATATATCCTCCCGAAGATCCATAAGAACTTACTAAGAACCTCCCGGACGCCCTATAGTGTCCGGGATAGATTCGGTATTTTCGGGAGTGGCAGTCTTTTTGGATAAACTATTGAGACCTTTTGCAATGAGTGCCAAATCATACGTGAGGGACACCACGGATTTCCTCTCCAGACTCTCAGATTTGGAGTTTGGGGAGGGAGATCTATTGGTGTCCTTTGACGTATCTAGCCTCTACACGAGTATAGAGCATGAACTGGGTATTGAGGCAGTCAAATGGGCATTAAGAGATTCAGACTTCTGTCCAGAACTGAAGACCTTTGTCATATCCCTCCTTGAAATAGTTTTGATGGATAACTATTTCATGTTTGAGGACAAATTCTTTCAGCAATGTCGGGGGACCGCAATGGGGTCCAATGTGGCCCCGACATATGCCAACATATATATATGACTAATGTGGAGGAGTTATCTATATACCCATCCACCCTCTTTACATTAGTGAGGGGGTGGATGAGGTATATAGATGACATCTTCCTGATCTGGAAGGGGACAAGAGAAGAACTACAGTCCTTTCATGACCAGATTAATACCATACATCAACAATTGAGTTTTACGGTAGTATGTTCAGCAGAATCTTTACAGTTTCTAGATACCAAAGTATATGTGAAGGATGATAAGCTAGAAACAGATTTGCATATTAAAAATACTGATCGAAATAGTCTACTACGCTATGACAGTGCACACCCTAGGAGGACTATAGAATCACTACCCTATAGTCAGTTGCTTCGGTCCGGAGGATAGTCTCAGAAGAGACATTGGTAGAAGAAAGGCTAAATGATATGGGGAGACGATTCCAAGCACGTAACTACCCTAAAAACTAGTAGATCGACAGGTGGAAAAGGCAAGATCACGTTCAAGACAGGAACTCTTAGTTCCTAAAGTGAAAACAATGGCTTCTAATAAAGAAAGAATTCTCTTTGTTTCAACCTACACTAAAGTTAGTGATAAACTGACTAGAATTGTGAGACATAATTGGCATATATTAGCGAATCTTTTCCACAAGTGGAGGAATTTAAACGTCCCCCTTATGTCTTTTAGAAGACCAAGAAACCTAGGAGATCAACTGACTAGAGTGGAATTGGATAAGAAAATACATAGAGAAGGTAGGAAAGGATGTTATCCCTGTCTGGGGTGCTGCAATTGCGGCGCTCTAGTAAAGGGAAACTCCTTCCATCACCCTAGAACGGGTAGAAGCTTCAATATCAATGGGTTTTATACCTGTAATACAGAGTTTGTGATCTATATTCTGCGGTGTCCGTGTGGTCTTCTCTATGTAGGGGAGACCACACAGCCCTGCAAGAAAAGAATTAATAACCATAGGTACACAATTCGTAAATTGTTTGAAAATAAAAAGGACCCAAATTATAAAAGTGAAAAAGAGCTTCCAGTACCAGAGCATTTCTGGAAATCCCAACATAATGTGTCACAATTAAGGTTCATGATTATAGATGGAGTATTACCTCTGAAGAGAGGGGGCGATAGAGAAAAACTCTTGAAACAGAAAGAGCTTAAATGGATTTACAATTTGGATACGTTGGAGCCTAGGGGCCTCAACAGAGACTTTAAGATAGGCTCCCTGTTCTAAACTTTATCCCAGGTCTTGTGAAGTGAAGTGCCCGGCCTATGGCTGTGTTTTAACTGTATAAATTGGTTACATATAACTAATTAACCCAAAACCACCCCCCCCCCTTTTTTTCCTTTTTCTTTTTTCTTGCAGATGAAATGTCGATGTAGCTGAAGGGGAACCTACCAGGATTTGCTAGATTGCAAAATTGGATAAAACCTTAATTATGGACCATTGCCATATTGTCCCTTAAGCCGTTATAAAGTAGTAAGTAGATTGTAAGATGGGGAAACATGAGGAAAATTGCCTGGGTCCGGTTGGATCTATATAGAGATAGTGCCACCGAGAAGAGATGCATGAACTATAAGGAACGGGGTAGCAGGTTGCAGCGAGCGTATGCAGTGGAGGAGGTAGCTTTGGAGACATTCCTCACCTGGATAGGGTGAGAAATGGACCTCTAATAGAATGACTCCCTCAGAATGGTAATAAAACACAGTATGGCCCGGTCCATGTGTATGCTACACGTGACTGTGACCTACATTTAACAGCATGATTGTTAGCTGCGAAATACTGCAAACTAAACCCTGATTGAATGACTTGAAATGGATGGAAGGTGGTACAATGAATAAATGCTGTATAGATTATGAAGCTAAATAATGGATCTGTGGGGACCAAGGCAATTACCCATGTTTCTTTGCAAGTATAATATAAATAAGACTAAGTATGGCACACTGATTAAGTGATGTAACAGGCATAGGGATAAATGGCAATAGGACCCTTGAGAATCCATACTTTGAATTCTGAAAAAAACAACATAAGTTAAAGATGTTCAGTCTATTTGAATTACGAACATATGAGCGCCGACGGTTTTATGCCTAAATTGTATAGCGCTACAGTTTAGAAGTGCCCGATCAGCTGTGATGCGGCCAATACTGTAGAGTCAGCTGACTAGAGAATGCCTACGTAAGAGCAGCTGACAGGGTAGGAGGGCGTACCCTCCGGTTACTAGATGCAACAAGATGACGTAACAACAGCTGACTGAGAAGGAAGGCGTTCCTTCCGGTCACCTGATCGCAAGAGCGCCCGAGAACAGAGATGACAATCGGGGGCATGCGCACTGATGATCGAGGCACGCTGAACTCCAAGAAGTATGCAATCGAGCGATCCTGGAGGTCCCCCAAGGCTGGTTATTACAAGCAAGTAAGATATTGAGTATATACATGTAAGCATCTATGAGAATGCCATGATCGATCATTTGTTGGAGCTAAAGGGAAAATAAAGGGGGAGGGGTTATCAATTGCGGGGGGTGGTACAACACTTGCACTTTATGTATTTAAGGAGTCACACTGTGTAGTAGAGGTGAGCTTGAGAAAGACTATTATTGTCGAAACGTCGCTGTTATCTTTTTGGAACCAATAAAACTACAAGAAATCAACTGCATTGGAGTGCCGCGGTTTACTTTGTAAAGTGTCAACAGTAGATTCAGTGTTTTTTAGTCTCAGATAATCCCTTTAACTCCTTCTTGACAGAGCCTATTTTTTTTAAATCTGATATGTGTCACTTTATGTGCTAATAACGTTGGAATGTTTACACCTATCCAAGCGATTCTGAGACTGTTTTCTCTGACGAAGCCGCAGGTTGCGGTGATACGCGTGGGGCTCTGTTCCTTTTACCCTAATTGATTGGTGAGACTGGTATCCATAGGCATGATTATGCTGTAATTTCTGTATTATTTCATGCAGCACTAACTTTTGCACTTGTGTAGTGATTTTTTTTTTCCCACAAGGTTTATAAATCTTACATTTTTTGTTTTCATATAGAGTTGTTGCACTCTTAGGATTCACATGCACTTTAGTTACTGGTCACTAGTAATTCTTTATTAATAGTTTCTGCCTGATTTAGATACTGTTATACTACAATATACTACCCTATTAGGAGTTCATGGTGTGAAAGGTGTGTGTTGATTATTTTTTCAGCACACTCCCTGTGTAATTGTTTTTAATGGTTTTTAACCTTGTCTGTGATCATGTTTTGGATATTAATAAACTTTGGGATATAATCATGACTTATTGGTGTGTGCCCTTTACTATTATAAGTGGTTGTAGCATTTTTGCACATAAGCAGCACCCTTTTCCTCAGTTGATATTGTGGTGCCCGCATTTTCTTACTCTTAGGCTACATTCACACGACCGTATAAATGGTTCCGCATCCGTTCCGCAATTTTGCGGAACGGGTGCGGACCCATTCATTTCAATGGGGCCGCAAAAGATGCGGACAGCACACAGTGTGCTGTCTGCATCCGTAGATCCGATCCGCGGCCCCGCAAAAAAGATAAAGCATGTCCTATACTTGTCCGGACAAGTATAGGCATTTTTATCATGGGGCAGGCTACATTCACACGGCCGGTATCTGTGTTTTGCGGGTCCGCAATTTGCGGACCGCAAAACCCATACGGTCGTGTGAATGTAGCCTTATACTGTTTTCTCGTGACAGATTGTACTTCATGTGTTTTACATTTACTTATAAAAAAAAAATCAAAATTGACAGCAAATTTGAAAAAAAAAAATATGGCTATTTTTACATTTTAAATTCTCTGCTTTTCAGGCAGTTAATGATACCTCAGAAAATAGTTACCTTTATATGTCTACTTTATGTTTGCATCATGTTGCAAATGTAATTTATTGTCTGTATATTATGAATCTTGCGGTAGATCTCAGATAATGATATAAAGGTACCTTCCTTACCCAAACTGGCCACGAACCACGTGTGTCTTTCAGAGTCCCCCAGTGTCCCTGCCTGTGCTCTACAGTAGCTCTTAATTTGGTGAAAGGGAAGATAATGTGCATCCGAAAGGCTATATTTTTCCTTAACTTGTTCCCATGACAACAAATCCTGGCTAGAGACGTCTAATATGTCACGCAATCTGGTTACACCTTTACACCTCCACTCCTGGAACAATCTGTTTTCTCTACCCTGTGGGAAAGAGGGCAGCGTCCACAATGGCAATTGGGGAGATAAATAGAAAGGAAGTCTATATATCTTCCTAACAGCCTTCCATGCCATGATGGTGTCTTTCAAGAGGATGGATTGTTTAGCAGACATGGGAATTTCCCGCAGTTTTGTGTGTAATAATGCACTCAAACTCCACGGCAAAGCCAGTTCTTGATCTATCTGTATCGCGGAGTGATGTCCAGTCCCCCATGTTCAGTCCCTCACATGGCGGAATAGAGCCGCTAAGTTGAAATGGTGAATATTTGGCATTTGAAATCCTCCCTCCCATCTTAGCATCGTTAATTTTGTATAGGCTATTCGAGGCTGCTTCCTCTGGGTCTTTTGCTTTACGGACCAGAGGAACATTCTGACTACCCCACCATAGATAAAGAATCCACACCAACTTAATACGATAAAGATGTTGGTAGTCTGATGGTCAACATATATCTATCCATTTGATCACATAACCAATTATTATGTGAACTATTCACACCCTTCACCACTTAATCATTCACCTAACACAAACCAGCCACCATCTTCACTATATGCATCTATTTATAATTTCCTTTTCACAATATTTACCTATTAAGTTTACTACAATATACTCATTTACCACCTTGAGTGAACATCTAACAATTAGGATCATCCTTTTTAATCCCTAATGTACAGTTCAATATATGATGATCGTTCACATCCATACCTAAAGCCATCAAGACAATCAAGTATTATCATTAGCATGTAATACATATACTACTACCCAATTGCCTATTCACTACACAATCGTATTTCAAATTATCTATATCCATTTCTCTATTAATTCTAATCTTCTTTATTTTATGACAAATGCACAGATATCTACATTTTATATTTTTTTATCTTTTCCATCATACATTTAAATAATAAATTGAACATTGACTTTCTTATTTAAATAATCAATTGAATAATGCCTAGGCTAATTAACTTCACACTATAAAGGTACAAGCAGAATCAGCAGTCCTCCGCTTACTGATGAAGGGAGTATCTGTCCCGAAACGCGTTTGAGCCTGTGGAGAACTGCTGAAGCAACTTAAAAGCCTGTCAAGAAGTTCAATAAACCCAGCGGGCGCTCCGATTCTAAGTATGCTATCAATTCTTTCATTACTACGCGGCAAGTGGATACACTAACTTCAGCGTTTACCACGTGACGTCTGCAGTCAGCGTGCGAACAGCGCAGCACAGACACGTGAGACGCCGTCTTCTGGATACCCGGACTTCTGCAAACAAACGCGCGAACCGGCGCAACGGGAACACGAGACACACCGCCGACTGGAAACCCGGACCCGCCACCGCATACCTACTGTGACTGGGGGTAAGTGATTTCTTCAGCCACAGACAGTGCGGGACGCCGCACCAAGGCTTAAGGAACACCATAACCACTGTCTATTCCCCCCCTCCACAGCAGTGTAATACCAGACTGTATAGCAAGGATTTATGCAGTAAACCAATTTTAACTTCTCCTCTAGAGGACATTATTGTTCCCAGGACATTTTATGCAGATATTATTGACCAATGTGCACTATCTGATCCCAATTGGAATTATTCATTGGAAAGCTCATTTATAGTAGATGAACTGATTTATCTGCAACAACAATATACAACATCTATTTTTATAAACAAGTTTTTTACCCTTTTTATTTTCTATGTTGGATGTGCATCAACTAAGTACATACCAACCATTTTATTGTATACAATATTTGAACTATTATATTTGTACCTCGCTCCTTACCTTTCATTTCCTCACACTATTCTGTACACTTCTCTAACTAATTTTTCTAAAATATCTATACAAAGCTAAATCCCAGATCTCTTCACACTATTCTCTACACATCTCTAATTAATTTTTAATTAATTCCAATAAACCTATATGTCTTAAAGGGTTTCTGTCATCAAGTTTTGACATTATAAGCTGTCTGACATTAGCTATGTGCTAATGTCAGAGCAGCTTGATAATGTCTTTTTTATAAAAATCTGATTTATATTTTGGCTGAAAAACGTACTTTTATAATATGTAAATTAGCCTCTACGAGTAGGGAGGGGGGGGGGGGCGTTGCCCTGCTCCTAGAGGCTCCGTGCGGCAACCTGCTGGCACGTCCCTTTTTACTTTGAGTGACAGTGCCGGGCAGCGATCCTCCGGCACTGTCTCCTTCTGAAATCCCGCGCTGTCCTTGCTTCCGGGTGTACTCAGAGGTATTCAGCGCAGGCGCGGTGAGCTGAGGACAGCAGGCACCAGCGTCCTCTGCTCACCGCGCCTGCGCCGAATACATAGCGGCGGCGCAGGCGCGGGATTTCAGAAGGAGACAGTCCCGGAGGATTGCTGCCCGGCACGGTCTCTCAAAGTAAGAAGGGGCGTGCCAGCAGGTTGCCGCACGGAGCCTCTAGGAGCAGGGCAACGCCCCCCCCTGCTCCTAGAGGCTAATTTACATATTATAAACGTACGTTTTTCAGCCAAAATATAAATCGGATTTTTATAAAAAAGACATTATCAAGCTGCTCTGACATTAGCACATAGCTAATGTCAGACAGCTTATAATGTTAAAACTTGATGACAGAAACCCTTTAATCCCAGATTAGAGTGTGCCTGCTATTTTTCTCCCTTGCTAGTGATATTAATGCTATTCCATACTATTAGCAGCAATATCTGCAGTACACACAGATATGATATTAGCTCAGCAAACTATTTACTGAAAAGGATATTACATATTAACAGCCTATATATGTGAGAGCAGACCTGCAGACAGGTTAAAACTCACAGCATTATAGCTCACTATGATGCAGTGAGCTTGGGTCAGCTGAGTTGTAGTTGGTCCAGGAAATGTGGATGTCACATGGACCATATTTCCCAGACTGCATGCACTCTTCTGAAACTGGAGTTAGTCTGCCTTCAAATGGTCAGCATTAGGTCAGTACTTTTTTTTAATTTATCAGTATTTGTAAGGAAGAACTAGAAGAGCGTCCAAAACACAGTGAAAGCACAAATATTTCCATTACATCTTTACACGTGTTTCACACTAGGGCTTGAGAGCTCCAGCAAGCTAAAAGCTCAGGTGTGCAGCAGTTTTACTCCGGACGATTCTTGAGCTATTTGCCAGGTTAAGGCCAGCGGGCATTCAGGCAGAGTCCGGCAATGCCGGATCCAAAGAGCTCTGGCAGGCTATTCCCTACCCAAACAACCTACTGGAGCTCTTATACGCTAGTATGAAACTAGCCTCATCTGTAGTTTCCACTCCTGGTTTTGGCTAAAAAACATTGATGTAAAATATTAATCAAATACTGTGTGACAGTGGTCTGGAGAGGAGGAAGCAATTTTAAAACAATGAAAAAAAGCCCACAGTTAGGACTTAGAGAATTTAGATGAGGAATGACCCACAGGAATGAGTCACACTGATAAACGCCAAATGCTCACACAACAGGTATGGCTATCTATATGCAGCTACTGTCGTTGCCAAGCTTAGAGCTTGAAAAAGGAAATGAGCTATCTCACCATTAGAGAACTCAGGAGGTATGACCTAGATACTGGTTCAAGTCTAACGTTTAAGCCACACAAGAGTCTCACAATGTAATCTATCTTTCTCTTTGCCACTAGCGATCTCAAAGGGGAAGAACTAATTTATTACTGAAATCTGTGTCAAATATTTCTGCTTTAAGACAACTATACCTTTTAAGTAGACATTTTTTGTGCCTCTTCTGATCTGTGTGCAGCTCAGAAGGAAGAATCACTTGAACACCGTTACCAACACAGGACCCTGCTGTGGCAAGATAGCCTGTTTGTTGCTTAGGGCAGTCCCTGACACAATACAGTGTACAACTAGTCGATTTACACTTTGTGTTAAAGTATAACTGTCAATTTTTTTTTTTTTACTATTGGATTTTGGTGATTACTATTGTTTTAATTTCTGATTATTTAATAAATAACCCCTAAAAGCCACCTAAAAGTCCCCAGTATTGGCTATTGTTACCTGAGATAAAATCAGGTTGCTATGCTCCTTCCATCTACCAGATGAGGACGGAGCACGCTGCGTGCACTGGGAACTGATAGTGAGTCAACATTGTAAGGGAATGTATAAAAAGCCAGGTTCTTCCTGACAGGAGATAACAGTGCTGGGCTGTGTGTATGAACTTCTCCACATGCCTGTGCTTGGCAGACACTCCCTTAGCAGTGAAGGACAATATAGAGCCCAGTGTATAAATGACAGCCTTATCTGATAAGAGGAGAGCTTGTAGAAGGACTACAGGCTTCAGCCAGACCTGGGAACTTCACTGCAAGACCCCCCTGGTCTTCGCTAACTTCACTGCAGGCATCCTATGGATTTGCCTCAGGTCTGGGGGCAGCCATCTTAACAGAATAGTGATGCAGACTGGTTGCTAAGGGCTGAATCTTATTAAATAAGGGGTAAGTAAGTCTAATAGTTATTGATTCAGGAATATTATCATATTAGTAACTACATATATGAAAACTGAAATTAAGGTCTAAATGTGACAGTTATCCTTTAAAGTTAATGTGCCATCAGAAAAGTACCTATTGTTTAAAGGGGTTCTTTGGGAAAGATAGAAATGAAAATACTGAAAATACATCTTATTATAAATAAACTCCTGAATGCCTTTAATTATTTATAATGGCTCATTTCTGTCTAGGGAACAATCAGCGTAGGAGTTAAAATGGCCACTGTCAGATTCCTGGACATGGAATCCGTCCTCCTTATGACACAGCTGAGATAAGGGCTCAGAGCTCTCCTCACCTCATACTCACAAGCTGAAGTGTAGGAATGAGGACCAGACTCACAATAATGTGGGCGAGGTGTGTCATTAGAAAACACTTCAGCTTGTGTGGACCAGGTGATGTGAGGCAGACAGATAAGCGCTTATCCCAGCTGTGATCTGCACATAATTTTATGCTTCATGCTGCTCATACAGGCAGAGAATGGAACATGTACAGGGCTCCTGCTCTGTGCTCTGCTTTCTCATACAATCCGTCCTGCAGTGTCATTAGGAGTACGAATTCCATGCCTAGGAATCTGACAGTAGCCATGTTCCGTGATCACTCAAAAACGCAACCATAGATTTCAACAAAACTTGGTATGCACATCTCTTGCTACCTGGAAAGAAATCTTGTGGGGGGTCACAGCTCTTTAGGACGTACGGTTCCTGAGATATTCCCAAAAAATGACCTGCAATAGCCAATACAAGCCTGCAAGTCTTTCTCTTCATATCACAACTGCCATACACAAGGTCACATGTCCCTTATCAGCCAATAGAAGCTCGCAGGCCCTGTCTCCACATAAACACAGCTTTACTTCAGGTTTCCATAACAACCCAGCCATTTTTTTTGACTGCTGTAGGTCAGCTTTAGGCTAGGGCTGCACGACACATAGGGCACAACTACACTGCTACATACATCCAACTTGGATGGATTTTTTGGGACTGTCGTGTCGCAGTCACAGCATGTTGCAGTGCGACACCATAGCCTATCATTATAAAAATTGTTGCGCGACATTGGTACGACCTGTGGAGGTCACGTTAATGGGGTGTGGCTACTATTAAAGCGGCAGGGCACTGTGAAGGACACTGTTAAGTTGGCAGGGACCACAATTAAAGGGGCAGCTGCTGTGGAGGTCACTGTTAAAGGGGCGGGCACTTTGGAGGTCACTGTTAAGGGGCGGGCACTGTGGAGGTCACTGTTAAGGGGACGGCCGCTGTGGAGGTCACTGTTAAAGGGGCGGGCGCTGCGGAGGTCACTGTTAAAGGGGCGGGCGCTGCGGAGGTCACTGTTAAAGGGGCGGGCACTGCAGAGGTTACTGTTAAAGGGGCAGGCACTGCGGAGGTCACTGTTAAAGTGGCAGGCACTGCAGAGGTCACTGTTAATGGGGCGGGCACTGTGGAGGTCACTGTTAAAGGGGCAGGCACTGTGGAGGTCACTGTTAAAGGGGTGAGCACTGTGGAGGTCACTGTTAAAGGAGCAGGCATTGTGGCGAACACTGTTATGGGGAATACTGTTGATATCTTTTACGACACACAGAAAAATTAAATGAAATATATTAAATATATCCGTGTGAAGCCGGGTCCTTCTGCTAGTTATAAACAATTAAACACATTTAAGAGTTTATTCATAATAACATGTTTTTTAGCATTTTCATTTTTTTCCACTTTAAATCAAGTTTTTATATAGAATCTATTTCTTAAGCATTTTTGATGATGTTATTTTTATTCCTATAAAAGGGTGGCAGTTCAACCTCCTCACTAACTGGTATGATTGCCTTGACAACTATTGTCAGTAGTAGTAGTAGACGGCGTCATACACTGTGCACAATTATTAGGTAAGTGAGTATTTTGACCATATCAACTTTTTTATGCAGATTTTCCAACTAAAGCTGGATAAACTTGAATGCTTATTGGATTGAAGCATATCAGGTGACGTGTATTTGCATAATGAGGAAGGGTATGACCTAAGGAGATCAAGACCTGATATCAAGGTGTGCATACTATTGCTTTCCTCTGGCAAAAAGGCCCAAAACAGGTTTAACTGACTCTGAAAAATCTAAAATTGTTAAAAGTCTTTCAGAGGGATGCAGCACTCTTGAAATTGCTAAAATATCGGGGGAGGAGAAGGGGGAAGGGGGTGGGGGGAGTGTGATCACAGAACCATCAAACGTTTTGTTGCAAATAGTCAACAGGGTCGCAAGAAAAAGGATGCAAATTAACTTCCAAAGATTTGAGAAGAATCAAATGTGAAATGACCAGAAACCCATTATCCTCCATTGCTCTCATATTACAAAAATACAAAAGTAAAAGAGTACAAAAAGGTACAAAAAGATGGTGAAACAACCACCATGACATACTACTGCAAGTTTTTAGAAGACAATTTCTTCAAGCACCGCTGCAGGAAAAAGTCCCTCAGCGAATACCTTGGGGTGTCTTCTTTCCAAAATGGGGTCATTTGTGGGGTGTTTGTACTGTCCTGGCATTTTGGGTGGGGCTAAATTGTGAGCAGCCATATAAAACCTAAAGGTACTCGTTGGAATTTGGGCCCCTTTGAGCACCCAGGCTGCAAAAAAGTGTCACTCATGTGGTATCGCCAGATCAGGAGAGTAGGGCAATGGTTTGGGTGTATTTACATATACCATATTTGTGTGAGAAATATCTCTGTAAATTGACAACTTTGAATAAAAAAATTAAAAAGTTGTCGCTTACAGTGATATTCTCACACACAGTATGGGTATATGTAAAAATACACCCCAAAACACATTGCCCTACTTCTCCTGAGTTCGGCGATACCACGTGTGACACTTTTTGCAGCCAAGATGCGCAAAGGGGCCCTAAAACCAATGAGTACCTTTAGGATTTCACAGGCCATTTTTACGCATTTGGATTCTCACACTTTAGGACCCCTAAAATGCCAGGGCAGTATAAATACCCCACAAGTGACCCCTTTGTGGAAAGAAGACACCCCAAGGTAATCTGTGAGGGGTATGGCGAGTTCACAGAAAAAAAAAAATTTGGCACAAGTTAGCGGAAATTGATTTTTTTTTTTACAGTCTCATATTCCACTAACTTGTGACAAA
Organism: Bufotes viridis; assembly: GCA_033119425.1. Classification (NCBI taxonomy): domain Eukaryota; kingdom Metazoa; phylum Chordata; class Amphibia; order Anura; family Bufonidae; genus Bufotes; species Bufotes viridis. Next base: position 213,213,224 of record CM065594.1, on the reverse strand, counting down.
AAATAAAATTTTGCATGAACTCGCCATACCCCTCACGGAATACCTTGGGGTGTCTTCTTTCTAAAATGGGGTCACATGTGAGGTGTTTGTACTGCCCTGGCATTTTAGGGTCTCCGCAATCATTACACGTATGGCCAGCATTAGGAGTTTCTTCTCCTTATATTGAGCATACGGGTAATTAGATTTTTTTTCCCGTTCAGCCTCTGGGCTGAAAAGAAAAAAAATGAACGGCACAGATTTCTTAATTCGCATCAATCAATGTGGATGAAAAAATCTCTGCCCAAAAATGTGCAAAAAAAAACAAAGCGGCACAGATTTCCTCATTCGCATCGATCAATGTGGATGAATAAATCTCTGCCAAAAAATGTGCAAAAAAAAAAGTAGTAAGGCCCCATTCACACGTCCGCAAAAATGTCCGCATCTATTCCGCAATAATGGCGGTGATGCGGAGAGCACACTATGCGCTCGCCGCATCAGCATTTGCGGAGCTGCGGCCGCAAACTTCCGGGTTTCGGCCCCCAAACATCCGGCCGCAGCTCCGCAAAAGATAGAGCATGTCCTATTCTTGTCTGCAATTGCGGACAAGAAAAGGCATTTTCTATATAGTTCTGGCAATGTGCGGATCCGCAAAATGCGGAAAGCACATTGCTGGTGTCCGTGTTTTATGGATCCGTGGATCCATGGATCCGCAAAACACAAACGGACATCTGAATGAGCCTTACAGGGGGTAATTAGTGTCAGGGGGTGACATGGGGTGATCAGGGGTTAATCAGTGACGGGGTGGGGGTGGGGTGGATGGGTGGGAGGGGGTCTGTGTGGTGATTTGGTGCACTTATAAAAGTTTCTTTGGTGGTCCCAAGCAAAAGGGACCACCAAAGGAACGATCAGCAAGCATATCAGACGCTGTTAACAAAACAGCGTCTGATATGCCATTTTTTTAACTTCTACAGCCTGCCAGCGCACGATCAGCGCTGGCAGGCTGTAGTTTACCTTGTCCCCGACGTGATCAAATCTCGCCTCTCGCGAGATGACGCGCCCGCGCGTCAAGGAGGAACAAACCGACCGCCCGCAGGACGCAATCCTGCGTGAGGCGGTCGGCAACAAGTTAAGAATACCATGATTTTTGCAGGACAATGCTCCATTGCAGCATCAAAGTACTCCACTGCATGGCTAGCCAGTAAAGGCATTAATAAGAACAATCACATGGCCGCCTTCCTCAACTGACCTAAACACTATTAAGAACTTGTGGGTCCTTCTTAAACGGGAGATTTACGGTGAAGAAAAATAGTCCGCAGACCACCTCTCTGAACAATGTCTGGGAGGCTGTGGTTGCTGCTGCACAAAAGGTTGATCGTCAACAAGAAACGGACAGACTCCATGAATATAAATATATTCCCAAATACCTTTCATTAGTTAGATTGGCTCGTTTTGACTAGGGAGAAATCAGGAGAAATAGAATAGCTGCCGTTCTATTAGTATATACAAAATCTGTCCCAATCAAACAGGAGGACAAGTTACTTTACAACACTGAGGTAAAGAGCTGCCTCATCCTCTTCTACTTCTAAGGGATTATGATCCTGAATACAGCTGATAAGATCTTCAGCTGAATCTCTGAAGGAATAAAGTTCATGAGGAGACAAGTACAGTGAGGGGGTGATTTGGCTAATGATCACCAGCTCTTGTATGCAGTCTCAATTACCACAGTCTGTCCTGTCTATCCTCTCTGTACTTCATGTCTCCTCATGAAATCCATTCCTACAGAGATTCAACTGAAGATCTTATCATTTGTATTCAGAACCATAATCCGTGACAAGCAGAGCAGAGAGGAGGATGCGGCAGCTCTTTAGCTCAGTGTTGTGAAGTAACTTGTCCTCCTGTGTGATTAGGAAAGGTTTTGTGTGCACTAGAACGGCGGCCATTTTATTTCGCCTAATGTTTGCTCCCTAGACAAAACAAGCTATTATAACTAATGAAAGGTATTTGGGAATAGATTTATAATAAAGTAATATCTAAGTACTTTTATTTCCTTAAGGGTCCATTCACACGTCCGTAAGTGTTTTGCCGATCCGCAAATTGCGGATCCGCAAAAAACGGACATCGGCAATGTGCGATCCGCAATTTGCGGAATGCACATTGCCAGCACTATAATAGAAAAAGCCTTTTCTTGTCCGCAATTGCGGACAAGAATAGGACATGTTTTATATTTTTCAGGAACAGAATTGCGGATCCTGAAAAAACGGATCCCGAAAAAACGGATGTGCATCCTGGAAAAACGGATGCGGATCCCGAAAATGTGGATCTGCATCAGTTTCAGCCCCATTGAAAATAAATGGGTCCTGAAATTGCGGAACAGATGCGGACACAAATTACGGACGTGTGAATGGAGCCTAATACTAGGAGAAACCCTTTAAGGTTTGAGGTTTATTAACACTATGGATTAACCTACAGCACTGTAGTTGTGCAATAATAAAATTAATCCTCAAAAATACAACCTGCCTAATAATTGTGCACCCAGTGTAAGAAGATCTGAGCAAGTATCTAGCTAGTTACCTTAGATGTGATATAACAGTGCCCCTCGTATACTGCTCCTGGATATTTACACACACGCCACCTATACCATGCTGCCTAACGCCTGGGACAATTGTTGTGCATAAAAGTGGTCCATAGTGCAAAAACGGTTGTGGATCGCTGGTGTCTAAGGTTCTTGAGGCTGCTGTAACTGCAGCACAGGCAAAACAACTGCCCCCATATTCATGTATGAAAATAAAATAAAAAATACTATGAACAGTTTAAAAAAAGGGAATCTCTTACAATGGGTTTAACCACTTCAGCCCCCCTAGCTTAAACACCCTTAATGACCAGGCCACTTTTTACAATTCTGCACTACACTACTTTCACCGTTTATTGCTCCGTCATGCAACTTACCACCCAAATTAATTTTACCTCCTTTTCTTCTCACTAATAGAGCTTTCATTTGGTGGTATTTCATTGTTGCTGACATTTTTACTTTTTTTGCTATTAATAAAAATTTAACAACATTTTTGCAAAAAAATGACATTTTTGTTTTCTGTTGTAAATTCTTTTAAAAAAAAACTACATTTCTATATAAATTTTTCTATAACTTTATTGTTCTACATGCCTTTGATAAAAAAAAATGCAATAAGTGTATATTTATTGGTTTGGGTAAAAGTTATAGCGTTTACAAACTATGGTGCAAAAAAGTGAATTTCCGCATTTTGAAGCAGCTCTGACTTTCTGAGCACCTGTCATGTTTCTTCAGGTGCTAGAATGTCAGAATAGTATAAATACCCCCCAAATTACATCATTTTAGAAAGAAGACACCCCAAAGTATTCGCGGAGGGGCATGGTGAGTTCATGTATCATTTCGTTTTTTTTCACAAGTTAGCGGAAAATGACACTTTCTGAGGAAAAAAAATAATAATAAAGTTTCCATTTCTGCTAACTTCTGGCAAAAAAAATAAAAAATCTCCCACGGACTCACTATGCCCCTCAGTGAATACCTTGGGGTGTCTACTTTCCGAAATGGGGTCATTTGAGGGGTGTGTTTACTGTTCTGGCATTTTGGGCGGGGCTAAATTGTGAGCAGCCATGTAAAACCTAAAGGTACTCGTTGGACTTTACGCCCATTGGCTGCAAAAAAGTGGAACACATGTGGTATCGCCGTCCTCAGAAGAAGTAGGGCAATGTGTTTTGGGGTGTATTTTTACATATACCCATGCTGGGTGAGAGAAATATCTCTGTAAACTGAAAACTTTGTATAAAAAAAATTTAAAAAGTTGTCATCTACAGAGATATTTCTCACACCCAGCATGGGTATATGTAAAAATACACCCCAAAACACATTGCCCTACTTCTCCTGAGTACGGCGATACCACATGAGTGACACTTTTTTGCAGCCAAGATGCGCAAAGGGGCCCTAATTCCAATGAGTACCTTTAGGATTTCACAGGGCATTTTTACGCATTTGGATTCTCACCCTTTAGGGCCCCTAAAATACCAGGGCAGTATAAATACCCCACATGTGACCCCATTTTGGAAACAAGACACCCCAAGGTATTCCGTGAGGGGCATGGCGAGTTCACAGAAAAAAAAAAAATTTGGCACAAGTTAGCGGAAATTGAAAGTCTCATATTCCACTAACTTGTGACAAATTTTTTTTTTTTACATGAACTCACCATACCCCTCACGGAATACCTTGGGGTGTTTTCTTTCCAAAATGGGGCCACTTGTGGGGTGTTTCTACTGCCCTGGCATTTGAGGGTCTCCGCAATCATTACATGAATGGCCAGCATTAGGAGTTTCTGCTATTCTCCTTATATTGAGCATACGGGTAATGAGATTTTTTTTCCGTTCAGCCTCTGGGCTGAAAGAAAAAATTAACGGCACAGATTTCTTCATTCACATCAATCAATGGATGAAAAAATCTCTGCCAAAATCAGTGACTGCGGTGCGGTGGGCTGGGCGCTAACTACCTAACAACTAGCTAACTAACTGGCGTGATAAGAGACCCTTAGGCCCCATTCACACGTCCGCAATTCTGTTTGCGAAATGGAATTGCGGACCCATTCATTTCCATGGGGATAGACTTTGTCCCCGGATCTGCACTTCCGGGTTTGCACTTCCGTTCCGCAAAAATATAGAACATGTCCTATTCTTGTCCGCAATTGCGGACAAGAAAAGGCATTTTCTATATAGTTCTGGCAATGTGCGGATCTGCAAAATGCGGAAAGCACATTGCCGGTGTCCGTGTTTTGCGGATCCGCGGATCCGCAAAACACATATGGACATCTGAATGGATCCTTACAGGGGTGTGATCAATGACAGGGGGGTGATCAGGGAGTCTATATGGGTAATCAGCGGTTAATAAGTGACGGGGTGGGGGTGTAGTGTGGTGCTTGGTGCTACTTTACAGAGCTACCTGGTCCTCTGGTGGTCGATCCCAGCAAATGGGACCACCAGAGGACCAGGTAGCAGGTATATCAGACGCTGTTAACAAAACAGCATCTGATATACCTGTTTGATTTCGTTTATGTTACTTCTACAGCCTGCCAGCGATTGATCATCGCTGGCAGGCTGCAGCGTAACTGCAGAGCTGCGCGCGCGTTCACAGCAAATCTCGCGTCTCGCGAGATGACGCATGGATTCGTCCAGCCAGAACACCACGACCGCCCGCCGGACGAATCCGTGCGTTAGGCGGTCGTAGAGAGGTTAATTAGTAAAAAAAAATATAGAACATACATTTCTTTTTTACTAAAGTCTCTTTATCCCCTTCAGCCACTGTGATGTACCCATACATCACAGTGGCTGAGGGCTTGTAAGGAACAGGCTGCTGTGGTGAGCCCGCTCCATCTGCGGCGGATACCAGTATAATACAGCAGGCACCCGACCGCAATGAGGGGGAACAGCGATCATGCCGAACCCTGTCATTTAGCACCTTAAATGCCGTGTTCAACAGCGATCGCAGCATGTGTGAGGTTAGGGCAGAGGAATGCGGCTTCCTCTGCCTTCCGATTGGGCCCCCCCCAGTGAAATAGCAGGGCTCCGAGCGGTTACCATGACAGCTTGAGACCTGCTGGAGGTACCCAGGCCTGCCAGGGTAAGCTTCCTGCTAAGTTGTGCATGAGGCACAGCTCAGCAGGGAGCTCGTTGGAATGCTATTCACCCTAACAGATCCCTATTAGAGTGAATAGGTCAAAAGATCCTAGGTTCTAGCCCCCTAAGGATGGTAAAAGTTATTCTAAATAAAAAATAAATAAAAAATAACCCCCTTTCCCAATTTTACATATAAAAATATATAGAAAAGAGAAAAACAGACACAACAGGTTTCGCTGCGTCCAAAAATGTACACCGTAACAGAACCCCCCCCCCAAAAATGGAATAACAGTGATTAAAAAGCTGTATGCACCCCAAAATTGGTACCTATAAAAACTACATTTCGTTCCACAAAAAAAAAAATCCTCATATCGCTCAGTGGACGGAAATATAAAAAAGTTATGGCTGTCAGAAAATGGTAATGCAAAGAAAATGTTTTAATTTTTTTTTTAAGTAGAAACACCAAAAAACTATACAAGTTTAGCATCGCTGTAATTGTATTGAGACGCAGAATAAGGAAGTCATGTCATTTTTGTCGCCCAGTGAACGCTGTAATATCAAATCCAAAAAGCCTTGCCAATATTTTTTCTATTACGCCCCATAAAGATTTTTTTTTCCCGTTTTCTGATACAATACATGGTAAACTAAATGGTGCCATTAAAAAAATCTACTTATCCAGCAAAAATTAGCCCTCATATGGCTATATGAGTGAAAAATGTAAAAAGTTATGGCCATTGGAACATGCGGAGGAGAAAACGAAAATGCAACCAGGAAAATGGGCCCGGTACTTAAGGAGTTAATGTTTAAATAAAAAATGTAGAGCTTAACTTCACAGCCTGTTATAGCCATAGCATTTTGACATATCTGTCTGTTAACAGGTGAAATGTGATGGACACTGTAGCCCTGTTTCCATGGTCCACGGTATCACATATGGTGCACAGATTTGCAGCTTAAACCCTGGCCTTGCTCACTATGCCACACTCCCTTTCCAGATAAGCCATACCAACTTGCTAAGTGAGTCAAAAAGTGTTTAAGAAATGTATTAAATGTGGTGTATTTTCAATAGTAAATATGGCACTATTTATTCAGGCACTATTCAATTATATGGGGGAATAAGGTACCAACATGCAGAATGGTAGAATGGTTAGAGATAAAATACAAATGATAAAATAAGACCCTGGTACCTGTTATAGCAAAGAACACATATAACATGAAAATATGGTTCTGAGGATAAGGATTTAGCAGTGTCAATTAGTATGACATTGAAGCATGCTAAATTCCTATTGTGGAAAGAAAACTCTCATTGTTGCTCTGATACATTTTCAACTTGATTACTGTAACTCATTCTAAACCACGGATCCGCAAAGTACTGACAACGCCCTTGTGAATTCTGCTATTTGCTCACTTCTATCAGTAGAAAAGGCTATTCTTGTCCACAAAACAGACAAGACTAGGACATGTTGTACCATTTGCAGAACGGCCACACTGATGCAGTCAGCACATGGATGACGTCCGTGTGCTGTCTGCTTTTTTTGCGGTCCCGGTATAATATATTAGCAGAGCGTCTGACTCACAAAAAATACAGATCAGACACAGATCCCAAATGCGGTTGTGTGCTTTAGACCTTAATTGTTTTTCCCCTCACTAAACTCTGCCCTATCCAATCTATCCTGAATGCAGCAGCCAGGGGTATCTGTCTAATCACCACTCTGATGCCTCTGTCCTGTGCCAGTCACTGAACTGATTACCTATACAGTGTAGAATTCAATTTAAATTTCCCCATCTCATTCACAAAGCTCTCCATAGTACTGCACCCCAAAATATCCTCACTCATTTCTGTCTACCACCCTACCAATGCTCCACATTCTGTCATTGATTTACGACTAACTTCCACCAGATTCATAACCTCTTGATCCCTCCTCCAAGACTGTTCTCGAACTGCACTAGTTCTCTGAAATGCCCTACCCCAGGCAATTAGGTTATTTCCCAACTCCTACAGTTTTAGGCTACGTTCACACGACGACAAAAGTCGCGCGACAAATAGGGCACAACTTCACTGCAACATTTGTCGCGCGACATTTTGTTGCACACAATGTCGCGCGACAATTTTTATAATGGGAGTCTATGGTGTCGCATTGCGACATGCTGCGACACGACATTTGCAGAAAAACCCATCTGGGATGGATTTTTTCCAACTGTCGTGTCGCAGTCACAGCATGTCGCATGTCGCAATGCGACACCATAGACTCCCATTATAAAAATTGTCGCGCGACAATAGTGCGACTTTTTGTCGCGCGACAAATGTCGTCGTGTGAACGTAGCCTTAAATGTTCCCTAAAAACACATCACTTTAGGGTGGTCTATCACATCCCCTAATCTAACTCTTCTCCATTCACCCCCACCCCTTCAATCTCATTCTTCAAGGCCTGATCCACCATCCAACAGTATCCAACACACCCCATGCACTCAAAAGCACTACAGATATTAGATGGAGACTGGCTCATGCAGCTTTATATCTACTTCAATATTTAGTAAAGGGGTTCTCTGGGATTAACATATTAAAATCCTCAGGTTATCAATATGAGATCTGTTCCGGTTGGATTCAGCTGCACGAAGAGACGGCAGCACTCCATGAGTGCTTACGCCTCTTCCTAGGCCAGGTGACATCACGCTCATCAGTCATTTGGCCTAAGCGGAGTACTGCCCTATTCAAGTGAAGGAAGCTGAGCTAATATACCAAACACAGCTACTATACAATGTACGAGCTGTGCTTAGTAAGCTGTTAGGTGGCAGAGGCAATCATGTTAGCAATGCACCCTCCTCAAACAGTTGATTGGGGAGGGTGCCAGAAGAACTTCTTTAACCACCTAACTGTTCTGCCCGAGCTCACCTCGGGCTGTTCTACCCAAGCTCAGGCAGAAGTAGAAGGGGGGGAGGGGGGGGGGCTGACTGCTTTAGCTAACGTGTTTTTATTTTTACTTTCAGCTGTATTCACTGGATCCCGAATTCTAACAGTGATATCTGCCCATGTATTGAAGAAATTGCTCATTCTGGTATTGATTGAAAGCTACCAAACCAGACCAATAAGCAGTTAAAGCAGCTGCCCCCCCCCCCTCTCAGTCTGGAGGAGAATGAGGGAGCAGTTGCAGAGCTGACAAGCTGTAGAAGGAAAGGAGTAATAGTAAAAAATATATAGAAATGTGGCCCTATCATCACTGTACTGACCTACATAATAAAGTTATGTTATTTTAATTTTATTACTACATAGTGAACACCATAAATAAATTCCACACGATAGTGTTAAAATTGGTGTTTTTTTATTTTTCCCCCAAAAATAAAATAATAAAAGTTATTTATTACACTATATATACCCTAAAATGAATCCTAAAAAACCTAAACTAATCCCCTAAAATAAAAAAAGAATTTAGAAGAAAAAATGTAAAAGTTATGACTGCTGGAACACAAAGGGGAAAAATATTATTGGTCCTTAAGGCTAAAATGAATTATGTCACTAAGGGGTTAAAATTAAGTTGTGTCCCCTTAGTTGTGCACCAACAAAATTTACTGCCAACACACATTAACCACCTCAGGACCGCCTAACGCACGGATGTGTCCGACGGGCGGTCCTCTTTCTCTGGGTCGACGCATCGGCACGTCATCTCGCGAGACTACGCGCTGATGCCGCCATGCATGCGCACTGCGCGGTGGTAAAAAGTTCAAGAAGGAGTTGGTCATCAGCCTGCCAGCCAATGATCATCGCTGGCAGGCTGATGACTTTTAAAAAAAATGAATCACAAGCCATCTAACACATTATATTTATAAATAAAATGTGTTAAATAGCTTCTGTGCTCTCTGCTGGGTCCTTTTTGTCGGTTGGACCCTGCAGAGAGCACATGTGACTGTAAGTACACCAAGCACTACATACTTAGCCCCAGATCAGCCCCCATCACCCCAATTAACCCCTTGATCACCCCTTTCAATCACTAGTGAAAGGGAAAAAAGTGATCAGCTGCCACTGAGGAAGGGAATAGAAATTCCCGAAACGCGTCTGGTACGAAAGCTACACTCTCCCAATGAAAGATCTCCCAATGAAATATGAGATGTGAAAGATCTTAGGTCATCTATTAATACCGGGACAGCTTTTAAACATTGGAGCGCTCCATTGTACAAACCTGCTAAGCCTACAAAGAACCAGCGTACACCAATCCCGCGAGACTTGGACGCAAGTCAGGTGACGCCAGTATTCGAGACCACCGCCGGCGAAAGGACAAGCTCTATACTAAAGTGCACTGCACGGCGATATTCACGGTCTGTAAGTATAGACAGCAAAGCTCGGATGACATTGGGTAAGGAACATTTTATCTTTAATACTAAAACTATGGTGGATATGGGAGTTAAAGACTGCTAAAATTATCGACAAAAACTCCAACCACCATTCATGCACCTGTTTGCTATTAGCAACATACCTCACCGAGTTTAATCCAAAGAGTTGTATACCGGATTGGACACTCAGAGAACTGGGAACAACCCAAAGGGATTTATACCAACCATAGGGGGCTGTATGTGAGACTTCAACAATCTATGCGGTTTCTGGGTCTTTAAGCCAAGATTGCAGACCCGCAAGTAATATGTACAACTGATAACCTACAAAGGTGGATTTTCGCTTACTTGGTCCACACTGATAACTTTAGTGTGGATACATTTAATCTTCAGAGTGATTACAGGTGTATAGACTGCAGTCTTTTCTACGGATGCATTAGATACATATAGACATCATTATAGGTATTGTTGTCCACAACCTTGTGGTTCCTCTATAACTATAAGGTTATTTTATTGTATATTTTATTTTTATTTTGTATTTTATTGTATTTTTAATTGCGTCATATGAATTAGACCTGATAGCACACCTATTTCAAGTCTATTGTCCCAATAAATTTCATTTCTTTTTATGATGGTTAAGAAGTGATCCATTGATTGACACACATATAGAGTGCCGGTCTAATTTTTTGAATTTTATGAGCCTGCTGCCTGTTTTTTCTTCTTTTTTTTCCCCCTAACCACCCTTTATTTTCCAGGTAGACCAACGGACCAACCGACGAAAACGCTGCAGCACTGATGTGCATTCTGAGAGAAGCATTGCGCTGCTGTCAGAAGACACGTGAAGTCGGTGTATGCGGTGCTGCAAGACGAGATTTCTCCTCTGCAGGACAGGTACGTTTGCCCAGGCATATGAGCTGAGGAGAGGTGTTGGAGTTCATATGCTTTGGCAAACACTTTATAACAATCGATTGATCGATGTGAATGCAGAAATCACGTTTGTCAGGACATAGGAGCTGAAGTGGGTATGGATGTTTGGGCGGAGCCCCTATGTCCTGGCAATCGCCAGGCCCCTTTTTTTTTTCTTGCATATTTTTTGGCAGAGATTTTTTCATCCACATCGATCGATGCGAATGAAAAAATCTGTGCCGTTCATTTTTTCTTTCAGCCCAGAGGCTGAACGGAAAAAAAATCTCATTACCCGTATGCTCCATATAAGGAAAAAAGCAGAAACTCCTAATGCTGGCCATACATGTAATGATTGCGGAGACCCTTAAATGCCAGAGCAGTACAAAAACCTCACATGTGACCCCATTTTGGAAAGAAGACATCCCAAGGTATTCGCTGTGGGGCATATTGAGTCCATGAAAGATTGAACTTTTTGTCACAAGTTAGCGGAAAGGGAGACTTTGTAAGAAAAAACAAAAAAAAATCTATGAACTCGCCATGCACCCCACAGAATACCTTGAGGTGTCTTATTTCTAAAATGGGGTCACATTTGGGGTATTTTTACTGCCCTGGCATTTTAGGGGCCCTAAAGCGTGAGAAGAAAAATGCCATCCTAAAAGGTACTCATTGGAATTAGGGCCCCCTAAAATGCCAGGGCAGTATAAATACCCCACAAGTGACCCTATTTCAGGAAGTAGACACCCTAAGGTATTCACTAAGGGGCATAGTAAGTTCATGGAAGTTTTTATTTTTTGTCACAAGTTAGCGGAAAATTAAAAAAAAAAAATAAATATCCATTTCCGCTAACTTGTCACAAAAAATAAAAACTTCCATGAACTCACTATGCCCCTCAGTGAATACCTTAGGGCAGGCATGCCCAAACTCCGGCCCTCCAGATGTTGCAAAACTACAACTCCCATCATTCCTGGACAACCTACAGCTATCAACCTACAGAAGAGCATGATGGGAGTTGTAGTTCTGCAACACCTGGAGGGCCAGAGTATGGACAGGCCTGCCTTAGGGTGTCTAATTTCCAAAATGGGGTCATTTATTGGGTGTTTCTACTGTCTGGGCATTGTAGTACCTCAGGAAACAGGACAGGTGCTCAGAAAGTCAAAGTGCGGAAATTCACTTCTTTGCACCATAGTTTGTTAAAGCTATAACTTTTACCCAAACCAATACATATACACTTATTGCATTTTTTTTTATCAAAGACATGTAGAACAATACATTTAGAGAAAAATGTATAGAGAAATGTAGTTTTATTTGGCAAATTTTCCAACAGAAAGTGAAAAATGACATTTTTTTGCAAAAATTTTGTCAAAAAAAGTAAAATATCAAAAAAAGTAAAAATGTCAGCAGCAATGAAATACCACCAAATGAAGAAAAGGAGGTAGCATTTATTTGGGTGGTAAGTTGCATGACGGAGCAATAAACGGTGAAAGTAGTGTAGTGCAGAATTGTAAAAAGTGGCCTGGTCATTAAGGGTGTTTACGCTAGGGGGTTAAAAATCTACAATAAAAGTTTTTTCAATTTGAATGTGACTGTTAGCAGGTTTAGATGGGTGGACCATTCTACAAAACAAGCAGTTCTTACTTTTTTGTAACCCCTATCTCCTCATAGTGTAAGCTCTTGTGAGCAGGGCCCTCACTCCACATCTTAGGCTACTTTCACACTTGCGTTAGGTGCGGATCTGCACCTATAATGCAAACGATTGTATCCGTTCAGAACGGATCCGTTTGCATTAGCTTTAAAGAAAAATGTAGAAGTCGAAACGGATCCGTTTTGAATTACATTGAAAGTCAATGGGGGACGGATCCGTTTTCAAATGCACCATATTGTGTCATTGAAAACGGATCCATCCCCATTGACTTATATTGTAAGTCAAAACGGATGCGTTCATCTCCGCATCGTCAGACGGACAACAAAATGCTGCAAACTGCGTTTTGGTGTCCGCCTCCAGATCGGAATAGAGGCGGAACGGAGCCGAACTGATGGATTCTGAACAGATTCTTATCTATTCAGAATGCAATGGGGCTGAACTAAGCCGTTTTGGACCATTTGTGAGAGCCCTGAAACGGATCTCACAAACGGAATCCAAAACGGCAGTGTGAAAGTACCCTTAACTGTTGACTAGTTTGTTACTATGCAATGTCTTATTTTGTTTGTACATGAACCCTCTGATTGTAAAGCGCCATGGAATATGTTTGCACTATATAAAGATTATTATTACAGTAGCTCTATGCCCTATCACGGCTTTGAACATAACGGTACCATGAAATGACCATGTCATTGAGAATTCAAATAGGACTGTTCAGACTAAACTTTTTCAATTTTTGCAGTGTACATGTTCATAAAATCAACTACTGATGGAAACGTATGCTTGTGTCAAATTCAAATATTTTTTTTTTTAGAAAGATAACAAGTTTAGATTACCACTAGTAATGAGCAAATGTTAGCTAAACGTAAGGATTTGTAACTATTGACATAATGTAGAATTCTGTTCACCTAAAGTTCTGTAATGTTCCAATATTGGAGCCTCTCTCCTTCCCTCTACAAAACCAGCAGAGTGGAAGTCCTGGCAGAGCAGTCGACGATTTCCTGTTGGTGAAGAGATGTAGCTAATAAGCTGCCCACTGATGGCTTGAGAGACCATGCTCATAATGCTAATGTCTTTAACTGTAACAGAGATAAAACAATTAAAGATCAATGCTTGAAAATGAAAGGAAAATCATGTAAAGTTATTTATACACCACAATAAAGATCCAGAGTAAAAGAGGTTGTCAGAGTTGTAATTAGATAAAATTTGCTACATGGTAGGAAAGGGAGTTCTTTTTACTACAAAATCACAGTGACAACTTTATCTCACTGTGATTTTGTAGTAAAAAGGTCACAAAGAAGCACAGAGCATTATCAATGATGTTAATGCTCCGTGTCTCTGCTGTCTGGAACGGGGCTTGGCACTCTTTCATGCAGCGCATTACTCGCACGGCATCCACTCTTTTAAAAGAGCCCTAAGGCCACTTTCACACTAGTGTTTTTTGCAGATCCATCATGGATCTGCAAAAACGCTTCCATTACAATTATACAACCGCATGCATCCGTCATGAACGGATGCGGTTGTATTATGTTATATACAGCCATGACGGATCAGTCATGAACACCATTGAAAGTTAATGGGGGACGGATACGTTTTCTATTGTGTCAGAGAAAACAGATCCGTCCCCATTCACTTACATTGTGTGTCAGGACGGATCCGTCTTGCTCCACACCACATCGCGGACAGAAAAACACTGCTTGCAACCAAACGGAACGGAATGCATTTTGGTGCATTCCGTTTTCTTCAGTTTAGTTTTGTCCCCATTGACAATAAATAGGGACAAAACTGAAGCGTTTTCTTCCGCTATTGAGATCCTATGACGGATCTCAATAGCAGAACTGAAAATGCTGGTGTAACAGCGGCTGCTGTGAGCCGCTGTTCCCATGCTTACCTCCGCTTTATGGGTTAGGTCACTGACCAATTCTAGCCCTCCTGCACATATAAAAGCGGCTCAGCCCCCTTCCCAGATGCCTCGGCGTCAAGGTCCTTGTGTCCTTCGCCTCTGCCCCATCCTTCGGTCCTGCACTGTTGCTCCTGGTTACGACTCGGCCTGCTTACAACGCCTCTGTCTCTGGTACCTTGCTCAGGTACCTCCTGATCCGCCTGGACCTGCTGCCTCGTGTGCCAATCCTCCTCAAGAGGTAGCTACCTGGTGTTCCCCTCGGGAAAGTCTATCCCCACCATCAAGGGTACTGTGAAGATTGAGGGGTTCATTAAGACAATGCCCTTAGAGAAGGTAGGACACGTGGCACAATGGGTTCACAAACGCTGGTTCGTGAAAGTTAGTGTGAAATTAGCCTTATACTTACCGGTTACAGCCCTCTCTGCTCTAGCGCCACCACTCTGCCTTCGTGCCTACAATAGTAACATGCTCCAACACCACACATGACTAAGGCCAGTGACTGGCTGCAGAGATGGCAAGCGGGCTACAAGCATTTCATTGCTACTCCCAGAAAGATTATATCATGACTGCAGATCAGTATAACGTGTTTTATTATTTTAAACCCTTCTCTGCCATATAGGACATGAAAACATTGACAAAATGATGCACTAAAATACAATGGCAACCTTCATTTATAAAGAAATGTGATAAGGAATAATAACAAAAAAAAGGAAAACAATATTGTGAGCCCTGAAGAGCTCTCCTTATATTAACTTGACTGTAGATTATAAAATAAAGGGTGTATAAGACAACCCGATTTAACAGGCAATTGTTGGGGAGGAAGCGTTCCTTCCCGGCAATCGTCTGCTCAGTAGTGGAGGAGACCGCTGCTATTACATGCAGCGATCTCCTCCTCTGTAAAGGAAGGAGTGATCATTATGCCATCGCTCTTCCCTATACCCAATCACTGTCTGTCGGCAGCAGATCATGATTAGACACCATGATCTGCTGCCTGCAAACAATGATTTTTTTAACCTGTCAAAGATATAGATTGCCCAATGAACAAGGTTTTTCTCTTTCCTCGGGCAATCAGTGTTAGTATTACACTGCCAGATGATCGCTAACGTGTCCTACTACGAACGCGTACTAGCGATCATCTACCGAAAAATCGGCAGGTGTAATACACCCTTAAGGGTACAAACTAGCACACAATAGTAATATTGTGGAACTTATTTAAGATAAACTATTAGCAGTAGTTCCTAAATAAATGGCACTTCTCTACTGCACTCCTATTTGCATCATACAGTGCCTTGCAAAAGTAGTCACCCCCCTTGACTTATGTTTTGTTACATTACAGTCTTAAGTTCAGTGTTTTGTTAATCTGAATTGTATGTGATGGATCAGAGCACAATAGTCTCAGTTGGTGAAGTGAAATAAGAAAAATTTATAAATAAAACTACTGTTTAGAAATAGAAAACAGAAAATTGGCATGTGCGTATGTATTTACCCCCTTTGTTAGGAAGCCCATAAAAATCTCTGGTGCAACCAATTACCTTCAGAAATAACATAATTAGTGAAATGATGTCCACCTGTTTGCAACTAAGTGTCACATGATCTGTCATTACACATACACACCTTTTTTGAAAGGCCCCAGAAGCTACAACACCTAAGCAAGAGGCATCACTAACCAAACACTGCCATCAAGACCAAGGAACTCTCTAAACAAGTAAGGGACAATGTTGTTGAGAAGTACAAGTCAGGGTCGGGTTATAAAAAAATCTCAAAATCTTCGATCCCCAGGAGAACCATCAAATCTATCATAACGAAATAGAAAGAACATGGCACAACAGCAAACCTGCCAAGAGACGGCAGCCCACCAAAACTCACGGACCGGGCAAGGAGGGCATTAATCAGAGAGGCAGCACAGAGACCTAAGGTAACCCTGGAGGAGCTGCAGAGTTCCACAGCAGAGACTGGAGTATCTGTACATAGGACGGCAATAAGCTGTACGCTCCATAGAGTTGGGCTTTATGGCAGAGTGGCCAGAAGAAAGCCATTACTTTCAGCTAAAAACAAAAAGGCACGTTGTGAGTTTGTGAAAAGGCATGTGGGAGACTCCCAAAATGCATGGAGGAAGGTGCTCTGGTCCGAGGAGACTAAAATTGAACTTTTCGGCCATCAAAGAAAACGCTATGTCCGGCGCAAACACATCACATCACCCAAAAAACACAATCCCCACAGTGAAACATGGTGGTGGCAGCATCATGCTGTGGGAATGTTTTTCAGCAGCCGGGAGAGTGAACTGGTCAGAGTTGAGGGAAAGATGGATGGTGCTAAATACAGGGATATTCTAGGGCAAAACCTGTACCACTCTGTGCGTGATTGAGGCTGGGACCGAGGTTCACCTTCCAGCAGGACAATGACCCCAAAGACACTGCAAAAGCAACCCTTGAGTGGTTTAAGGGGAAGCCCAGATCTCAATCCAATAGAAAATCTGTGGTCGGACTTAAAGATTGCTGTTCACAAGTGCAAACCATCCAACTCAAAGGAGCTGGAGCAGATTTGCAAGGAGGAATGGGCAAAAATCCCAGTGGTAAAATGTGGCAAGCCCATAGAGACTTATCCAAAGCGACTTGGAGCTGTAATTGCCGCAAAAGGTGGCTCTACAAAGTATTGACTTTAGGGGGGTGAATAGTTATGCACATTGACTTTTTCTGTTATTTTGTCCTATTTGTTGTTTGCTTCACAATAAAAAAAAAAATCTTCAAAGTTGTGGGCATGTTCTGTAAATTAAATGATGCAAATCCTCAAACATTCCATTTTAAATCCAGGTTGTGAGGCACCAAAGTACGAAAAAAGTTAATGGGGGGGGGGGGGTGAATACTTTTGCAAGGCACTGTACAAGCCATTGTATAAAGTAGACACCTTTCCATCCTTGAAAAGAGAAATTTCTATGCTGTTGAGATGTGTTGCACACTCTTTATAATATCCACCTTAGCAAAAGGCTATAAATTGGCACTTTGTTAGCAAAACTGGAGTTACAACTTGGGTAAAACCACACAGTTGTGCCGCAGTTGCAACCAAACTGTTTAGTCGGTCTGCATTGTTAATGACTGTGTGGTACTGCGGGTGCCGAGGGGCCATTAACAATGCAGCCCAACTTATCAGTGCAGCCCTAATTGGTTAATTGGAGCCAACTAAGGCCTCTTTCACATGACTGTATGCCCTCCGAGACATACGGTCCGTCAGTGGGCCATATGTCCCAGAGCGGCATTGATCGTGAGCACGGGAGTACACAGCATCATGGATTACAGCAGGGCTGTGTAGTCGGTAGATAAATGCTCCAACTCCTCAGTTTTTGGTACTTCCGACTCAGACTCCGACTCCTCTGTATTTAATATGCAAATGTATTTTATACATTTCCCTAGTAGAATCTCATAGTCATGTTTAACTTTTAAGCTAACAATCTAAGTTTACAAGTTTTTAGAGCCTTAGCTGAATGACAGCAATTTTTCAAATGGTTTACAGCTTCAGTCTTGAACTATTGACTATCCATTCCCTTCACTTATTCAAGTGTCTCTAGTCCTGCAAAAAACATACTTACTTAAATTTACGTTATCAATGAGAAGCTAGGTTAACCTCGGGCGTTGCGTTCCCTGTAATAGCGCAACACAACACAATGGAAAGTATAAGTATTGCTGCTCCCTAACTGTGCGTTGAGTGCCATATAGTTAAGCATATGAAAAGCATGCTTCTTCACAGTCACTTAACGTGTTTGTTTTGCGGTAACATGACGCACTGCATGCATTGGCCTTTATTCTTACAGTAGAGAAGTAATTAATTATAACTTTTTGAGAATTGGGACATTTAAACTTGCTTTTTTTTATTCCAATTTAAATTGAGTAGGAGTCGGTTCATTTTTTGCCGACTCCGACTTCAGGTACCTAAAATTGCCTCCGACTCCACAGCCCTGGATTACAGTTATGCTGTGCACATCGGGCCATCCGAGGGACTATTGTCCCGCACTCATAAGATCATAAGGTAGGTGAGTTCATACACAGGAATACCTAAAGTTCTATCTAACCGTAAAGGACACTGGTACTAATGGCAGAAGTGAGACAACCTGTTCCTCCAAAAAAAAAGAAGGATGAACAGGAGTCTCCCTGAGGACTAATACAAAACAAGGAAATGCAACACACAGAAAAGTCAAAATAAAATACAAAAGGGAAAGGTAACACTTAACTTCCAAGAAGCTATGGCAACACCAGGAACTCAGCCAAGATCCAAACACCAGCTATCCACAGGTTCAACTTAAGCTATAAACCACACACCATTGTGGGAGACACTATAAATAGGGAAAATTAAATGACCACAATAGCAACACCTGGAAGTTAAGGGTGTGGCCAGTACCAGAAACAACACAGATGCCTATTAATCCACAAGGTAAATATGTCAAATCAAACCATGTGTTGCCAAAGATCTCCTGCAACTCACTGTCGTGGGGACATCCATATGTCTCAGTACGTCTGTGACACAAGCATTCACGTGAGTGGAGCCAGCTGCAGGTCCCTACACAGCCAGATGGATGGGACTGCACTGCGCATGGAAAAACAACCCAGATTCATTCTCAGGATTGAGACCCTACTGATCGTAAAGTGTTGGGATATCTTAGCAATATGCTATCTCTAAAGGAGATCAGAACACAAGGTTAATACAAGGCACTTACTAAGGCCTGTATTACACAGGCCGATTGAGCAAGCGATTGTCAGGCGTTCCCTCCCAGCAATCGCTTGCCAGCTATCTGAGAAGATATTATTATCCCTAGCATCACCCATGATGCTCATCCTCGTCTGCTATTGGCTGCTCCCCCCCGACACACAATATTTTCATCCGTGTACAGGGAGAAGCAGCAGCGGCGGTGTGGGGATCAGGAGTAGCGCAGGGAGCAAGGTAAGTATATTCCTTTGAAGGGCCCGGCACATGGGGGGGCTGTTGTATAATGTTCAATAACCCCTTTAAGGGCTATATACATGTTTGGGGGCAATGATTACATTTTACTCATATTGGGCTGAAAATAATCTCTTCAATTGGTTTTTATAAAAAATATTGAGCTGTCCTGTGACAAGGGGTTAACTGTTTGGGAATTCACTTTCTAATAACCCTTATCTCTAAATTACTAAAAGGTCATACACATGTATTTAAGCTACATTATTATCTGTAAAAATTAAATAATTGGCGAGCACTCCATCTGGTAAAGGAAAGTATTAGACTTTTAATAAAATAATCTAATGATCTAGTAAGACTTAGACAAATGACCTGGTAAAAACAGTAAGAATACAATAATAAAAATACATAAAAATGCAAGCCGTGTATTCAATATATTCCTAGTAATAAAAGTGAGATTGTCATGGATCTGTACTGGAATAGTGGGCTCTGACTGAATAAACTATATGGCTGGAGCCGCAGTAGTAGAGTTATAGCCTCAGGATCAGAGTCTCTCTTGTCCAGTCCATTCGAGAGTACACTGAAGCGGTTGATTGTGATTCACTGCACCAACATGTGACACGGGCTTGGTGGGCTCAAGGTTGTAAAGATTCATATGCAGTTCTTAATGTCCAATCTCTGTTTATGCATCAAAAGTAAGTGGCCGAGAGTATGTCTCTCTTACCTCGATTCAGTGAGTCAAGAGGTGGATAAGGACGCCCTTCCTCACCACTGAGGAAGGGATCGGAGTTATCCTGAAACGCGTCTGGTTTGGATCGCCGACTGAGAAAGAAGCTGAGCACCGCGAGACCTCAGGGGACCTGCCGGGTAAGCACGGCGGAAGACGCTATCTCCGCTCACACGTGTGGCGTCCTTATCCACCTCTTGACTCACTGAATCGAGGTAAGAGAGACATACTCTCGGCCACTTACTTTTGATGCATAAACAGAGATTGGACATTAAGAACTGCATATGAATCTTTACAACCTTGAGCCCACCAAGCCCGTGTCACATGTTGGTGCAGTGAATCACAATCAACCGCTCAGTGCTACTCTCGAATGGACTGGACAAGAGAGACTCTGATCCTGAGGCTATAACTCTACTACTGCGGCTCCAGCCATATAGTTTATTCAGTCAGAGCCCACTATTCCAGTACAGATCCATGACAATCTCACTTTTATTACTAGGAATATATTGAATACACGGCTTGCATTTTTATGTATTTTTATTATTGTATTCTTACTGTTTTTACCAGGTCATTTGTCTAAGTCTTACTAGATCATTAGATTATTTTATTAAAAGTCTAATACTTTCCTTTACCAGATGGAGTGCTCGCCAATTATTTAATTTTTACTGATTGTTCATTTCCTAGAGGGTTGGTGTTCCTCTGCTTGGCTTGCAGCACCATCCATACAATCACCTGAGCGAGCCACCGTTACAGTTTTGTTCTACATTATTATCTGTGTTTATAAGGTCAGAGATAAGGAGCCGTCAACTGAGCGGCCTGATGAAACACAGTAAAAATTCAGATCCTGCTAGTAGGGAATCTCAGGGGTGTACATTGAAAGTGGCTCAACATTTTTAAAAAGCTGAGTGTTACCAGTAGTGGGTGTGTCTGACCAATCAGTGCTGCTGGTATCAGATTAACAAGAGACACATCCCCAACTGGTAACACCCAGCTGTACCTTTACTGTAAGCTGCTGGCAATTCATAAACTTCTAGTAGCAAAACAGAGGAATGGTACCACATAGTCATAAAAATAGATGTTCCAGAATTGTTGTTACATCGGGAATTAAAGTCTGGAGAGGTGACAAGTCCTCTTTAATGGAGCCTACAATGCAGATCCGAACGTTGCCTAATCCAATTATTTAACCTGACACTTGGACTACTTAGCTTTGGACAGCAAATATTTTCAGAGTAACAAGGATTATCTACTACAGAACATCAGATGCTACGTTTTAGTGTCATTATGTTTGTCACCTGATAGATACTGTAATAAAATGTGAAAGATCTCTATAGGCAAGACTTTGAAATGACCCAAAGTTGATGCACGTGCTTGTCTCTCCTCAGCCGTGGGTACTGCAAGGCGTCGCTTACTCCTTTTAAACTTCGGGTTAGGAATGACAGTAAAGGTGGAGCTGGAGGAGACTGCCATTGATATCCGTTCTAACACAATGACTCTGAAAGAACACGTGAACAGATCTTGTTAGCGCAAAAGCTTTTGTGAAATGAATTGGCTGAATTCACATTAACACGAAACAACAAATGCAAATGTTTATTATAATCTATCACAGACTACATTGGCGATGTATCAAAGGGGGTTTCTTCTATATTGATGGCTTAGCCTCAGTATAGGTGGGGTCCAGCTCCCGACACCCCTGCTGATCAGCAGTTTTCCTACCTAGGCCAAAGACGTGACGTTCGTTGGTTTAACGGCTTAAGAGAAGTCAGGTGAATGGGCCTGAGCTGCAATACTAAGCACAACTACTATACAATGGATGGCACTGTGCTTCATATGCTGCGAAGAGGCTGCAGCGCTCACTGGAGTGCCGTTGCCTTTTCAAACAACTGGGGTGCCGAGAGTCGGAACCCCCACCCCTATTGATGACCTATCCGGATTATAGGCCATCAATATAGAGATTCAGAAAACTCTTTTAAGACAGTAGTTGTTTCATATTCTGGTGTTAAAGGGGTTGTCCCATATTAATATCTGTGGCATAGTGCTAGGACAGTGGTGGCAAACCTATGGCACGCTGGTCAAAGCTCTCTCTGTGGGCATGCGGATCGGTGTGGGCCATGCGTAGGGTTGCCACCTGTGCACTATTACTAATCAGCGCTTCCATTGTGGAGCGCTCATTAGTACGGCCTTTGCCCCCCTCTTCTGCTTGTGTTAAAAAAAAAAATCTATAAAACTTACCTCATCCGTTTGATTGCACCGCGGGGGGAACACTCGCTGCTCAGTGGATGCGCAGGACAGGCCCTGCGCTCCCGCGTGATGATGTTTCGCAGCACTGACTGGACACAGCAGGACCTGAAAAACCTCATCACACCGGAGCACAGGACCTGTCCTGTGCATCCACTGAGCAGCGAGTGTTCCCCGCAGCGAGATCAAATGCATGAGGTAAATTTTTTTCTTTTTGCACAAGAAGAGTAGGGAAGGGGGCATTAGGGGGGAATAGTGTGGCCTCTAATGGGGGCATTATTAATACTGAGCCATCAACAGTTAAAAAATAATACTATGGCACTAATTTTACTCTGGACCATTAATGGGGGCCTGGGGCCTTATTAATACTGGGGGCCACTGATTGGTGCCTTATTAATACTGGAAGCCACTATTAGGGCATTATTAATCCTGGGGCCACTAATGGGGCCTTATTAAATACTGTAAGCCACTTTGGGGGCATTATTAATACTGCAGGGCACTGATGGGGGCTTATTAAAACTCGGGGCCACTACTGAGGGCCTTATTTATACTGGGGACCACTACTAGGGCATTTTTAATATTAGGGGGCACCAACGGCGGCATTTATTTTACTAGGGCCTGCATTACGCCACGTCCCCATAGCTTAACTTAGTCGGTATTTTTCAGTATTCCGGTTAAGGGTCCTTTCACACTTGCGGCATGGCTATCCGGCAGGCTGTTTCGGCGGGAGAACAGGCCGCCAGATCCGCCATGCCGCAAGTACCCGTGTGCTGCCACTCCGTCCCCGTTGACTAAAATGGGGGCGGGGGGCAGAGCTACGGCGCAGCAGGGCAGTGCACAGCCGTGATCGCCGGACTAAAAAGTCCCCTCATTAAAAAGCCTCTTACCCCATTGTTTCAGTTTACCTATCTTCATAAAATGACTTTTATTGCAGCTGTCAATCACAGCTGAAGGCGCTCAGGGGCGGCGTCATAACGGCCGGTGCCCAGGCTGCGAGCTCATCTTCCTAAGTGTCCACGCCCCCTTTCACCCAGACGGCCCGCCCAGTGTCTTCTGCTTGGCCTCCTCCTGAAGTGGCTAAATCCCGCACCTGCGCCGAGGATCCGGCTGTCCGCACCTGCGCACTGGTTTCCCGATTACTGGCACAAGCATCTGGGTATCCTGTGCGCAGGCGCGGCCCGTACAGCGATACTCCTGGAAGCACTGCATCGGAGGGCTGTTCAGAGCGGACTGCCGGATCCTAGGCACAGGAGCGGGATTTAGCCACTTCAGGAGGAGGCCAAGCAGAAGACACTGGGTGGGCCGTCTGGGTGAAAGGGGGCGTGGACACTTAGGAAGATGAGCTCACGGCCTGGGCACCGGCCATTATGACGCCGCCCCTGGGCACCTTCAGCTGTGATTGACAGCCGCAATAAAAGTCATTTTATGAAGATAGGTAAACTGTGAAATAATGCGGTAAGAGCCTTTTTAATGGGGGGGGGGGGGCAATTTAGAACAGGAAGATGTGAGTACTGAAAAATGGGGTTTGGGGGGTGAAAGACTCCCTTTAAAGGTAGCACTTTGCTAGGATATGCTATGAATGTCTGATAGGTGCAGATCCCACCTCTGGGACATGCTTGTATCTCCAGAACGAGCCACTGACGTGAAGGAGAGCGCACTGCACATGTGGATTGTCCTCACCATTAACTTCTATGGCTATTTTGGAGTAAACCATGCAAATGCGGGCACCTCTCCATTCACTGCTATGGGAATTCTGAAAAGCACTGGCTCGGCTATTCCCAGCACTACCATAGCGGTGGGGACAGCTGTAGCCAGCACACACTGTAAGCCCTCATGCACACGACCGTATATATTTTACGGTCCGCAAGAAAAATACAAACAATGTCCGTGTGCAGTCCGGATTTTGCAGAACTGAACAGCTGGCCCTAATAGAACAGTACTATCCTTGTTCGTAATGCGGACAATAAAAGGACATGTTCTATTTTTTTGCGGAATGGAAATACGGACATACGGAAACGGAATGCACACAGTAACTTCGGTTTTTTTGCGGACCCATTGAAATGAATGGTTCCATATATGGTCCGCAAAAAAAACTAAACAGATAAGGAAAGAAAATATATCCGTGTGCATAAGGCCTAAGGCCTCTTGCACACGGCCGTTCCGTGCACAATGCACAGGCACCATCTGTGCGGCTGCTGCTACGGATTTCACGCTAAGAAAGTCAACAGGCGGCCACCTCCTACTGTTTGAAAGGGAGGCCACACTGTTCTTCAAGGACAGAATTGGAGCCAAATTCTTTCTGCACAAAATTCCACCGGAATGGTTCCAAAGCTTTTGGTCTCAAAATTACGTGTGGCCACATGGAGCTTTTCCCCCATACCATATATTTCAAATCCATGTGTGGAAAAATCCACGGAGTGGATTTCACGCTCGGATTTTAAACAGATTCCATTTTTTGACACAGAATATGGGCAGTGTGCACCTCAATAAGTAATGATAGTTATACAGCACAGTAAGGAATGAAAATATTTCTAATATGTGTTCTAGAACCTTCACTGTAGAACAACAACCCCCAGTATTTCTCTATACTACAACCTCGGAATTCTGTAGTTCAGTAACCTGCTCCTTGACTACACGTACTGTATGACAAGAACGGACATATAATGCACCCCACACCACAAATATACATTATAACGTATATGGGACACAGGTCCTCACAGGGGGTTACGGCAGCGATGCTGGAGGACATCTGAGGAGACATTTCCCGCGCTTTCTCCTCACACTCCAGGCTCGCGCTCACCCCGGCTCCTGGTCTCACGCGGCTCCCTTAAGGCTGACATGGGCGGTGTCAAAACACGTGAAGAGCCAATAGGAGTAACGCTTGAGGAGAAGTGGCATGATTGGCGGGCTGTACGTCCAATGGAGGGCTTGGTGCGCTCTCTCTTCCCTCCCCCAGAAAGGCGGTCTCTGGTGATGTGGCTGGATATTGTTAGGACATGGTAATCAACAGTAACCTGCAGAATGTGTATATACCGGGACTCTGCAGGTATAGTAATGCAAGGTCTGCTAGGCCGAGAGAAATATACTACTATACTGTACTAACCCTGCCATAATACCACCTAAAAGATGTACTGAGGCAAAACAATATGTCGAGTAGTGCTATACAGTGAACACATTCAGTACCCAGTTTTTTTTTTAATACATGCGGTTTCAAAACCAATAATTTTTTTTGTGTCCTGTTTTCCATGATATATTTTTTTTTTTTTAGTCCCCAGGGAAACAAAGAAAAAAGGTTGTTTTCCACATTTTTTTTTCAATAGCACAAATTGTATTTAGAATGCTTTTTAAGTTTTGTGCCCGTTTATTATAATTGCTTTTATATAGGGGAGACTAGAAGCTGTGGTGGGGGCTATTAATGTTTTTTTTCTTCCTTTCTCACATTCTATTATTATTATTTTTTTTATTGCTACTCCCCCTTGTAAAGGTGTAATTACATGGCCCGAGAACCGGGCAGATCATTGGGAACGACCGATCCTGCGAATGGCTGTTCTCGACAATCTGGCCATGAACCACCGAGCACCCGATGGGTCGTTCATGCAGGTGCCACCAATCATGGCTTCTGGGCAGCAGATCGTGTGGTCTTAGGGTACGTTCACACGACGTTAATGTCGTGTGACAATTTTTATAATGGTAGTCTATGGTGTCGCATTGCAACATGTGACATACTGAGACGCAACAGTCGCAGAAAAATCGATCTTGAATGGATTTTTTGCGACTGCCGTTTTGCAGTCGCAGCATGTTACAACGCGACACCATAGACTACCATTATAAAAATTGTCGCGCGACAAATCTCGTCGTGTAAACGTACCCTTAACAGCGATCAGCTGCTCAGAAACAAAGATTCTGTATGAGGAAGAGGGATTGCAATTGCAATCCCTCGTCCTCATACTGTGAAGGAGATCGCTGCATGTAAATGTGCAGTCTCCTTCACTGAGCAAGCAGCCAACTGTCGGGAAGGAACGCTCCCTTCCTGACAATCAGCCGCTCAGTCGGCACTTCAACATGTGGCATTTATCATGTAGAGAATGTTAATACAAGCCACTTATTAACCTCTTGCCGACCGCCTCACGCAGGATTGCGTCCTGCGGGCGGTCGGTCTGTTCCTCCTTGACGCGCCCGCGCGTCATCTCGCGAGAGGCGAGATTTCCTGTGAACGCGCGCGCGCGTTCACAGGATCACGTCGGGGACAAGGTAAGCTACAGCCTGCCAGCGCTGATCGTGCGCTGGCAGGCTTTAGAAGTTAAAAAAATGGCATATCAGACGCTGTTTTGTTAACAGCGTCTGATATGCTTGCTGATCGTTCCTTTGGTGGTCCCATTTGCTTGGGACCACCAAAGAAACTTTTATAAGTGCACCAAAACACCACACAGACCCCCCACCCATCCACCCCACCCCACCTCCCACTGATTAACCCCTGATTAACCCCGATCACCCCATGTCACCCCCTGACACTAATTACCCCACTGTAAGGTTCATTCAGATGTCCGTATGTGTTTTGCGGATCCATGGATCCACGGATCCGCAAAACACGGACACCAGCAATGTGCTTTCCGCATTTTGGCGGATCCGCACATTGCCAGAACTATATAGAAATGCTTTTTCTTGTCCGCACTGCGGACAAGAATAGGACATGCTCTATCTTTTGCGGAGCTGCGGCCGGATGCTTGGGGGCCGAAACCCGGAAGTTTGCGGCCGCAGCTCGCAGAATGCTGATGCGGCGAGCGCATAGTGTGCTCTCCGCATCACCGCCAGCCCCATTCACACTGAATGGTCCGCATCTATTCCGCAGAATTGCGGAATAGATGCGGACATTTTTGCGGACGTGTGAATGGGGCCTTACTACTTTTTTTTTGCACATTTTTGGCAGAGATTTATTCATCCACATTGATCGATGCGAATGAGGAAATCTGTGCCGTTTTGTTTTTTTTTGCACATTTTTGGGCAGAGATTTTTTCATCCACATTGATTGATGCGAATGAAGAAATCTGTGCCGTTCATTTTTTTTCTTTTCAGCGCAGAGGCTGAACGGGAAAAAATCTCATTACCCGTATGCTCAATATAAGGAGAATCGCAGAAACTCCTAATGCTGGCCATACGTGTAATGATTATGGAGACCCTCAAATGCCAGGGCAGTACAAACACCTCACATGTGACCCCATTTTAGAGAGAAGACACCCCAAGGTATTCCGTGAGGGGTATGGCGAGTTCATGCAAAATTTTATTTTTGTCACAAGTTAGTGGAATATGAGACTGTAAAAAAAAAAAAATCAATTTCCGCTAACTTGTGCCAAATTTTTTTTTCTGTGAACTCGCCATGCCCCTCACAGAATACCTTGGGGTGTCTTCTTTCCACAATGGGGCCACTTGTGGGGTATTTATACTGCCCTGGCATTTTAGGGGTCCTAAAGTGTGAGAATCCAAATGCGTAAAAATGGCCTGTGAAATCCTAAAGGTACTCATTGGTTTTAGGGCCCTTTGCGCATCTTGGCTGCAAAAGTGTCACTCATGTGGTATCGCCGTACTCAGAGAAGTAGGCAATGTGTTTTGGGGTGTATTTTTATATATACCCATGCTGGTGTGAGAAATATCTCTGTAAACGACAACTTTTTACATTTTTTATTCAAAGTTGTCAATTTACAGAGATATTTCTCACACACAGTATGGGTATATGTAAAATACACCCCAAAACACATTGCCCGACTTCTCCTGAGTACGGCGATACCACATGTGTGACACTTTTGCAGCCAAGATGCAAAGGGGCTCTAAATCCAATGAGTACCTTTAGGAGGGCATTTTTACGCATTTTTCTTCTCACGCTTTAGGGCCCCTAAATGCCAGGGCAGTATAAATACCTCACATGTGACCCCATTTTGAAAGAAGACACCCTAAGGTATTCGCTGAGGGGCATAGTGAGTCCATGAAAATTTAACTTTTTGTCAAAAGTTAGCAGAAAGGTAGACTTTATGAGAAAAACAATAAAAATCTATTTCCGCTAACTTGTGCCAAAAAAAAATCTTCTATGAACTCGCCATGCCCCTCACAGAATACCTTGGGGTGTCTTCTTTCCAAAATGGGGTCACATGTGGGGTATTTATACTGCCCTGGCATTTTAGGGCCCCTAAAGCGTGAGAAGAAGTCTGGAATCCAAATGCGTAAAAATGCCCTGTGAAATCTTAAAGGTACTCATTGGTTTTAGGGCCTTTGCATCCAGCCTGCAAAAAGTGGCACACATGTGGTATCGCTGTACTCAGGAGAGTAGGGCAATGTGTTTTGGGGTGTATTTTTATATATACCCATACTGTGTGTGAAAATATCTCTGTAAACGACAACTTTTAAAAATTTTTATACAAAGTTGTCAGTTTACAGAGATATTTCTCTCACTCCAACATGGGTATATGTAAAAATACACCCTAAAACACATTGCCCTACTTCTCCTGAGTACGGCGATACCACATAAGTGACACTTTTTGCAGCCTGGGTGCGTAAAGGGGCCCAAATTCCAACGAGTACCTTTAGGTTTTACATGGCGGCTCACAATTAGCCCCGCCCAAAATGCCAGAACAGTACAAACACCCCACAAATGACCCCATTTTGGAAAGTAGACACCCCAAGGTATTCACTGAGGGGCATAGTGAGTCCGTCTGAGATTTCTTTTTTTTTTTGCCAGAAGTTAGCAGAAATTGAAACTTTTTTTTTTTTTTCTCAGAAAGTGTAATTTTCCGCTAACTTGTGAAAAAATGAAATGATACATGAACTCACCATGCCCCTCCGCGAATACTTTGGGGTGTCTTCTTTCTAAAATGGTGTGATTTGGGGGTATTTATACTATCCTGACATTCTAGCACCTGAAGAAACATGACAGGTGCTCAGAAAGTCAGAGCTGCTTCAAAATGCAGAAATTCACTTTTTGCACCATAGTTTGTAAACGCTATAACTTTTACCCAAACCAATAAATATACACTTATTGGACTTTTTTTTATCAAAGACATGTAGAACAATAAATTTAGAGAAAAATTTATATAGAAATGTAGTTTTTTTTGAAAAATTTTACAACAGAAAGTGAAAAATGTCATTTTTTTGCAAAAATTTCGTTAAATTTGTATTAATGGCAAAAAAAGTAAAAATGTCAGCAACAATGAAATACCACCAAATGAAAGCTCTATTAGTGAGAAGAAAAGGAGGTAAAATTCATTTGGGTGGTAAGTTGCATGACGGAGCAATAAACGGTGAAAGTAGTGTAGTGCAGAATTGTAAAAAGTGGCCTGGTCATTAAGGGTGTTTAAGCTAGGGGGGCTGAAGTGGTTAATGTACTGTGATTATCCATATTGCCTCCTTTGGCGGCTAGACTCAAAAGTACAGCAGACAGGATGTTTTCTCAAAAATAACTGATTTCTGATGGAACTGATATAAACTGGTGCAAACTGATACGCAAAAAGAAGCCGATCCGTTTTTTCTTTACTTATTACAGATCAATAGTATGGAAAGCTTAATGCAGATGTGAACGAGCTCTGACATATTAGCCCTAGTTACAGGGGGGACAGTCTCTGGGGTCTCACTGTATAACTGTCCCCTGGGTATTGGCCCACTGTAAAGTTTCCCTGTAGGCAGGGCCGGCATTAGGGGGGGCAAACTGGGCAATTGCCCAGGGCCCCCATCGTCTAAGGGGCCCCCTGCTTCAGTGATGCTGTTCATCTGAATGTTTGTGGAAGCAAACGGGTGGACAGCTGAAAATCAGCACTTTAAAATGCAGTGTAAGGTCGTCCGCCTAGGGTGCCACCCCGCTACCAATAAAGGGGGTCGCACTTATGGCCACATGTGCGGTCATTCAACCTCACAAGCCTCAGGCTGCTAGGCCCGAAGCCTCTGAGTAATTAGAACAGTGCAAGAAGTTGCAACGACATCAACGCGACCTTCTGCGCTGGGTCTCGCGTGATCACATCTTCACACGAGATCCAGCGCAGGAGCCGTGATGTCATTGGGACCCCATGCCTTACAAAAAGTGTAGTAGCAAGTGATCAAAAAGTGCCATGTACCCCACAATGGTACCACTGAAGACGTCACCTCATCCTGCAAAAAATGAGCAACTACACAAGACGAAAAGAAAAATATAAAAAATATGGCTCTTAGAAAATATTCTTTTATTGTGTAAGATTGGAAACAAAAATAAAAAAATTGATATATTAGGTATCGCTGCATCTGTAATGACCTGCTCTATAAAAATGTAATGGTCTACCCCTTCAGGTGAATGCTATAAAAAAAAATGTAAAACGGTGTCAAAATAGCCATTTTTTGTCACCTTCCCTTACAAAAAGTATAATAGCGAGCGTTCAAAAAGCACCATGTACCCCAAAATGGTACCAATGAAAACATTAACTCATCCCGCAAAATATGAGCCCCCACACAACGCGATCAGCAGAGAAATACAAAAATATGGCACTTATAAAATAGTGACACAAAAACGAGCTTTTTTTTCAAAAAGTGTGTAAAAGTGGTAAAATGCAAAAAAACGATATAAAATGGGTATCTCTGTCATCGTACTGACCAACAGAATAAAGATAACGTTTCATTTCTCCCACATGGTGTTCTCCGCAATAACAAAGCCCAAAAAGCAATGGCAGAGTTGCCGCCTTTACTTCATTCTGCTACCCAAAAAGCTTAAAAAAAAAAAAAAAAGTGATCAAAAAGTTGTAAGTACCCCAAAGTAGAACCAATGATAAAGCTCCGTTGAGAGAAAAATAAAATGTTTGGTTATCAGAAAATGGCTGTTCTGGTACCCAGAGGCTGATCATCATCATGGTGCCCGTAAACAATTCCACCAAAATCTGCCCTCCAAAAGCCATATGGCGCTCCTTGTCTTCTGATCCCTGCCATGTGTCAAAACGGCAATTTACGACTACATGTGGGGTGTTGCCTTGTTCATGGGAAAATGCTTTAACCCCTTAAGGACATAGGACATATGGGTACACCCTGATGTTGGCGAGTGCTTAAGGACACAGGGCGTACCCATACGTCCTAAAGAAAATCGCCTATATTAAAAAAAAAAATCGTGCTAGGAACATGCGATTGTGCAGCAGGAACCATGTTCAAATGCCGAGGGGGGTCCTGTGACCCCCCCATATCGGCGATCGCTGCAAACCGCAGGTCAATTCAGGAACCGCGCTGCATCAAGTGGAAACAAGTTCAGACCTTGCAGGTTCCAACGTCTGTGGGTCAGTTGAACAGCCGGAACAAAGATTAAAACCTTGCCGGATATGCTGTAATAAAAAGCAAGATAGTGCACCACCTTTTGTAAAATAAGCTGTTGCGCCTTTAATCACACTTACAGAGTCGCAGTGTATACAGTCATAAAACCGTCTCAGCTTGACGACTGGGTTTGCTGGCAGCCATCATCAGGCAGGAACACGTCAGCTGCCCAACCTCATACGGTCTCCTTAATTAGTACATACGATCATATAATACAAAACTAACAAAGTTACTTAGAGTACATTTGACAAATACATCACACATCACTCAGATGTCCTTATCTCTTCATTCCTCTTTACCAGGGCTACACTCACTGCACCATCATCACTGTCCAGCTTACAGGACCTTTCATTCAATATAAAAGTCATGTGATTTAGTCCGCCCTATCACTAACAGTCGCGCCAGCCAGCAATCTCCAGCCACGTCCGAGTCAGTGGGTTGCACTAACGAGACAGCAGTGAGACCGGCGTTGAATGATCGATCAGACCAACAGGTAAGTCGAACCTGGCGAGGTCGCCAGGTCGATATGTCCATTCAACCTCCCGATGATCTGAGCGACTCTATCTCCGCCCCTCTTCCGTGCGCTCCACAACCCCATAAATCTCAAACCAATTGGATTCTTTCCATGATCGGACTGTAAAAGTGCCGAAGCACTATGTGTTAAAAGTCCGTTTTATGTGCAATGTGTCCTGTATCCTAACCTTTGATTCTTTCTTCAAGTCACTCCCTGACATACTGACCACATAGCATTCCAATACATACACTGATCCCTTCTTTCGTCATGAACCACTCTGACTTTAAACTTCTGCCCATTGCAGGATGAACCAGACAGCATTCTGCGATACCGCATGAGCAGAGCTGTTCACCTTTGCGTCCACAGGAGCATCCATGCTTAACCAGAGCTTATGCACTCTCAGCTGTCTCAGGGTCATACACACCAGGTCAGCGGATACCCATGGCTGAGATCTAACCTGCTCTACACTGTCTAGCCTCGTGTCGTCACTGATCGGGAATCCTCTGTCTGTCTTCAACCTACCGACCTATATCCAGACATCTGACGATCATGCGTTTCTGGATCGTTAACCAGCGATGTTGATTACGATACGACTACTGATTCGATAGAGTTGACAGATACTGAGTCGAGTCTTGTAAGTCTACCAACTGATTTATACGCTCAGTTCCAAAGACGACATTCTATTCTTATCTCCTGCGTGAATCGAGATCATTCCTCCGATTCCATGAATCGTCAACCGCAGCCTTCGATTCCGTTCATCATCACAACATCGAGTGCTCTCCGAGGAAGATGCCATCATCCGAGGTAACGCAGCTGCTCCTCCCAAAGCCCATACTATACTGGCGGCTTGGGCGTAATTCTCATCGCCGTCTCACCAGCCGTAAGCTACTCATCATACCAGTGAATATACATCAAACAAAAATGGTAAACAGGCATAAACTGTCCCTGGCCAACATTCAGATCATCTCCATACCTATCATGCTTTCTTTACTGCTCTGAGTCCCATGTTTTTGTGGGATGATGCTATCATAGGGATATGACGCCTACGCTATCCATGTACTACTATAATCGAGCTTTTAATGACAACAATCGTATCTCCGCATCTTCATAAGACCAGACGATGCTATATCCCGAGGCGCATATTCGTGGACTAGTAGCCCGCACAATGGCGTGCATCCACAGGGACGCAGCTTGTAGACCGACAGTGCCATGGTACTCAACCCTTTTATTGAAATACTTCTCCAAGCCCAGATGATGTCAAGTTTGCTTAAATTAACTGTGGGTTACCTTTAATTTACGGTATGTGGAATTATCAGAGATAAGGCGAGTCAATTCATCTTTGACTCGCCTTATCTCTGATAATTCCACATACCGTAAATTAAAGGGTAACCCTACAGTTGAATTTAAGAACAAACTTGACATCATCCTGAAAAGAGGTTTGGGGAAAGGTATTTTAAATAAAAAGGAGTTTGAGTATCTCATGGTGGCTCATCCAGTAGTCCCTGTGATCTACCACCTGCCCAAGGTCCACAAAAGTATAGTGGACCCTCCGGGACGTCCGATTGTGTCGGGGTTAAACTCCCTGTCCAGTAGAGTCACTGAATATATAGATCATTTCCTTCAGGGATATGCGATCACCAATAGATCTTACCTGAAAGATACGGGAGACATGATTGATGTCATTAAAAGCTTGGGCCCCTGTATGAACAACACATGGATGGCTACTGTGGACGCCATGTCCCTATATACCATCATCCCCAAAAACTGGGACTTAGAGCAGTGAAAGATAGGCTAGATAGGGATGATACTATGAATGTTGAACAGGGACAGTTCATCCTTGATTGCCTTGATTTTTGTTTGATGCATAATTATTTTTGGTATGATGGGGCTTATTACTTACAGCTGGTTGGGATCGGCGATGGGGCGAAATTCGCCCCAGTTTCGCCAATATTTTTATGGGCTTTTGGGAGGAGCAACACGTTTACCCTCGGATTGATGTACCTTCTCCGGAGGGCACTCTTTCCCTCTGGAGAAGGTATATCGATGATTGCTTCTTGATTTGGATAGGAGAGGAATCAGGGCTGCAAGGCTTTGTGGATTCATTAAATTGAGGAATGGAATCTCCGATTCACCGGGAGATCAGTAATAAAAAGTGGTCTTTTGGATTTAAGCATAGAAATAGATGGGGAGAGGTTTTTAACCAAAACTCACTTTAAAGAGACCGATGTCAACTCATATATTGACGTTAGTAGTTGTCACTTTCGTCCTTGGCTTTCCAACATCCCTGCTGGACAATTTAAGAGGGTATCCAGAAACTGCATGATCGATCAGGACTTCGATAAACAATGTGCAATATTAAAAACCCGGTTCTTGGAAAAAGGGTATGAAGACAGAAACCTAGAGGACAACATCTCCAAAGTCAGGAGTAACAGGATAGGAGAGAGCACGAGGGAACCTAGACAGAAAGTAGAGAAGGATTTTAGATTCACGCTCATGACCGGCTTTAATGTTAAAGCTGGACCATTGAAACAGATTATTAAAAAGA
This sequence comes from Bufotes viridis, assembly GCA_033119425.1. Lineage (NCBI taxonomy): Eukaryota > Metazoa > Chordata > Amphibia > Anura > Bufonidae > Bufotes > Bufotes viridis. Next base: position 213,178,596 of record CM065594.1, on the reverse strand, counting down.
ACTGGAAAATTTTGAAAATTGATCCAACAATAGGTTCGATTCTTCCATCTCTGCCTGAGGTTGTGTATAGAAAGGCCCCGAACTTGAAGAACAAACTAGTGAGGAGTGCCATCCCACCCACCAACACGAATGGACCCAAGAAGTTGGGACAGTTCACATGGTGCGGTTTCTGCGGTCCATGCAGAAACCGTAATCGTGCGGATCGGAAAATGAACTCTTCTGAAGTGTCATCCCATACTAGTGGGCAGAAGTTTAAAGTCAAAGGGGAGTGTTCATGTGAGAAAGAAGGGATAGTGTATGTATTGGAATGCCCATGTGGGGTTCAATATGTAGGGAGGACTTTGAGAAAATTAAAGGTTAGGATACAAGAACACATTCGCAACATAAAAAAAGGACTTTTAACACATAGTGTTTCGGCGCACTTTAAAGTCCATCATGGAAAGGATCCAATTGGTTTGAAGTTTATGGGGGTTGAGAGAGTGGAGCCGCATTGGAGGGGCGGAGATAGGGTCGCTCAGATCAATCGAAAGGAGGTTGAATGGATATATCGACTTGGCACTTTACAACCTGGCGGCCTCAATGTTGAGTTCGACTTAAAACCTTGTTTGGTCTGATCGATTCATCTTGCCCGATACTATGTTTCATTGCGGTCTCCATTCTCTTGCTCCCATCTGTCTCCCGGCGGTAGTGATGTGAGGTAGCACACACCCACTGAACTTTGAAGAACCCATTGGCTAGGAGATGTGACGTGATTAGTTGGTTAAACGCCCACTGCAGTGATAGGTGGATTAAATCACATGACTTTTATGTGAATGAAAGGTCCTTGTAAGCGGAGTAACAGGATAATAATGATGTTTGAATGAATAGTCCTGGTTTTAAAGTGTGGCGGTACTATAAAGAGAGATAGAGGATAGTATAAGTTGTATCTGGTGTGAATTAACAATGATGTATTTATCGAAATGTATTTTAAGTAACTTTTATTAGTTTTTGTATTATATGATCGTATGTACTAATTAAGGGAACCGTATAAAGAGTGGGGCAACCCCGGTAGTGACGTGTTCCTGCCCCTGATGAAGCTCAGGCCAGCGAAACCCGGGTCGGGCAAATACCGCTGAGACGGTTTTATGACTGTATACACTGCGACTCTGTAAGTGTGATTAAAGGCGCAACAGCTTATTTTACAAAAGGTGGTGCACTATCTTGCTTTTTATTACAGCATATCCGGCAAGGTTTTAATCTTTGTTCCGGCTGTTCAACTGACCCACAGACGTTGGAACCTGCAAGGTCTGAACTTGTTTCCACTTGATGCAGCGCGGTTCCTGAGCATTATAATTGGATTGTCAAAAGTGTTTTTTCCCACAACACAATTTGGAACCTGCAGCAGCGTGGTATCGTATCCCGGACGTGACTGGTACTTTGTATTACTCATTCGCAGGTCAATTCAGACCTGCAGTTTGCAACGCTTTTTGCAGTTTCTGAAACTTAAAAGTTGCGGTTTATTTAGGTTTAGGGGGGCTGCGGGAGCGGCGCTGATGTGGCGCAGGCGGTGCCGGAGGCGGGCGGTGCGGCAGGTGGGATCGCGATCCCCCACTTGCCTCCTTTCTAATGCTAAAGGCAGAAGTCTGATCAGACTATGTAAAGTAAAAAATACAGTACACTATATAGTGTACTTTACTGTATTACATAGACCTTAGACCCACTGAATCTTCAAGAACCAAGTGGGTCTGGGTAAAAAAAAGTAATAAAAATATTAAAAACACATTTATCACTAAATAAAAAAAATAAAATACACTACACATATTAGGTATCGCCGCGTCCGTAAAAACCTGCTCTATAAAAATATCAAATGACCTAACCCCTAAGGTGAACACCATAAAAAAAAAAAAAATGGTGTAAAAAAAGCAATTTTTTTGTCACCTTACATCACAAAAAGTGTAATACCAAGCGATCAAAAAGGCATATGCCTCCCAAAATAGTATCAATCAAACCGCCATCTCATCCCGCAAAAAATGAGCCCCTACATAGGACAATCTCCCCAAAAAATAAAAAAATATGGCTCTCAGACTATGCAGACATTAATACATGTTTTTTTTCCTAAAATTATGTTATTGTGTTAAAGTAAAATAAATAAAAAAAAGTATACACATTATGTATCGCCACGTCCGTAAAATCCTGCTCTATAAAAATATCCCATGATCTAGCCCCTCAGGTAAATACCGTAAATTTTTTTACATAAAAACTGTGTAAAAAAAAAAACATTTTTGTCACCTCACATCACAAAAAGTGTAATAGCAAGCGATCAAAAATTTATATGAACCCCAAAATAGTGCCAATCAATCCATCATCTCATCCTGCAAAAAATGATACCCTACATAGGACAATAGCCCAAAAAAATGAAAAAAATATGGCTCTCAGACTACGGAGACATTAAAACATGAATTGTTTTTGTTTCAAAAATTATATTATTGTGTAAAACTTAAATAAATAAATAAAAAGTATACATATTAAGTATCGCCACGTCCGTAACAACCTGCTCTATAAAATTAACACATGAATGACCTAACCCCTTAGGTGAACACAGCCAAAATAAATAAATACGGTGTCAAAAGCCATTTTTGTCACCTTACATCACAAAAAGTGTAATAGCAAGCGACCAAAATGTTATATGCCCCCCAAGATAGTGCCAATCAAACCGCCATCTCATCCCGCAAAAAATGAGCCCTTATATAAGACTGTCGCCCAAAAAAATAAAATAAAATTATATGGCTTTCAGAATGTGGAGACACTAAAAAATAATTTTTTTTTCAAAAATGCTTTAGTATGTAAAACTGAAACAAAAATTCACAAAAAGTATTCATATTTGTATTGCCGCGTCCATAACAACCTGCTCTATAGAAATAGCACACGATCTAACCTGTCAGATCATCTATGTAAATAACAAAAAATAAAAACGATCCCAAAACAGCAATTTTTTTTCAAATTTTCCATTTTAATCCATTTTTCCAGTAACAAAGCAAGGGTTAACAGCCAAACAAAACTCATTATTTATTGCCCTGATTCTGTAGTTTGCAGAAACACCCCATATGTGGTCGTAAACTACTGTACGGGCACACGGAAGGGCGTAGAAGGAAGGAAACGCCATATGGTTTTTGGAAGGCAAATTTTGCTGGACTGGTTTTTTGACACCATGTCCCATTTGAAGCCCCCTGATGCACCCCTACAGTGGAAACTCCAAAAAAGTGACTACATCTAAGAAATTACACCTCTCAAGGTATTCAAAACTGATTTAACAAACTTTGTTAACCCTTTGGGTGTTCCACAAGAGTTATTGGCAAATGGAGGTGAAATTTCTGAATTTCTTTTTTGTTTCCCTTGCCTCAAAAAAAGTGTAATGTAGAGCAACCAAAAATCATATTTACCCTAAAATAGTACCAACAAAACTGCCACCTTATCTCGTAGTTTCCAAAATTGGGTCACTTTTTTGGAGTTTCTATTCTAGGGTTGCATCAGGGGGGCTTCAAATGGGACATAGTGTCAAATAACCAGTCCAGCAAAATCTGCCTTCCAAAAACCATATGGCGTTCCTTTTCTTCTGAGCCCTGCCGTTTGGCCATACAGTAGTTTATGACCACATATGGGGTGTTTCTGCAAACTACAGAATCAGGGCAATAAATATAGAGTTTTGTTTGGCTGTTAACCCTTACTTTATTACTGGAAAAAATGGATTAAAATGGAAAATTTGCCAAAAAATCAAAAATCTAAAATTTTATCTCCATTTGCCATTAACTCTTGTGGAACACCTAAAGAGTTAACAAAGTTTGTAAAATCAGTTTTGAATACTTTGAGGGGTGTACTTTCTTAGATGGAGTCAGTTTTACAGAGTTTCTCCTCTAGGGGGGCTTCAAATGGGACATAGTGTCTAAGGGTACGTTCATACGACGATATTAATGTCGCGCGACAAATAGGGCACAACTTCACTGCAACATTTGTCGCTCGACATTTTGTCGCACCATTGTCACGCAACAATTTTTTAATAGGAGTCTATGGTGTCTTGAATGGATTTTTCTGCGACTGTCGCAGTCGCAGCATGTTGCAATGCGACACCATAGACTCCCATTATAAAAATTGTCGCGCAACAAATGTCGTCGTGTGAACGTACCCTATAAACTAGTCCGGCAAAATCTGCCTTCCAAAAACCACATGGCGCTCCTTTCCCTCTACGCCCTGCCGTGTGCCCGTACAGTAGTTTACGACCACACATGTGGTATTTCTATAAACGACAGAATCATGGCAATAAATATTGAGTTTTGTTTGGCTATTAACCCTTGCCTGGTGACTTGAAAAAATGAATTAAAATGGAAAATTTTCCAAAAAATCGAAATTCTGAAATTTTATCTCTATTTTTCATTAACAACATTTCTAAAATCAGTTTTGAATACCTTGAGGGGTGTAGTTTCTAGAATGGGGTCATTTTTGGGTGGTTTCTATTATGTAAGCCTCACAAAGTGACTTCAAACCTGAACTGGTCCCTAAAGGCCTCTTTCACACAGGCGTCACGTTTGAAGCCCGGATAAGAGGCGGGTGTGTTGCGGAAAAATGCGCGATTTTTATAACCATGTTATAAGGGAAAATAATAATGATCGGGTCCCGTCTCTTAGCAACCATGCGGGAAAATCGCACTGCATCCGCACTTGATTGCGGATGCTTGCGATTTTCCCGCAGCCCCATTCACTTCTATGGGGCCTGCGTTGCGTGAAAAACGCACAATATAGAGCATGCTGTGATTTTCACGCAACGCAGAAGTGATGCGTGAAAATCACCGCTCATGTGCAAAGCCCCATAGAAATGAATGGGTCCGGATTCAGTGCGGGTGCAATGCGTCCACCTCATGCATTGCACCTGCGCGGAAATCACGCCCGTGTGAAAGGGGCCAAAAAGTGGGTTTTTGAAAATTTCTGAAAATTTTCAAGATTTGCTTCTAAACTTCTAAGCCTTTTAACTTCCCCAAAAAATAAAATGGCATTCCCAAAATGATCCACACATGAAGTAGACATATGGGGAATGTAAATTAATAACTATTTTTGGCAGTATTACTATGTATTATAGAAATAGAGAAATTTAAACTTGGAAAATTGCTAATTTTTCAACATTTTTTGTAAATTTTGTATTTTTTTATAAGTAAAAATACATTTTTTTTTTTACTCCATTTTACCGGTGTCATGAAGTACAGTATGTGAGGAAAAATCTATCTCAGAATGGCCTGGATAAGTAAAAGTGTTTTAAAGTTATCACCACATAAAGTGACAATGGTCAAATATGCAAAAAATAGCCTGGTCCTTAAGGTGTAATATGGCCGTGTCCTTAAGGGGTTAATCCTTGTGAAACATGTAAAGGGTTAACAGTGTTTGTAAAATCAGTTTTAAATAACTTGAGGGGTTTAGTTTCTAAAATTGCGTCATTTGTAAGCCAAGAAAGTGACTTCATAATTCAATTGGTCCTTAAAAAAGTGGATTTTGGAAATTTCCTTTAAAATTCAAAAACTTGCTTCTAAAAATCTAAGCCTTCTAATGTCCTAAAAAAATAAAATGACATTCACAAAATGATGCAGACATAAAGTAGACGTATGGGGAAGTTAATTAATAACTATGAGGTGTCACCATCCATCTTAAAAGCAGAGAAATTCAAATGTAGAACATTTTGGATTTATTTTAATAAATAAAGGTACAACATATCCATTCACATTTACCACTGTCATAAAGTACAATGTGTCACGAGAAAACTGGCTTGGATAAGTAAAAGTGCTCCAGAGTTATTACCACATAAAATGACAAATGTCAGATTTGCAAAAATAGGCCTGGTCAGGAAGGGGAAAAATGCCTGTGACCTGAAGGTGTTAAACCTGCATTGAAAAAAACTCATACATTATTTGTTTAGTTTTCAATGTAGTTGCTATTTTTGCAGGTGAATCACATTTACGGTATTTAGCTTATTTGACCGCTCTAAAAACTACGGTAGAAGGTTTTACCAATGTTTGCTATGTGTGTTTATGTGTTTTTTTTAACCACAGCATCTAAATACACCCTAAAGAGAGAACTCAGGGATTGGCCCCTCAGGTTATGCTTAGGGATGCTCAACCTGCGGCCCTCCAGCTGTTGAAAAACTACAACTCCCAGCATGCACTGAAAGCCTACATCTATCAGCCTACAGCCGAGCATGATGGGAGTTGTAGTTTTCCAACAGCTGGAGGGCCGCAGGTTGAGCATCCGGCAGATATATATATTAGGGCTGAAACGATTACTCGATTTAATCGAGTAATTCAACACAAAAAAATCCTCGATGCAATTTTTTTGCATCGAGGATTCGCTTGTGTCATGTGACCATGGAGCGGGAGGGCAGCACTTGCTATTACTCCCCCTCCGTGGTCACCCGTCAGGTCATAGTGCACGTAAGCACGCCCTATGACCCAACACTGTGCAGAGCGGCTGGCAGCAGAGGAGGCGGGGCGCACAGGGGGAGAAGGAGTCGCTCTCTCCCTCCCCTGTGCTGCGCTGCCAGTGAGGAGAGACGGGGGGGGGGGGGCGAAGGAGGGGCGGGCGCACTGCGCCACCAATGACAGGACCTTACATGGTCCGGCCTTACTAACTAGCAGCTAGCGGCGCCCGGGATGTCCCCGCACTTACAATTACCCCCGGGCGCCGCTCCGTTCTCCCCACTGTGGGTCAGTTACAGTTTCGTGCTCCATGTGCCAACTACTAATATCGGACCAATGGGGAGGAGACATCACCTTCTCTGTGGGCGTTTCTTCTCCCTGCGCTGTCCAATCGCAGCAGAGAACGTCACAGTGCAGGGAGAAGGAACGCCCACAGAGCTGATGTCTCCTCCCTATTGCTCCGATATTAGTAATTAGCATATGGAGCAGGAGACGGTAACTGGCACACAGTGGGGAGAGCGGCGCCCAGGGATAATTGGAAGTGTTTCACTTTCACTCCCGTTTGTTCAGCCTTCTCTCCTTTAATTTGCTGTAACACGTGGATCGCCCGACCGTAGTTCCAAAGTCCAGGCTTCCTTGTTCATTCAGCGTATAAATCGTTCCGCGGGGCATATACTTGAGAATTGGTGTTCTCTGTATTAGTGCACTATTCAGGGGTCCGACCAGACGCGTTTCGGGGCTTTGGTCCCCTTCTTCAGTGGTCAACGATTTATACGCTGAATGAACAAGGAAGCCTGGACTTTGGAACTACGGTCGGGCGATCCACGTGTTACAGCAAATTAAAGGAGAGAAGGCTGAACAAACGGGAGTGAAAGTAAAACACCTCCTGAAAGCCGAACCTCAATACCGGGGGTAAGAGCGTTCCTGTATCAGCCGGCAGACTCAGGTAGGAGAGACACGTGTCTAATTGTTTTGCAGCGGGACGCCGCTGATGTGGAATATAGCGGGACGTCGCTAATACAACCTGCAGGATTGAATGGTGAGACTCTGAGGATTTTAGTTATATAAGCTGGACTTCAAATAAGGACTGTTAAATATGAACACTGGACAATCAATTATCATTATCATTAACTAACAAATGGTGTTATTGGATTGATTTTAGAGGGACATTGAGACTACAATTAATTATCATCACTATTAACCAAAAACGGTGGCATTGGATCAATTAAGGAGGCACTGGATATATATTGCGTTTTTGCACAGTTGGATTTGTTCATTTGCACATGCACGCTATTTGCACAACTATTGCTGGACTGCACAATTGTGGATGTAGTTTTCGTTTAGTGTCATTTTAGGAGAATATTTCACTATTAATAGTATTGTTCATAACAGACAGACTATTGGAGGAGTTATATCTATAGGTCCTGCGAATATCTAGTGGAGAACATGTTGGATTGATGGTCAATAGAGAACTGGAGACAAATCCCTGGTTTATTTCTGCTGGAGACTAATGTGTATATAATTTGGTTTTAATAATAAAAACTTTCGATATTGTCATTTTATCAATTCACTATTTTTCTCAATATCCTTGGAGTGCCCAGTATATTGTTATATTTTTGATACTCTTTTTGTGGTGGTAAGGGTGTATCCACCATACTGAGAGCACCCGATTTGTTTTTCTGTGAATCCTGTGCGTCACTTTTACTGTTACAATCTGAAATTATCCAGTCAGTGCTGCCAGTGTCAGACTGTGCAGGGACACATAATTGGATCCTCTTTTGCCCTGGGCGCCTCCTGGGAGGTTGCAGGATATGGGCTGAGCGCTGCGATTAGCCAGCGCTCTGGCCTGGGAGAAGGAGATGCCCAGGGCAAAAGAGGATGTCTCCTCCCACAGCAAAATTAGCAGCAGCACGTGCGCCGGTATCGGGGGCTACAGCGGACGAACGGAGCCGGACCCAGGGATAATAGTAAGTGCAGGGACATCCCTGGGTGCCGCTCTCCATGTACATAGCAGCGGGGGCGGGCGCACTGGCCAGCAATGCCGAGTACCGTTTCATTCATAAATGCAGGCAGAAGACACAGGCTGCCGGCACCTGCCTGTGACCCAGCACTGCGATCTGCGGCAATTAACCCCTCAGGTGTGTCCATGAGGGCGCACCACCCGGGCGCAGCAAGAGGAGAGGGGCTGACAGGGGGGAAGAGAATGACAAGAGGGGGAGGGAATGACATGGGGGGTGGAGAGAATGACAAGAAGGGGAGAGAGAATGATTGGGGGGGGGGGGAGAATGACAAGAGGCGGATAGAGAATGACATTGGGGGGAAGAGAATGACAAGTGGGGGAGAGAGAAAACTGGTGTTAGTTAAAGGGGTTCTGCAGTTTATTTAAACTGATGATCTACCCTCTTGATAGGTCATCAGCATCTGATCGGCGGGGGTCCGATCAGCTGTTTTGAGAAGGCAGCAGCGCTGGCAGTAGAGCCTCGGCCTTCCCGCTGTTTATCGCAGGCGCAGTGACGTCACGACTAGTATCACTGGCCTTGGCAGGGTTATGCTCTGTTCACTTGAATGAAGCTTATCTGCACCCAGGCCAGTGATATTAGCGCGCGCGCGTTCACAGAGAAGCGAGTCTCGGCAGTTAGGCTACAGCCTGCCAGCGATGATCCATCGCTGGCAGGCTGTAGATGCGAATTATATCGCATCAAACAGCTATATCAGACGCTGTTTTGTGAACAGCGTCTGATATAGCTGCTACCTGGTCCTCTGGTGGTCCCATTTGCTGGGATCGACCACCAGAGGACCAGGTAACACTGTAAAGTTGCACCAAACACTACACTAACCCCCCACCCCCTCACCTATTAACCCCTTGATCACCCCATCTAGACCCCCTGATCACCCCCCTGTCATTGATCACACCCCTTGTAAGGCTCCATTCAGACGTCCATATGTGTTTTGCGGATCCCTAAAATGCCAGGGCAGTATAAATACCCCACATGTGACCCCATTTTGGAAAGAAGACACCCCAAGGTATTCGCTGAGGGCATAATGAGTCCATGAAAAATTAAACTTTTGTCAAAAGTTAGCGGAAAGGAGACTTTGTGAGAAAAACAATAAAAAATCAATTTCCACTAACTTGTGCCAAAAAAAATCTTCTATGAACTCGCCATGCCCCTCATGGAATACCTTGGGGTGTCTTCTTTCCAAAATGGGGTCACATGTGGGGTATTTCTACTGCCCTGGCATTTTAGGGGCCCTAAAGCGTGAGAAGAAAAATGCGTAAAAATGCCCTCCTAAAAGGTACTCATTGGAATTTGGGCCCCTTTGCGCATCTTGGCTGCAAAAAGTGTCACTCATGTGGTATCGCCGTACTCAGGAGAAGTAGGGCAATGTGTTTTGGGGTGTATTTTTACATATACCCATGCTGGGTGAGAGAAATATCTCTGTAAATTGACAACTTTGAATAAAAAATGTAAAAGTTGGCGTTTACAGCAATATTTCTCACACGCAGCATGGGTATATGTAAAAATACACCCAAAACACATTGCCCTACTTCTCCTGAGTACGGCGATACCACATGAGTGACACTTTTTGCAGCCTGGATGCGCAAAGGGCCCTAAAACCAATGAGTACCTTTAGGATTTCACAGGGCATTTTTATGCATTTGGATTCTCACGCTTTAGGGCCCCTAAAATGCCAGGTGAGTATAAATACCCCACAAGTGACCCCATTTTGGAAAGAAGACACCCCAAGGTATTCCGTGAGGGGCATGGCGAGTCCACAGAATTTTTATTTTTGGCACAAGTTAGCGGAAATTGATATATATATTTTTTTATTTTGTTTTTACAAAGTCTCATATTCCACTAACTTGTGACAAAAATAAAATTTTACATGAACTCGCCATACCCTCACGGAATACCTTAGGGTGTCTTCTTTCCAAAATGGGGTCACATGTGGGGTATTTATACTGTCCTGGCATTTTAGGGGCCCCTAAAGCGTGAGAAGAAGTCTGGAATCCAAATGCATAAAATGCTGTGTGAAATCCTAAAGGTACTCATTAGTTTTAGGGCCCCTTTCGCACCCAGGCTGCAAAAAGTGGCACACATGTGGTATCGCCGTACTCAGGAGAAGTAGGGCAATGTGTTTTGGGGTGTATTTTTATATATACCCATACTTTGTGTGAAAAATATCTCTGTAAACGACAACTTTTAAAAAATGTTATACAAAGTTGACATTTTACAGAGATATTTCTCTCACCCAACATGGGTATATGTAAAATACACCCCAAAACACATTGCCCTACTTCTCCTGAGTACGGCGATACCACATGAGTGACACTTTTTGCAGCCTGGGTGCATAAGGGCCCAAATTCCAACGAGTACCTTTAGGTTTTACATGGCGGCTCACAATTTAGCCCGCCCAAAATGCCAGAACAGTAAACACACCCACAAATGACCCCATTTCGGAAAGTAGACACCCCAAGGTATTCACTGAGGGGCATAGTGAGTCCGTCTGAGATTTTTTTTTTTTGCCAGAAGTTATCAGAAATTGAAACTTTTTTTTTTTCTCTCAGAAAGTGTCATTTTCCGCTAACTTGTGAAAAAATGAAATGATACATGAACTCACCATGCCCCTCTGCGAATACTTTGGGGTGTCTTCTTTCTAAAATGGTGTCATTTGGGGGTATTTATACTATCCTGACATTCTAGCACCTGAAGAAACATGACAGGTGCTCAGAAAGTCAGAGCTGCTTCAAAATGCCGAAATTCACTTTTTGCACCATAGTTTGTAAACGCTATAACTTTTACCCAAACCAATAAATATACACTTATTGGACTTTTTTTTATCAAAGACATGTAGAACAATAAATTTAGAGAAAAATTTATATAGAAATGTAGTTTTTTAAAAAAAAAAATTTACAACAGAAAGTGAAAAATGTCATTTTTTTGCAAAAATGTCGTTAAATTTGTATTAATGGCAAAAAAAGTAAAAATGTCAGCAACAATGAAATAGCACCAAATGAAAGCTCTATTAGTGAGAAGAAAAGGAGGTAAAATTCATTTGGGTGGTAAGTTGCATGACGGAGCAATAAACGGTGAAATTAGCGTAGTGCGGAATTGTAAAAAGTGGCCTGATCATTAAGGGTGTTTAAGCTAGGGGGGCTGAAGCGGTTAATATGGCAGATCATATGGGTGGGGCATTGTGATGTCACATGGGGGGGGCAAACTTTTCTTTTGCCTAGGGCGGCAAAAATCCTTGCCTCAGTACAGGGCTAATCGTGGTCTATCGAAGACCCGACAGCTCCTGCGCTCCCCCGGCCCCGGCGGTCACATGACCATCGGGCTGGGACAGGAAGAGGCATATCGCTTGCTTATTTGTATACACAGTGCTCGTTGATCTAGAAGGCAGGGACACCCAGGAACGGTCCTTGCCTTCTGTTTGGGGTGCCCTGCTGTCACTGACAGTGGGCCCCCCGCTCGGCAGCTGCACGATTAGCGTGCAGCTGCCATCTCTGAATGGAGATTCCAGAACGTCCATTCAAAGATAAACTGACCGCCCAAGGACGTTTGTAGTCATTGGGCGGTCGGGAACTGGTTAAAGGCTATGTACAGTTTTTGAGTCAATTTTTTTAATGATTGCATTTAACTTATTTTTGGCTAAAAATCATATTTTCAATTGACCTTTATTAAAATATTGAGCTGTTCAGTCACAAAGGGTTTACTGTTTTTCTAAGGCCTCTTGGACATGAACGTGTTTTTTTTCCGTTAACGTTCCGTTTTTTGCTTTCCGTATACCGTTTTTTGCTTTCAATGGATCCCCCATAAAACGGAAGGTACTCTGTATGCCTTCAGTTTCCGTTTTTCCATTCCGTTCAAAGGTAGAACATGTCCTATTATTGTCCACATGATGGACAAGGATAATACTGTTCTATCAGGGGCCAGCTGTTCAGTTCCACAAAATACGGAATGCACATGAACGTCATCCATATTTTTTGCGGATCCGTTTTTTTGCGGACCACAAAATACTGAAAAAGCTATACGGTCCTGTGCAAGAGGCCTAACTGTGTGACTGGTACTTTCACTTTGTGCCGTCATCTAATTACCCTTATTTCTAAACTACTGAGAGGTCATAAACATTTATGTTTAGCCACATTCTTATCAGTAACGCTGGGTTCACACTTGAGCGTATTTGATACGCGCGTTTTTGTCCCGCGTATCACAGCGCGTTTTTGAAAATAGGAAACGTGCGTTGTACGCGCGTTCGTGTGATTGACCACTCTGGCGTCAATCACAGTACGTGCGACAAAACGCCCCAAAGAAGCTCCTGTACTTCTTTGGGCGTAGGGCGTTTTACAGTGCGTTCGTGCGTGCTGTAAAACGCTCAGGTGAGAACCAAAAAAAAAAAAATTGCCCCCAAAGTTGTACATAGCCTTTAAGGATGCATGCACAAAAAGTTTTTTTTTTTTTGGCGCATCAGATCCACATTTTGTGTGGGTTAGATGTGGACCCATTCATTTCAATACAGTCACAAAAGATGCAGACAGCACTACGTGTATTGTCCGCCCCTGTTTGTCCATTTCTGTTACCCACAAAACTATAGAACATGTCCTATTCTGGGCCGTATTAGTTCTATTTGGGTCAGAGGTTCCATAAAATGCAGAACGCACACGGACGGTGTCCCTGTTTTGTGGATAGCAGTCCGCAATTTACTGGCACTGGCCGTGTGCCCTCAGTGCTGCGGATGCAGATCCATTGACTTGAATGGGATCTGAAAGCCCACGGAAGCGCTTCATAGTGTTTCCGTGGGCTTTGGATCAATGCCTCCGCTCCACAAAATATAGGATATGTCCTATATTTTGCCGTATCTTGCGGATTGCGGACCCATTCATGTCAGTTGGTCTCCATCCTCAGCATGGGGTGCACATGGCCAGTGCCTGTATATTGCAGACCTGCCGTTTGCGCTCCGCAATATGGCATGGAACCCTTACGGTCATGGGCATACAGCACGCTCTGTAGAAGGACACTGTATGAAGAACCACCCCATGCAACGTTGCAGGGTGACTCTGTGAGTGACTCTGAGCATTGCATTCAACCCTATAAAGCAGTGCTTGAAGGCTTGGGGTCATCTGGGTTAGTTACTAGGTTTTAGAAGAAACGTCAGTACATAAATAAAAGTATACGTGATTGTCTGCGAATACTGGCGTGGTTCTGATGAGAACCAGCTGTGCGGTCCTGATTTGTGCTGAGCTTTTCTTGCCCTGTTTATGAACTTCTCATGTTCGGCTATTGTGAGCCCTGTCTTTTTGTTCTCCCTTGGCAGTTTTTTTTATTCTTTGTTATTAATTGAAAACATTTCATGTATATAAAAAAAAAACGTATTAGACGACTGTCATCTGTGGGAGTCATATATATGCTGGGATTCATCTGCCCCTGAGCTCTTCATCCTTGTAGGAAACAGCAAGTTGTGGCAGCCATGTTCAGCATCTGAGGAGCCATGGAGCTCTGGTCTCCTGCCACCTCTCAGACAGTAAATGGGTTGTCGAGTGAAGAACCTCGCTGATCACCCAATGCTGCTATTTAGATGCTTACTGGATCCCCATTGGTCTCTGCTTCTTACCACAGAAAACTGTAGGGGATACCTGCTTAGCCAGTGACTGGGGGGCCATCTGTGCCCTCCTCACAGCCGGTCAGTGGAAGTTTTTGGGGATATATTTAGTGATAGAATGTGGTATTTGGCTCAGTTGGAGTGGTATAACGTGCAACAATATGGTATGGCTGGCCGTGCCTACTTGTGTTGGTCCTGCCTTCCATCAATTTGGGCAAAACAGGGCCAATTGTAGTATTTTTTCCAGGGCCACTTTAAGTTCCCAGTCCACCCCTGTCGTCAGTATCTTATCAATAGGGGTCTGACACCCCTGCCGATCAGCTGTCTGAGAAGGCACCGGCACTCATGTGAATGGCCATCTCGCAGCTTAACAAGCACAGCACCGTCTATTGTATGGCGGCTGTGCTTGTTATCCTCATTCACTTGAATAGGACTTAGCTGCGCCTAGGCTATGTAACCCACGAACACGATGGAGCATCGATGCCTTCTCAAACAGTTGATCGACTGTGGTTCCAGGTGTTGGACTCCCACCGATCAGATCATCAAAAAGTGTTGGAAAACACCTTTTAACAGCTTAAAGCATAATGCCGTACTTGTATGGCATTATGCGCCCACAATTGTATGGAGTGGGCTGCTGCGGTGAGCATGCTCCATACGCAGCGGGTCCCGGCTGTATAATACAGCAGACACCTGGCAGCAATGACGGGGAACTGCAATCATAGTAACATAGTACATAAGGCTGAAAAAAGACATCTGTCCATCCAGTTCAGCTTGTCATCCTGCTAGTTGATCCAGAGGAAGGCAAAAAACAACTGTGAGGTAGAAGCCAATTTTCCCCACTTAAGGGGAATAAAAAATTCCGTCCCGACTCCAATCAGACAATCAGAATACCTCCCTGAATCAACGACCTCTCTCTAGTAGCTATAGCCCGTAATATTATTATACTCCAGAAATACATCCAGGCCCCTCTTGAACTCTTTTATTGTACTCACCATCACCACCTCCTCAGGCAGAGAGTTCCATAGTCTCACTG
Source organism: Bufotes viridis (assembly GCA_033119425.1). Lineage (NCBI taxonomy): Eukaryota > Metazoa > Chordata > Amphibia > Anura > Bufonidae > Bufotes > Bufotes viridis. Next base: position 213,163,534 of record CM065594.1, on the reverse strand, counting down.
CTCTTACCGTAAAGAATCCTTTTCTATGTTTGTGTATAAACCTTCTTTCCTCCAGACGCAGAGGATGTCCCCTCGTCACAGTCACAGTCCTGGGGATAAATAGATGATGGGAGAGATCTCTCTACTGACCCCTGATATATTTATACATAGTTATTAGATCCCCCCTCAGTTGTCTTTATTCTAAAGTGAATAATCTTAAAGGGTTATTCCCATCTTAATGATCACTGTTAAATCTGTTCATGATTACGGCCACCGCTCTTCTCCGGAATCGTGGTGGCCGCGCTTGCGCAGACGTCTTTTTTTCTCCCGGCCGGGCCGCGCGCAGTCCCGAAAGCGCACGCCGACACCGCGCATGCGCTATGGTGACTTCTTTCTGGCCAGTATAGTATACTTGCCAGGAAGAAGTCACCAGGACGCATGCGCGGCGGCGTGGGCGTTCAGTCCAGCGTGCGGCCCGGCCTAGGGTTGGGCGATATCAAAAATATTGCCACGATAACGATATTAAGAAATTTATCGCGATAACGATATATATCACGATAAATGCCCATTTAGAAGAAAAAAAAACACTTGGAGACATTATACTGTATGGGGGCGGCCACAAGGAGACGTTATACTGTATGAGGGGCAGCGACAAGGAGACGTTATACTGTATGGGGGTGGTCACAAGGAGACGTTATACTGTATGGGGGTGGTCACAAGGAGACGTTATACTGTATGGGGGTGGCCACAAGGAGACGTTCTACTGTATGGGGCAGATGCAAGGAGACGTTATACTGTATGGGGGCAGCCACGAGGAGACATTATACTGTATGGGGGCAGCCACGAGGAGACATTATACTGTATGGGGGCAGCCACAAGGAGACGTTATACTGTATGGGGGCAGCCACAAGGAGACGTTATACTGTATGGGGCAGATGCAAGGAGACGTTCTACTGTATGGGGCAGATGCAAGGAGACGTTCTACTGTATGGGGCAGATGCAAGGAGACATTATACTGTAGGGGGCAGATGCAAGGAGACGTTATACTGTATGGGGCAGCCGCAAGGAGACGTTATCCTGTATGGGGGCGGCCACAAGGAGACGTTATACTGTATGGGGCAGCCACAAGGAGACGTTATACTGTATGGGGCAGCCACAAGAAGACGTTATACTGTATGGGGGCAGCCACGAGGAGACATTATAATGAATAGGGGAAGCCATAAGATGACATTATACTGAATGGGGGCACATGCATGAAGACGTTATACTGTATGGGAGCAGCCACAAGGTGACATTATAACCCCTTTCCCAAATCAGTATAATGTCTCCTTGTCGCCCCATACAGTATACAGTAATGTCTCCTTATTGCTCCAGTATAGAGGCCACAGGGACACATTATAGTGGGGGCTTCTACTGCTGGGCTTCCTGACAGGTATATTCCCCATCACCTTCTAGTGTGTAGAGAAGCCCTGTGCAGCAGGGGCTACAGCTGGGGCCTAGGAGGAGAGGGCCACTATCTTTTACCTGCTTCTCCTCTCCCTCCTTGGACAGTGGCAGGCCAGGATCTGGAGAACTCCCTGAGAGAGACCTGCATGGCCTCCCTCACTTGCTGCTGTCCCTGCACTTCCTGCCTTTGGTGGTGGGCGGGGCTAGGAGCCAGGAGGCAGCGACTGCTGCGGGGAACTTCATGTGCCGATCCCCAGGGTCTCCAGTGCCACCAGCTTTCCCTTCTATGGACTCCAGGATGCGGCTGCAGTATGTAAGGGGCCGTTCTGTGCCCGCAGTTCCCAGGCTTTGTGTCAGTTCGGGGGCGGAGTCATGGCAAGTAGGAGAAAGCAGGAGGCAACCGCTGCGGGGACCAACATTTCCTTTGTGCAGGCGCAGTATATGGACGTTTTAGGAGCGGTCGGCACACGTGCGACCGCTCCTATGACGTCATTAAATACCGCGGTTATTAGGAAACTGATATCGCCATATCGCAGTTTCTTAATACCGCGGTATATCGAAGACACCGGTATATTGCCCAACCCTAGCCCGGCCGGGAGAAGACGTCAATCAAGATGGAGCCCGCCCCCTGCCGAAACCAGGAAGTGGACGGGACATCGGGAGCAGGTAAGTATGAAACGTCGTGATGGGAATACCCCTTTAAGTTTGATAATCTTTCAGGGTACCGTAGTTCCCCCTTTCCAGTTATTACTTTAGTTTCCCTCCTCTGAACCCTCTCTACCTCTGCTATGTCTGCCTTGTTCACAGGAGCCCAGAACTGTACACAGTACTCCATGTGTGGTCTGAGTAGTGATATGTAAAGTGGCAGGACTATGTTCTCATCACGGGCATCTATGCCCCTTTCGATGCAACCCATTATCTTATTGGCCTTGGCGGCAGCTGCCTGCCATTGGTTTTTGGAGCTTAGTTTGCTGTTTATTAAAATTCCTAGATCCTTTTCCATGTCAGTGTTACCAAGTGTTTTACCATTTAGTATGAACGGGTGACTTGCATTATTCCTTCCCAGGTGCATAACCTTACATTTGTCACTTCTCTGCCCAAGCCTCCAATCTATCCAGATCCCTCTGTAGCAGTATACTGTCCTGTTCAGTGTTAATTACTTTACACAGTTTAGTGTCATCGGCAAAAATGTATATTTTACTGTGCAAGCCTTCTCCAAGATAATTAATAAATATATTGAAGAGAATAGGGCCCAAAACTATGACCCCTGAGGTACTCCACTAGTGACAGTGACCCAATCTGAGTGTGTACCGTTAATAACCACCCTCTGTTTTCTGTCACTCAGCCAGTTACTTACCCACTTACAGTCATTTTCTCCCAGTCCGAGCATCCTCATTTTATATACTAACCTTTTATGAGGTACAGTGTCAAATGCTCTGGAGAAGTCCAGATATACAACATCCATTGATTCGCCATTCGCCGCTGTCAAGTCTAGAACTTACCTCCTCATAGAAACAGATAAAATTCGTTTGGCATGACCGATCCCTCATGAAGCCATCATAATATAGCGTTATTTTCTTTTTTTCATTAAGGTACTCCAAGATAGCATCTCTCAGAAAACCTTCAAACAGTTTCCCCACAACAGATGTTAAACTTACCGGCCTATAGTTTCCGGGCTCTGTTTTTGGACCCTTTCTGAATCATGGCGAATTCTGTCACTTAACCCCTCAGATGCTGCATTCATTTAAGTTCCAATCAGTTACCATGACAGCCTGGGGCCTGCTGAGTCCCATTCAACCTAAAAGATCTCTATTACCCTGGGTTCACACCTGAGCGTTTTACAGCGCGTTCAAACGCGCTGTAAAACGCTCAACAGATTAAAACCAATGCATCCCTATGGGAGTGGTTCACACTTGAGCGTTTTACAGCGCGTTTGAACGCGCTGTAAAACGCCCAACGCATAAACAAGTACTTGAGCTTCTTTTGGGGCGTTTGACTCGCGTTTTGTGATTGACACCACAGTAGTCAATCACAAGAACGCGCGTACGAACGCGCGTTTCCTATTTGCAAAAACGCGCAAAAAACGCGCGTCTAAAACGCGCGTTTTTGGAACGCTCAGGTCTGAACCCAGGGTTAGGGTGAATGGGGAAAGGAGTCAAAAGATCCCAAGTTCTAGCTCCCTAAGGGGGCTAATAGCTTTTAAAAGTAAAAAAAAAAATTTAAAGGGAGTCTGTCACCAAAGTTGGACATAATAGACCGCTGACATAGCTTTGTAGCATCACTTTAGATGAATGAAACGGTACCTTTGTTGTCTTCTTCAGAGCTTCACCTGCTTCAAAAACGGACTTTATTGATATGTAAATGAGGCTCGCAAGTGCCCAGGGCGGAGTTGTTCTTTGGAGCCCAGGCTGCTCATCCTCTTTAGTTCTTATCCCGCCCTGTCTCTGTCTCACCGCCCTTCTATTGCCTTTCTTCCTCCTCCTCTGGTAGCGAACTCCTGCGCCTGCGCTCAGCTTTGCCTCGGCGGGCATGCGCACTGCGATGCCCACTGTGGGAACGGCATCAATGTAGCTACTGCAGCATGTCCACCAGCTTACAGCTGGGTTTGCAGCGTCAGCCGGGGAATGCGCAGTAGCTACATTGATGCCGTTCCCACAGTGGGCACGCAGTGCGCATGCCCCGCCGAGGCAAAGCTGAGCGCAGGCGCAGGAGTTCGCAACCAGAGGAGGAGGAAGAAAGGCAATAGAAGGGCGGGCAGAGACAGAGACAGGGGCGGGGATAAGAACTAAAGAGGCCGAGCAGCCTGGGCTCCAAAGAACTTAACTCCGCCCTGGGCACTTGCGAGCCCTCATTTACATATCAATAAAAGTCCGTTTTTGAAGCAGGTGAAGCTCTGAAGAAGACAACAAAGGTACCGTTTCATTCATCTAAAGTGATGCTACAAAGCTATGTCAGCGGTCTATTATGTCCAACTTTGGTGACAGACTCCCTTTAAATCTGAAAATATTTGAACTGTTAATATATTTTAAAAATCCTGCAGTGAACGTCATAACTGGAAAAAAAAAGAAAAACACACGTAAGTTGTACATACTACAAAAATGGTACCAATAAAAACTACATTTGGTTTCCCCAAAAACAAGCCTTCATACAGCCCTGTAGACTGAAATATAAAAAAGTTACCGCAATGCAAAGAAAATTTTGATATATGTATTTGTTTGGTTTGGTATCACCCTAATCGTATTGAGCTGCATGTTTTTAGCGCACAGTGAATGCCGTGATGTCAAAACTAGTTTTGAGCGTATTGAAGCATCTGAAGTGGAATTCGATCCGAAGTTTAGGAAAAACTCAATTTTCAACGAATCCAAATTTCCTGGCGCTTCGGGATAACAAATCGTTTTTTTCCTAAAATGGCGTCTACAAGCGTTACAAAGTAAAAGTAAGAATCCCAGGAACAAGAGATCACCAATAATGCAGTGCAGCCAGCCAGTCATCAGATGGCCATCCCCTGTAATGTCACAACCCTATAAAAATCCTGCCCGGTCTTCACCATTTTACAGTGATCTGAGCATAGGGACAGATGTGCCAAGTGCTAGGGACAATGTTTAACAAAGCTTAAGTTGTATAATTTTGGATAGGGAGACTGCAGGGACAATGTAAGGAGATCATAGGGAGAGTTTTTCTACACTGTAGGGCTGTAAGGAGAGTGCATGGACTATAATCTGAAGCTGATAGGAACCATAGGAGACAGCCCAGTTTGCATAAGTTCCTGCACAAAGCTATCTAACTGAACAGTGTCCACCTTGTTTAACCAGTCCCGGACCGCCATACGCAGGATTGCGTCCTGCGGGCGGCCGGGATCTTCTGAGTGGACGCATCGGCGCGTCCTCTCGCGAGACCCGTGAGTTCCTGTGAACGCGCGTCTGGAGAGTTAAACTACAGCCTGCCAGCGATGATCAATCGCTGGCAGGCTGTAGATGCGATATAAATCGCATCAAACATGTATACCAGACGCTGTTTTGTGAACAGCGTCTGGTATACCTGCTACCTGGTCCTCTGGTGGTCCCATTTGCTGGGATCGACCACCAGAGGACCAGGTAACACAGTAAAGTTGCACCAAACACTACACTAACCCCCCTCACCTATTAACCCCTTGATCACCCCATCTAGACCCCTGATCACCCCCTGTCATTGATCACACCCCTTGTAAGGCTCCATTCAGACGTCCATATGTGTTTTGCGGATCCGTGGATTCACGGATCCGTGGATCCGATCCGCAGATCCTCAAAACACGGACACCGGCAATGTGCTTTCCGCATTTTGCAGATCCGCACTTTGCCAGAACTATATAGAAAATGCTTTTCTTGTCCGCAATTGCGGACAAGAATAGGACATGTTCTATATTTTTGCAGAACGGAAGTGCAGACCCGGAAGCGCGGATCCGTAATTCCGGATCCGAGCGGGACAAAGTCTGTCCCCATAGAAATGAATGGGTCCGCAATTCCGTTCCGCAAACAGAATTTCGGACGTGTGAATGGGGAATAAGGGTCCCTTATCACCACCAGTTAGCTAGCTACTTGTTAGGTAGCTAGCGCCCAGCCCACCGCACCGCAGTCACTGATTTTGGCAGAGATTTTTTCATCCACATTGACCGATGCGAATGAAAAAATCTGTGCCGATCATTTTATTTTTTTTTCAGCGCAGAGGCTGAACGGAAAAAAAAAATCTCATTACCCGTATGCTCAATATAAGGAGAATCGCAGAAACTCCTAATGCTGGCCATACGTGTAATGATTGCGGAGACCCTCAAATGCCGCTAACTTGTGCCAAATTTTTTTTTTTCTGTGAACTCGCCATGCCCCTCACAGAATACCTTGGGGTGTCTTCTTTCCACAATGGGGTCACATGTGGGGTATTTATACTGCCCTGGCATTTTAGGGGTCCTAAAGCGTGAGAATCCAAATGCGTAAAAATGGCCTGTGAAATCCTAAAGGTACTTATTGGTTTTAGAGCCCCTTTGCATCTTGGCTGCAAAAGTGTCACTCATGTGGTATCGCCGTACTCAGGAGAAGTAGGGCAATGTGTTTTGGTGTATTTTTACATATACCCATGCTGGGTGTAGAAATATCTCTGTAAACGACAACTTTTAAAAATTTTATACAAAGTTGACAATTTACAGAGATATTTCTCTCACCCAACATGGGTATATGTAAAATACACCCCAAAACACATTGCCCTACTTCTCCTGAGTACGGCGATACCACATGAGTGACACTTTTTGCAGCCTGGGTGCACAAAGGGGCCCAAATTCCAACGAGTACCTTTAGGTTTTACATGGCGGCTCACAATTAGCCTCGCCCAAAATGCCAGAACAGTAAACACACCCCACAAATGACCCCATTTCGGAAAGTAGACACCCCAAGGTATTCACTGAGGGCATAGTGAGTCCGTCTGAGATTTTTATTTTTTTGCCAGAAGTTATCAGAAATTGAAACTTTTTTTTTTTCTCAGAAAGTGTCATTTTCCGCTAACTTGTGAAAAAATGAAATGATACATGAACTCACCATGCCCCTCCGCGAATACTTTGGGGTGTCTTCTTTCTAAAATGGTGTCGATTTGGGGGTATTTATACTATCCTGGCATTCTAGCACCTGAAGAAACATGACAGGCGCTCAGAGAGTCAGAGCTGCTTCAAAATGCCGAAATTCACTTTTTGCACCATAGTTTGTAAACGCTATAACTTTTACCCAAACCAATAAATATACACTTATTGGACTTTTTTTTATCAAAGACATGTAGAACAATAAATTTAGAGAAAAATTTATATAGAAATGTAGTTTTTTTTTTGAAAAATTTTACAACAGAAAGTGAAAAATGTAATTTTTTTGCAAAAATTTTGGTAATTTTTGATTAATAGCAAAAAAAGTAAAAATGTCAGCAGCAATGAAATACCACCAAATGAAAGCTCTATTAGTGAAAAGAAAAGGAGGTAAAATTAATTTGGGTGGTAAGTTGTATGACGGAGCAATAAACGGTGAAAGTAGTGTAGTGCGGAATTGTAAAAAGTGGCCTGGTCATTAAGGGTGTTTAAGCTAGGGGGGCTGAAGCGGTTAATAGAAAAGCAATTCCATTACTCCTTCATTGTCAAATTGGGGTGAATAAGTAGTGTAATTTAACTGTTAATGGGATGTCCCCCTTGTTAAAGAGGACCTTTCACTGGTCCACAGTTTATGAGTTAAAGCTATTTACATGGAGAGCAGCCCCAGGGATGTCCCTGCACTTACTTGTATCCCTGGGTGCCGCTCCGTTCGTCCTCTGTAGCCTCCGGTATCGTCGCTCCTGCTGCTCTAATTTTGCCTGGGTCGGAGACTTCTTCTTCTGCCCTGGGCGTCTCCTTCTCCCAGGGCTGGAGCACTGGCCAATCGCAGCGCTCAGCTCATAAGCTGTGGACCAGTGAAAGGTCCTCTTTAAATAGATAAGCAGATCTATTACTCCTTGATTCTCAAATCGGGGTGAATAAGTAAAGTACTCTAACTTTTTGGGGTGCCTGCCGTGTTAAATAGATAAGCAATTCCATTAGGCCTTGATTCTCAAATTGGGGTGATTCTCAAATTGCGGTCAGGGTGCCGATGTTCGCACCACGGCCCTGTGTCAACATATGGAGCATCACCATAAAATGACCTGAGAAAAGCATGGAGCTAATGTAGTGGTACAGCTTGATGCATCTCTCAGTGGCCCCCACCCCTTCTCCATTATTCAAGACTCCACCACCTCAGCAGAAGGGGGCTGTGTTTCCTTCCCATCATCTGTTGGTTCTGATGCACTGCCTAACCAGTGCTCCAGACTAAAAACAATGACCAGGAGCCATTGGTTCCTAAACTGAAAAATGTAGTTGCCAAAGTACATTTTTTGCCACTAAATTTAAAATGCATATAATTATAATTTAAAAAAAGAGGAGATGAGACGCAGGTCACAGTAGCGAACCAACTCTACATATAGCAAAATACAGCACCACATATCTCTTACATCCAGTGATATCTCCGGTCATGTAGATGTTCTCTTTTCTCTGTTTGACCCAGACCGCCATTACAAATTCTTTCACCACATCTTGTCTCCACAGAGTTTGTTACATAGACACGTTAGATTTCTCAATATTTCCATCAACCTCCTCATCCTGGTGTCCCGACAATGTTATCCTGCTTCCACTCCCAATACTGTGCCTGTTGTGCTCCCCAATGTCCCAGGTACTATACTGCTGAAAAAATAGTGACCCCAGTAGAAATAATGTCCCTATAGTGTCTACAGCAATTATAAATGTTCCCTAGAGTGCCCCCAGTAATAATAAAACCCTAGATTGTGCTCCAGGTAATGCCTGTATAGTGTCCCCAAAAATAATGTCCCCTAATATGTCCCTGTACTAGAAATTCCCCTACAGTGCCTCCCCAATGGCAATGTCCCCCACACTGCCCCCAAAGTAGTAATTTCCCCCCACACTGCCCCCACAGTAGTAAATTCTCCCCTCACTGCTCCCACATTAATTTCCCCCCTCACTGTCCCCATAGTAGTAATTTGCCTCACACTGCCCCCACAGAGTAATTTTCCCCCACACTGCCCCCACAGTAGTTATCCCCCCCCTCCCTCCACTTAGTAATTTCCACTCACACTGCCTCCACATAGTAATTTCCTCCCACTGCCCCCACAGCGGAGAGGGATGATAAACTCAACTACTATAAGGACATCCTATGTAGTCAGTAGGTCGCTGTCTATGTGCGCCATCACCCATCCTCACGATGATCTGACTGGGGGGACCCTCTGTGCTCATGCTCCACTGCCATTATTGCTGGAGAGGGGGGCAGGAGCACCACCAGCTCCGTGAGCAGTAACTTGAGTCTCCAGTCACTGATGAGCACTTTTATTTACCCGCCCACTGAAGGAGCCAGCCAGCAGCAGCAGGACATGGAGCAGAACCAGCAGGTGGTAGCATACTTGGAGTGCACCCTGCCATCCAAGATCCCCTTAACTACTTGGCAGCCAGACTTGAATTGTGGCCGCAACTGGCTGAGTTTGCCCTGGACGAGCTTTCCTTCCCGTCTGTGGTGTGGCATCAGAGCGGGTGTTTAGTGCAGTGAGGGGCATAGTTACCCCACAGAGAACTCGCCTTTCAACACAAAATGTTGAGAGAATAACCTTTATAAAGATAAATCAGGCCTGGATCAGTCAGGATTTCCACACACCAGTGCCTGATGCATCAGACTAGATCATTCTGGCAGTAATGTTCTGACTGCAGTGTGCTGCCACAACAGAACATTGTGAAAAATGGTCCTTTCTTCTGGCCACGTGATTCAGCCACTATTCTGATTCTGCCACCTGCCTGATGCCACACACCTGCTGCCTCTTCTACTATGGCCACCATCTTGTGCTGTTACTTCCACTGCTGTTGCCCCCCACTCTGTGACTGGGCCACTGTGTTGACTCCTCATGCTGTTGTGACCCTCACCAATCTGTTCAGGGGACACTAGTGTCCCTTTTTGCCTTGTTGACATCTCAGTTTATTTTACCGTTCTCCTGATTCATATCAAAAATGAAAAACACAATGAATGCTAACTTTGGAGCATCTATAACGCCTCTTTCACATGGTCAGTATGTTGCTTCAGGATTTAATCATGATTTTGAAGCCAAAAGCAGGAGTGGGTCTAAAACACAGAAGACATGCAAATATTTCCTTCATGTGTCATCTGTGTTTTGGACCCACTCTTGTTTTTGCCTTACCAATACTGATGGATTACTGACCAAATGCTAACCATGTGAAGGCGGATACTGAAAATACAGGATCCATTTTTTTTGGGTTGTTCTTTTGACGGATCAGAAGAAAGGAAAAATAAACATTGACGTCAACACAAACTTACTGCTGACACCCTTCCCACTCGGTCATGGGGCCACTAATTGTATCAAATGAGGCCACTTTTTCACTGTATAGTAGAATCTTGGGCTACTACATGGTTAAGTACATTACATTATACCTGACAGTAACATTGACCTGTAAGGTGAGTTAATTTGGTCAGTTTATTCCGGCAGTTACTGTCTGGTGAGCTAAAATCAGGAGACAATCCTTCTGGCGGATAAGGTACTACGAAAAAATCTACACCTGTTCTGTGTTTTGGAACCGTGACTGACCAATAATAAGTTAAAAGTGAACTGAGTCTAAAATGCACACATCTATATACTGTATGTGACCTGCCTGTCATTCTGACACACAGTAACTTTTACTACCAGAAAGGACTAGCTATGCATGTTACTGCCCTGCACAGTGATATACACCAAGATACATTCTCCTTGTAGCCCAGGATATAGCTTATTTAATGTGCTTCGTGACAAATGAATTCGGAACGAATACAAAATTTTCAAATAATTCGGTAGTGTTCAATTTGAATTTTTGAAAAATTCGCTTATCTCTAGTGAAAACCCTTAAAACGTTGGCAGAATTGTTGTTTTATTTTTTTTATTTTACCCCACAAAGATTCTTTTTTTCCCGTTTTCCACTACAAGACATGATAAATTAAATGGTGTCATTAACAAATGCATCTTGTCCCACAAAAAATAAGCGTTCATATGGCTATTTGAATTGGAAACTTAAATAGTTATGGCTATTGCAGCGCTCCAGATGGCGACCAAAATGGTCGCCAATGCGACTTTCAATTGCAAAATAGTGACAAGACTTTGAAGTCTTGTCGCCATTTGCGCCTAGACCCTCTGCCGCTTTAAGAAATTTCATCCAGCAGACACATGCTGCTGGGTGTAGATCCACCCGCCCCTCACACCACCCGGCATAGAGGGTGGGCAGGGCTTGGGCTCCCACATCTTGTGCTCCCGCTTCAAGCAATTTCCCGTCTCCCGGCTGTCGCTCGCGTGGTCACCACCCCTTCACGTGTATTCGCTACTGCACGAACAAAGCTTGTTTCTATTAGACGGTTGTGAGTCTCCTCATGTTTCCTGCTCGCTGATTGGCTTGTGAGTATGATGGGCGGAACAAGTGTCGCCTGTGTGTTGTCCTGGGTGGCGTGCACATAGATCCTGAGAAGGGAACTGGCCATGTTATGTACTGGGTGAGTGTTTGCTGACATCCGTGTGCATTGTGCTTTTTTTTTTTTATTATAATTGTATGTATTTTAAATTTGGCGACTAAAAATGTATTTGGCTCCTAAATTTTTCAGGTTAGGAGCCAATGGCTCCTTGATATTTTTTTTAGTCTGGAGCACTATAATAGGGAGAAAAATAAAAATAGGGGTCAATGACTGTCTATCTGACAGCTCATGTATCATGCTGAGCTTCAGGACCAAGAGTAGTGAGGATGCGTTGTGAAACCACTGCTCTTGGCTCGAGGAGATCTCACCCTGCCCCTGCTTACCAGCCGGCAATTCTAGACCGCCTAAAGAATCGTTATACAGTTGAAGTATGTTTTGTGCATTCGTGTCTTGTAGTTTTGGCAATTGATTCACAGAGTAGTGTCCTTAATTTAATCACACAGAACAGAACATTCGCTTTTAGCTGGAGCTCTGTTCACTGTGTCTAATTGTCAACCACATCTGCCCACCACATGTGGCTCTTCTCGAGCGCTGCCACAGGTGAGTCAGACGCAGAGGATTCTGGGTATTGGCATTAAAATGAAAACATTTGGTCCAGTGCTGCTTTCAGAGATAGTGAATTTGCCAAGGACTGTTAATTAACATTAACAACAAGGCAGTTTTTTTTTGTTGTTGTCACAAAGACGGCCGTATATGCATTATTCACAGGTATTGGACTTTGTAAAGCGATCTTTTATAGCTGTTGTTGTAGGCAGTTCCTCATTATAAGTTATTGAGTGGTATTACATCAGTGCTAGAGAAAGTGACTCTTTCCATTTCAGTTTATGTAGTAAAGTGTAAGGTACAGATGTAATATCTTATGTGTTGCCAGGAGTTGTTGGACTTTCCATTCCAAAACCATAGGCATTAATATGGAGTCGGGCTCCTTTTGTGGCTGTATCAGCGTCCACTCTTCTGGAAAGGCTTTGCCTAAGATTTTGGAGCTCGTCTTGGAAATGTGTGCCCATTCAGCCAAAAGAACATTTGTGGGATCAGGCACTGAAGGCCTGGCTTGTAACTGGCATTACAATTCATAAGGTTGTGGTCGGGGCCATACAGGTTTCTCCACATCGAACCACGTCTATATGAACCTCCCCATGTTCACAGGGACCAGTCATACTGGAGGAAGAAAAGGCCTTCCCCAAACTGTTCCCACAAGGTTGGAAGTGACAATTGTCTAAAATGTCTCTGTGTAAAGCATTATCACTGTAAATAAAGGGCCTAGTCCTAACCCTGAAAAACATACCCATACCATTACCCCTTCTTCACTAAATTTAGCAGTAGGCACTGTGGCGTTCTCTCTCTTGGCATTTGCCAGACCCAGATTCATCCATCAGGCTTCCAGATACTTCAGTGGCAGCATGTTACACCTCTCCAGCCAACGCGGGACATTGTGCATGGTGATCTTAGGTTTCTGTGCAGTTGTTCCACAATGGAAACCCATTTCATGAAGCTCCGAATGCACAGTTCTTGCACTGATGTCTCTTCCCGAGGCTGCCTGGAGCTCTGTAATGAGTGAGATGACAGGGGTGGAGGAAACATCAACGTGCGCTTCAGCACTTGGCAGGTCTGCTCTACAACTTTCCATGTTCTACCGCTTCATGCCTGGCGCTTTCACATTACAATATTAGGGCTTACAGTTGATCGGGCAAATCTAGCAAATCAGAAATTTCATGAACTGAATTGGCGGCATCCTTTATAGCAGAGTCCCTTGACTACATCATGCCTCACTGCATGCTAGCCGTAACACCAGACAGAAGGTGAGCCAGCAGGTAGGTACGTATTTTTACAGGTCACTATGACTGGCTCCTATACAACCTTTTTAGTATATTCATATTCAGTTGATATGCTCCTTTGTACCTAATATTTTGCAACATGGTTTTCTTTTTATGTTTGTATTTGTAGAAGAAAAAGCAGGGCTGGACCAGACATGTTATTTTGGATCAGTTTCCATTTCCATTTATAAAAAGGAGCAGGAAGGGAAAACCAAGAAGCTAAATGTGAGAAAGCCCTTACCAGTAGCACCAAACAGGTTTTATTCATGTTTTGCAAGATTCAGAAATGTAACATAACAAAGAATCTCTTCCTACACAATCATCATTATCCTGTTTTGAGAAGAGGCAGATACCGCTCGACTGTCAGGATTTCCAGAACAATAGAGAAATATCCTCTTGTACTTTAGGCCGGTTGTATTGGAATAAGGAACATTTCACTGCCCACCCTGACCCACTTCCAGATTAATTAGGATTCCTTGTTTCTGAGAGCATTTTTTGGCTTGAAACCGATGGAGAGCTGCTGGCAAGAAGAACACAGTAAGACTGGCCTCCTGAGATTAACTGTGATATTGCTGGAAGATATTTTTTACTGAACAAACGCGCTAAGTGCTTTTATATCAGTGTCCTCTGTCCGACTTCACACATCACGTCTTGTATTTCCACCATCATACCTGTGCTGGGGTGACAATGCAGGTGGTATGGGGGAAAAGCCACACGGATTAAGGCTACATGCCCATTTTTTAACCATTTTTGCATCCGTCTGTCTGTTTTTAACGGCCATTAAAAACAAATTAATTCTCCCAACTCATCCTAATAGACCCCTGCTTTCTATTTAGGAATTCATCTATACATACCAAAACTATCTTGGATGGGCCAAAACCTTTAATAAATGTGTTAAAAAAAAAAAAAAAAGGAATTCAATCTGCTTTTATTTTCATTTAAACTCTTGCAGTGTCCTCAGTATACAGAATGCCACCTGGACATCAAATCCCCCACCATAGTGCCCCCAGTATAGTGAATGCCCTCTTAGAGGCCCCTGGTATTATTCATGCCCCCACTAGTGCCCTCCAGTATTATTAATGCCTCATTAGTATCCCCAGTATTATTTATGGCCCCATAAGTGAACTCCAGTATGATTAGTTTTCCCATTAGTGGCCCCTAGTATGATTAATTGCTCCTTACTGCCCTCTGTATTATTAATTCCCTTATTAGTGGCTGCCAGTATAAAGAATATCCTATTCTGCTTGTCTTTAAAAAAAAAAAATTTAACGTGGCCCTTTGATTAAAAAAATGGCTGTGAATAGCCCCATTGACTTTAATTGGTTCTAAAAATGGCTGTGCAAATGTAGCCTAAGGAAATACATACTTGGAAAGATATGAGTTTACTAGCTGGATGACTGGCGTTCAGTTAGTCTGGTGTCTCCTTTCAGCCATTGTGTTGTCTACTGTCTCTCCTTTCCTGTGGATCTCCAGAGGAAGTGACAAGGACAGGAGGGACGGCTCCATTTTGGAAAGAGGCAAGGCAAATACTTATGATAGCATTTCTGGACTGCACTTCATGTCACAAGATGTACACATACTTTTGATTTTTTGTAGTGAGATACTTTGGCAAGGTTATGTATAGGTTATTATATGTTAAAAATAAGGTGTTTTTCCACAAACATCATTGTATACTGATATGATATTAGGTAACTAACTGTCTGATCCTTTGGGCCTGACAGCTGGGATCACCACGAAGCACAGGGTGAAACCCCCAGAGTTAGGCCTCATGCACACGACCGTTGTTTGGGTCCGCGTCCGAGCCGCATATTTCGCGGCTCGGCCGCGGACCCATTAATTTCAATGGGGCCGCAAAAGATGCGGACAGCACTCCGTGTGCTGTCCGCATCCGTTGCTCCGTTCCGTGCCCCCGCAAAAAAAATAGAGCATGTCCTATTCTTGTCCGTTTTGCGGACAAGAATAGGCATTTCTATAATCGGAACGGAACGCGGAACAGCTTCCGTGTTTTGCGGATCCGCGATTTGCGGACCGCAAAACACCAATGGTCGTGTGCATGTAGCCTTAACAGGAGGTAACAGTACAGCATATACGTTTCACCTAACAAAACATATTTTTGATGTAAAGTATTATAAACATCTGAAAAATCTTCATAAACCAGAATGGAGGAAATGTATCATTTTTCTAACTGTTGTAGAAAAGTCACATATTTTAGTGTAACTGCTGATTGTTTTTTTATATTTTACACTTCCCTTTCTACTTTTGAAAAGTGGTATAAAAGTGGCGCAGCTTAAAAAGTCACAAAAGCAGACCAGCAAGGTGGATGGTATAGGAAAAGTGGAGTAGAATTTCTAGACGGTTTAAAGATGTGCCAAAATGATCAAACCTTGTACGACTTTTGATAAATTTGGGTCACCTTCTGCTAAGGCCTCATGCACACGGCCGTTGGTGTTTTGCGGTCCGCAATTTGCAGAACGGAACGCGGCCCATTATAGAGATGCCTATTCTTGTCCGCATAACGGACAAGAATAGGACATGCTCTATTTTTTTTGCGGGGGCACGGAACGGAGCAACGGATGCGGACAGCACACGGAGTGCTGCCTGCATCTTTTGCGGCCCCATTGAAGTGAATGGGTCCGCAGCCGAGCCGCGAAATATGCGGCTCGGACGCGGACCCGAACAACGGCCATGTGCATGAGGCCTAACTCTAAGGCCCCTTTCACAGGGGCGTCATGTTTGACTCCCGGATCAGAGGCGGGTGGGTTGCCGGAAAATGCGCGATTTTTTCCGCGTGAGTGCAAAGCGTTTTAATGCGTTTTGCACGCGCGTAGGAAAAATCAGCATGTGTGGTACCCAGACCCGAACCCGGACTTCATCACTGACGTCCGGTTTCGGGTTGAGTACTCTGTAGATTTTATTATTTTCCCTTATAACATGGTTATTATGGAAAATAATAGCATTCTCAATACAAAATGCTTAGTAAAATGTGGATGGAGGGGTTAAAATAAAAAAATGAACTCACCTTATCCACTTGATCGCGTAGTTGCGATCTCTTCTTCATTCATTAGCTGTCGGCTAAAGGACCTGTGGTGACGTCACTGCATTCATCATGATGATGGACCATGTGATTAGAC
Organism: Bufotes viridis; assembly: GCA_033119425.1. NCBI lineage: Eukaryota > Metazoa > Chordata > Amphibia > Anura > Bufonidae > Bufotes > Bufotes viridis. The sequence continues at coordinate 213,147,085 of CM065594.1, read as the reverse complement.
CATGTGATGTGACGTCACCACAGGTCCTTTAGACGGCAGCTAATGTTCGAAGAAGAGAGAAGAGATCGGCAACTACGTGATCAAGTGGACAAGGTGAGTTTATTTTTTTATTTTTAACCCCTTAATCCACATTTTAATGAGCATTCTGTATTGAGAATGCTATTATTTTCCCTAATAACCATGGTATAAGGGAAAATAATAAAGATCGGGTCCCGTCTCTTAGCAACCTTGCGAGAAAATCGCACTGCATCCGCACTTGCTTGCGGATGCTGCGATTTTCCCACAGCCCCATTTACTTCTATGGGGCCTGTGCTGCGTGAAAAACACACAATATAGAGCATGCTGTGATTTTCACGCAACGCAGAAGTGATGCGTGAAAATCACCGCTCATGTGCATAGCCCCATAGACATGAATAGGTCAGGATTCAGTGCAGGTGCAATGCGTCCACCTCACACATTGCACCCACGTGGAAAACTCGCAAAACGCGGATCCTCCAAAAATACGGATGTTTCCGGATTGGATGCGGACCAAAAATAAGGTCGTTTGAATAGGTCCTAAGGCCTCATGCACACGGCCGTTGTTCGGGTCCGTGTCCGAGCTGCATATTTCGCGGCTTGGCCGCAGACCCATTCACTTCAATGGGGCCGCAAAAGATGCGGACAGCACTCCGTGTGCTGTCCGCATACGTTGCTCTGTTCCGTGCCCCCGCAAAAAAAATATAGCATGTCCTATTCTTGTCCGTTTTGCAGACAAGAATAGGCATTTCTATAATGAGCCGCGTTCCGTTCCGCAAATTGCAGAACGCGGAGCAGCTTCCGTGTTTTGCGGATCTGCGGTTTGCGGACCGCAAAACACCAACGGTCGTGGGTCGTGTGCATGTAGCCTAAGTCAAAGCAAAAGGCACCTAAAAAAATTGCATCTTGATATATTACCTCGGTATGTTCTTTTCACTCAGGTTTCAGCAACTTATATGAATATGTAGGAAATGTTATAAGTAGCTTACTGAACCACCTATGAAATACAGAAGGTATGACTACAGATTCACTAAGTCACTTTTAAAGTATGTGTTCTCTTAACTGCGGGGCTGGAGCCATGGATAAACATGGTGCCCGCGCGCACATGCAGCGGGTGCCATAGCCGGCGGGTCTCCGCTGTTTCAAACAGCAGAGACCTGCGGCTAATGACCGCGAATAGCAATAATGTCGATCGCTGTCATTAAAGCCTTTAGGTGCTGTGATCAAATATCCGTAAGTGTCCTTACCGGCATCCCCTGCGGCCAATGGGGATGCCGGTAATTGAATTTAATACGATGGGTCTCTCTGAAGAGACCCAGGGTATTAGAGCTGCAATTCATATGTTGGCCAGCAGGTGGCAGCCCAACATAAGAAATGAGCAATTCAGCTATTAACATGCTTCTCTATGGAACATGGTAATATTGAAGAAAAAAAAAAATTCTTGTAGCCTCAAATACTGGCTACAAAAACATTAAAAAGTGAACAAAATATATAAAAACGAGACCCAGGGTATTAGAGCTGCAATTCATATGTTGGCCAGCAGGTGGCAGGCCAACATAACAAATGAGCAATTCATCCATTAACATGCTTCTCTATGGACCATGGTAATATTGAAGAAAAAAAATTGAGTCTTGTAGCCTCAAATAGTGGCTACAAAAACAAAAAAAGTTAAAAATATATATATAAAATTTAAATCACCCCCCCCCTTTCCGTAGAATAAAAATTAATAAATGCATAAATAACAAAAAATATAAAAATCATGGGCATCACCGCGTCCGAAAACGCGCATACTATTCAAATATTTTTCCAATAAGGAGAGTGGCCGAACTGAAAAAAGTATAAAAATGGCCAATTTCAAATTTTTTCATCACTTCTCTTACCCAAAAAAATATAATAAAATGTGATTAAAAAGTCACACACACTCCAAATGGTATTAATAAAAACTACAAATTGTCCAGCAAAAAATTAGCCCCCACACAGCTCAGTAGACATAACTATAAGAAAGTTATATAGTGATGTAAAAAAAAAATTTTTAAGTTTTAATTTATTTTTACAGTAATTAGACATACAAAAAAACTATACATATGTGGTATTGTCACTACCAGAGTTTTGAGGAGTTCTTACAGCTCTGTTTCTCCGCCCCTGTGATGAGGTCTTTACTTTCATTTTCACTCCTTTCCCTCTTCCCAGCTGTTCCTTCTCTGATTGATTCCTCTTCCTTTAAATCACCCCTCTTCCTGTTTCACCTTGCGGGTTATATTTCTCATCTTGAGTTGTGTCAGCCGCTGGAGTATCTACACAGCTGTGGTCTCTTTACACTGGACGTGTGTTTTGCTAAAGCAAGCAACATCGGATATTGTCTGCTGAGATTGGATCTGTCTCCACTGCTGCTGCAGCCCCTACAGATAAGTTTGCAGACATTGTTGGTTTTGTTTATTTGCTGACTGGATCCGAGGCGACCCCGGTTCCGTCCATATACCGAGCAGGGAGCCGGTGGCCGTGCCCCCCCCCCCCCCCTTTATCATAGGGGTTTCAGGTCTCACTCAGCCTTAGGTACGTGGGCATGCCTCGACCCACCATCAGGGCATGTGCATAGCAGCGCCGGGAGAGCTCTTAGGGTCTGATAGGGGTTACCTTTTATGCTCCCTACTTTGGGTCCGCTCAGTAGCTTGTGCACTGATTGTACTCCTGTTCGCATATACTCGTGACAGGTATTGTTGTAATCATACTGACCCAGGGAATGAAGGGCACAGGTCAGTTTTGCTGCAAAGGGAACGCCGTAGGGACAAAACCCATAAGTGCAAAAACGAAAAAACCTCCAGTATGCAAGGGGTTAAAGAGGTTTTCCAGGTGTCTAATATTGATGACCTATCCTCAGAATAGGTCATCAATATTTGATTGGAGGGGGTCCGACACCACCATCAATCAGCTCTTTGAAGACGCTGCGGTGTATAGTGGCTGTTCTTGGTATTGCAGCCCAGACCCATTCACTTGAACAGGACCGGACTGAGTTTCAACTAGGCCATGTGACTGATGAACATGACATCAGTATCACTGCCTCTTCAAACAGCTGATCGCGCGGTGCCAGGGGTTGGACTCACACTGATCTGAAATTGATGACCTATCCTGAGGATAGGCTATCAGTATTAAGCCTCCTGCACACGTTTATGTTCCATTTTTTGCGTACCGTATACGGAACCATTCATTTCATTGGATCCGCATAAAAAATAAAAAGTACTTTGTATGCCTTCCGTTTCCATATTTCCGTTTTTCCGTTCTGTTCAAAGATAGAACATGTCCTTTTATTGTCCGCATAACGGACAAGGATAGTACTGTTCTATCAGGGGCCAGCTGTTCCGTTCAAAAAATGGAATGCACACGGATGTCATCCGTATTTTTGCGGATCCGTTTTGTGCGGACCGCAAAATACTGAAAAAGCAATACGGTCATGTGCAAGAGGCCTTAAACACATGAAAAACTGCTTTAAGTAGCTCAAGGAAGTGGCATCCATTAGCATCAGCAGAAAATACGTTTTCAGGCCAAACAAAAAGGCAACCAGCCACCCCTCGCAGAAGCTTGGAGAGGACTCTCGTGATTTTGTTTAGAACTTATTGTTTCAAAGAAATGTATAAAGCTGGCAATACACACTAGATGTATGCTGTCTGAACCAGCCAACTATCTCATGTATGGGACCTCAAAATTGGCTGATAATGATTGTTTTTAACATACCTAATCCTTTAGTTCTCTGGGAGATAAGCTGCCCTCAAAAAATGTCTGGCTGCAGCTTTCGCCCCTCTCCTGTTCACAACACTTGCACGCTCAGTCGACGTAGGTTGGGGGACTGGTAATAATAGCCGTTGGCTTTCGATTTCAGACTACAATGTGGTTAACCTGCACAGATACCTAAATTCATATTATCATATAAAAAAACACCAGGACTAGCAATAGAAAACTTTTAATTACAATATAACATGGCCATGCTCAATCTAAGTAAATCTGACCAGCAGTTAAAGTTTCCATGCATGCCAGCAAATTCTGTAGATGGGACAACACAGCAGTGGTTTCTCAGGTACAAATAACAGTAACGTTAGGAACCCTGCTACACAGCAAAAGTATATATGTAACCTTAAACCTCCACATTGTCTAAACTGTTCTAGAAAAATAACAGCGGAGGTGACAATACTGGTCTACAGCAATGGATAGTGAATGTAGGTTGATGGAGATAACAACTTATAATTAAGCTGGCTAAAATCTGCAGTCAAGGACATGTACCCTGAGATTTATATCTGTGCCTACACATCAGCTTTTCTGTGATGTATATTGCTCTATAATGTGCTAGCAGCTAAGCTTTTATGATATTTAGCAACGTATCATGGAGAAGTAGCAAACACTACCAATGATTGATGAGCACCAGGGTTGCCGAAAAGTTACCGTAATTATAAGAGAAACATGTTGGTGCAGAAGTGTAAAGCACTGTGACAGAACAGAGATTAAAAATGAGTGGCGTCAACAGAAGTCGTGAACATAGAGAAAAAATGGCAGCTCCTTCCTGGTGCAGGTTCACACTGTTGGGACAGTAGTTCCCAACAATCCTGTGTGGTCCTCAGGCCATCCTCTGTTAACGTAGCATGGTTGTAGAAAAAGTAGATGAAGGTTTGGGGGTCTGTAGGCAGATCAGCATATGATTATTTACCCTCACAACACCCCCTTGTCGGGAAAGTGGCGAGGCTGGCTGGGTAAACTTTTGCGCAAGTGCCATTGAAAAATTCACACACACGCAGTGACTGCAACTATTTCCCACAATTTGGCCAAAAGTGAATGGGATAAGTAGAAATCTCATTCACATGCTGTGGAAATTGACCTGCAGTGCAGATTGTTTGGTCTGCAGTACATCAGTTTATGTTGTGGTGGTGGATATTTGGAAGATTTTCCCAGTTGACTTTAAGGGAGACATTTTCCACATCAAATCCACACCAAAATCTGTATGATTTGCAAGTTACATGTGGACGTGCCCATAAAGTTCATAATTATGGCAAGATTACACCTTAGGGTTATTTCAGGATTTTACTATTGATGGCCTATCTCTGTGATAGCTAACATCCCGCACTCCATCTGTGGTAAAACTACAACTCCCAAGATGCACACTTGCTTGGATGTTTTTCAGAACGCCATAGAAATGAATGGAGCATGCTGGGAGTCGTAGCTTCACCACAGCTGGAGTGCCATAGGTTAGCCATAACTGGCACCCTATCTGATCAGCAGCCTAATATGATACCCCTCCCCCCCCTCTGTTTCGGGGTCACTATACAACGCCACCCAATGTGTAGTGGATGGAGCTAGTAACTATAACGCTGCTCCCACTGAAGTGAATGGGAGCAGCTCTGCAGTAACCAGCTCTGTCCACTATAAAATGGATAGAGCCGTGTCGTTACCCCTGAAACAGCTCATCATCAGGGGGTGCAAGTGTCAGACACCCCCACCGTTCCTAAGAATAGGTCAAACCCTGGAATAGCCCTTAAAGGAGTTGTCCAACTTCAGAGCTGAATCCGGACATATCTCCATTTTCACCCACTCAGCCCTTCAGACATGAGCATGGGAGCATTTCATGCTCTGATGCTCTCCCTTGCCCTGCGCTGGATCGTGCAGGACAAGGGCTGTTTGTTTATATTGTCACAGTGCTAGGTGGAGGTTTCCACCTAGCAGTGTTGTCGGTAACGTAACTGGCTCTGATGGGCGAGCTTTATTGCTGCCATAGCCGTTTCTCAGGCTAGGGCAGCGCTAAAGCCCGTCCATTACTGCCGGTGACTCCACCGGGCTCACTACTAGGTGAAAGCCTCCACCTAGCAGTCCTAATGGAGAGCCCGGTACGTCACTGGATCTCCATAAAAAGCCTTTGCCCTGAAGAGCTTTGAGTATGAAATGCTCCGATGCTCATATTAGGGGGGGCGGACAACCCCTTTAAGCAATGTGGGACAAATATTTCATGCTGAACTAACAATTCGTGATCTCTCCACATCTGATATAAAGATGCAATATTCTCAGTTGTCTTTTCACAGCAAATGAGTTGACATTCTTTGCCACAAGGTGGTTACAAGATTTATAATGTCTTTGCAGGAAACCTTGAAAATAAAGTAAAATTGTATAGAGCTTTGCAGTTCTATGGCAGGTATGAGACTGACTTCTACATGTTTAATGATGGGATGCATGCTTTTACTAGCAGGCTGAGCTCTGGAGTGGTATAGTTGGATGTTTAGAAAGTCTTTGAAATAGATCTTCTGCTGCATATGCAAGAGCGTGATGTTGGTTATTCATGATGAGATGTATGGGTTTTTAGATATCTGGCAGCCAGGAATAATTTTCTGTTGATAACAGGCTATGCTACTTTTCAGGTCAGATCTCTTGTGGACAATGCAGTTTAATCTCTTCTTATATTAGAAACGGAGATGTATTGCTGTGCAGGGAGTGCAGAGAGAAGAAAGTAATATATTCTGGAGTCAGGAACGAGTCTAGAGTGATTTCTTCATCGTGTGTAGTCTTTAAAGGTGTAGTTGGGCATCTGTTAAGCTGGATGTGATGAACTTAGCATATTGGGAGGTCCCAGCCCTTCCATCTCCCTCACATTAAGGGGTTCAAGGGCTCTTATTGCTCTGTCTTCATGAAGCCATCTTTATCAAGTCCTGGTGTCGGGTCCACCACAGTGTACACACCTGGACTACCATGGTTGTTGAACTTCATAACCGCCCAGTGATGAGGATGATACTGCAGGGAATTAGAAATCCATAGGAGAAGACTTGATTATAGACTTGCATTATGGATAAAAATAAATTAAAAATGTATATATATATATATTTATTAAGTTCAATCCTGTTGACATCATTAGGATACAAGACAAAGGCAAGGCTCTGCAAGTGTAATGTCAAGGAAGAAGCCGGGTCATTGCTGTTGCAATGAATAAATGTCCTCTACATCTTAGATGCTATATGCTCAGGCCATAAATGTACATACAAGTGAGATGTAATATACTTTATTAGGTAAAAATGTTTCTTTGTACTAGAAAACAGGGTGTAAAGGCTCTCCTTACAGAGCTCTTACTGAACGTTGCTCAGGAGAGAGTCTTCAGTTGTACTGAGCGCTGAAGATGACTATGTAGAAGATACAGGGGCTTCCAGGCTGCCTCTCAGCTCTTTACCCCAGCCTCTGCCTCCCTATATGTGCCATCTCTGCCTGTCCCCCAGCTTATCTGACTTGCTGCCAGGCAGCGCTAACCTCTGGCATCTCTGCTCTCTGCACATCTCAACTACTGAGCGCAGGGAAGAGGCAGAAGAACAGAAGTGGCAGTGACTATGTCCCAGTATACCACCTACTGTTAGCACTAACCACTGGCAGTGCCATTCTCCTCTCTTTCCATGTTAGTGACTGAGCGCATGGAGGAGAGAAGATTGGGACTTCCAATGCTTAGTATGGACAGTAGACACACTGTCAGCACTGTTCTCTGTCTTTTCAGTGATCACAAACTGAGAAACACAAGGAAAAGACAAGCAGAGATGCCATCGGTTAGCACTGGTAGCAAGTTATATAAGCAGGGAGACAGGCAGGGACTGGAGTAGTGATAGACAGGCAGCAGACAGCACTTATTTCATTAGTAATCCTCAGAGACCTGTGGCACCTGGTTGCATCATGGCCACACTTCGGAAGGGCAGTTTTTAAAGGGTGTTTCTGGATCTTTTATATTGATGACCTATCCTCAGGATAAGTCACCAATATGTGATTGGTGGGGTTTCAACTCCCAGCATCTCCACCGATCAGCAGATTGAAGGGGCTTTGGTGTTCCCGTGAGCGCTACGTCCTCTTCGCAGCATACCAACAGCGCCATACTATGCATAGTGGCTGTGCTTGGTATTGCAGCTCAGACCCATTCATTTGAATGGGTCTGAGCTGCCTCTAGGCATGTGACCAGTGAACCTGACATCACTATTAGAGATATGCAAAGTATTAAAAAATTTGATTCCGCTGCTTCACTGAATTTTACTAAATAAATTTGCTTAGTGACAAATTATTTCGTCACGATGCACATTTCTTTGTAAGTAGTGGGTGCAATGACAGGGAGTGGCGATCGCGCCACTCCCTGGCATTGCAACCCTCAGATGCCACGTTATCTGACAGTAATAAGAGTGTAAAATAAAGAAGAAAAAAAATATACTTGCCTCATCCATTTTCTCACGACAGGCCGGCTGCTGCCATCTTGACTAAAGAACTAGAAATCTTGCGTGGCCCATGATGCCGAAAGGTCGGCGTGGTGACGTCATAAGTCACCACGCATGGGATTTTGTGCCAGTTCTTCATGTCGCGAGCAAATGGATGAGGTAAGTTAGATTTTTTGTTTTTGTTTTACTGTCTTTCAGGGAAAATCGATTTGCTATCAAGAAGCATGAGGAAATTCGGCAATGCGGTCAAATTCGTGAAATTTGATTCGCTCAACACTAATCACTTGCCTAGGAGGCTGCAGCGTGTACATCGGAACACCGCGGCCATTTCAAACAGCTGATCATTGGTGTGTGCTGGGAGTCAGTCAACCTTGAGGCTAGGTTGTCATTATAGATGAACCAGAATACCCCTTTAAGCCTTTGAAAATATTACAGGACAGATCTATTTAACAAAAAAATTATTTTGTTGCAGTGCAGTCAACATTACACTTTATTTTGAATACACATTATGAATAATTTTGTAATTTGGCACAGTACCCTCACCTCTATACAGCAGTGTCTCCCTTGTTTTCCTTTATGATGGTTTATATAGATGACAACAAGGATTATGACGGTGATTAGCAGCACGGCCAGTATTATGCCCACAATTGTGCCAGAATGCACATGAGACGCGCTCTTCTTAGGAATCTCCTCAAGTGGTTCTGAAAGAGTAGATTTCATACAAGGTATGTAATTAGTAGTATCAGCTAAGGTTTAACCATCTGACATTCATGTCTGTGTACTTACCATCTCCCACATGCGTCATTTTTGTGTCATCTACATTAAAACAAAATAACATAATAAGGAATAGTTTAAGAAAGCACCAGTAGCATAGAAGTAAAGGTGCGTGAAATGGTTGTATTTATACTAAAAATGGTAGAGTAGAATTTGCTGAACATGCTTTGTACGGCCACAGGGTCAGGTGTTTTTATGCAAAACCAGGAGTGAATTCAAAATGGAGGAAAGTCGTATTTGTCTATTTGTATACCTTCTCTCCTTTTCTGATCTACTCCTGATTTTTGCTTTCAGAACGGCATGCAGAAACTGGCCATGTGGTGGTACCCTAAAGGGAACTTGTCAGCTAATTTTTTACCTCTGAACTGTCACCATAACTTTTTACATGACCAGATAATGCTTTTAAATATGCCCCTGTATGCCAACAGGCAGCCGAGAAACAGCGGAGCGGTCTGGTGCCCCGCTGTTTCAGAGGCTCCAATTGCGGTGCATGAGAGCTACTGAACTAGCATAGCACAGCAAACTATACTGCTTCCCTAACTCAGAAACACCATAGCTTGCTGCGCTACACTGTACTGTAGCTCTCATGCACCGCAATGGGAGCTTCTGAAATAGCGGAGTGCCAGGCCTCTCCACTGTTTCCTGGCCACCTGGTGGTTGGAGCTTAGTCCCATCTCGCCAAGATGAGACACCCCCTTTAAAAAAACTGCTCTATTTGTGAAAAAAAAAATATCTTTACAGCAGAAGGTATTACAGTACATGTTCTCTTTCTGCACATGTTCACGAATGAAATTTATTTTTAAGTTTGCTTGAGTCTGGGGCATTTTGGCTCCTTTGAGCTCTGCTTATCCAAACCTTGTTGTATGCAGGGCATTTTTGCAATTAATGTTTTTAGGAAATGTATAACCATATAAACAGTATCCAACCTCCAATGGCTTCCTCAGTTATTTCTGCTAATTAATGCTAATCTGTGGTGCATGGTTGGATGGAGATGCATGGCCTCATCTTGTCACCAGGCCAGTTAGGCTGGGTTCACATCACGTTTTTCCTCTCCGTTTAACATTTACAAAAAAACTTATACATTAAACACATGCTCCAGACTGATGCCATACAGTATACTTTTTTTTACCGGACTGTGCAGGATACAAGAACGTGGTGTGCTGCGTTTTTTTATCTTTTTCCTAGCGTGTACGGCAAATGGAGGCATAAAACGTGATGTGAACCCAGCCTTAAAGGGGTTATCCAAGTTATATTTATTGATGACCTATCCTCAGGATAGGTCATCAATATCAGATCGGCGGGGGTCCGACACCCGGCACCCCCGCCGATCAGCTGTTTGAAGAGAAGGCGAGCGCCGTGCCAGCTGCCTCCTCGTCATGTTTACATGCTGGCCGTTGCATCTGCAGTGGTGAGCATGTGTAATTACACAAGCCGTTCCATTCATTTCAATGGGACGGCTCTGTAGTATACACAGAGCCGTCCCATTGAAATGAATGGAACGGCTTGGGTGTAATTACACCTACTCACCGCTGCAGATGCAACGGCCAGCATGTAAACATGACGAGGAGGCAGCGCTGGCACGGCGCTCGCCTTCTCTTCAAACAGCTGATCGGCGGGGGTGCCGGGTGTCGGACCCCCGCCGATCTGATATTGATGACCTATCCTGAGGATAGGTCATCAATAAATATAACTTGGACAACCCCTTTAAGGACTTTTTACACTGCTCAATTGAGCAGACAATTGTCAGGAAGAAAGCGCTCCTTCACAGTGATTGCCTGGTTGCTAGAGGAGGAGACTGCTGCTATTACATGCAGTGATCTCCTCCACAGTATGGGGAGGAGCAATCGCTAATGTCATCATTCTTGCCTACCCAGAATTATTATTTGCCGGCAGCACGATCTACTGCCACCAAACAATGATTTAGGTGACTGTACCAACCATCCTATCACCTGAAGAACAAACGTTTTGCTTGTTCAACAGATAATCGGCCGGACTTTTATAGCGACAGATTATCCCTAAAGAGCGTTTGTCTGCACGCTTGTTAGCAATTATCAGTGCTCGGCCAGTGTAAAGGGTCCTTTAGTGAGAGAAATTAGATCTCTCCTGTCCTTTTGTCACCTGGCCAGTCTTAGTGGGAGTAGGTGCTCCTTCCCCATCCAGTGCTGCTCCTAGAACATAACAGGATGGCTCCATGCATTTTGCAGTAGCCCAGAAAAGTGGTGCAGGGACTCACTTTTCCACCCATTGTGGCTTCAGGTAACATGACGATGGGCTATCAGCCCTGAGTTTCTACAAAGCAGAGAGCGAGCTAACAGACATGAAGAGGAAGAGCAGTGAATTTGAAGTCCCCAAACTTTATAGAAAATGACTTATAGTGAAGCAACACCTCTGAGACCTTCACAAGAACAGACAGATCTTCAGCTAAATATAACTGACTTGCAGGTTATGACAGCAGGAAGAGCTAGCTTTCGAGTTGGTAGCAAAAATTATTATTGCCGGCTGTCAGCCAGACAAAAAAATGTTGCATACATCAGTTCTTGTTCAGCAAAAACCTAGCATTTATGCCAGAAATTGGCTGGTTCACTACCCGAGGCTTTAAAACAGAATTGGCATGTTTATACACTCCTCAACTTTGAAAATGCAACACCAGGAAGAGCAAGCCATAAATTTATGTAAAATTGAGGAAGTAGCAGGTGTCACTAAGATCTGCAGATGATCATATTTTAAAGCACCTAGCTCCAGTTTGGGCATGTGGTGGGAGTGGGCATAAAGGCCTAATTGGAAGCAAAGTCTGTTAGCCACATGACTCCTCAAAATTGGACAAGTTGTGTAGGATGGTTGTGCAATGCTTCCTGTTTTTCGATGTGCTAGTTATTGCCACTTGTTGCAAACTGAAAGGGACAGAATCCTTGAACTGAGAGACCTTAGTTAATCACTCCAGTAGATCACTCCACTTCTAGGATGAGATGTCAGCATTGTAGCTTGTTCCGGTGGTTGGGAGAACAGCAATAAACGGGAGATATACAGAGGCGAACCTCTGCAAGGACGGATAGTCTGGTTAGAAGAATAGCACTTAGTAATCCATTTGGTAGTTCAAGGAAAATTGGACGTCACATCCCTACCTTAGGGCGACAAACTGTCTACACAAACCATTAGAAGGCGTTTGCACTACATTGGGTGACGAGCCATATGTCCATTGATCTCACACCATTGGTCTCAAAGGCTATCATGGTGCACAGCGAGACAACAGAGGCTGGAATGGAGGTCTATCCACTACAAAGATGAATCCCGCTTTTGTCTCTGAAGCAATGATAGCCAGAAATTGGTCTGGAGACCATATGGGCAATGCCACGAAGGGGTCTTCACAAGGGAACATCACACTTATCCTACTCTGGGATTATGGTATGGAGTGGCATCATTTATGGTAACCGGACCCCTCTAGTCTTCATTTTAAGCACACTACCAGTTGCATTGCACTGTTACATTGATTTGGTTGTGGAATCAGTTGCATGCACATTTCCTCAAAGTGTCCCAGGATCTGTTTTTCAAGAAGACAACACCAGGCCACATGTTGAGTTTTCTACTGTGAGCAGCCTGCATGGCTGCCATATGCGGAGAACTGCACACCCGCGATCATCATGCTCCACTAGCGGAGAACTAGCTAAGTAGTTGAGCATCTGTTTGTTTTTCTATGTGATGTTATGATTGCTGCTGAGGGGAATATGTATGTTTAACAAGTACCCCTGCGGTTTACTCTGACTATTTGTAACCATTGAGTACCATACCCACACTATATAATAGGATTGGAGCTGTCGAATTGGGGTAGGTGACGACTGTGTCCATCCACTTGTGCTGTGGATACCTCTATAGCTCTAGCTAACGTGTGGTGTTGATCTATTGAACCCCTGAGGACTATTTGTCCAATCTATTAGTCCCCTGATGAATTGGCGTTGGCCAAAGAAACGCGCTGGGACGGTCTTTTTTATTTATGCTATTCCTATCTATTTCTCCCTTTCCTTTTTTGCTTGACGAAGCTGGGCAGTCACTGTCCTGTCCCAAAGGGGAGAATATAGGTGATATGTCCTCATCGTGTTAGGATAGGGTCCACTAGGGTCAGAGACCCAGCTACTTTACCTCTATCCTATCCTTTTTGTTCATCTCTATGCACATCACATCATGCAGTATTTGATTAATGTGGTTAACGGAGGTGTTAACCGTGTTTATAAGTAAAACCTTTATATCTTTTGGGCATTTTTTAAACCTTAATTATTATAAGTTATATTTTAGGCACCCTATTGTTATTTTTGGTTTAGATTCGGGGTCCTGAACAGACACATTTTTGGGCATTCTATGCCATTGTGAGTTAGAGCAGCCTGCATGACCTAAATGTGCCACCATAGCCTGCAGCATCTCTGGGCTTGTCTCCCAATGAGCACATCTGGCACATCATTAATTGGCAATTGCAAAGGGAGCTGCCAGCAGCGGATCTTGATGATTTGTGTGCCCAACTGCATTTAGTATGGGATAACTTTCCTCAAACAACCATTAATAACCTCATTGATAGCATGCCAATGAGTGTAAGGCTGGTTTCACACCAACGAGTGTCACGCTCTGGATTCGCAGCATGGATATCAGACAGCTCCCGTCCTGAAAAACTAGCACTGTCGGGGTTGCATAGAATTATATTGATTTATGATGTTATGTAACCCTTACAGTTCTGGAATGTATTGTATAACACTGACAGCATTATGTCAGTGTTATCCAATACATTCCAGACCTCTAAGGGTTACATATAGCATAATAAATTAATATAATGCTATGCGACCCTGGCATTGCTGAGCGTTCAGGACGGGAGCTGTCCGATACCCACGCTGCGAGTCTGGATCGTGACACTCGCGTGAAACAAGCCTAAGGGCTGTTTCACACGAGTGGATGCCGTGCGTGTCATCCACAGCATGAAAGACAGCCAAGCCTCGTTCCGGACAGCAGAGATACAGAGCATTAACATGATTGATAATGCTCCGTGCCTCTCTGTGATCTTTTTACTACAAAATCACAGTGAGATAAAGTTGTCACCGTGATTTTGTAGTAAAAAGATCACAGAGAGGCACGGAGCAGTATCAATCATGCTAATGCTCCATGTCTATGCTGTCCGGAACGGGGCTTAGCTCTCATTTACGGCATCCGCTCGTGTGAAACAGCCCTAAGTGTATTTCTGTGCGTGGCTCTCATACTCAATACTGAATAAATGTAAACGTTTTAAATATTTTGTTAACATTTTCTGATCATTTGCATAGTTTGCAATACGGTTGAAAGAAAAGCCATAAGTCCATCAAGTTCAACTAAGGCATAGCTGGAGACGCGAATCCCAGAAGGAAGTAAGTCACATTTTCATAAGCATTAATGTCATTTACTTTTAAGAATTCATCTAAACCCTTTTTCAAACTGTCCACTGTTCCTGCTGTGACCACGTCCTGAGGACGTCTATTTGACAGATTCACAGTTCTTACAGTAAAGAAGCTTTGACGCTTCTGGAGACTGAACTTTTTCTTCTCCAGTCGGAGGCAGTGCCCCCTTGTCATTTCAGGGCATTTGACATCGAACAGTTTTTCACCGTGTTTTTTGTATGGCCCATCTATATATTTGTATAGGTTGTCCGTATGTTATATTTGTACAGCTTAATTTAGCAAAAAAACAGGTTTTACTAACCTGTCAATCATACAAATAAGGTGCCCAAGGGGAGGTCCGGGTATGCAGGGTGCCCGGCTGCAGCCATCGCCGTTCGTGCCCAGCGCCGCCTTCCCAGAGTTCTGCGCCGCCTCCTCCCCTTGGGCACCTTATTTGTATGATTGACAGGTTAGTAAAACCATTTTTTTGCTAAATTAAGCCACAGATCTCATTTATAAGGCCACATTAGGAATCATAATGAGACCCTGAACATGAGCATATGTTTAGCTCACAGGGCTGAAAAGTGGTGACAGAATCCCTTTAAATTCGGAATCAGCAGGTGGTCGTCAGCCAGGTACTTAACTACTGGACGGCCCCAGTGTTAAATTAACTCTGGGAACAATAGATCATTACTTACCTGGCTGGAGGGCTCAGGAGGCCCCCTGGGTATTAGCCCATCAGGAAACTTCCCTGTAGAGTCTATGGCCGGTGGTCACCTTGGGAGCCTGGCTGTAAGTGATGGCCAAAATTGCAGATAACTCCGATCCTGGAGGTCAGTTATGATCACGGCATCCAAGTGGTTTGACAGATGGAGGAGGCTCTCTTAATTACCCATCTGTGACCCACAAACTTGATCATGGGCTGCTAATGGCTTGTCACAGCAGACAAGAACCTAGCAAAGGCTATTGCCTATTAGGCTGTGCCTCTTGGTCAGGGAAAAAGAAGCAGGAAGTGCAGAGATGGCAGTGGTCCTGGGAAGCATTGGACACAACCGGTGGGGATCGGTAAGTATTACTTTTCTTTGCATTTTTTCAAAAATAATTCAAGCTGCTAGACAACCTCTTTAAGGCTGAAATAAGCCTGGCGGGTAGGGGTTTAATCATAATATAATGGCTACGGTTGATTGTGCCTAGCTGACATGTTCAGAACATATAATAATTATGAACTAATCACCCCTTCCATTTTCTGGATCAGACATTGATTCATACATTACCTTCTGTAGTGAGACCTATGGAAGGTGTCGGTGTGGATGAGCCTTCTTTGGATGAGGTGGTTTGGATTGTGGTGTCAGCTGGGGTGTAAAAATCGATGTATTCCTCACACGATGTGTTTTGGGCCTTTTGAATAAGGTAATGGGATAAAAGATGACTTTATTCAATCATGTTTTTATAATACAGTGTTTCAATGTCCTGCAATACAAAAGAGTGCGCACCTCTTTCTCACATCCGTATGTTATCCAGTCCTGTCGATAACGGTCGATGCCACTGGAACATCTGCACAAAATTACATAAGATAAGTGGTTGCTAATTAATAGCATTATCGACATTGGCGCCACTGTTGGAGAGCGCCCCACTGAATGAATCTTTTTGAGAGAATTAACATTTTTGGTGTTGTTACTGTATCTTATGGTTCCCACAGATGACTGTTGTCCGACAGCTATTTCTCCGGAACCCTCCATATGTCTGACCGCTCACGTGGTCTCAGGGAGAATAAAATAAGCTGCTGCCTCTTGTGGATTGGCCATGTTCAAAACCAACATGGCCAATCATTGTTTTCCCCCGGGAACTGCCGTTGGTGGAAAGTCTGAATAAACACCCCCATACACATGAGATTGTCGGCCATTCCTACC
The DNA here is from genome assembly GCA_033119425.1 of Bufotes viridis. Taxonomy (NCBI): domain Eukaryota; kingdom Metazoa; phylum Chordata; class Amphibia; order Anura; family Bufonidae; genus Bufotes; species Bufotes viridis. The sequence continues at coordinate 213,130,795 of CM065594.1, read as the reverse complement.
AAAATGGAGGGTTCAGCTGATGTTCATCTATGGGCAGCTTAACAGATCTACTTACTCACTCACTTAGACCTCTTGCACATGACCGTATGTATTTTGTAGTCTTCAAAATGCGGATCTGCAAAATATGGGTGACGACCATGCTGCATCCGCTTTTTTGGAGGACCCTCTGACTTCATTGAGTCTGTGCTCCGCATTTTGCGGCCAAGTATAGAACATGTTCTATCCTTTTGTGGAATGGACATACGGATGCGGGAAGCACACAGATCATCCGTGTACTTTCTGCATCCGTATGTAAGTTCCGCAGAAAGATAGAATATGTCCACAAAATGCATACCACAGACCCTTTGAAGTCAATGGGTCTGCAAAAAAATGTGGGTGGCACACATCCGTATTTTGCGGATTCGCAAAACAGATACGGTCATGTGCATGACGCTTGACATATTTTGCAGGGCTTTACAGACATCATCACTTGCTGCTCCCAGTGGAGCTCACCATCTAATCTTTGCAGCGTGGAGGGAAACCCATACAAACACAGGGTGAACATACAAGCTCCATCCAGATGTGAACCCCAGTGCTGCAAGGCACCAGCGCTAACCACTGAGCTGTCCATTTAATAATGGAATGTATCTCATTACAGTAGCCAAAACATAACCTAAACTTTTTTTTATCGCAGTGATCAGAATGACCTTCACGTGTATCTGGCGATCTGGTTCAGTTCCCCTCCGGCGTGAAGCAGAAAACGCTTTAGGGGAAGTGAAGCCAGAACCGATCTCATAGTTCCTGTGTGATTGTTCTCATCCTTCTGGTGCATCAGTTGTGATGCCGGATGTCAAATGGCCTGGACAAAAAAATGCTGCATGCTATCAGTATATAGAGGCAGTACACGTACTGTATATCAGTTGTGAAGTAGCTGGCCCGACACAACTTCTGAGGCTACTTTTAGACCTGCGTTTGGTGCGGATCCGTCTTGTATCTGCACAGACGGATCCGCACCGACAATGCAACCGCTTGTATCCGTTCAGAACGGATCCTTTTGCATTATCGTGAACAAAGTCAAAACGGAACCGTCCTGAACACCATTGAAAGTCAATGGGGGACGGATCCGTTTTCAATTGCACCATATTGTGTCAATGAAAATGAGTCCGCCCCATTGACTTACATTGTAAGTCAGGACGGATCCGTTTGGCTCCGCATCATCAAGAGCGAAATGGAGGCGGAACGGAGCCGAACTGATGCATTCTGGAGGCGGAACGGAGCCAAACTGACGGATCCTTATCCATTCAGAATGCATTGGGGCTAAACTGATTTTTGGACTGCTTGTGAGAGACCTTAATCGGATATCACAAGCGGACCCAGAAACGGCAGTGTGAAATTAGTCTAAAGTGGGCCTCAGCATTATGACCTATTTATAAAGACTCACCTTTGTAGTACATGGCACCAGCTACAGTTGAGGCTAGAGGAATAGGTCAGACACTGGTCGCAGGTCGTATGCTGCAGGCATGCTGAATTCAGGGAAAGTGCAGTTGTTTACTGTCATTAAAGTGCATTATATAAAGTACATTGTCTAAAGTCACCTGCTTGTTTCCTATATGGTAATGAATGTATGAAGAAACAATGCCACCCACTTCATATTTCACATTTGCTATTGAAGTTTTTATGATAAAGGAAGGAAATGCACAGAAACGGGGGAAATGCCAGCAATATACATTGTAACACCCCAGCAGTACCTAATAGTTTTCTCAGTGTTTGTGAGCCTCTCCAATAACCATGTAAGGGAATTTTCTGAGCAACTTAAATCACAAGAGTGGAAATCATTTCAAGATGATATATGGGAAAACCTGTGGAAGACCTTGTACATGGCGTCCCTCAGACGTTATGTGGTGAAATAGGCACCAGTGATAGAAGCAGAACACTTCCAGGTCTGGATCTGAGCCCTGTGTGGTTATGTATACCTACAAATTGTATAATAGCTCATAGGAGCTAAGTACACTACATCATAATCCTGTGCTGCTGGTTAAAGATGAGCGACTTGACAGACGACCGATGGTGAATCAAATGTTCACAGATTCACTCATGCCTACATTTTCGGTGCTGGTTCTAATTTTTATATGTTAAAAACAGTTTAAGGGTCCATTCACACGTCCGTTGTTTTTCTATAATCCGAAAATAGGACCGTTTTTTGCAGATCCTATTTTCCAAGAATTCTTTCCGTTTGTCATCCGTTTTTTGCGGATACGCAAAAAACGGATAGAAGAATAAAATTGCATTGCAATTTTCGGATTAGAATAGGACATGTTTTATTTTTTTACGGACACTATGTACTGAGAAAATTATGCGGACAGCACTCTTTGTGCTGTCTGCATATTTTATAGACCCATTGAAAATCAATGGGTCCGAATTCTGTCCGCAACTATTTCGTGACTAGTCCGAAAAATCGGGATCAGATGCGGAACTAAACAACGGACATGTGAATGGACCCTAAAGAGGACCTGTCACCTCTGCTGACAGGTCTGTTTTAGTAACTTCTGTGGAGCATCTATTCTTATGACGATTTATTATACCTGCTAGGAGTTATGAATGAATTGCCAGCAGCTTGCAATGAAGATCCGTCTGGATTGTAGGGTGCCTTTACAAACGGCTGATTTTGCAGCAGAAAATTCCACGACTGAAAATCAGTTCCAGTCACCATAATGGGGCTTGCAGAAACTCATGTGCTTGCTGCCCCATTCAGATGAATAGAACTGATTATCAGTCGCAGAATTTTCTGCCACAAAATCTGCCACGTGTGAAGGCATCCTTATCAGTTGGGGTGTGTCACTGCACATTGTAACACTGACAGCACTAATTACAAATTAACTGAGTAAGGCTAGCATAGGAGTAAGGGTACCTTCACACTGGCGTTTTTGTTTTCCGGCATAGAGTCCTGTTTTCGGGGCTCTATGCCTGAAAAAAACACTTCAGTTAAGATGATACAACCGCGTGCATCCGTTTGAACAGATCCGCTTGTATTAACTTTAACTATTTTGTAACATTGCCAAAACTGATCCGTTTTGAGCTCTATTGAAAGTCAATGGAGGATGGATCCGTTTTCTATTGTGGCAGAATGTGGCAGTTTTGCTCCGCATCCCAGGACGGAAAGAAAACCGCAGCATGCTGCGGTATTTTCTCCGTTCAAAAAACGTTTGCATACTGAACGGAAGGCATGCTGATGCATCCTCTCCATTCAGAATGCATGGGAATAATCCTGATCATTTTTTTCCCGGCATAAAGCCCCGAAGACGGAACTCTATGCCGGAAAAGAAAAACGCCAGTGTGAAGGTACCCTAAGGCTAGTTTCACACTATCACTAAAATGTTCCAGCAGTTCTTAGGATCCGGCATTGCCTGCCGGCCCCATGAACTATAATGGGTTCAGTGGAGATCCGGCCGTAACCTGACAAATACGAATAGAATCGGCCGTATTTGTAAAACTAGCCTAATATATGTGCTTTCATTTATTATATTTTTACATTACTTGGTAGAGGGGTGAATTCCACAACAGTTTGACTCTTAATCCTATCGAGGTCCACCTGTACCCGATGATACTCGTAGATAGAACGCCTCTGGGATGCTGTATGACAAGAGTAAAAAAAAAAGCATGTTTTTTATTATCCTATATAGTATATAAGTACTTCTGAGTATTTCATCTTTTTCTTTTTTCTTTTTCTTTTTTCTTGTATATCACTATGTAAACTTTACTAAGTCCTTAAAAGGAATCTGTGACCATGATCTTGGTCTATTATCCGCAGCACTGCATGAGTAATACTACAGATAAAAAGTGCAGATCTCTATTTTTTTTTTTCCTATTATCCCCGTTCCCCCACTGTCAGTGCACAGTCTGCACTTCTCTGCTGTTCTAACATAATAGAGAGGGCTTATGGGCGCATGCACAGCAGTGCCAACAATGTATTTCAGTGCAGCTCTGAGAGCTGACAGTGGAAGAAAGGGGGCAGAAGGAAAATAAATTGTGATTTTGGCTCATTATCTGTGGTATTACTCATGTATTACTGCTGATAATAGTCCAAGATCATGGTGATGGACTCCCTTTAAAAGGGAATTCTTATATTAAAGGGAACCTGTCAGTGGGACTATGCTGTGTACAGACAAACTAGCTGATTTCAGTGGTCTGTCACTGCCATGATGACATTCAGTACTTATAGAGTAGTTACCTGCCGAAGCCTGCACCACAACTAGTTCTGCGAGCGAAATGAGTCTGATGCTGCTCGCTTCCCCCCACCTCCTGACGATACTCGACCTGGTTCTTTCCTATGCACAGCACTATATAACCTCATACTGTCTGAGGCAGAGCCATATTCAGAACTGCCCTGTTTTATCAATCTCTAATGATTAAAGTAATTTTCTGTAGTATTAAATAGAGATGAACGAATTTCCACTTATGAAATTCGTTCACACTTCGTTTGTTTGTAAAAGGTGAATTGCGTTTTGGATTCCGTTACCACGGACCATAACGCAGTTCTATGACAGAATGCATAACGGAAACGGAACGGATCCATTTTGCAGCCCATAGACTTCTATTATGACGGAATGAATAACGGAATGCCTCTAAAGGCATTCCGTTATGGTCTGTGGTAACAGAATCCATAACGCAATTCACCGTTTACCAGTAAACGAAGCGTGAACGAATTTCAAAATATGAAATTCGCTCATCTCTCTGTATTAAACATTGAATTGAATTACTTTCAATTAATTTTATTTTATTAATATAGATTAAAAAGGTGATATCTCAAAAAACGCCCATCGATATAAAATTTACATTTTGCAACAAACCTGAGACTTCTAAGAAAGGGTCAAGAACTACAAAAGCATCGGAGAGGCCGGATTTTACAGGGTGCTGCTCCGAACTGATATTTTGCACTGGTAGAGGAATCTGCAGGAAAGATAAAACAATGTAGAACATAGCACTTCTTTGTGATCTAAAGGATCCATAATACACAAGTTACACATTTTGTCAACCTCTAAAAATTTTCTGCATCTATGCATGAGTGTGATTTATATGATCAGGAATGACGGCTGAGTAGAATGATTGGCTGCAGCAGTCACATACCGGCTGCTTGGAAACAAAGAACAAGACCACTGTGCCTGATCAGTGAGGGATCAAAGAGGTTGTTTTTTTTGTTTTTTTATACCATTTGGTGCCTTCTTTTTTTTAAAGGTTGGATAACCCCTTTGATAAAGGGGCATCCACAGTACATGACTTACATTTTGAAGACCTAATGAGCCATGTCTCAGTAATTGCAGAACAAATGTCTGTATGTAAAAACAAAGGTGCAATGGCACACTGCAGCTAGAGCTCCGTCCTGCCACTATGCTGGATGTTAGATGAGGCATTAGTTTATATTTTGGCCAAATTATGTAAGCCACCCACCACTTCACGGTTGCCTCTCGAGTGGTCCCTAACATTAGTTCTTACCTTTTATGGGCCATATCAGCCACACAAAATCCAGGGAGTGCAGGTGCAGCATGCATGCCAGATACTCTCTGCTTGTAACCCCGTCTGGTGCCATACAGCGTTCATCAGATCAAGGGATGCAAATACCAACATGCATGCTGAGCCCACTAGTACTTCTCCTGGAACCAAATGGCTTCTGGTAAGTTCAATAAAGCAGACTCAGTTTTATACTGACTTTAAAACCAGCCTACAGGGCGGATTCACTAGTCAGGTGTGCATGACTGCATGCCTTGATCTGATGAACGCTGTATGGCACCAGACGGGGTTACAAGCAGAGTGTATCTGGCATGCATGCTGCACCTGCACTCCCTGGATTTTGTGTGGCTGATATGGCCCATAAAAGGTAAGAATTAATTTTAGGGACCACTCGTGAGGCAACCGTGAAGTGGTGGGTGGCTTACATAATTTGGCCAAAATATAAACTAATGCCTCATCTAACATCCAGCATAGTGGCAGGACGGAGCTCTAGCTGCAGTGTGCCATTGCACCTTTGTTTTTACGTTTGTATGTGTATTTCACCATAGCAACGTGCACCTGCGTATTGGGTTGTGCTGACTGCAATCCCCATTTTATTCAAATGTCTGTATGTAGCTCCAATCTGAGACTGAAATTATACATTCATTTATTAGATGTGTCATTTATTTTAATGCTCCCAAGAGAACACATTGCATTATAACATTTATCATCAAAAGATTGTTACTGATTTTTTTTTAACTTAAAAGGTTTTCTAGAATTTTTAACTGATGGCCCATCCTGCATAGGTCAGTATCTGATAGGTGGAGTCACCCAGGTACCCTGCAGATCAGCTGTTTGAGAAGGCACTGGCGCTGGCAGTAGGGCCGCAGCCTTCTCGCAGCTTTACCTGTGCCATGTGACATTACGATCATTGGTCACATGGCCTAGGTGCAGCTCAGCTCCATTGAAGTGAACGGGGCTGAGCTGCGATACCAAGCACAGCCGCTATACTATGCACAGCGCTGTGCTTGGTGAGCAGGGAGAAGGCTGCGGCACTACTGTGAGCAACGGTGCCTTTTTGTATAGCTGATTGGCTGGGTCCCAGGTGTTGGACCCCCACCAATCAGATACTGATGACCTGTCCTGAGGATAGGTCATCCATTAAAGACTATCAGGGCTTGCAATTTCTGGAATCATGACTAAAAGGCGTGGTTAAATGCAGCTGCAAACCAGTATACAGGAGAAAAAGCAAATGCTACCTCTTGGAATACAAATATCTTGTCTTAGGCCTCTTTCATACAAGCGTGGTGGATTAGGTCCGGATGCGTTCAGGGAAACTCGCACCATTTTGCAAGCAAGTTTAGTCAATTTTGTCTGCGATTGCGTTCAGTTGTTCATTTTTTTCTGCGCATATGCGTTTTGATGCGTTTTTCACGCGCATGATAAAAAACGGAAGGTTTACAAACAACATCTCCTAGAAACCATCAATGAAAAACGCATTGCATCCGCACTTGCTTGCGGATGCAACGCGTTTTTCACGCAGCCCTATTCACTTCTATGGGGCCCAGGGCCGCGTGAAAAACGCAGAATATAGAACATGCTGCAATTTTGACGCAACACAGAAGTGATGCGTAAAAAACACTCATGTACACAGACCCATTGAAATGAATGGGTCAGGATTCAGTGCGGGTGCCATGCGTTCACGTCACGCATTGCACCCGCGCGGAAAACTCGCTCGTGGGAGAGGGGCTTTAAGCTCGGCAATAAAAGGCAGTGCTTTCTCTTTGAAAATGGCACAACTACGTGTTGCCATCTACATGAAATTTCTCACCTCTGTTCTGAACACTTCTGTACGTCAGAGTGATAAATCTCCCTTGGGAACTGAATGACACACAGTGGAGCCTCTTAATTTCTTGTGTATAACATCTCCTGGTACGAGGGGGCAGGGGCAGAGCATGGCGCCAGTGAGCAAGGGCCAAATGAGTAATGTAGAGCATGCTCACCACCCCTCATATCTCATGGCACCAGGAAGGAGTAAAGGAATTTGTAAAGTGATGACACTTCACTGCAACATGACTGCCTTTATTTACTGTGTAAAGCATGGACATCTTTGTTTTGCAGCCAGGTCATATTTATTTTTTCCCAGATTGTAATTTCGATCAAGAATATACAATTTTTCATCATTCATTCAAACTTTTATGTAATAATAGTAATCATATACCTCTTTGTACCCAAACACAATCCGTCCATCATTATATAAAGCAGCTAGAAAAGTAAAGTTTCCAGCATTTTCTCTGTCATGGAGACGAACTTGGTTCCACTGAACCACAACACATGTACCTGTCAGAGACAATGCAAGGTTATGCTCGTAAAGCGTCCTTGGAACATTTTCTATTTACATCACTATACAGTCTTCTCTTCAAAATCATTACTCAGTAATGCCGTGAAAAATTGTCTTCTACAAGCATGGTGCTCTCAGAGAAGAGGGGTCTTGTACAGAGGGTATAAGGGAATTGACAATATATCACCAATATATCCCAGAATAATCTGGACTTGATCAGTGTTGGCCTTTTGCAGAGGTTTGACTGTCTGTAGATTGCAGCGCTTCTATAATACTGTACTTACCATTGTCCCTGTACCTGATTGTAGATTCCTTGGAGTAACTTGGGTTGAAATTAGCCATGAGAGGTGCTACGTACTGTGTTGCAGTCAGCATGCTATGAAGGATGTTGCCCATAAAGATAAAACCTGGGGGTAATCCATATATTATTTATATCCTGTAATATATAATTAGCAAAATAAGCAACATAACAACAGGGTTTAATTTCTCTCACCTCCAGTAGCTATTGTGATGTGCCTCAATGGATGCCCATAGAAAGGGAAGTCAAAGGAAAGAACGACTCTCTGTAAGCGAAAAATACATACGGTAGATGATATATAGACTGCAGAACAAAGGAAAGGGAGTGAGGTTGTAAACCAAGGTTACAGTAATCCAGACATGAACATGCAAGTATGAATAATGTACATTGTAAAAGATCTGGTTATGTTCTACAGAATTGCAAATTTAAAGGGGTTTTCCTGGATTTTAAAATTGATGACCTTACAGTGGAATGTCATCAATGTGACCTCAGGATAGGCGATCAATATGAGATTGGTGGGGTCTGACACCCGGCACCCCCGCCAATCAGCTGGTTAAAGAGAAGGTCGTTCTCCGTGTGAGTGCAGCCCTCCCTTCATTGCTTACCTGCTTAGCCGTCTTATTCCCTTTTATGGGACGGGTCGTTCCTATTCAAATACTGTATGTAGGAATGAACCATACAATAGAAGTAAATGCGACGGTGTTGGACCCCCGCCGATATGATATTGAGGATAGGTCATCAGTATTAAATTCTGGAAAACCCCTTTAAAAGTAAAAAATCATTGAGAGGGTAGTTCTTCAAAGTATTAGTTCAGGCAGTTGCAGGGAACAGCTGATTGGCATCAATATCTGGAGCCCAAAAGACACCTCTAGAGAGATTCTGTTCGCATGTTTAACCCTATGAAACAAGACATACTGCCTGGTAGGGTTGATCATGTTGATTAAAAACTTTTTTTTTTGGTCTGTACGTTAAACAGCTGCAGAGATATCTGCGTTTTTATTCTATGCAAAAGAGCATGGAGCACCAAGGACAAAGCAGAACCTTTGTAGCACTGCTTTTGTAGCATCCCTGTGCTCTGCACACTCCCCCCTCCCCTTGATTGACAGGGCTAGACATCAGCACGCTGAGGGCAGTGTCGTGTCATAGTATGTACATATCATATACACTACTAAGGCTTTACCATCTTTAGAATAGAGGTTTTCTGCTGCTGAGAAAAGCAGTGCTCCAAGGATTCAGTCGTGCCCCTGGTGCTCCAATGTGCTCATTTGCATATGAATAAAACAGCAGAAATCTCTGCAACTGCTTAGCATCCAGACAAAAGAAAGGTATCGTTTTAATCAGCATGATCAACCCTACAAGGCAGTATGCCTGGTTAATAGGTTTGACAGAGGCTCTTTAAGTCATGATAAGCTTAAGCGTATTTTTTCTAAAACTCGTAAATTTAGATTCAACTTCCGTTGTCTCCAATCTCAGTTTGCCTCCCCATGTCATACGCACAGGGATCCAGGAAGCTGAGTTCTATGGTGTTGTTTGACACTGCTGTCAAACATCTTTTAGAGCCACTGCCTGTTTCTCTGTCTTTTAACTTGACTGAATATTGTAAAAAATATTGGTTCAGTAGCATATAAAGAATCCATTTTTGTTCCTGGACACAGTAGAGTGTTAGTGGTTTCAAAAAGCTGAACAACAGTAGTGCTGAGATCCAGACCCTCACCAATCTGATATTGACAACCTATCCTAAGGCTAGGCCGCCAATGTCATAATTTTGGAAAACCCCTTTACCAATATCTCTATGAGAGTGGTGTCAGGCTGTGTGCACACACCGCTTTGTGTATGAGGCCTGTACAGGAGATCAGTAAAGGCCTGCTGGAGATCTGTGTGCTCCGGTAAAATGCTTCTGTACAGCCAGAGATATTCTTCCCTCTAAGCAGTAACTTTAGGCAAGAATCATTCTGTAGTATGGCATCCAGTATAAAACCAAGGCACACTGAGGGACTGCACTGACCCATAGACTTCTTTTGGTGCCACATTTCAGCTTTCTACAACTTGAACTTGTAGATAGCAGTAATATGCCTGCTTTTTTAGTTCATTTTGCAACTGAGCTTATCATGCAACACATAGAAAAAAAAAATCAGACCCTTCATGCTAGGATGGCTGTATGTGTAAATCTGATTGCACTTTTTCAGTGAACAGCAGCAGTTTCTGTCCAACCTGGGTGGTATGAGTTCAGGTGTACTGTTTGTCCAGACTCAGCACAGGGGAGGTCTCACCGAGGCTTGCCTGTGTGCACTCGACAGGATTGTAAGCACTGTGGCCTTTCTGGTGTCCTCTTGCAGTAAATCCACCAGCATGTTCTGACCTTGCAGCTCCGCTGGTCCCAGCACTCTTGATGAGTAGTATTTGTGATTGTTCTCCTGCAGCGAGAAAAGTAATATATAAGTAATGTATAACAGGAAAAGCCAGTCCTTTTGTTCACACTGGCACCATGGATTCTGCTTTTACAGGATTCATGGCAGATTTGATTGGTTTAATTATTTTTTTTAACTACACAGACGGGCTCATGCACACAGCTTTGAGTGTTTTCGGACTTATGCGTCCGGATCTTTTGCGGCCCTATTGAGATGAATGGATCCGTATCCAATGCGCAAAAAAAAGGGGATCAGCTGTGGACCAAAGCTATGGCCGTGTGCATGAGCCCTTACTCTGCCCATCAGCAGCCATAGAAAAGAATGGAACCCAAACACCAATGTGCATAAAGCCTTTCTTTAAAGTGAAATCATCTCCTTGCACTATGAAGAACATTTTCCACATGCTATCATTTCCTAGAAATCAGAGATCACTTGGAGAAAAACCATGTTACAGCCAATTAACTGTTCTTACTTCTCCTACCAGATCCATCTGACTACACAAATATTACAGTTGTGTTCAAAATTATTCAACCCCCAATGCTGTACAGGGTTTTAGGGAATTTAGTGTACATTTGTAATTGTGTTCATAATGAAATCTTACAAGGACTTTTTAAATAACCAAATGCAACTAAAATGACATCAATTGTTTTTGTAATACAGTATTAAATGTTTTTTTTGTGATTTTTTTTCATTGACACAATTATTCAACCCCTTAAAGACTACCACTCTTAAGAACAGAGGTTCATTCAAGTGTTTTTGATCAGGTATTGAAAACACCTGTGGATGTCAAGGAGCAGCAATCAAGCATAATAAGCACCAATTAGGCAGATGTAAAATGACTGTGATACTCGGCTCCTTCTAGACATTTACTGGTGTGTTTACAAACATGGTGAAGTCAAGAGAATGGTCCAGGAAGACAAGAGAAGAGGTGATTTCTCTTTACAGGAAGGGCAATGGCTATAAGAAGATTGCAAGATGTTAAACATACCAAGAGACACCATAGGAAGCATCATTCGCAAATTCAAGGCAAAGGGCACTGTCGAAACACTACCTGGTCGTGGCAGAAAGAAGATGCTGACTTCGACCGCTGTGTGCTACCTGAAGCGCAAAGTGGAGAAAAGTCCCCGTGTGACTGCTGAGGAACTGAAAAAAGATTTGTCAGATGCGGGTACTGAAGTTTCAGCTCAGACAATAAGGCGCACACTGCGTAATGAAGGCCTCCATGCCAGAACTCCCAGACGCACCCCCTTGCTGTCTCCAAAGAATCAGAAGAGTCGACTACAGTATGCCAAAAGTCATGTGGACAAACCACAAAAGTTTTAGGATAGTGTTCTGTGGACTGATGAAACAAAATTAGAACTGTTTGGGCCCATGGATCAACGCTATGTTTGGAGGAGGCCTATGAAGAAAAGAACACCTTGCCTACTGTGAAGCATGGCGGGGGGTCAATCATGCTTTGGGGCAGTTTTGCTTCTACAGGTACAGGGAAGCTTCAGCGTGTGCAAGGTACCATGAATTCTCTTCAGTACCAGGAGATATTGGATGAAAATGTGATGCAGTCCGTCACAAACCTGAGGCTTGGGAGACGTTTCAACAGGACAATGATCCCAAGCATACCTCCAAGTCCACTAGAGCATGGTTGCAGATTAAAGGCTGGAACATTTTGAAGTGGCCATCGCAGTCACCAGACTTAAATCTGATTGAGAACCTCTAGTGGGACTTAAAGAAAGCATTTGCAGCGCAAGCCTAAGAATGTGACTGAACTGGAGGCTTTTGCCCATGAAGAATGGACGAAGATACCAGTAGATCGCTGCAAGACACTTGTGTCAAGCTATGCTTCACGTTTAAAAGCTGTTATAACTGGAAAAGGATGTTGTACTAAGTACTAAGATTGAATGTCACTTGGGGGTTGAATAAAACTGATAATAATGTGAGCACAGAAAAGACATTTGTGGTTATTTCATTATAAATGTTATGTTATATTTGTCTGACTTACAAGTGCCTCTTTGATTTAATTGTAAACAAGATGACGGAAATGATCAAAATCAATGTCAAACTGGCCAAAACACTCAATTTCAGTGGGGGTTGAATAATTTTGAACACAACTGTAAGTGTCTAATCACATAATGCAGGTTTGTTGCAGCAAATCTATTTTTTGCAACAAATCTATTTGCATGTGAATATTGTCTTACCCTCCAAATGTAAAGGGGTTCTCCGGTCCTTTGATATTGATGACCTATGCTCAGGATAAGTCATCAATATCAGATCGGCGGGGGTCCAACACCTGGCACCCCCGCCGATCAGCTGTATGAAGGGAAGGCGCGCACAGTGCACACGTGCCATCTCTCATCTCTCTTCCTGCTCGCCATAGACATAGCAGCAGCAGCGAGCTGCTTCATACAGCTGATCAGCGGGGTGCCAGGTGTTGAACCCTCGCCGATCTTATAGTGATGACCTATCCTAAGGAGCTCGGAGGACCCCTTTAATAGCATTAACCCCTTAAGGACGAAGGGCGTACATGTACGCCCTTCGTCCGCACTTAAAGATGGCGCCCGCTCCCGCACGGAGCGGGCGCATGAGCTGCGGGTAAGCGCTTGATTCATCAAGCTGACACCCGCAGCTCATGTCCGCGACTGGCAGCGATGCCGATCGCGGACATTTAACCCCTCAGATGCCGTGGTCAATCCTGACCACGGCATCTGATCGCGCAAAAACCGAAAGTTTCACTTTCGGTTTTGCTCCGGCTCCCTGATGGCCACAAGGGGAGCCGGAGCATGCATTTAGTACCCTAGGTTTCTGTGAATGAAACCTAGGTTACTACACAGTATTCCTATGGAGCCTATGACTGTAATAGGCTCCATAGGAAATATGTGATTTTTCATATATTCCAATGCTATTGCATTGGAATATATGAGAATAACAATCTGATGATTGCATCTTATAGTTCCCTATGGGAACTATAAGAAAGTGGTAAAAAAAAAAAAAAGTTTAAAAAATAAAAATTAAATAAAAAATATAAAAATTCAAATCACCCCCTTTCCCCAAAATGAAAATAAAATAAATAAAAAAAAATTACACATAATGGGTATCGCAATGTGCGAAAACGCCCATACTATAATAATATTAAAAAATATTCACCATACGGTAAACATAAAAACGGAAAGAAAGCGTCCAAATGGCTAATTCGCCATTTTGGACGCTTCATTTCCTAAAAAAATGAATAAAAAGTGATCAAAACATCATACGCACCCCATAATGGTATCAATTAAAAGTTCAGATTGCCCGCAAAAAATGAGCCCCTACACTGCTCCGTACGCATAATTACAAAAAAGTTATAGGGGTCAAAACATGGCGACAAAAAATAAAATAAAAAATTCCCACTTTTAATTTTTTTCACTATCAAAACGCAAGAAAAACTATACATATTAGGTATTGCCGGATTCGTACTGACCTGAAGAATAAAATTAACCAGTCAGTTTTATCGCAAATCGAACGTTGTAATTTAAAAACCCGTAAAACTGTTGTGAAATTGCTTTTTTTTTGCAATTTCACCCCATTTGGAATTTTTTTCCCGTTTCCCACTACATCACATGCAAAAATAAATGGTAGCGTTAAAAAGTACAACTTGTCCCGCAAAAAATAAGCCGTCATATGGCTATGTGAGCGGAAATATAAAAATGTTATGGCTTTTGGAAGGCAGGGAGCACAAAACAAAAACGCAAAAATCCCAAAACCCCCGGTCCTTAAGGGGTTAATCATAAAACATAGCTAATTTCTAGGTTGCAATTCAAATTTTTAGTAGCTTTGCTATTCTCGAATACTGTCCTGATTACTCCAGCTAATGACAGTGAATATTGTGAGTGCACCTAGAGATTGGTGTGAATTACACCAAAATGTGGCATAATTTGGCGCATTTAGGTTTAGAGAAATTAACTGTTTATAGTCTGAAAAGGGGGTGTGGCTTACCAGGAAATGGGTGCTGCTTCTTTAGAAAGTGGCATGGTTTAAAGGGAATCTGTCAGCTCCAATACCACACCTCCCCCAAACTAGAGCAAAAAGGGTATGGTGTAAGTGATGCTGAGTGTGATTATGTCATTTTTATCTTCATACTTACTTGCACTCCCACAAACCAGCAGTACAATGCACTGAGGACTCCTCCGTGAGTCCAATTATATCTGTGTGAGCTCGGGGAGTCGTCTCAATGCATTTAACTGCAAGTTTGATGAAGCACAGCGTCAGAATGTAAGTGAGTATGAAGATAAAAATTACATAACCAGACTCACTCTAGTTTGGGGGTGTTTCAGAGCTGACAGATTCCCTTTAATCTCCAGACAGTTCAGTGGATTCGCGGTTGGCTACTGAGTAGACACCAGAGTGTTCTTCTTAATAGTGACATTCTGAGGAGACAAGTAGTGGATGAAAAACGGTCTGTCCTGGGTCCTATTCTTTTTAATATTTGTTGTAGGTGACATAGTAGAAGGCTTGGTAGTAAAGATTTGCCTGATGACACAGAAGTGTGTAACGGGGCGGATATTCCTGGAGGCATTAGTAACATGAGAAAAAGATTTAGCTTCCCTGGATAAATGCTCCAAACAATGGAAGTTCAATGCAGTTCAATGTGTCCAAATATCACAGCTTCAGAATGAGTGCTCAGTGTGTGCGGTGACTGGGAAAGCGAGTTGGATGTTTGGTTGTAAAGCTAGATTTATAAGCAGTAGGCAGAGACATTGTGCGCTTGCTGTATATAGCGTTAGTGAGACCATTTCTGGAGACCCCTCCCCTCTACAAAAAGGTATAGAAAAAGTTGAATGGGTGCAAAAGTGAGCTGCCAAATTTGTTGAGGGTCTGAAGCATCACTTATAAGTGTATAGGAACAAGCCGCCCCATTGAAATTAATGGGACAGCTTAGGTGTAATTACACCGGCTCACCGCTGCGGATGCGACAGCGAGCAGGTAAACAATGAAGAGGAGACAGCGCTGGCACAGAGTGCACCGTCTCTTCAAACAGCTGATCGGCGGAGGTGCCAGGTGTCCGACCCACGCCAATCTGATAGGTCATCAATAAAAATAACTTGGATAAAACCTTTTAAATGGTATTAACGGAAATACCGTATTTATGGCATATTGAACATACAATATATACCATTAAAGTCTAGTTACAGTTCCAGGACTACCATCTAATGGGCTAATACATGAAACATACATGTGAGCAGCCACAAGACATAGACATACATGTCTGTTACCACATGGTTGGGGGCCGCACAGAATGGTATAAAGGGCCGTAGTTTGTGTACCCCTGCTGTACATCTCTAACTGGAGGGGGAGGCTTGGTTAGTCTTAGATCACTTAAGCCTGAGAACAGTGCTAGACAGATGAAAAAGGAGATATAAGCCCTGATTTATCATGCCTTCACTCCAGAATTCTGTCTTCAAAAAGTCTCAAAATGGGGTGAATTTTTGTATTTTGCACCACTAGTGTGACTAGCTATGTTAAGGAGTTTGGATAAGATAAAGGATTGGGGGGCACTCATAAATATAGGGATCAGATGGACCCGAAATAGATAGTAGATAGGGTAAATTTATTACAATACCGGTAACAAATACTTAAAACAATAATAATAAACACTAATAATAAACACTAATAATAATAGTAAAATAGTTCACAAAGTACTAAAATCCACCATAGTAAATGCACCAGATAGTGTACTGTCCAGGAGTGATATCGTTCACTAAAGTGCAGGATGTAAGCCCAGATGAAGTAAGCGCATAAGTGGAATGCCCAGGTAAAAGTGAGCGCATATGTTGGAATGAGCGCAAGATGTTGTATAATCTTATTAGATGCCCATAGGGTACTATACCGCTTCCTGTAGTGTTCTTTAGACCGGACCGTGCTCGGCGTCCCGTGCTGGCTACTCGGTCCAATGCGGCGTCTCACGTGACCGACTGGATCCACGTGACTAGCTAGATCACGTGACGGCTGTATCCACGTGACTCTGACGTACTTGGAATAGGCGGTATTATCGCAGGTCCTAGGTCAAAAGTGCGGTATTTCGCAGATCCTTGGTTAAAGTGCAATTGGGCAGCACTTATGTGAAGTGCTGCCCAGTTGCACTTTAACCAAGGATCTGCAAATACCGCACTTTACCTAGGACCTGCGATAATACCGCCTATTCCAAGTACGTCAGAGTCACGTGGATACAGCCGTCACATGATC
The DNA here is from genome assembly GCA_033119425.1 of Bufotes viridis. Taxonomy (NCBI): domain Eukaryota; kingdom Metazoa; phylum Chordata; class Amphibia; order Anura; family Bufonidae; genus Bufotes; species Bufotes viridis. The sequence continues at coordinate 213,114,072 of CM065594.1, read as the reverse complement.
TAGCTAGTCACGTGGATCCAGTCGGTCACGTGAGACGCCGCGTTGGACCGAGTAGCCAGCACGGGACGCCGAGCACGGTCCGGTCTAAAGAACACTACAGGAAGCGGTATAGTACCCCTATGGGCATCTAATAAGATTATACAACATCTTGCGCTCATTCCAACATATGCGCTCACTTTTACCTGGGCATTCCACTTATGCGCTTACTTCATCTGGGCTTACATCCTGCACTTTAGTGAACGATATCACTCCTGGACAGTACACTATCTGGTGCATTTACTATGGTGGATTTTAGTACTTTGTGAACTATTTTACTATTATTATTAGTGTTTATTATTAGTGTTTATTATTATTGTTTTAAGTATTTGTTACCGGTATTGTAATAAATTTACCCTATCTACTATCTATTTCGGGTCCATCTGATCCCTATATTTATGAGTGCCCCCCAATCCTTTATCTTATCCATTTTCACTTTTTTGGCTTGGGTGATGCCAGGGGAGAGCACCATAGTATATTGATATACCTAGTGAGCCACTGTCCAATTTCTCTAACGTTCTACATTTCTCACCCAACCAGTTGAGCTCCTTGGTCTCTCAATATGAATATTTGGGAACATATGGACCTTAAACTCAAGAAAATACAGGGTTTCAATTTTGATACGTCAGAAGATAACACCAAACTCACCCACAGTATAGAGGGGAGTTATAGGAAGCTAGAAAATCTGTTGCAAAAGCAATTAAGAAATAAGTGGGAGGTCACTGCACTTACTCAATATTTACAAAAAGGATATGTCCCAAAAGGACTATCCCTTACCAAAAGTCCAGCAACAGATATTCTAGATGATGAATTCCAGAAGCAATGGGACTCTTTTCTACATATACAATCAAAGAAACTGGTACAAATGATAATTGATAGACGTTTGCAAATTATACAACAACTAACAGAACAAATAGACATTCTAAAGAATGATATTGTCTTGTTTCCTGAGGTAGAAGAAACAGCTAAATGGCAACAACGTATTTGTCACAATTTAGATAATTTGGAAAAAGAGATTATGCAAAAGAAAGTTAAAAAATTCAAGCATTTTGACAAACACACCACAGAAACCACTGAGTCCCCACTTACTCAAAATGGTCCTAGAAACAACACTAAAGAAATTAGAGAGGAGAGAAGAGAACACCAGACAGTTCATTATAATGTACCTACTGCAAATAAATATGACACATTATCTTCACCGAATTTTTTAGATTTCACCCCCCCCCCCACCACAAAACGAGAATGAGGAAATCACCCACTCCTACACATTTGAGACGAAATGTGAGAACATCACCGCACAGACAGACCAACAATTTTCACACTCACAACTACAATTTAAGACATCGAGACACAGCACAACCAAACAGGCACAAGCCAATAGAGACATACAACAAGAGAGAACAAAACACCTCGCACTACCCAACGACTCACAACACATCACGTTTTACACAAAGAAAATACGAAGAGGCAGGCACTCTAAGAAGAAACAATTACAATCACAATCACTATTAATGCCGTCCAATATTATTAATATTAGCAGTTACCAATTAACTGAAAATCAGACTAAACTATTAAATAAAGGACTCAAATTCGCTCCCACCAACAAATTAGACAAGTTTACTACATACATTGGGATAGAGAAATTCATCCGGAGATTATGTTTAAAGAAATACTTCCTAAAAAATCCTATTGGCCCTAACATTAACCCCTACTCTACAACCGAACATTATCCACATACAAACCTAAAAGAAAAATCGAGAAAATACCCTAAACATGAAATGGGTGAACAAATTATCACCTTTAAGAAAAATGTAGAACGAGAATTGAGAAATTTAAAAGGGGGTAAATTACACAACAATCTGACCTTTAAAGAAAGAGAAGCAATTAAACAATTGCAACAAACTGCAGAAATAACAATACGCCCTGCAGACAAGGGAGGAGCTATTGTAATCCTTGACACTAAAAAGTATACGGAAGAATGTCTGCGACAACTTAATGATACTACAACATATCAAAAGCTAAGGAGGGACCCAACAGATGAATACTATAATGAACTAAAAAATATCTGCAAAAGGGGTTTGGAAGCAAAATTCCTAAATGAAAGTGAACTCAAATTCATCTTGGGAACCCAGAGAAGGATACCAGCCTTTTACTGTGTTCCCAAGATACACAAAGATCTTAGATCCCCCCCAGGACGACCAATAGTCTCGGGTATTGATTGTATCTCAGCCAATTTGTCCAAGTATATTGACCAGTGGTTACAACCACTGGTCAAACAAATTCCTTCATATATAAGAGATACCACTCAAATCATCGAAATACTCGAGACTATTAAATGGCAGGACCACTACATTATGGGAACACTGGATATAAGTTCTTTATACACAGTGATAGAACATGAAAAGGGCCTACAAGCACTTAGGCGAATTTTTGATGCTTACAATTACTTGCAAAAGGAACAAAGCGATTTCTTGTTGGAAACTATACAATATATACTGTCCCATAACTATTTTTTCTTTGAGAACACTTACTACCTCCAGCGCACTGGCACCGCTATGGGCACCAGATTCGCCCCCAGCTATGCCAACCTCTTCCTCGCAGATTGGGAAAGGGAGGTGGTTGAGCCCCGGCTGGGGGCGACTCTGGTGCTATGGCGGCGCTATATTGATGATATTCTTTTATCTGGGGAGATGGTAGAGAGTCACTAGACTCTTTTCTAATTGAATTGAACACAAATGATAGGAATTTAACATTCACCCCGATAATAGAGAAGGAGGTGACAACCTTCTTAGATCTTAATATTACAACACAATCATCACAAGTGAACTGTAGTACACATAAAAAAACAGTAGCTAGAAATAGCTATTTACGATATTCTAGCTGTCACCTTCCTAGGTGGCTCACCAATATTCCGGTGGGCCAGTTTAGGAGATTGAAGCGAAATTGCACTTCTAACGAACAATTTGAAAGGGAAGCTATTGAATTGAGCCAACAATTCACAGAGAAAGAATACCCCATGCAAGTAATTAGTATAGCTTTAGAAAAAGTGAAGAACATGAACAGGGCAGACTTTTTCATCCCTAAAATACGATCAACAGTAGAGGAAACGATCCGTATTATTTTACCTTTCCATCCCCAACATAAGAAAATAGAAAGAATAATCTTAAAAAATTGGCATCACCTATTGGGTGACAAACTAATAGGCCCTATTTTAACACAAATCCCACAAATTACATATACGAAGGCCCCGAATCTCGCTACTAAAATAGCACCCACAGTAAAAGAAAAAATGAATAACATCAGTCAGGGCTCCAACTGGCTGAGCTTGGATGGTTTTTTTAGGTGCGGCAAATGTATGAACTGTAAGAATACCTCGTTCCCGAGAAAAACCACCAAGGTACTATCTACCTCTAATGATTTTAGTTTGACTATCAAGGGAACGCTCACGTGTACGTCCACTGATGTTGTGTACCTTTTGGAATGTGGGTGCCATAAACAATATATCGGACGTACTATTAGAACACTACGGAAACGAGTAAGCGAACATATGAACAATATACGTAAGGGATATGAACTTCACCCTCTTTCCAAACATTTTAAGACTCATCACAACAGTGACCCTTCCACTCTATCTTATGTGGCAATTGAAAAGGTTAGTCGGTCATGGAGAGGGGGTAATCATATTATGAAAATGTCCAGACAGGAATCACGTAGAATTTTCGACTTCGACACCCTCATCCCAAAGGGCCACAACGCCGAGATTGAACTGTTCGGCTTTTTATGATTTTATGGAGGTGATGTCGTGTGGTGATGGGGGATCCAATGTCTGGCTGTTTATCAGCACTTGGATCCCTCCTCCCGACGCGACCTACCCTCCCATATACATCCTATCTACATCCATTGAAGTTCACATATGTATTAATTTAAGTATTTCATTCAAGAAAATCTCTATTCTACTCTATTTTATCATATTATTCTATTTTTATTCTTATTTTTATTTTTGTATTTACTATGTTCAGATTGTATTGCACCAGTATAACAATTTGTGTATATGATTTTTATTATATGTTCTATATATATGTGACACTATTGCGGTTATAGTGCGTTTCTCGTTTATAATGAGAGGAATCCCATTCTGGAATGGGAATCCGGTTCACTATTTGAAAATTACTCTCATCAAGCAATCCTTATAAAAGGTGACCCACTTAGTCTGCAGACATCACCACTGAAGAAGGGGCGTACCCCGAAACGCGTTTGGTGCAGTCTGCAGTCCACCAGAAGTTTACTTGCTATTGTCCTGGACCTATGAACTATTTGCCCTCATTCGTATGAAAGGAATCTTCACAATAAGTGCTGCCCAATTGCACTTTAACCAAGGATCTGCGAAATACCGCACTTTTACCTAGGACCTGCGATAATACCGCCTATTCCAAGTACGTCAGAGTCACGTGGATACAGCCGGTCACGTGATCTAGCTAGTCACGTGGATTCAGTCGGTCACGTGAGACGCCGCATTGGACCGAGTAGCCAGCACGGGACGCCGAGCACGGTCCGGTCTAAAGAACACTACAGGAAGCGGTATAGTACCCCTATGGGCATCTAATAAGATTATACAACATCTTGCGCTCATTCCAACATATGCGCTCATTTTTACCTGGGCATTCCACCTATGCGCTTACTTCATCTGGGCTTACATCCTGCACTTTAGTGAACGATATCACTCCTGGACAGTACACTATCTGGTGCATTTACTATGGTGGATTTTAGTACTTTGTGAACTATTTTATTAGTGTTTATTATTATTGTTTTAAGTATTTGTTACCGGTATTGTAATAAATTTACCCTATCTACTCATCCATTTCGGGTCCATCTGATCCCTATATTTATGAGTGCCCCCCAATCCTTTATCTTATCCATTTTCACTTTTTTGGCTTGGGTGATGCCAGGGGAGAGCACCATAGTATATTGATATACCTAGTGAGCCACTGTCCAATTTCTCTAATGTTAATGAGTTTCACTTCACATTTATCACTGAGACAAAAGTGTTAGGTGTAAAAGGGTTTTCAGAGACCTATCCTCTGATTGGTGGGTTCCAACACCCGGGACCCCTGCCCACCCTCTGTTTGAGAAGGCACTGACGCTCACGTGAGCGCCGCGGCCTTCTCCTTACTCACCAAGCACAGCACCGTACATTGTACAGTGGTTATCCTTATTGCAGCTGAGCTTCCTTGAACTGCTCTTAGGCCACATGACTGATGAACCTGACGTCGCCTAGTGAAAGCTGAAAGAAGGCGGTGGCGTTACTGTGAGCGCCGCTGCTTTCTCAGGCAGCAGATCAGCTGGGGTCCCGGACCCCACCAGTCAGATACTGATGACCTATCCAGAGTTTTGGAAAACCCATTTAAGGATAAAGCAAAGTTATCAAACAACATGGGACATTTGATAAACGTGGCATAAAGTACTCCAACACAGACTCCACTGACTAATATTCCCCTCATGATAAATTCCCCCCACAGAGCGGTGTAGCACTGTGGAGAGCTAGGAGAGGGAAAGACTCATTAATAGTGAGTTACCAGAATTAAAGAAGTTATGCCATGATTGATGTAAAAAATGAAAAGCTAAAATTAGGCCTGTACCTCACATGGATCCAGAGATCTCCCCATTCATTACTCCAATTGCTCTGCTAGATTCCCTTCAGACTTGCAGCTTAAGGTGTGTGCCCTGTCTCAGGGGTGTATCCTTTCTCAAGAGGTGTGTCCTTTCTGCTGCAGCTCTCTCCCTGTAACTGCCAGAGCTTCAAACAATAGATACGGCTGTGGCAATTTAAGATTTTAACCGAGTGCGTGCTACCACCTCAGTGAGGAAAAGAGCAAACAGCAGGTGGCGCTATACAGATACATATTATTGAATAGCTCAGTGGGTATACTATATTTTTAATTACATGCAAATAAAAAAATTATCAGATCCAGGTATTTTTTGTGACACAGCCCCCTTAAGATGAGCAATATTAAGACTTTTGATGGTTTTTAGCGTCAGGAAAGGGCGGATTCAAGAGATATTTTTTTGACATGAGCCTTCAACTTATGATGTATAAGGAGTGAAAGAAATATGTGAGGGAGCAGGCTGCCTAGAAGATGGCAGTGTCATACACTGAAATGGAAATACCACGTTTAGGTACCTGCAGAGGTTCCAGCAGGAGCCTCCTTCACAGATTTCAGCAAAAAAAAAAAGGATGAAATATCGTTGTATGCAGCAGTATTGCATCTGGCACCATTATAGTCAGTTGGATCTGGCGATTCCAGTATTATATTCCTGTGCCAGAACAGAATACCGAAATGTAGGCGCAGGTGTCCACCCAGCCTTAGTAGGATGAGTCTTTGCTACATTGTAGTGGTGCAGACTTATGCTGCAATACTATTTCCAGATGTGAGTAAGGCTTTATGTTGTGCTGATGCCAAATGAAACTTCCTTTACTTGCAGTCTGCCATATCTCTGACTAACTCTTTCCTGTCTTGTCACTGTCATAAGCTGATACTGTATGTAATTTACTCTTACTAAATTATCTTGCAGACATAGATATTTTTATTAAATGTGAGCAGTGTGTGTAATTTCTTTTTTAAGCACATGTGCCAGAAAAGTGGCTACAGAAAGTCACCTTTTGGGGATTTGTGTCGCACTCACTACTTTTCGAAAAGTTGTATGGGTGGGGCTCAGTAGGAGGGCATGGCTGCCTGAGGCCTGGAATATTTACTATAATTTACACCAGAAACTGGCGGAAGTTATGGCTCAAATCCATAACAGATGGCAGCTAACGCAGGTTTGACTTTCTGGTGCGTCGTGGGGCAGAGATGCGCTTTTCCCTCTTAATAAATTACTTTTACTATTACAAAGCTGTTACAATTACCATGCTTCTGTGAAGTCTGTAAAGCTCTATTCACATCGCCTCAACAATTTGTATCAAATGTGTAATTCCAAATTTAGATGAAGCATGCTACCATTTGTATGCTATGAACACTGTATCTATACAACCCAAATCCCTAAAACAACTGCGTGCATTAAAACTGGTCTAAACGGTTACACTGACAAGTGAGATTCAAGTTATTTTCCTAGTTATACAGAGTCTTTGCCTTTATCCTTAGATTGTAACACCACACACAGGGGCGGATTGGCCATAGACTCTACAGGGAAATATCGTGGGACACCGAAATACAGAGCGGCAGGCAGTGTAAGTGAACATTCAGAGATACCACGTGGGACGCCAAGGTGGAGCGCAGCAAGTGGTACACATACCATATGTATCTATAGACCGGCAAATATCTCTATCTTCGAGTCAGAGGAATAACAGGGAGTACGTACTCAGGCTTTTAAAGCCAATTCCCGGGCAATATAACTAATTATTTCTGGACATTGGCCATAGACTCTACAGGGAAATTTCGTGGGACACCGAAATACAGAGCGGCAGGCAGTGTAAGTGAACATTCAGAGATACCACGTGGGACGCCAAGGTGGAGCGCAGCAAGTGGTACACATACCATATGTATCTATAGACCGGCAAATATCTCTATCTTCGAGTCAGAGGAATAACAGGGAGTACGTACTCAGGCTTTTAAAGCCAATTCCCGGGCAATATAACTAAATATTTCTGGACATTTATTGGATACGCTTTATATACAATATGGCCGTGACTGCGCTGCTATAAATAACACGGCTATGATTGAACTGCTACATAAAATACGTCCAGAATTGTGTTGCAACACAATGAGAAGTACAAGCTAAAATGTCAACATTTATTAAGCCATCGAGTTATATTGGCAGTATATGGTCAAGGTTTATTATTTGTTGCTCGCTATCAATAACCTTTTTTGGCTGCATGTGAACATTCTGACGATTCTTTGCTACATTTTGGATTATCTAACAATAGTGGATTATCTAACATATTGGTGTATACTGCTATTTTATCTTCCTATATATACCAACATCTTGGTTTAACATCACACAAGCTATCTGGTATGGTATTGGACTGATGGGAATATAGGAAGATCAATTATATCAGGTCACTAATATTTTTATCTGTCGCCATATTTTTATATATTTTGTTTTTATTTGACAATAAATGTTTATATTCATATATGATATATAAGTGCAATCTTTAGGTAGGTATCTACTACAAGTTGCTAGTCTACTTTTGTAAGATTAGGCCACTGGTTCTGGTCTCATACTTTTTGGATGAGCAATCAATATCACAAACAAAACAACAAATTATCTTTTATCTTTCAGTGTTTCGCTAGACTTAATGTATCTTAAGCCATCCATGTTCTGTAAATATCCTCCAGGTAGGACTGAAATTTGTAGACCTCTACATATGTTGAGTACAGCAGTCCAGCAGCATGTACACAAGCTACTACACACGGGCTCAACTGTCTGAAGAAGGTCTATGACCGGAACGTTCTAGAATATATGAGCATGATCTGATATTAGTTTTATCTGTTCAGAACCCCATTACTTAATGTATATGAATAAAATTAACCTTTAAGCATCATATTATTGAATGATGTGGAGTCGTGGACTTTACCTATCTATAGTAAGTACTACTTCATACCATCGAGCTATAGGTACTCAGTGTGATAGAGAACATCTCTGTAATATGCCTTCAGAGATTTTCAGGCATGCAGAATTACAGTAGCACCTCCAATACTTCCACAGTTGCTGTGGTAGGTAGGAGGAGGCTACTGCTATGGGGTGCATGGGCTATTAGGGTGCAAAGAGTCAAAAGATACTTCTTAAGAGTTATGCAGTTGAGCCAGTGGGGAAAATCATAGACAGTCAAGTACTCACTAGTATCTGTGTCTGGTTATCTGGTAGAGTGTCGATAAACAGACTGTCCCCCCCAAGGCCTTGGAAGACGCGTGTGGCGATCTTGTTCTGTCCATTGTGAACGTCACGCTGAAGCCTAACTAACTGATTGTCCCTTCGTTTGGTATTCAGAAGGCTGGGACCTGAAAAATAATAACATTAATATTATTTTGTAGAAGGATTCTATTTCACATAAATATTTCACATCTCCCTGTGGGGAAAAAAATCTGAATGTAATTTTTCCTGGTTAGTGGCGGATTTTATCCATTCCTATGCAGAGGGTGAAATCCATTGCAAAATCTGCATTGGGATCCATGGCAAAAATCCACAGTTAGAGTACATCCACACAGGATGGAAAATACAGCAGAAAAGTCTGCTGGAGATTTTGATTCAGATCCACTTTAAAACCCACATGAATTTTGTCCTTTGAAAATAGCTCAAGATTTCAACCTCTCCATTGCAAATGATGAAATTTGCAGTGCTGATCTCCAGCATTAGACCTCATGCACGCGGCCGTTGAAATTTGCGGTCCCCAATACACGAGCAACGTCCATGCGGCGGCCAGGACGGATCGAGACCCTTTCAACTTTAATGGGTCCGTGATCCGTCCGCACCGCAAAAAAATAGAGAATGCACCGCAGCTCCGAATTGCGGACCCATTCAGGGTGCGGAGAGCACACGGCTGGTTTGCGGGCTGCAATACGGCCAAGGCCGGGCAATGGCCGTGTGCATGAGGCCTTAAAGGGAACCTGTCACCATGACAATGCAAAAAAATTCTACAGGTAGTGTGTCATAGAGCTGGAGGAGCTGAGCAGATTGATATATAGTTTTATGTGTCAAGATTCAGCATAACGTGTATATATTTATGTAAATTCCTGCTTTTGGCGGGGGAACAGACTGCTGGATCCGTGCTACCACAAGTACACCATGCTGGTGGAAGTCCTCTCCGGCCCCATTCACGAAAATGGGGGCGGGCCGGAGGTCCGGCCACAGCACAGCAAACATGCCAAGTAGCGGCCGGAATAAAACTACACTAAACCACGCTGCGGCTTTTGTCCGGCCGCCTCTCGGCATGTTCTGCCAGCATGGTGGACTTGCGGTAGCACGAATCCGGCAGGCTGTTCTCCTGCTGGAACAGCCTGCCGGAAAAGGCTACCGAAAGTGTGAAAGTAGCCTAAACCACATGTGAACCCACCCTAAAGGGTTGTAAAGAGACACAAGGAACTTCAAAATAAATAATTTCCTGCTGTAATAAAGGGTCTGCAGTCCAAAGCTCTTACATAGACAGACATACATAACCCTAAATTTTCATGGAGGACAGGACAGAGCAGACAGTTTTTTAGGTTGTGGGAGAAAACATGACTTGCTCAGAGGAAATCCACATAAACAATGGGACTTATATACAAATGACATGCAGATGTTTAGGCTGTTCAGGAACCAAACCCTGAGCTCAGTGTCTCTGCAATTATGCTGCCCAGTTTACATTTTTTCTTTTATCTGTCTATATAGTTTCTACCTATCTCTCTATCTTTCTATCACATTATACCACCTACCTATTATTGTGTAGGCCTCCCTAATGTTTTTAAAACATATCCAACCTGTTGATAGGGCCGGTGCAAGGATTTTTGCCGCCCTAGGCAAAAGGAAAATTTGCCCCCCCCCCATGTGACATCACAATGCCCCACCCATATGATCTGCCATATTAAAGGGGTTCTGCAAGGGGCGCTCTACGCAGCGGCCTATTCCGCGTATAGGACGCGCCGGCCCTGCCTGTTGACCATTGGACTTCACAAGACCACTGAAGGTTTCTGTAGTGTTTAGCTCCAGGACGTTAGCAGTAGATTCTTTAGGTCCTGTAAGTTGCAAGTTGGGACCGCTATGGGTCACATGTACATCATAACCCTTCTACTGGTTTATAAGCTGTCCTTTAGACCACTTTTGATGGGTACTTACCACTGCATACCCGGAACACCAAATTTAGAGTTTTGAGCAAGGCTGTGGAGTCGGAGTATAAAAAAATGAACTGACTCCGACTCCTACTCAATTTAAGTTGGGGGAAAAAAAGCAAGTTTAAATGTTCCAATTCACAAAAAGTTATAATTAATTACTTCTCTACTGTAAGAATAAAGGCCAATGCATGCAGTGCGTCACGTTACCGCAAAACAAACACGTTAAGTGACTGTGAAGAAGCATGCTTTTCATATGTTTCACTATATGGCACGCAACGCACAGTTAAGGAGCGGCAATACTTATACTTTCCATTGTGTTGTGTTCCGCTGTTACAGGGAACGCAAAGCCCGAGGTTAACCTAGCCTCTCACTGATAACTGATTAAGTAAATATGTTTTTTGCAGGACTAGAGACACTTGAATAAGTGAAGGGAATGGATAGTCAATAGTTCAAGACTGAAGCTGTAAACCATTTGAAAAACTGCTGTCATTCAGCTAAGGCTCTAAAAACTTGTAAACTCAGATTGTTAGCTTAAACGTTAAACATGACTATGAGATTCTACTAGGCAAATGTATAAAATACATTTGCATATTAAATACAGAGGAGTCGGAAGTACCAAAAACTGAGGAGTCGGAGCATTTATCTTCCGACTCCACAGCCCTGGTTTTGAGGCTGCTCTGACTAGGGTTGTTTCGGGTATCGAAGTTTCGATACCCAATCGATACTTTTCTCTGGTATCGAGCTCAATACCAGGATTAGTATTTTATCGATACTGGGCTGTGCTACTGCTCTCAGCGCGGCCATGTTCTCCTCGGCAGCACAGGGAGAAGGAGGCAGTCTCTCCCGCCCCCTGTGCTGCTTCCACCAATAGAGCGAGAGGGGGGCGGGCGCACTGGCCACCAATGAGGATTGTCTTTTACTATACAGATGCAGGCAGAAGCGGCTCATTGCCGGCACCTGCCTGTGACCGGGTGCTGCGATCCGCGGCAATTAACCCCTCAGGTGCCGCACCTGAGGGGTTAACTGCCGCGGATCGCAGCGCCCGGTCACAGGCAGGTGTCGGCAATGAGCTGCTTCTGCCTGCATCTGTATAGTAAAAGACACTCCTCATTGGTGGCCAGTGCGCCCCCTTTCCCCAGTATTAAAGACATTGGCCAGTGTCCCTGTCCCCCCTTTCCCCATTATTAAATACATTGGTGGCCAGTGCGCCCCCCCATTCCTCCCTCCCCCCAGTAATAAAAGCATTGGTGGCAGTGGCCACAGGGTCCCCTCACCTCCTCCTCATTAGTGGCAGTGATCGGAGCCCCAGCAGTGTAATGCTGGGGCTCCGATCAGTTACCATGGCAACCAGGACGCTACAGAAGTCCTGGCTGCCATAGTCTGCTCCCTGCTGCTGTGTGCACAGGGCAGCAGGGAGAGGGTGAGATCCTATTCACCCTAATAGAGCTCTATTAGGGTGAATAGGATGAAAAGATCCCAGGTTCTAGCCCCTAAGGGAAATAGTTAATAAATAAACTGTAAAAAAAAAAAAAGTTAAAAAAGTACACCAAAATATTAAGTATAAATCACCCCCTTTCCCAATTTTACATATAAAATATATAAACAATAAATAAAATATTACATATCGCTACGTCTCAAGTCCAAACTATAAAAAAAAATCCTCTTAAGCTGTGAACGCCCATAAAAGAAAAAGAAAGAAAACTGCACATCGCCATTTTATTTTAGTCGCCTTGTCCCCCCAAAAAATAGGATCGGACTGTTGTATTATTGGCCGGACGTTCCATAAAATGAGGAATGCATGCAGCTTTTTTTGGCATTTTTTTTTTTTTTTTGTACGTGGTATCGAATGGTATCGAGTATCGCAATACTTTTTTATGGTATCGATACCGAATCAAAATTTTGGTACTGAAACCACTCTAGCTCTGACCCAGTTGTCTATCCATTGCTATTTGGCCTGTGTCAGAAATGCTCAGATCTTTAGGCTTGGCCATTTTACCTGCTTCCAACACATCAACTTCTAGAACTGACAAATATATCCCACTCTTCACGGGTCCCATTGTATAAGATGATATTCACTTTATTTAGTGGTCCTCTGAGACCGGAAAACACTATTCATATGTGCAGGTGGGGTGCAGGAAAAAAAGACTCACCTGTCACTGGTGCACTGGTTCCAGGGCTGAGCTCCCTTCTTCTGCATTTCTGGTCCCTGCTGGATCGGCAGTGTGATGTGCCATCTGCAAACATGTCACCGCTGCTGCCTAATCAATGGCCTCAGTGGTGACGTACACACACAGCACTTGACTGGTGAGGCCATTGACATGTATGTAGTTGGCACATCATACTTCTGTTGTAGCGTGGACCTGAAGCAGAGGTGAAGGGAGCTTGGCACTGGAACCAGAGAACTGGTGGCAGGTAAGTTTTTTTAACCACTGTACCCCGTTTCCACATATAAAAAGGGTTCCTGGTCTGGGAGAACTCTTTAACTCTGCCTAAGGGCCCATTTACATGAACCAAGGTTCTGGGCAATCCTTATGGACGAACGTTCATGTGAGTGCTTCTTCCCGATAATTGGCCTCTGTAACAGTGCCAGAAATCCTCATTTGTCTGCAGCATATGGCCGTGTATAAACAGGGATGTGATAGTAAGGATTGGTCATCCCCATACATCACCGATTACTGCAGCACGTATGTATTTACTTCCTCATACCTGATGGGGGCCTCTCTGTCGGCCGATGTAAATGGTCCCTAAGAGTCCGATATAGAACGCTCTTCTTATATTTGATATATTTTCCCTCATTGAGTAGAAAAAGTTAATAAATAAAATGCTTTTGATTTGTTAATCATTGAAACCAAGTTTACTTTTGGGATCTGTCCTGTAAAATCCCAAATACCCAGCATCAGAACTGTCAAATTATGACATAGATTTGTTGTATAAAAATACCACATCCCACAGGCCTGCGGCCTCATCTCAGCTCTGAGTGTAATTAGGCGTGCGAGATACCATCAATTATCTGTCGCTAATTATTGTTGCTATTAATATTACTCTGAATGAGAATAGATGAACAGCCCTAGCAGATCTCCCAGATGTCTTGATTCCTTCGCCTCAGCATAGACCTTTTGTAGGAGAGTTTATATAATTTGCTTGCATCAAATTGCAATCAGATGAGATTATAATTCAGTAGTCTTGTTTTCATATAAACACATGTGGTTACTGGTAAAGGGGGTGTCTGGTTTAGGCTCGTTTCACACAAGCGCTAAAATGGCCTGACAGGCTGTTCCAACAGAGCAACAGCCTACAGGAGTTAGCCGGATATTACCTTACCCCACCGGAGCCCATTGTCTATAATAGGACTCGGCAAGGATGTGGCTGTTTCCAGCATTAGTGGCGGGATTCTGCCGGACAAACAAACCCTGCTAGCAGCTGTACTGGCACTAATGCCAGAAACAAGCCGGATCCCCTCTGGGACCCATTATAGGGTTATGCTGGACGTGTTCTGGCAGAGGAACAGCCTGCTGGACCATTTTAGCAGTAATGTCAAACTAGCTTCAGAAAGATTATTGTTTGGATAAAATGTTAGAGAATCCTGAGTTAATAAGAGGGTTCCCTATTCATAATTTTCATTAATTAGCCAGTGCTAATTGATTTCAGTTAGCATTGCACTGTGTAATGTGCCATTGCTCCTGTGGGGGTGGAAATTAAACACTTTCACTTATCCTGCTAATTGCTTGTGGACAGTACGCCAGCACTTTTCTATACTTTAATGCACATGGATGCTCCTTTCTCAGTCCAAATTATCACCTATCTACAAGTAGGGTTGGGCGATATCAAAAATATTGCCACGATAACGATATTAAGAAATTTATCGCGATAACGATATATATCACGATAAATGCCCATTTCGAAGAAAAAAAACACTTGGAGACATTATACTGTATGGGGGCAGCGCAAGGAGACGTTATACTGTATGGGGGCAGCCACAAGGAGACGTTACACTGTATGGGGGCAGCCACAAGGAGACGGTTTATTGTATGGGGGCAGCGCAAGGAGACGTTATACTGTATGGGGGCAGCGCAAGGAGACGTTATACTGTATGGGGGCAGCGCAAGGAGACGTTATACTGTATGGGGGCAGCGCAAGGAGACGTTATACTGTATGGGGGCAGCGCAAGGAGACGTTATACTGTATGATGCACTGTTATGGGGGGGGACTGTGGCTGACGCACTGTTATGGGGGGGCACTGTGGCTAACGCACTGTTATGGGGGGCACTGTGGCTGACGCACTGTTATGGGGGCACTGTGGCTGACACACTGTTATGGGGGGCACTGTGGCTGACGCAATGCTATGGGGGCACTGTGGCTGACGCACTGTTATGGGGCACTGTGGCTGACACATATATAGCATCTTATGCTATATATGTGTCATCCACAGATCCCCATAACAATGTCAGCCACAGACCCCCAACACTGTATCTCTTTAGAAGTAGCCCGACCTTATTAAATATTGTTGCGCAGGCTCTCGGCAGTTTTCAGTTCTTCCATGCGCCGCTCTGCGCTTCATTCATAGTGGGCGGAGCATGGAGAACAGAGATTAACTACATAAATACTGAATAAGAGCTGCGGGCCGGTGCAGTGTTACTCTGCAGTAATACACCGCCCCGCAGCTCTGATCCAGTATTTATGTAGTTAACTCTGTTCCTCCATGCTCCGCCCACTTTATGAATGAAGGGGCAGACGGCGCATGGAGGAGCAAAGAGCTGCCCGGGAGCCTGCGCACAATAGTTATTAAGGTCCGGCTACTTAAAGAGATTAACTACATAAATACTGGATCAGAGCTGCGGGCCGGTGCAGTGTTACTCTGCAGTAATACACCGGCCCCGCAGCTCTGATCCAGTATTTATGTAGTTAATCTCTGTAGAAGTAGTCGACTCTAATAACTGCTAGGCGCAGGCTCTCGGGCAGTTTTCTGCTCCTCCATGCTCCGCCCACTTTATGAATGAAGGGGCAGACGGCGCATGGAGGAACAGAGCGCTGCCCGGGAGCCTGCGCTACAATAGTTATTAAGGTCGGGCTACTTACTACCTGCCCGGAATTCGGCCCTGACATGGATGTTTTAGGAGCGGTCGGCACACGTGCGACCGCTCCTATGACGTCATTAAATACCGCGGTTATTAGGAAACTGTGATATCGCCATATCGCAGTTTCTTAATACCGCGGTATATCACAGCCACCGGTATATTGCCCAACCCTATCTACAAGATACGCTGGGACCCCCAGATATCCCGATAGAGCGGTAGTTTGCAGATTCATTCACCTCTATGGGACCTGTCCACATCAGTCTTGTAGAAATAACATAGTGGTAAAACAACATGCCCACTACACTTCGATTCAGAGAGACCTACAGTTTCTGGACCTTTTCGTTGATATGTTCCAAAACGGTGTTAAATTTTATATATGATTTTTTACATCAATGATATTTTATTCGTTTTTCAAAACAAATTGTACAGATACACAGCAGTATAGTATGTACATTTTGCAACAGTGCAAAACAATAAAGACAGAGTGGGCGTAGCCTCTGTGATATATAAGTAATGCGAGAAATACAAGTAAAACACACCAGAATTTATGGTTACAGCCTCTACTATAATATGTCAGGGCATCCGCTCGGATGCTGCCAACCTGACCACATAATGAAACCGGTGCCTCACTGCGTCCCAGGAGCACCGAAAAGCTCCTCATGTGTCTTGGCTCGTGTACAATGAAAAAATAGTAACAAAAAAAAACAGAAGAAAAGAAAACAAAAAACCAGTGGTGAAGCAAGATAAATAGAGACGATGCGGAGTCACATTATACCCTATCATTCATTGTGAACCATGAGAGCCCAGTATATTACAACCTTTTTCCGCGCTAGGAGCCGTAGGTACACAATCTTAAGAAGAAAACGGATTCTAACGGGAAAGAGGGTGGGGGAGAACAGTTAGAGGATACAAAATGGGAGGGGTCCAGCATGTGTACTGGACAACCATCCCAACCACCTATTATGTGTCCGAATTCTACCACACATTGTAAATTTCATATATGATATCAAAAATGTTACCTGTTAAAATGAAATAAATACATACTGAAATCAATAAACTTTAAAAATGTAGCCTTTTATTAGTTATGTTTGTTGCCAGGAAAGTTGGGTATGAAAAAACAAAAACAAAAAAAAAATTGTCGGCCTATAGAGCTACATGCACTGTCACCAAGTTTTTATTTTTGTTATGCAGTGATGCCTTCACTGCTCCATACTTAAAGGGGCTGTCTCACTTCAGTAAGTTGCATTTATCATGTAGAGAAAGTTAAAGGGGTTCTGTAGTTATTTTAAACTGACGATCTATCCTCTGGATAGATCATCAGCATCTGATCGGGAGTGGCCCCACACCCGGGACCCCTGCTGATCAGCTGTTTGTGAAAGCAGCGGCACTGGCAGTAGCGCCGCGGCCTTCTCGCTGTTTACCGCAGGCCCAGTGACGTCAAGACTAGTATCACTGGCCTGGGCACGGCTAAGCTCTGTTCACTCGAATTAAGCTTAGCCCCGCCCAAGCCAGTGATACTAGTCGTGATGTCACTGGGCCTGCGGTAAACAGCGAGAAGGCCGCGGTGCTACTGCCAGTGCTGCTGCCTTCTCAAACAGCTGATCGGCGGGGGTCCCGGGTGTCGGACCCCCGCCAATCAGATGCTGATGATCTATCCAGAGGATAGATCATCAGTTTAAAATAACTGCAGAACCCCTTTAATACACGACCACCACTGAAGAATTGCAGGGTGGTTTGTAACCATGGAAACGAGCAGTGTATAATGTGATAGAAAAATTAATCCAGCCAGCATAAGAAGCAATATGGACAATAATTATATATTAGTAAGTGTCTTGTATTAACTTTTTCTACATGGTAAATGCCACTGACTGAAGTGAGACAATCCCTTTAAGCTTATCTGCTAGTCAGGAGTCTCTGAAAGCTGAGAGACGCCCCCTATGGCAGCTGTAATGGGGATTACTTGTTAAAAGTAACCTCCCAGAGTCCCATACATTACTATAACTAATAATCTATAAGAGTATAAGACTAGGGCTACACAGCGATCTTGGGTGTCATGGGTGTCGCTTGATCAAGGATCGCAGTGTAGCAGGGCAGCCATAGAAATGAATGTGACTTGCATGTTTGCCGTGACCATGACGCCATTCATTGACATGGCTGCCCTGCTACACTGCAATCCTTGTTTGCAAGACACCTGTTATGCCCAAGATCTCTGTATAGCCCCAGCCTTACTGCAGAAGAGAGGTTACTTAGTTGTGTAGAGTTCACCGAGGTGTTATCTGCAAGCAGAATATTTATTGAAAGATGTGCTTGAGATAATCAAATAAAGTAACTTACAGTAAAGAGCTTTTATTCTACATAAATGCCTTTCTTTGCGGGGTACCCCCCTCTAAGGCTGCCACCCTTGTAGGAGCGATATTTTAAAAAAGTACCCTGCAAGTAAAGGTATTTATGTTGAACAAAACAAAACTGTGAAAGGTCCTCTTTAACAATGTATAAAGAAAAAAATAGAATATGTATAAGAAAGATAAAGACTCCCAAGCCAGAGGCAGAGCGGCTCATTTCTGAAGAGAATAAAACTAACCCTAAAATGTTCTTCAATAATAATAATATGGTAAAAAGGTTAACCCTGAAAGTATTGGACCTTTAAGGAGTGATGAGGGAGAAGCTGTAGAGGATGATAAGGGAAAAAGCAAATTTCAAAAAAAAAAATCTTCACTGTATTCACTGAGGAAAATGTAATGCAAGATGAAATGCAGAGTGTCAAAGTAAACTCCCCAGTAAGTGTGGCCTCTCTGACCCAGGAAGAAGTGCAGCGGTGTCTTAAAAAGATTAAAATAGAGCAATCACTTGGTTCAGATGGCATACACCTCTGTATCCTAATAGGTAGCCCCCTATTTCTGATGTTTGTGGACTCTATAATGATGGGGTCTGTTCTACAGGACTGGTGTTTCGCAAGTGTTGTAGCAATATTCAAAAAGAGGTCAAAAACTGAGCCTGCAAACTATAGGCCTGTAAAGTCTAACATCTGTCGTGGGTAAACTGTTTGAAGGTTTTCTAAGAGCTGTTATCTTGAAGTACCTCAATATACGTATATAACGCTGTATCAGCACAGATAAAGAAGCAGTTTTTTTCTGATGGATCAGAAGAACGTAAACAAAATGGTGATGTGAACGAAGCCTAAACTGTAGCAACCAGTGTCAGGCAGCTGCTGCCAAGGCCAGTAAAATAATGGGGTGCCTCCAAAGGGACGTAGACGCCCGTGATGAGAACATCGTCCTGCCACTTTAAAAATCACTAATCAGACCACACATGGAGTACTGTGTACAGTTCTGGGCTCCCGTGAACAAGGCAGACATAGCAGAGCTAGAGAGGGTTCAGAGGAGGGCAACTACAGTACCCTGAAAGGTTATCAAAATTAAAGGGATATTCCGGTTTTAGATTGGTGAGAGTCCTGCAGATGGGATTCCCACTGATCATGAGAACTGGGCCCTGTATCCTGTGCAGCCCCCCTGAAATGGACAGAGCCGCCACTCCATTCATTTCTATGGGAGCACTATAGAAGGGGATTCTTTCTAGTAAGAGCCGTGAGACTATGGAACTCACTAAACAAGATCAAGAGGGGTCTGGATGTATTTCTGAAGTGTAATAATATTACAGGTTTTAGTTACTAGAAATCTAAGGTCGTTGATCCAGGGAATTTTTTCCCTCTAAAATGAGGAAATTGGCCTCTACCTCATGTTTTTTTTTTGCCTTTCTCTGGATCAATTTTGCAGGATAATAGGCTGAACTTGATGGAAGTATGTATTTTTTTTATTTATTTTTTTAGCTTTACAAACTAAAGTGTATGTTACTATGTGTTACTATGTTTATGCATGACGGCATAAAATATTAGCCCTGGGCTCCAAAATAACTTGTCCTAAAACTAAGCAACAGCATAGGTTCTCACTAGTATGGCTTGTTGCCCCGTGCAGTTCTAGCTTATAATGTGGGATGTACTGGCAAGAACCAGTGTTAAAACTTAACCACTTTGCTGCCAAAAGCCTGCAGTACACAACTATATGGGAGGAATAAATTTACAGTTTCTAGGGAGGACTGTGCTGCACAGAACATTGGGGGAGATGTACATGTTCTAAGTGAAATATCTGTGATTTGATGAAGACAACAAGCTGCGCTCATACCACTCCTCTGTAACCCTCCTAGTGAAGGAAACATCCAAGTGATGCTTGCAGCCTCCAAAAGTGGCTCAGCTGATAAATATGATTTCTGGATTATGACTGCACAACATCCAAGTTCTCATGCAGCACCCATAGACTTCTGTGGGGCTCAGCTGTACCCAGGGGCGTAGCTTACGACTCATGGGCCCTGGTGCAAGAGTTCAGCTTGGGCCCCCTTCCTTCAGTGCTTTGTGTATCTTCTTATGTGGCACAAGGGTCTTTGGGCCCCCTCAAGCTCCTTGGCCCGGTAGCGACTGCTACCTCTGCACCCCCTATAGCTACGCCCATGGCTGTACCTCTGCATGCCTCTGAGTTCAAAACGTAAAGCAATCTGGTGTGCTGTATTAGATAAGGCACCATTGAGTTCTCCTCTAGAAGAAATAACTTTTTAGTATAAAGCCAGAAGGACTCCATACAGGCACTGCACACATCTCCTCCTTGTGCAGGAGGCCTTTAAATTAATCCGCCTATATGTCTCTCGGAATAGGCTGAATTATGATGATGCCGTAAACATCATTTTTGCATAACATTAAAACCAACTGCTTCATATTGTGTAGGTCCCCCTTGCTGCCAAAACCGCTCTGACCCCTTGATGCGTGATCTTCACGCGGTTCGTTGTGCTACAGTGTTTCCATAGCTTTTATTCACTTCTGTGGAAACAGCATAGCGCAGTCTGCGGTTGTTTCACCATGAATGACCGAGATGGGAATACCATTGTAAGTCCTGTCAACTTGATTCCATCCCATTGTACACCCTAGTGCTGTCTTTTTCCCAGATAAGTAATGCAGACGCACCTGGCTGTCTGTGTCATGTAAAAGATAAATGTGATTTACCTGGCCACCTTCTTCCACTGCTCTATGGTGCAGTGTCCCTAAGCGGTGCTTGGGTGGTGGACAAGGGTCAGCATGGGCTCTCTGACTGGTCTCTTGCTACACAACCCCATATGCAGCATGCTGTGTTGCACTGTGTGTTCTGACACCTTTTTATCATAGCCAACAATGAGTCAGATTCACTAATCCTGTCTACTAGACAGTGTAAACTTAGACAGTGTAAAGATCTGCTAGATTTATCACAGTGGGTGATGCTAAATGAGAAATCTGGCGGGTCTTTAGCCTATTGGTTGTGCCAAAATTGTGGTGCAAAATAGTGTATCTTAATCCCTAGTGACCACTAAAACGCCTTTTTACTGATATAAACAAAGGGGGTTTTAGCTAAACTGGCTTTAATCAATTATTACTACATGTACCCAAAATGGTGAATTAAAAGCTATAACTTGTCCTGCAAAAAATAAGACCTCATACAAGTACATTGCATTGATGAAAAAACAAAAAAGTTCTAGCTCTTGGAATGCGATTTTAAAAAAAAAATGTGCATGGTCACTAAGGGGTTAGACCAAATCCTTTTCCCACAAAGCCACATTTATTTCCCCCACAAAACCATAACCCCAGTGGATTATTCTTTCTTCACAAATGTGTCTAAAATGAGAGGTGCCAAACATGCGGCAATTATTTTTTCCCTTAGAATTCAGGCATAATCAAAAGGAAATGTGGGACATTAACATTTTTAGCAATTTCTGGTTCAGTAGCTTTTCTGTGGGATCAGGCTAGACAGGCTAGTCTTCTTGGGTGTCCATGGCAGTGTCCTCTTGTTCACCATTTGTCCTTGCTGACGTTACTTTGGTAGGTACTGACCACTTCATATCAGGAACACCCCGCAGGACCTGGCTCTGTGGAGATGCTCTGACCAAGGCGTCTAGCCGCCTCAATTTGGCCCTTGTCAGTCGCTCCCTTAGTTGCCTGCTTCCAACACATTAACCCCGAGGTCTGACTGTTGCTGACTAATATGTCCTACCCCATTGACAGGTGCTATTATCACAGGATAATCATTGTTATTCACTTTAATTTGGTCTTTGATTGCATTTACAGTATGGAATTGATTTGGATGTGTAGCAATCACATATCCTTTATTTTCTTTCAATAGTTCTAGATATAATACAATCCTTTGCTACTTCCAGGAGCCAAGAAAGCAAAGAGTTCCTGCTGACAGCTAACATCTGGCCATATATTGCACACACACAGTGGAGTTGGGGAGACAGTGTTTGGTTGATCGCTATCCTAAGTGTGTGACTGAAGTTCTGTTGAGGCCAAGAAACCTTGCTTCATCTGGCTAAATGGTATGTCAAAGAATACAATTTTGTCTACACCCTTACTCTAGAACAGGGGTGCACAACCTGCGGCCCGGGGGCCACATGCGGCCCTCAATACAATTCTGTGCGGCGCCCAAACATCAGGTAAAAGACATGTAGACCTATGTCTTATGGCTTCTCACATATATCTTTCATGTATTCTCCTATTAAATGGGAGTCCTACAACTCTAACTAGACATTTATAGTATATACTGTATGTTCAATATGCCAAAAATACTGTATTTCAGTTGGTAATACCCCTTTAAGTTTTATTTTCGGCCCTTGGAATTGGTTCAGGCTGACAATGTGGCCCCCAACCAGAAAAGGTTGTGCACCCCTGCTCTAGAAGGACCTATAGATAATATGTAACCAATTTAACAGCTGAAAGGGGTTATCCGAGTTTTTGATATTGATGGTCTATCCTCCAGATAAGTCATCAGTATCAGGTGGTTCTGCCGGCACTCCCCCCGATCAGCTGTTTGAAGAGACCATTCAGACCCCCGGCAATCTGACATTGTGAATCCCTTTAATAAGACAGACAGAAGGAGAAACAATAAATGCCAATAGTGGTTATCACCGAGAGTTTGTTATCTATGCAGTACAACGTGATAACTTACAAGAGAGCTTCACACAAGAAGAATAACCACGAGGAGTGCTCTTTAATATAAAACACATAGTTCATAACATGCATCTAATAAGTTGTGCCTTGGTATTTTCAAGACTTCTTGTTCTTACCATCTTCATTTTTATTCCCTAGAAAGTCAGTGCTCATCAGGGTGTTATACTTTTTTTTAAACTTTTTGTTCATTGCAGCTTTTGCTATGATATGTTATCTATAACTTCTGTACTATACATGTATATATAGGATAAAACCCTCAGTTTTAGGCTGGGGTACAAAGCACTGGTATCTGCCCAGCTGAAGAGCTATGAGATAGTAAACTAAACACGCATAGACAGACCTAAAGTGCAAAGCTCTTTAGTGCATACATGTTCTTTCCGTGAGCGCCCTGCCTGTCTGGTAATCAGATATTGTACAGAGTTACTAGACTTAGTGTGCCATGCAAAGAGGGCAGGGGTTTATGGCAGACAGGCGAGTCCTTGCTGCCTGGTTCACAGCATTATGATAACATGTTAACATTACTAGAGGAAACAAAAGCTCATGTAGATAGAAAGACTTACCCAAGACAGGTGAGTAGTCCCAGGTCTTGACAATCCCCTCAGTGCTAATTAGCAGAGCCAGGAAAACGATAGGGATCCAAAGCATCCTCACACACCAGAGGTGGCACACTGCCCCAGCTCCTCAGTGCCTCGCTATGCTTACCTCTGAGCTGCTTCGTCTTCTCAACATACCCGGTACAAAGGTAGACACTCTACTGTAATATCCGATCCCCTCCCTGAGCATCTGAAGGAGATGGAGACAGCTAAGTGTGGGATGTTCTGTTTATTATAAGCAACTTGAGCCTAAATACATCGAGAGGGGACGCGTTACTACACCCCATCTAGTGGCCACCTTTTTCTTCACACTCAGTTTCTTTCCTAAATAGGGTTGAGTTAAACCTGTCCATGTGATTCCCATGTTTTCCAGTAAAGAAAGGTAATGTATGTATGTGGCACTGAATAAATCTTGAAGTACAAGCATTGTATGGATTTATTTCCTATGTGATTTATCAATAAGGATTAGTGAAGCTGGTGATATATGTTTCTTAGGCCGATAGCCATCTTCGTTTGTTCAGCACAACTAAGCGGGCATATTGTTTTAGTGGTGGCTGGGATAAGGGACTGTCAGATGCCACTTTAGATTATATGGGAAAATAAGACCATACATCACCATACATCAAATTACAGATCCCATTAAAATTGTCAACATCTGTAAACAGGCATGTGATGTGACCATGACCAGGTCATCTCTAAAATGTCATGACAAGTTTTTGTATCATTTATAGATCATGCTGAAATAAGCCATTGACAGATATCAAAGTTTTTTTTGTTGTTTTTTTTAAGAGCAAGGAACCAGTGGGCAGCACAGTGGCTCAGTGGTTAGCACTGGTACTCCCACACTACAATTAGGGAACTCATATTGTGAGCCCCATTGGGGACAGCTTGACACTAATGGCTGTAAAGCACTGTAGAATATGTTAGCGCTATATAAGTGCATAACATAAATACATAAAAATAAGATACTGGTATAATGGTAAATACAGTAGGTCCTTTAGTCAATTTCATTAGATTTGTTTCTCAGCTACTGTATATCTGTGTCTGGGAAAGCTGCATGACAGCCATTACAACCACTAGTAATGTTCCCGCTGGGGTGTCAGTCAAGTGTCAGAATATTATGTACCATAGAGAAAGACCGGTCAACTGTTCCTGAGCGGCAAGACTAGGCACATTTTCTTTTCATTTGGGCTCACTGTCATCTGTGTATTTGGCCAAAATAGTCTACAAAATTAATTTAAAAAAAATCATTGCATTGAATGATTGGCTGCATAATTTACTGTATGTGGTACTTAGTGTATTGTTTGTTATTAGCACTGTGTGCTGCCTATTTGCTGTTCTATACTCTGCCCTCCCAAAAAGTAATGAAATACTGATGCTGAAATATACTGTTTTATTTTTTCTAAGTAGGGATGCTCTCAATATATTAATACTGGTGAAATTCTCATGTGTGTAGTGCATCCGGACAGCCCCTGAACACTATTATGGTAAGTCATGTTGGATTTTAGCATGTGTGACCTTGTAGTTGTAGAGCAGGGGTGCACAACCTTTTCTGGTTAGGGGCCAAATTGTCAGCCTAAACCAATTCCATGGGACAAAAATAAAACTTGAAGGGGTATTAGCAACAGAAAATACTGTATTTATAGCATATTGAACATACAGTATATATCATAGATGTCTAGTTACATTTCTAGGACTTCCATCTAATGGGAGAATACGTGAAAGATACATGGGATCAGCCACAAGACATAGACATCTATGTTTGTTACCAGTTGGTTGGGGGCTGCACAGAATGATATCGAGGGCCGCAGGTTGTGCACCCCTGCTGTAGGGGATGCATAGGTAGAAGACAGCAGTGATTAAAAAGGGACAAGTTACAGATTCTGCATTGAGTTCGGGCCTCTGTCTGATCTTTACCTTTCCTAGTATGCCAGCACCGGCAGAAGTGTCTAGCGGTCACTTTTCCATGCTCGTCAGCATGGGGCATTGGAAGAGATAGCTGTCCTGTTACATATATTACGTGTATGGATGGTTCTGTGAAAACTCCTTTCTCTACAGTGAGTTTTAAAAGTAAAGATAAAAATGAGTCTGGCTTAAATTACTTAAATAACAATTACCTCACATGTCATCCAGCCTAAATATCCGAACATCTGTCTGCTAATATCATCAGTGCCGCTGAAAATCCTTCATAGAGCAGAGAGGGAGATTCTGGAAGAGCGTTCACTGTACAAAGGATTGTTTTCAGAGAAACTTTATCCACTGACCTCCCCCGCGTGTCAGAGAGAAGTGGCTTGTTGCTATGTAATTAAATGTAACATCTTCTTTTCTGCACATTAGTAGACGGAGATAATTATAAAATATTTGAGGATTGTGGTTATCTTCTAGACAACAAGAATACATCGAGGATGCATGTGTGACTGCAGGTCAGGAACCAAATAAAAGCGCTTGTTTCTGTTTTATAAAGAAATTTCCATCTGGAGCTGGAACTTCACCGCCAGTGTGATCATTAAAGGGACAATAAGCCTAGAAATGAATGGAGGAAATAAAGTAACAAAATGAGGCTCTGGTCACTTCACGTTTATTGAACACCATCGATGTGTCTTTTGGCGCTAAATATAGACATATGCTATGATTCTCCCAGCGGAGGTCAGAGGATTGTCCTTTTGATATCAGTTCGAGTGGCAAGCACTGGCATTTCTACTTTTTTTGACTATGTAAGAAAGCCAGCAGACCACAATTTCCTATACAGTGAGCCTCCAAAAATGTAACTCATGGGTGCCACTGTATGAATATTCTCTGTGTATATCTCCAACATATGACCCAAATGTAATGTGATCAGATTCTTAGCTACTCTGCAAGACTTCATAGTCTTTCCTCTCCTGATCCCCTCCAGGTTTACCTGAGAATTGACTGAGCGGAGGACATTGGCTAAAAGGATAGCTTTCCTTTTTAGCCATGCTATCATTTAATTTTACTGGAGGATAGTATTTTCACAGCAAAGTCAAACTATCGGTATGTGCTACAAACGATATGTGTGCTGTCCATGAAGAACATGGACAACACGCAAAAAAAAGATAGCTGTGAATGAATACTCATGGGGGGAATTCATTAAAGATTCTGTGCCAGTTTTCTGTGCAAGCCCTGATTTAATGCAAAATTTCCATCTTTTTACCACTTTACAGTGTGCTTGCCACTTTTGTAAGTATGCAGTACAATAGAGTTACGATTACTTATGCCAGTTTTCTGCTAAAAATTATTCCTGAAATCTACGCCAGCTCTTAAGGCCACTATTTAGGAGTTTCTGTTGCTCATGCATGTAGAAAGGATAGGTTTAATTTCTTACAAACAGTTATACATGACTTTTTGCCGTATATCTGTCGCAGATTATGGCGCAACGGTCTAAAAAAGGGGCGTGGCACTCCAGTCTCATTTATCATTTTCTACGCAGTTTTAGGTGTGGAAAATGGTCTAAATCCACGCCAACAATGGAGCTGGCATAGATTTAGGCCTCTTTCACATTTGCGTTGTGAGGATCCGGCGTGCACTTCGGTCGCCGGAAATTCCCGCCGGATACGTCACAACGCAAGACAACTGAAAGCATATTGAAGACTGATCAGTCTTCAATATGCTTTCAGGTTACCATGGCAGCCAGGACACTACTAAATTCCCGGTGCTCCACGGTGACGTCACCGGGTCCCTGCATCGCATGGATCACATAGCTATGCTATGAGAGCAATGCACCGCATAGCTATGTGATGCAGGGACCCGGTGACGTCATCGAGGAGCGCCCTGGCTGCCGCAAGGAAGGTAAATAGCTTCCCCCCCGACTCCCCGCTTCTTTTCCATGGCAGCCGGCACTTTAGTAGTGTCCTGGCTGCCATGGTTACCATTGTTAAAAGCTAAACGTCGGCTACGGCGATTCGCCGAAACGACGTTTAGCTTAAAGCCGGATCCGGAGTAATTCTTTTCAATGGGCATTAATTCCGGATACGTCCTTGCGGCATGTCAGTACTGAACTGAAGACATCCTGAACGGATTTCTCTCCATTCAGAATGCATTAGGATTATCCTGATCAGTATCTTTCCGTCCTAGAGCCCCGAGGACGGATCTCTAGGACGGAAAGGAAAAACGCTGATGTGAAAGGGGCCTTAGATAGGTAGTGGACACACCAAAGTTATGTAGTGGGTAGAGGCTGGCGCCTCTACATAAATTCGGCACATACAGCGCCAGCTATATGGGTATTAAGACTGATGTCTATAACTCCCATCTTAATAAATGCCCCTCATAGTCTTCTAAAATAAAAAATGCACAAGTTGTGTTAGAAAATAAGTAATGTATCCATCCATTTTCTAGTTAATCCTTTTCATAAAAAGTCATTTAAAAAAATCATGATGTGCTCTATTAGGGTATTTATATGCAGATTTGTTGCAAAATCATCACTCCATTCATCTGGATAAGTCTTCATAAATCTGTGCACTTGCCACCAAACCTACCACAAGTGAACGGAACTGATTTCTACAACAGATATGCTGTATGTGAATATACACTAGCACCTCCAGCAGTAGCTTTCACCCAGTCTGTGTATTTGTGCAGCAGTATGGAAGCAACTAAATGCCATAGTAAACTTTCCATTCAGTAGTCTGGAAGGTCTTGTCATAACCCATCTGGGATTTGTAACAGTGGCCCTGTTGGTTGGAAATGGTTGTTCAGAACTATTGCTGACAAAGGAGTATTTTACAGGTAAGGCCTAATTCACACGTCCATATTTTTCTTCTGCATTATTTCCACAAAAATGCGGCGAGCATTCCGTATGCTCTCCGAATCTGCAAATCCTTTCATTTCCGCAATGTGGAACCGTAAAAAAAGTAGAGCATGTCCTACTTTTGTCCGCAAATTGCTGACTGTAGCCCCATTGAAGTGAATGGATCCGCATAAATACTGGATGACATGCGGAAAGGTTACAAAAGTCATCCGCATGTCATCCGTATTTGCGGATCCGTAATTACGGATCCACAGGAAATGAAAAGTTACCCTGGAAACATCTTTTTTTTTCTTGTTCTTCCAGATTTTTACGGAAACACGGAAGGTATACGGAGACACTAAAAAACAAAAACGGAAGAGTTTTGCGGAAACACGGATCCGCAAAAAAACGGACCGTGATTATGGAAAGAAAAATTACTGACGTGAATAAGGCCTGAATGTTCTTCAAGAAGTACCTGTCAACAGGTAATATAGTATGTTTTATTGCTTAACACACATGCTTGTTTTCCGAGGACAGAGAAATACTTATTGCATACACCCCAAAATGATTTACAGCTTGCATATAAAAGGAATTTCTAGACCAGGGATCGGCAACCTTCAGCTCTCCAGCTGCTGCTGTGAAACTATAACTCCCAGCATGCACACTTTTTTGTCCCTTCTTGTAAGTCCCACAGAAGTGAAAGGAGGATTCTGAGAGTTGTAGTTTCAAAACAGCTGGAGTGCCGGAGGTTGCTGATCCCTGTTCTAGACTATGTTTAAGGCTGGGTTCACACTTGAACGTATTTGATACGCGCGTTTTACGCGGGTTTTTGTCACGTGTATTACAGTGCGTTTTTGGAAATAGGAAACGCGTTGTACGCACGTTCGTGTGATTGACCACTCTGGCGTCAATCACAATAGGCACGACAAAACGCCCCAAAAAAGCTCCTGTACTTCTTTGGGCGTAGGGCGTTTTACAGCACGTTCATACGCGCTGTAAAACGCTTAGGTGAGAATCATGCCCATAGAGAAACATGGGTTTTCGCCTGTTGAGCGTTTTACAGCGCATAGAAACGCGCTGTAAAATGCTCAGGTGTGAACCCAGCGTTAGGCCTCTTTCACACGGGCGTCATGTTTGACGCCCAGATAAGAGGCGGGTCCGTTGCGGGAATATGCGCGATTTTTCTGCACGGGTGCAAACCTTTGTAATGCGTTTTGCACGCGCGTGTGAAAAATCGCCATGTTTGGTACCCAGACCCGAAGCCAGACTTCATCACTGAAGTCCGGTTTCGGGTAGAGTATTCTGGAGAATTTATTATTTTCCCTTATAACATGGTTATAAGGGGAAATAATAGCATTCTTAATAAAGAATGCATAGTAAAATGAAGTGGAAGGGGTTAAAAATAATAAAAGTTAACTTACCTTAGCCACTTGATCGTGTAGTTGCGATCTGTCCTCTCTTCCCCAGCATCAGCTAAGAACTAAAGGACCTGTGATGACGTCACATCACATGGTCCAATCACATGGTCCATCTTACCATGGTGCCCGTGTGAAAGAGGCCTTAGAGTTACTTCTGACAGGTCTCTGTATCTTTTATGTCAGCGCAGCTTATATTGTGTCGTGCTAATAATATTTGAAACAGCTTCAACTTTCACTTGCTATGGCACTGATAGAGGGTTAACATCTGGGACGATTTAGAGAAACCTTTTCCATTACAGACCTTGGTTTCCACAATTTTAGATAAACATGACAAAAACTCATTTTATGAAGACTTGCAAAAAAAAAAAAAGTGCAGCCATTCTGCTGAAGACGCCTGGGAAACATGATCGTTAGAGAAAGTTTTACTATAATAAGTCAATATAAGTATAATAAACACAGGATTTTAACATGGTTGTACAGGGAACAGTGAGCTCCAGCTACACAATGTTATTATAAGTTTAACCCCTCAGTGACCACCAATACGCCTTTTTACTACGGCCCTAAGGGGCTCTCACATGAGAGCCGTGCTCCTGCTCTAACAGCCCGGACTGGCAGTGGTGCCGATCCGAGCTGTTTAACCCCTTACATGCCTCTCTGGCGCAGCTTGCTGGTCAATGTCAGTATAGCACTGTCATTAAAATGCAATGTACTATAGTGCATTGTATTTTAAAAGCAATCTAAATATTGCCTGTTGTAGACCCCTTGTGGGACTACTGAGTGGTAAAAAAATGTAGTATCGCTGCGTCCATAACAACCCACACTACACAAATATTGTGTAAATTATCCCCTATGGTGAACAGCGTGAAAAAAAAAAGGCAGAATGCTCATTTAGGCCTCTTGCACATGACCGTATGGCTTTTTCAGTGTTTTGCATTCCGTTTTTAATGGATCTGTTTTTCCGTTTTTGCTTCCGTTGTGTTTCCGTTTTTCTGTTCTGTTTTTCCGTATGGCGTATACAGTAATTACGTAGAAAAAATTGGGCTGGTCTTAAAATTTTCAATAGATTGTTCAGCAAAAACAGAACGCATACAGATTTTTTTTGCAGACCCATTGACTTGAATGGAGCCACTGAACATGATTTGCGGACAAGAATAGGACATATATTTAAACGGAACGGAAACGGAAGGCATACGGACACACTTCAGTATTTTTTGCGGTCCCATTAAAGTGAATGGTTCAGTATACTGTCAGTATACTGAACTGAAAAACAGCCAATATACGGTCCGCAAAATACTGTCGTGTGCAAGAGGCCTTATTCTTAGTCGCCACTGAAAAAACTTAACAAGCGATCAAAAAGCATAATTTACCCTAAAATGATACCAAGGAAAAATCGAAAGTCGTTCCACAAAAATTAACCTCTCCATAGAAAGAAAAATAGAAAAGTTATGGGTCTTGGGATGCGGCAATGCAACAAGATTTTCTTCCTTTTACTACTAAAAAAAACTATATGGATTTGGTATCGCTGTAATCGTACTGACCCAGAGAATAAAAATATTGGGGGTCATTTATTATACTAAAATTGCGCCGCTATCTGTGACTTCACCCTCTCACATCAGGTCTAAAATTGTTGGCGGTGAACGGAACTGGCCAGCAGGCCCGTCTCATTCATAATTTTCTATGCCTGTTGTAGATGTAGAAAAAGTTTTAAATGTAAGACAGCTCGGAAGCTGCCTTACATTTAGAACTGTTGCCAGATGCGCCGAAGTTATGGAGAGGCCTGCGGATCTACATAACTTTGGCAGATCCTCTGCCAGCTATGGGGCTTTATTAAGGCCAGTGTCTAAAACGCTACGTCATAAATGTACCCCATTATGTAAGGCTATTTTCACACTTGCATTTTTTTGTCTGATCTGGCAGGAATCAGCAAAAACGCTTCCATTACTGATAATACAACCATCTGCATCCGTTATGAACGGATCCAGTTGTATTATCTTTAACATAGCAATGACGGATCCATCATGAACTCCATTAAAAGTCAATCGGGAAGGAATCCGTTTTCTGTTGTGTCTGAGAAAATGGATCCGTCCCCGCTGACTTGTAATATGGGTCACGCCGGATCCGGTGAGTAGCGTCATTGTTGCCAAGCGGCGTCTCTTGTGTACTGGGCAGCATGACCTCTGAATGACACTACGAGTGCCATTTGCATGCATTGATAACAATGATTTTTACCAGCGCATGACTGATCAAAATTTTCTCATTTACCAGAAAACATTTGATAGGCCATAGAGGTATATCAAAATTTTTAATCAGTGGGGGCTGAGTGCGGAGACCCCCACTGAGCACTAGAATTAGGCTACATGCACACGACCGTTAACTGCCTCCGCGTCCGCTCCTCCTTGAAATTTTGCGTCCGTCAAAAAAAATGGATGACGGACCGTTTTTTTTGACGGATCCGATTTTTATGGCAGATCCATTGTAAAAATGCCTATCCTTGTCCGCAAACGTAAAAAAAATAGGACATGCACTATTTTTTTGACGGAATGAAAACACGGATCACGGATGCGGAACAAAAACGGTTGACCATCCGCATTTTTTGACGGACCCATTGAAATGAATGGGGAAGCATCCTATCCGTGAAAAAAAACGGAACGGACGCGGAAACAAACAACGGTCGTGTGCATGGGGCCTTAGAAGAAAGAAGCACTTGTATATCACGCTCTCTTCTC
Source organism: Bufotes viridis (assembly GCA_033119425.1). Classification (NCBI taxonomy): domain Eukaryota; kingdom Metazoa; phylum Chordata; class Amphibia; order Anura; family Bufonidae; genus Bufotes; species Bufotes viridis. The sequence continues at coordinate 213,081,663 of CM065594.1, read as the reverse complement.
ACTGCAGAAAAGGAAGTGAGAAGGACTCAATGGGAAGTCCATGGGCCGGTCTCAGGTTCTGTGTGAGCGCTACTCTCTCCTCGTTCTAGCGATTTGTGGGGGTCTCAGCACTCAGGCCCCCGCTGATTGAAACATTTGATGAGACTTTTCAAAATTGTTATGAAAAATCAGTGACCCTTTAATATTTTTCTGCATTCACCATTATAAATTATTATGGTTATTTGGAATTGAGTGAATCGTGACAGGGAACAAAAGCCACAGTCCAGAATGAAACATGAGACGTGTTTATGCAGTCCTGAACAAACAGCATGGGACCTCGAACAATGGTGTGAACATAGCCATAGTCTTAGCTGGAGATGTTTTCACATTGTTTCTAAAAAATCTCAAAGATGGCACCCTGCCCGCAGAACCATAAAAGCTGGTAGATGCATTTTCTAGGCATCACTAGCATCGTGAATCTCTGCTCACCCTGACACTCTTTTGAATGACAATACAAAAGCGTCTGTAGGTATGAATAGGGAAGTTATATGGCCCAAGCAAAGTGTCCTTATGGATAACTCCTTCCTGTTCTGTGACAGTGCTACACCTATACCAGCATCTCACCTGAATTTACATTTAAGCTCATTTTTTCTGGGCCCACTGGGGATAATGTTAACACACAGAGATGCCGCATGTGTCCAACTGAGATGCATCAATGAAAGGCTGTGCATGGATGGACTGCCAGAGACTAGAGGGCCTATGACACATAGGAGAGCACCTGCTATTTCCCACCCGCTCTCCTGCTTACTTTCTTCCCCGGCATTTATTAATATAAACCCTCCCAGCACTTGCAGTGAATATGCAGATCCCTAGAAGAGTAGGACTGTCTTCATATCATCAGCAGACTGCTGAAGCCCTCTTTTATAATCCGTATTAATAAACTTCTTACTACAAATGATAGGGCTCAGAATGACACCGCTCACACGCCCTCTGGTGGTGTGAGGATGAAATGACGGCAGATGATAGCTTGGAATGAATAGAATGGAGCACTACCTTGGCACTGAAGGGTAAACTAGCAAAGGGGGAGAGTAAACAACGTGTTAGCAGCTCATTAGTAGACAGGCAGGGAGCAGGAGACAGGCTGACTGACCATAATCCTCTGGACAAACTGAGAGAGTGCTAGGTGCTTAACTGTTTCATTGCAACCAATCTCGTCAGGGTGAAAAGAGCAATGGAAACAATGTTAGCCATAGATATAGAGATAATTTATCTGTTGATTCCACGCAATAATCAGTGAATCTCTGTAGGAATTAATGAACATCTGAATGTGCAAGGTATTTTTTCCATTGTAATCTGCATTGTGCGTATTTGTGAAACACGTTCATAGAATTGTCTTCACTTATTTGGCACCTGTAAGTAGACAGTATTGGCACACATGTAATCATTGGATGCAGAAAAGCTATACTGAGTTTGTGTAATGTCTGCATAGTGTTGCATCGGTGTCCTAACTTTAAACCATCCACTAATATAAAGAGGTATGTATATAATAATGGAACCAAAGTGTTGTGAAAGCTCCAGGCATTTCACAGGAGACAAAGGCTGGAGAAGCACGGGTTAGAGACCACTGGACTTCATAGTGTCGTAATAAGTTTGGATTTAGAATAGCTTCAAAGATTTTCCTGGATCTTTCAGACCCTATTATATAAACAGAGCTTTCTGCCTAAAATTGTGCTGCCAATGAAGCATGTTGAAGGAAACCTGTCACCACAATTCTGGACTATTGTGTGCAGTAATACATGAGTAGTCCTGCACATAAAGAGTCCAGATCGCCATTTTTCATTTTCCTATTCACCCGTTGTCAGCACTCAAAGCTGCGCTGAAAAACACAGTCCGGACTGCTGTGCTAACATAAAGGAGAGGATTCTTGTGTGCATGCACAGCAGTCCTGACAATGTATTTCACTGCAGCTTTAAACACTAAAGCCTTTTTCACACGGGCGTCATGTTTGACGCCCGGATAAGAGGCGGGTGCGTTGCGGGAATATGCGCGTTTTTCCCGCGCGGGTGCAAACGTTTGTAACGCGTTTTGCACGCGCGTGAGAAAAATCGCCATGTTTGGTACCCAACCCGAAGCCGGACTTCATCACTGAAGTCCGGTTTCGGGTCTTCTGGAGAATTTATTATTTTACCTTATAACATGGTTATAAGGGGAAATAATAGCATTCTTAATAAAGAATGCATAGTAAAATGAAGTGGAAGGGGTTAAAAATAATAAAGTTAACTATCTTAGCCACTTGATCACGTAGTTGCGATCTCTCCTCTCTTTCTCTGCATCAGCTAAGAACTAAGGACCTGTGATGACGTCACATCACATGGTCCAATCACATGGTCCATCACCATGGTAAGATGGACCATGTGATTGGACCATGTGATGTGACGTCATCACAGGTCCTTTAGTTCTTAGCTGATGCAGGGAAAGAGAGTAGAGATCGCAACTATGCGATCAAGTGGCTAAGGTAAGTTAACGTTTATTATTTTTAACCCCTTCCACTTTATTTTACAATGCATTCTTTATTAAGAATGCTATTATTTTCCCTTATAAACATGTTATAAGGGAAAATAATAGAGATCGGGTCCCGTTGCTAAGCAACCATGCAGGAAAATCGCAACGCATCCGCACTTGCTTGCGAATGCTTGCAATTTTCCCGCAGCCCCATTCACTTCTATGGGGCCTGCGTTGCGTGAAAAACGCACAATATAGAGCATGCTGCGATTTTCACTCAACGCAGAAGTGATGCGTGAAAATCACCGCTCATGTGCACAGCCCCATAGAAATGAATGGGTCCGGATTCAGTGCGGGTGCAATGCGTTCACCTCACGCATTGCACCCGCACGGAAAACTCGCCCGTGTGAAAGGGGCCTAACAGTGGAGGAATAGGGGCAATAGTTAAATAAAAAAATTGCAATCTGGACTCCTCATCTGCAATACTACTCACGTATTACTACAGATAATATGCAGCGCAGCAGGCGGAAGACTTCTGAAAGGTAGATATACACTAAGTTAAGCAATCACATAGTAACTTTTTTGAATATATCCCCCAATACAGCGTGGGTGTTCACGTCTGGCCAATTTTGACCGGCAATATTACCGATTTTCAACAAGGGAGCCAGGGCAGAAGGCTCTGATTTAGCAACACCCAGCAGCGGCTCTTTTTATCGATTAAAGGAGAGGGGAATATACGTGCGGAGGACATAACGGTAGCGCAGGACTGCAGTATCTGTTTTAGCACTTCTAAAACATATACATATAAGTAATACTACAGATAATAGTCCAAGATCATGTTGGTTATATAAAGTCACATTGCACGGATTCATGCAGAAGTAATAGAAATGTATGGACCTATACTATACCTTTCCATGCTTCTAGTTTCAGATTGTTCCTTAGAAACATTGCTTATAGCAGAGAAGAATAATGTGCTATCGCCAAGAAACATACAGCTCTGTAAAGCAGAAGCATAGGGACTTTGTGCTGTCATACAGGTCCCATGCACCTGGCGTTACTGTGTACGTGAGTACTTAATGTGCATTTGTTCATTCATTACATAGTAACATACTTTATACGGCTGAAAAAAGACATCTGTCCATCCAGTTCAGCCTGTTATCCTGCAAGTTGACACAGAAGAAGGCAAAAAAAAAAAAAAAAACTCCATGAGGTAGAAGCCAATTTTCCTTATTTTAGGGTAAAAATTCCTTCCCGACTCAGTCAATCAGAATAACTCCCTGGATTAACAACCCATCTTTAGTAGCTATAACCTGTAATATTATTACACTCCAGAAATACATCCAGGCCCCTCTTGAACTCTTTTAGTGAACTCCCCATCACCACCTCCTCAGACAGAGAGTTCCATAGTCTCACTGCTCTTACCATAAAGAATCCTCTTCTATGTTTGTGTATGAACATGGGCGTAGCTATAGGGGGTGCAGAGGTAGCAGTCGCTACCGGGCCCAGGAGCCTGAGGGGGCCCAAAGAGCCTTGTACCGCATAAGAAGACACACAAAGCACTGAGGGAAGGGGGGCCCAAGCTGAACTCTTGCACCAGGGCCCATGAGCGGTTAGCTACCCTCCTGTGTATGAACCTTCTTTCCTCCAGACGCAGAGGATGTCCCCTCGTCACAGTCACAGTCCTGGGGATAAATAGATGATAGGAGAGATCTCTGTACTGACCCCTGATATATTTATACAGTTATTAGATCTCCCCTCAGTTGTCTTTTTTCTAAAGTGAATAACCCTAATTTTGATAATCTTTCAGGGTACTGTAGTTGCCCCATTGCAGTTATTACTTTAGTTGCCCTCCTCTGAACCCTCTCTAGCTCTGCTATGTCTGTCTTGTTCACAGGAGCCCAGATCTGTACACAGTACTCCATGTGTGGTCTGACTAGTGATTTGTAAAGTGGTAGGACTATGTTCTCATCACGGGCATCTATCTTGTGGAAGGCCTGCACAGTAAAATATCTATTTTTGCAGATGACACTAAACTGTGTAAAGTAATTAACACTGAAGAGGACAGTTTTCTGCTACAGAGGGATCTGGATAGATTGGAGGCTTGGGCAGAAAAATGGCAGATGAGGTTTAACACTGACAAATGTAAAGTTATGCACATGGGAAGGAATAATGCAAGTCACCCGCATATTAAATGGTAAAACACTCGCAACACTGACATGGAAAAGGATCTAGGAATTTTAATAAACAGCAAATTAAGCTGCAAAACCAGTGTCAGGGCAGCTACTGCCAAGGCCAATAAGATAATGGGTTGCATCAAAGGGGCATAGATGCCCGTGATGAGAACATAGTCCTACCACTTTACAAATCACTGGTTAGACCACACATGGAGTACTGTGTACAGTTCTGGGCTCCTGTGAACAAGACAGACATAGCAGAGCTGGAGAGGGTTCAGAGGAGGGCAACTAAAGTAATAACTGGAATGAGGGATCTACAGTACCCTGAAAGGTTATCAAAATTAGGGTTATTCACTTTAGAAAAAAGACGACTGAGGGGAGATCTAATAACTATGTATAAATATATCAGGGGTCAGTACAGAGATCTCTCCCATCATCTATTTATCCCCAGGACTGTGACTGTGACAAGGGGACATCCTCTGCGTCTGGAGGAAAGAAGGTTTGTACACAAACATAGAAAAGGATTCTTCACTGTAAGAGCAGTGAGACTATGGAACTCTCTGCCTGAGGAGGTGGTGATGGTAAGTACAATAAAGGAATTCAAGAGGGGACTGGATTTATTTCTGGAGTGTAATAATATTACAGGCTATAGCTACTAGAGAGGGGTCGTTGATCCAGGGAGTTGTTCTGGTTGCCTGATTGGAGTCGGGAGGGAATTTTTTTTTCCCCTTGAGTGAGGAGGATTGGCTTCTGCCTCACGGGGGTTTTTTGCCTTCCTCTGGATCAACTTGTAGGAAACAGGCCGAACTGGATGGACAAATGTCTTTTTTCGGTCTTATATACTATGTTACTATGTAATATTACCGATTTTCAACAAGGGAGCCAGGGCAGAAGGCTCCGATTTAGCAACACCCAGCAGCGGCTCTTTTTATCGATTAAAGGAGAGGGGAATATACGTGCGGAGGACATAACGGTAGCGCAGGACTGCAGTATCTGTTTTAGCACTTCTAAAACATATACATATCAGTAATACTACAGATAATAGTCCAAGATCATGTTGGTTATATAAAGTCACATTGCACGGATTCATGCAGAAGTAATAGAAATGTATGGACCTATACTATATCTTTCCATGCTTCTAGTTTCAGATTGTTCCTTAGAAACATTGCTTATAGCAGAGAAGAATAATGTGCTGTCTCCAAGAAACATACAGCTCTGGAAAGTGGAAGCATAGGGACTTTGTGCTGTCATACAGGTCCCATGCACCTGGCGGTACCGTATACGTGAGTGCCTAATGTGCATTTGTTCATTCATTACATAGTAACATACTTTATACGGCTGAAAAAAGACATCTGTCCATCCAGTTCAGCCTGTTATCCTGCAAGTTGATCCAGAGGAAGGCAAAAAAAAAAACTCCAGGTTGAAGCCAATTTTCCTCATTTTAGGGTAAAAATTCCTTCCCGACTCCAATCAGGCAATCAGAATAACTCCCTGGATCAACAACCCATCTCTAGTAGCTATAGCCTATAATATTATTATACTCCAGAAATACATCCAGGCCCCTCTTGAACTCTTTTAGTGAACTCGCCATCACACCTCCTCAGGCAGAGACAGTGGCTTTGCGATGGGGTTGCGGTGGGTGCGGGCCGCACCGGGTGACACCACTGATTGGGTGACACCAGTGCTGGCTGCCAGCAGAAGATAATTTATTCACTGCACTTCAGGATTGATCGCTGTACAGGGAATCCCAGTCTGAGCTCTGACTCCATATATGGTTGTGTCCATATATGGATAGCAGGTTAATATGAAGCTCTGATGGGGGGATGTGTGGATGACACTGATGGGGGGGATGTGTGGATGACACTGATGGGGGGGATGTGTGGATGACACTGATGGGGGGGATGTGTGGATGACACTGATGGGAGGGATGTGTGGATGACACTGATGGGGGGGATGTGTGGACGGCACAAGGCCAGCAGCCTATCAGAGGCCGGTGCAGGCGGCGCGATGACGTCATCACTCCGCCTGAGCTGTACTGCTCGGGACACAGGCCAGAAGAGGCCTGCATGGCATCGCTGCCATGGAGGTAAGTATGTGTTTTGTTTTTTGTTTTGTTTTTCTGTGAGGCGCTGGGGGGTCATTGCTGGCATAAAGCGGACACTTTGGGGCCTTATTGCTGGCACATGGGGGACACTATGGGGCAATGGCTGGCACATGGGGGACACTATGGGGGCATTGCTGGCATATGGGGGACAATATAGGGGCATTGCCGGCACATGGGGGACACTATGGGGGAATTGCTGGCACATGGGGGACACTATAGGGGAAATTGCTGGCACATGGGGGACACTATGTGGGCATTGCTGGCACATGAGGGACACTATGGGGGCATCTACTGGGGGCATTGCTGGCACATTATGGGGACACTAATGTGTTGGAGGGTAGAAGAATACTATGGGGGTATATTATATAGGCACATTATGGGGGCACTAAGAAGGGGCATTTAATACTGGCACATTCTGGGGGACACTATGGGGGAATCTTATACTGGCACATTATGGGGGCACTATGGGGAAGAGGAGAGGAGCACTATGTGGGCATTTACTAGGGGCATTATATAGGGGTATTTTATACTTATACATTATGGGGACATTAGCTCAACTGGCGACACTGAGGGAGTTTTTTTGCACTGGTACACAGAACGGGAAGACTTTTGAATTAGTGCACATTATTATTATTATTTCAGGTGGCAGTTGAGTTGTTAAGAAGGTAGGAGGAGGATGGAAAAGTAGGAACCTAAGATGTCTTTTGTTAAACTACAGAGACGAGAGATGGGTGAAAAATCATCATGGCGGTCTGGTCTGAAAGGAGAAGATGAGGAAAGAGAAGGTCTGCATCAGGGAAGTTACTAGATGTAAGGTATGTGGTGCTGTATTCTGGATAGCACAGAATATAATATGTATGCAAATATGGGAGAGGGGGTGCTAAGCAGACAGAAGACAGATGGTTGGGGGGGGGAGCCCTGTTGTAGGTGCTATAATTTGAACCCAAGTGATAACATGGATGGGGGTTTGGATAATAAACAGACAGCTGACGTGGGGAGCGCTAAGCAGACAGATCGCCGACGGGGGGGGGGGGGGCAGTTGTGCTTGGGGGGGTGACACCATTTTCTACTGCACCGGGTGACACCAGCCCTAGCAACGCCACTGGGCTGAGAGTTCCATAGTCTCACTGCTCTTACTGTAAAGAATCCTCTTCTATGTTTGTGTACAAACCTTCTTTCCTCCAGACGCAGAGGATGTCCCCTTGTCACAGTCACAGTCCTGGGGATAAATAGATGATAGGAGAGATCTCTGTACTGACCCCTGATATATTTATACAGTTATTAGATCTCCCCTCAGTTGTCTTTTTTCTAAAGTGAATAACCCTAATTTTGATAATCTTTCAGGGTACTGTAGTTGCCCCATTGCAGTTATTACTTTAGTTGCCCTCCTCTGAACCCTCTCTAGCTCTGCTATGTCTGTCTTGTTCACAGGAGCCCAGATCTGTACACAGTACTCCATGTGTGGTCTGACTAGTGATTTGTAAAGTGGTAGGACTATGTTCTCATCACAGGCATCTATGCCCCTTTTGATTCAACCCATTATCTTATTGGCCTTGGCAGTAGCTGCCTGACACTGGTTTCTACAGCTTAGTTTGCTGTTCACTAAAATTCCTAGGTCCTTTTCCATGTCAGTGTTACCCAGTGTTTTACCATTCAGTATGTACAGGTGACTTGCATTATTCCTTCCCATGTGCATAACCTTACATTTGTCAGTGTTAAACCTCATCTTCCACTTCTCTGTCCAAGCCTCCAATCTATCCAGATCCATCTGTAGCAGTATACTGTCCTCTTCAGTGTTAATTACTGTACACGGTTTAGTGTCATCTGCAAACATTGATCCAGAATATTACAGTTGGTCTGGACCTTTGCATTTCAGACATTTTGGTCCAGCACAACCAGATGTCAATGGAATTCAACACTTGTTTCTCTTCTCTATGGTTAGTAATTGTGATCATAACAAATGTTTTGTTAGAACATTAACCAATGATAAGGGGGGGGGGGGGTGATAAAGGTCCATGTGCTTTATCAGTGTGTGTCATGCTGCACAATAGTTATCAAACAGCAGCAACATTTTTTCCACTACTGAGAACACCTAGGATTGAGGCTGCATGCGCTTCTCCAAACATTTTGCTATGACCCTAGTAATCAATCTGCCCTATATAAGCCCTGAACGAGAAGCTAAAATGGATAATATTTAGCAACACAGCAGTCTGATAAACAAGTGCAAATGACGTGGAACTGGGAAAAAAAACTGCTGGTAAGTCACTCCTGATGCACAAGGGTTGTAATATCACATAAGCTGCTCACTTGATCTTGTTTTCTGAACCATAGCATTGTCTTCTCTGCCGGAGTCTGTGTCGTAGCCATGTATAAAGTGGATTTGGCAGTGTACACAGCCCTAGGATGTGCTGGATGCTGTCATTCTGTGGCATACATGCTTCTGTACTTCTACTCCTATATACAGTTATTACAGGATCAGCTCATACCTGTTCTCACCATTCTACACCAGCCTATTATACACTGAGTTCATGGGTGGACTTATCACTAGACTAGCGTCACCTAGGCTGCTGTCAATTTTGGTAGATGAGGTGTGATCGCTGCTGTGAATTATTTTGGCTCTGATTTGCCCTATCAGTAGAATCCTTAATGCAGAAATTTTTATTCTGGTGTGAACACTGTTAATGGCTGAGTGTTTACAGTCACCTATAGGAGTACCCTGGACCCCCACCAAGTCTGCTGTTCAGTGCTTATCTTCTACACACACCGCCCAGCAGGATCTCGTCTCCAGGAGGGTCTGACGAGATGGAGTGCACAATTAATGATCCCATCACTAATTACCTGCGATGCTAGGAGGAGGGGGGAGGAGACTGCGTACATACAAGCGCTGCTTCCTGTACTGCATCTCCATTAGGCCATGATTATCTTGTATCCACATTCTTTAAGGGCCACCACCATGCACTTTACCATTTCTTAAGACAGAGCTGTAAATGATGACATCTGCAATCTAAGTCATACAAAGGTGATCAATGCAGGGTGAGAATCAATGCATGCCACTGATGGAAATATGCTTGTGACTCAGTGATTCATTAGACAGCACAATACCAGCACTCGGTTGTTTTCTCAAGCAGCAGGTTCATCTTTTAGAGAACTGGCCTACCACTTTACTGCACTGCATGATGCTACATAGATGCATTTGGATCAGAGAAGATATTGAGACCAAAAAAAAAAGTTTCGTTGTGACAGAATGACCCAGTAGATATAGAGAATGGGCCAAGAGGAGATATACAGTACTGATCGGGTTATGTTTAGTCACAATGGGGCTCAAAATGTCCTACATCAATTTTGCAACATTCATGAAACCAATTCTTTTATGCGAGGACATCCAGATTTCGGTGCATCAGTTACTGAGCCCATTACATCAAATCTATCTCTGGTATGATAAATTGCTAGATATGTTAGTAGAGCAGTGTCAGATTCCTCTTGCCACTCTCTGCGCACCTTCTTAGCATGTTCAGTCTTCGAGTGCTGCTTTAGAATCCACCTTGTAAGTTATTCACAGAGATGCCAGTATACTCTACACTAAAAAAAAAATAAAAAAAATAATGAAAAATAAAAATACCATGACCTCATCAAGACTCTATACCTACTTTTGGCTCATCCCGTATTTTGCAGGTCCACATTTGAAGTATCCTACAATCCTTTTGGTGAAAACTAATTGTTGAGAAACCCCAAGTCATTGTGAGATTAAAAGCCTTTCAATTCAAAACGAATACATGTTCAGAATATTATATACAAGGAAAACTAGGAAATAGGACAGGGAGAGGGTGAGGTAACAATTATAGTAAACAAGACACTGATATAAGGATAGTACAAATATAAGGAGAATGAATCAGTATAGCAGAGTAGTCACCACGGTGGGTGGGAAGAATATTAGGGTTATGGAGGCATTGATGAATGAAAACACACAGATTATAGAATCATTATGATGCCTTATTCCCTGGAACTTCCATATGGCGAGGAAACCTATAATGCTGTAAATTCTCAGAGTGGGTGTGTTAAATCCAAGTAGTACAATCCAGAGTACTAGAATAATGAAAAAGCAAATGGAAGGCAGCAGTATGTTAAAGGGTTTCTGTCACCAGATTTAACCCAATTAAACTGGCTGACATTAGCGATTCTTATCCTTACTGATAGCCCCCTTACTGCACAATTGTAACTTTTATGATATGCAAATTAGCCTCTAGGAGCGGGGGGGGCTTTGCTTCTGCTCCTAGAGACTCCGTTCTCCTACCTCATGTCATGCCCTGCCATCCTTAATTTACAGGGCCAGGCAGTGCTCTTCTCCTCCTGCCGGCCCTGTGTGCTAGGTAAACGGCACTGCGCAGGCGCGAGATTTATCCAGCACACAGGGCTGGCAGAACAAGATAGATGCTGGCCCTGTCAATCAAGGATGGCAGGGCATGGCATGAGGTGGGAGAGCAGAGCCTCTAGGAGCAGGAGCATCGTCCCCCTGCTCCTAGAGGCTAATTTGCATATCATAAAAGTTAAAATTGTGCAGTAAGGGGGCCGTCAATAAGAATAGTAGAGTTAGGGTCTGTTGACATTAGCACATCGCTAATGTCAGCCAGTTTAATAGGGTTAACTCTGTTGACAGAAACCCTTTAACAAATATATAAAAACCCTTACTCATCCTATAAAATATCCTCAGCTCCTGGTGGTCCCCTCTGTACTTGAAGTGGCAGAGATCCATTCTTGGTCACGAGAGAGCTGCAGCCAGTTAATGGCCTCAGTGTTCACATATGCAAGATTAGCATGTCACTGATAAGGATCAGCATTGACCTGCTATTCTTGCTCATGTTACCGCCGAGGCCATTGCTACTTAGTCATAGTGGTACAGGGTATAGCAGCTTCGTCCCCTCCTGAACAGAGAATAAAACAGTGTGTAAGCAAATAGGATTACAAGATGAGTAAAGTAACATTAATGGAAATTTAAACTGTGTAATATTGTAAGTTGTCAGTCAAAAGTGGAGTTCACCGTGAAATAAATAGATATATATTTAATTTTTTTTTAAACTATTAGTGTTATCTTAGCAAAAGCATAGACATCTCACTATGTCCGACAGAAAATAGGATAAAATCATCAGGCTGAGTTCACATCATCATTTAGCTTTTGAATCCGTTATTTTGAGCACTAGTTATGATCAGTTTGCATCCATTTTATGTCACTTCCATCTAAGATCAGTTATTTTTGAGTGGAGAAAAAGTGCTGCATGCAGGACTTTTTCGACCATCAGAAATAACTGATCTCTGACGGAAGTGACATAAAATGGATGCAAACTGATCATAACTAGTGCTCAAAATAACGGACCTGTTTTTTCTGTTCTTCTGACAGATCAGAAGTATGAAAAGCTAAATGGTGATGTGAACTCAGCCTAAACTAGTAAAGGAGCAGCATCGGTGTTGCATGAATCATAGAATTAATAGGTTTGGAAATGAATGTGCTTCAGTGGTAAATATGGTGAGGGGTGGAATGACTAGCTGACGGTGGTTCCGCTTAGGTTATGAAGAGGCATCGGACAGTTCTAAGGGTATGTTCACACGACGACAATAAGTCCACTATTGTCGCGTGACAATTTTTATAATAGGAGTCTATGGTGTCGCATTGCGACATGCTGCAACTGCGACGCAACAGTCGCAGAAAAATCCATTCAAGATGGATTTTTCTGCGACTGTCGCGACGCAGTCGTCGCATGTAACAGTGCACCACCATAGACTCCCATTATAAAAATTGTCCCATTATAAAAATTGTTTTGGGCCGCTTCCAATCTGCAAAAATTGTGGACAGCACACTGTGTGCTGTCCACATTCGTATGTCCAGTCTGCCGTCCATTTTGCGGACAAGAATAGGCATTTTTACAGTAGTGCGCGATATGCAGAATGGGAAAGTTCGGGATGCACACACTTGATATCCATATTATGTGGATCCAGATACTGTCGTGTGCATAAGGGTTTGCCGTGTGCAATATACAGGCCCCGGCCATGTGCTCACTGCATCACGGATGCGGACCCATTCACTTGAATGGGTCTGCAATCTGGAAGGTCCGGTGCGGAACAGAGGCACGGAAGCACTACGGAGTGTTCTATTTTTTTTCTCCGTGCGGACGGTTCACAGATGCGGGTGGATCCATCTACGTAATCCGCAAGGATGTTGCCTGTGAATTGGGGACCGCAAATTGCGAGCAACGGCCATGTGCATGAGCCCTAAGGATTATTGCTGCAGCTTATGCACTCAGACTCCTGGCCCACGGTGATCAGCTGATTGTTAGAACCATTTCATTGTGAGAAGGGCTTGTGGAGACAGGACAATTCTTTATCCATTTCCAGACAGGTATATCCTTTATCAATACAAACTCTTCATGGGTAATTCTCACTAAAGCTTGGGTTGGGAAACATTTCATTCTAAGTTTTTAACTATTTTGAGCATTAAAAGCAATAAAAATCTAGACAGTTAAACTGCAGGCTGGCATAAAAGTGATCGTTCTGCTTGTGTGTCAGTGTTGAATGTGATAGGTCTATGTATTTGTTACCCACATATTGGTCCACAAATACATATCTGCCATATGCACAAGTCTAGACAGTAATGCTGTATAATACCATATGAGACGTCTAGTAGGATCAGCCCTTGTCCTTATCTGTTGGTCCAGGAGGTGAAATCAGGGACCATTATTAAACAAAAGTCTTTATTTAGCTTCTGTTCACACTGAAAATTTCCATAATTTTTTTACAGTGAGAATATCATACTCCACAGCACTATACCTGTGAAAAATGTCAGAAGTCCAATGGAAACAGAACTAGTAATAGGTCAATGGCATCTTATTGAATATGGATCCACCATAGCTTTCATGGTTCCATAAAGAACAGGACTGAAGTGTGAACAGAGCATAAGAAGCGTGAGAGAATAACTGTTATAATGTATCATAAGGTACATGTGTTACAAATCTAGAATGGTAACATAGTAACATAGTAACATAGTATATAAGACCGAAAAAAGACATTTGTCCATCCAGTTCGGCCTGTTTCCTACAAGTTGATCCAGAGGAAGGCAAAAAACCCCTGTGAGGCAGAAGCCAATTTTCCTCACTTAAGGGGAAAAAAAAATTCCTTCCCGACTCCAATCAGGCAATCAGAATAACTCCCTGGATCAACGACCCACCTCTAGTAGCTATAGCCTGTAATATTATTACACTCCAGAAATAAATCCAGTCCCCTCTTGAATTCCTTTATTGTACTCACCATCACCACCTCCTCAGGCAGAGAGTTATGATACTGGTAAATGACTTGTCTGATTTGGAATACCATTGTCCTAGCCATAAGATTTGTCTTTGAATGTGTAGAATTTGTGGCTGATTACATTTCTTGTGATATCTATTTTCATTCATGATGCTTTACTATAAAATGTTACCTGTGGTGCATACATCTTGCAGTGACTGACACCAGGTGTTGTATGTGGCAAAATGACAGACTTGACGACTGATACTTTTCATACAGGAGTTCCCTTGACGTTCCCCACCATTGATGAATTCCATCTTTTTCAGTTATGGGGTAGGATTAAAGTATTCAATTAATTTAGTCTTTAGAATAGGTGTAACGTGCAGATTTGTCACGGATGTTGCTTTGGATTTGCCACCGGTTTCACCAGATGCATTCCAAAGGGGAGAAAACCACAGTGGAAATTTGCAGCATAAATCAGATTTAAAATACACATTTTTCCACAATGGACATACAGTATATCTTCTTTTAATGTTGTTGATGCCTTAATGAATGCACACATTCTATTACAATGCTTTCCAGTGTTTTCAACCTTTTTAAATGGGGTATTCCAGTACACAAAAAAGGGTTCCCCCCAGGCTGCACATGCTGTAAAAAAATAATACTAAAAAACTAGTACTCATCTCATTGATCCCCACCACTACTGTTCTAATAGTGCCAGGATCCCGTCACCACATGGCAGGAAATGGCTGTGAATGCCACTCAACCAATCAATGGCTGCAACAGTCACCCACCTTAGCCAATGATTAGGTGATTAACAATCAAGCCATTCTCTGCCGTATGGAGACGGGTACAGGAAGTGGTGATCCCAGCACTGACGGAGCGGCAGCAGTGCGGAATTGGTGAGGTCAGTATAAATTCTGCTACTTTATTTTTTTTTTTTTACTTCATGTGCAGCCCCTGAGAACACCTTTTTTGTGACGGAATACTCCTTTAAAATGTTTTAAGCATATGTGTTAACAAGTAAATACTTTTCCCACTAAAATATTTTATTATGTCACTTGTCCCTACCCTTGCCCTTTATATGGCTACTACACCACCAATTCCCATTAGTAAGGGTGTGAGTGACGCTAATGAATCCCCTGCAGGTTGCTATGTAATTGGGTTTGTTTCTCTGTATGGTGGGAGATTGTTCTGGGGTCTGGAAGAGGGGGGCGGTGATTAGGTTAAGCTGATAAATACTGATTGCCCCATTATGTTAGCAAACAGATAGCAGGGTGTAGAGAGGGTGGGGGAGGACCCCACACCAAGTATATATTGCAGGTCCCTGTCAGCTGTGTGTCTCATCATTCACCATCACCATGAAGCTGCTAGCATCTCTTCTTATCTCACTCCTGCCTTGCACACATGGGTACATTTGGGCCTGGATGTTGTCAATGCCATATAACAATCCAGAAGATGCAGCTGGACTTCCAAGAAGCCCTACAACCAAGGGGTCCATGGTAAGTATTAACCTCCTACTTCTCAATAACAATATTAGAACTCTCTACTTCTACTAAAAGTTCATTGTGTTTCATAGAGATGTAGCAGTGCTGAATTTGTCATTTATCTTTGGATTGGGGTACTAAATGTTGTCTGATTAACAAAATCAGCTCTGCTACATTTGTCGGTACAGTATAACACTATTCCATATATGAAAAGTTTTTACCTTTACTTATGGCTGTTACAGTTTTAGGGTACGTTGACAAGGCGTACAGATTTCGGTCACTGATGGCTTTTCTAGGGAAACATGTAAACGCCAAGTATTTTGTGTGAATTTACCGATCTAGCCTTATCAGTACATGTTAATGCAATCATCTATTGTAAGGTACAGCTTCTGCCTTATCAGCACATCTTAATGCAGCTGACTATTGTAAGGTGCTAAAAATGATTTTCATAACAGGAAGTTGGCGCTGTGCAATGTTACTAGACCTTGTGGATAACATTTACAAATATTAATAGGCCCATAGTTTCAGTTAAAGGCTGGGACTAGTCCCTGATCATGTGACCAAAGATCGCCGTGCAGCCAGTGAACTGAATGGGGTCGCAGTGCGGCTCATGAGTTACCACACTGCTACGCTGTGATCTT
The DNA here is from genome assembly GCA_033119425.1 of Bufotes viridis. NCBI lineage: Eukaryota > Metazoa > Chordata > Amphibia > Anura > Bufonidae > Bufotes > Bufotes viridis. Next base: position 213,065,507 of record CM065594.1, on the reverse strand, counting down.
TGGTCACGCCAAGATTGCCATGTAGACCCTCAATTACTGGCTGTATGAACATTCGTAAGTGCCCCGTGAGAAAAAAGCCTGACAACTGACAAATGAGTAAACTTGCTGATCAGCTGATTGCATCTTTTAATGATTGTTTGCTTGCTTGTGGGTCGTCGCCCCGTGTAAACAGGGGGTGCGCTGACAACACCAATGGAAATGACGAACGGCAGCATGAACCATCATAAGTTGTGAAAGAGCATTCATTTGCCTAATTACCCCCGACAATAGCCCAGTGCAAAAATCTCCTTTTTGCGAGCACTGACTTGCTGTATCATTGATGTGTGGTTGTTACTGGCATGGTATACTATCTGTATAAATGGACCCTTAGTTAAAGGGGTTCTCTAGGTTTTTGGAAAATCCACACTTTGCTCTAACGGTATGTTCACATCTGTTAACATCTGTGTTCAAGGCTCCTCTGTGTTTTTGTAAAAAAAAAAATGGCAGTGAGAAAAGTCCTGCATGCAGGACTTTTTTCTCCGTTAAAAAAATGTTTTCCCAACCATATCCCATTACAGTCATTGGGATTTGTTTGGCTTAGTTCTTGTCAGGTAGGTGCCGAATCCGTGCCGAAATAAAAATGCTGATGTGAGAGAGCTGTAACCTGTGGAAGACAGTTACAACTTACCCCTCTGTCACTCCTCTGATGGCGCTGTCTCCGATGCACTTAGAAAAGCTGTGGGCTCTTCCGTTTGGTCCCAGATGTCTTCCCCTCTCTTCCTGTTCAGCTGCATTTACTATTACTCAGCTGAACAGTAAGAAAAGATTAGCTAAACTAAACTGTCTTTCTTCTACAGGTTAGAAAAAAACATGGATTTTTTTTTAAATCATGGAAAACCGCTTTGAAGATAAATTGGCTTGCAGAGTTCACATCACCGTTATGGATTCAGTTATTGTTTTCCGTTATAACATGGGTATAACGGAATCCATAAGACGGAAGTCAAAACGGAAGGCATTCTTTTTTGATCCTTCATAATACAAGTCTATGGGCAGCATAACGGATCCGTCTGGTTTCCATTATGCAGAACGGAAAAAAATAGCCCTGTCGACGGGACTTTGTTTTCCGTCTTGCATAATGGTAACCAGATGGTTCCGTTATGGTTGCCCATAGACTTGTACTATGACGGATCAAAACGGAATGCCTCTTAAAGACTTCCGTTTTGACTTCCATCTTATGGAGTATTTTCTGTCATAACCATGTTATGACGGAAAGCAATAACGGAATACATAACGGTGATGGCCCTTACATGTAGTACATGCACTGTGGGGTTAGATCAAGCTGAGAGTTTGCCACAATTTTTTCAGATGACAAGACGATATCAAAATACCTAAAATTGTTCCTTATTTCCAGGTAACATGTGACCATGACCGAAGTTGTGGACGTGGCCTATTCTGTGATCGACATTTTGGTCTGTGTGTGGCACTGCGACATGAAGGTCAATACTGCAGAAAGGATTCTCAGTGTGTCCGAGGTCTGGGCTGTATGTTTGGGCGCTGTCAGCGTATTATACCAGGTGGACATGAAGGTATGATCAGTTTTATGTTTTTTACCTGAGGTGACATCACTATTGTCAAGTTATATCTTACAAACATAACATCACTGATGACTAATCACTGGTAAATAATTGATGATGTCACACATTTTTTTGTCTGTAACAAATAATTGAGCCATTGCTATTTCCATCAGGTTCCAGATGCCGTCAAGATAAGGATTGCTCTCCTTCTATGTGCTGTGCCAGACACCATGGAGAGATGATCTGCAAGCGCAAACTACCTGCTGGGGGCAGTTGTTATGTTCCAGAAGGGGGGTTGGCATTCAGCATCAATCAGCTGTGTCCCTGTGAAGAAGGACTGGTCTGCAGTTCCACACACCCATCACGAGAGTGAGTACCAGTCATGTAAACCAATGCTATTTTACTATACATTATTCCTTCCAAATAAAACAAAGACTATCATTAATTTGATTGATTTATATCAAAATAACATAAAAGAGCGACTTTGTACACTTCTCACCCCTTTTTCAAAGTATCAGGGAAGTGTGTGGGGCTTATTGGGAGGGGTGTGTCCTCCTATGGCCCAACAGTCACTCTAATTTACAGAGGAAACTGCTGTAAATTATAGCTCAAACCTATGTAAGCTCGTTGCGAGCGTTTATTTGATTTTCTGCTGCACAGATTGCCAGAAAATACCCTAAATTATTAAGAGGCGTATCCATGCGCCTCATGCACCCAGCGTATGTCAAAAGAATTTCCTTTTTGCATATACTGGCATAATTTTTATTTTTTGGGACTGTGCCGAAAACATAGTCTGCTGTGCTTTCCTATACAGAGAGGCAAACTAAAACAACTTATACCACATGCTATACATTTTTTTTTACAATGGCTGACATATGCCCCTCTATGTCTATTAAGTGGGGTACGCGTTTGCCTATTCGGTGGCATAGAATATGAACAATCACTTCTAAAGCTGTAGAGCTCTTTTAAAGGACCCCTCCAGTTGAATGTCTATTGCAAGGCCTGAACACCATTTCATAGAAGACCAGAGATAGGCCCTGCACCAGACATAACAGTGCATAAGTTGTCCCTGGACTGTTCCTTTAAATTTTGCTGTTATTGCACTATTACCCTACATCAACAGGATGATGTACTGAGGAGAAGAGCCGTATTTGTATCGTAAAACCAGCCTCCATCAATGTGTCTTTTAGACTTTTCCAGGAACATTAGTAAACTCCAGTAGGAAATAATGCTAACAAAGCAACAATTTCCTTCCGGACCCTTCCATTTAGGGCAGTGTATAAGCAGACGAAAAATGTGTTCCATTTATATTTGGGATTGTATCCTTGCAGAACTGCGTACAGGTCTCTGTTCTGTAAAGAGTGTTTTCATACTATTGTCTTAAAATGTAAAGTTGAACAAACAATGGCTTTCCCCAGTGCACACTATTGGCATAGACCCTCTTAGGTGCAGAAGAAGATTTGGGAGTTCTTACACTAACTCCCCCTCTTGTGTTTATTTCCGCAGGAAGGAATTTGTTTACAGTCCCGGCTTAGACTGGAAATGCGTGGCTCCCTCCCCATGATGCCCCTGCTGTATGACTCTCCCTCCAAGACTCTGTAAATATCCTGTACATACAAATTATATCAATAAAGAGCTTTATTGTTTCACTCTGCTGTGCCATTCTTATTTAAAATCCTGGGACCAGCTGGTTATTAGCAGGTGAAAGCTTCCACATAGTGGTCAACCAGAGATATTTCAGACATAGCCTTTCTATTTGTCATCAAGCAGGTGCAGGTAGCATTCAGGAAATATCTTCTAGGATTATCCTAAATTTGGTGTATTTTAATTGTAAGGGAATTTCACTAACATCAGTTACCCAAAATATTACATTTATGCTTTTATTAGCTAGTAAGATCCATATGGAAATAAAGTGAGGGAGAGAGGAAAAGTTTAAGCAGTTAAAGGGTTTGTCTCACTTAAGCAATGGCATTGATTATGTACAGGAAGTTATTACAAGGCACTTACTAATGTATGGTGATTGTCCATATTGCATCCTTTGCCGGCTGGATTCATTGTTCCATCATATTATACATTGCTAGTTTCTATGGTTACGACCACCCTACAATCCATCAGTTCAGTAGGGGTTGTGCTTGCACACTACAGGAAAAGGCTCCGGTCTATTTGGTGTCTGTGACCGTGGTAGAGCACATAGGTTTGTGCTTTTTCTGATAGTGTGCAAGCTTGACCACCAGTGATGGATTGCAGGGTGGTCATAACCATGGAAATGAGTAGTATATAATGTGATGGAAAAATTAATCCAGCAAGGGAAGCAATATGGATAATAACAATACATTAGTAAGTGTCTTGTAGTTACTCCCTCTACATAATAAATGCTGTTTGCTGAAGTGAGACAACCCCTTTAAAACACAGGTTTTTTTTTACCTTTAATATCCTGCATTCTTGTTGAAGACTAAGGCCGCTCTCAGACGAGCGTATTGAAATCTGTCAGTATTCTGGCTCAGGATCCTGATGATAAACCATCAGTATTGTCATCAGGATTTCATCAGGATTTACATGCGTATTTCTTCCTTCCTTCATTATTTATCCACTGCACAGACTGTAATATGCGTATTTGCAAACAAATCTACACAAAACTCGGACATGCTGCGGATTTCAAATACTGACAGAAATTATACGCTCATGTGAATAGCTGTATTCATTAAAGGGGTTCTCCGGGAATTAATAAAATGAAAATACTTAAATATTACTTCATTATAAATATATTACCAAATACCTTTCATTAGTTATAATGGCTCATTTTGTCCAGGGAGCAATCATTAGGAGAAATAAAATGGCCGCCATCATACTAGTCCACACAAAACCTGTCCTAATTACACAGGACAACAAGTTATAGAGCTGCGCCATCGTCCTCTCTTACTTGTCAGGGATTATGATCCTAAATACAGTTTATTATGATCTTCGGATGAATCTCTGTAGGAATGGAGTTCAAGTCCCAGAGAACCCCTTTAACATTAGCAGCAGATTCCCGAACATAAAATCCGGACTATATACGCATTGCAAATGGCCATGACAGCATTATAGCTGTGTACAACCTTTGGGTCTATGGGACCCACTATATGCCTCCAATTTCACATAAAGGTATAAAGAGGTTTTTTTTCTGTCGGATTTCATATGAATCTGATCTTCATATGAATCTGATGAAAATAACTTTTCCATTTTCCATCAGAGGCTCGTATTACGATTCTATATGGTGACACCTTACCCTGTACAGGCTCCATGCACTGCCAGGTACATAAGGATTAGGCAAAGTTTACAATTAAACTATCTGTAAATCCACAAAAAAATGGCTGCAAAAAAAAATCTGAAAATGTAAGAATTTTCGAATGAGAATCACCTAGTAGACAGAAAAATGAATAAATAGTTTAACAGAACTGAAATCACTGGGAAATAATAGTGGATGTTGGAGGCCGTGTCGCCACAACACCTAGACCCTTCTTGTTTCTACTGAACCAAACTTAGGACATTGTAAACCCACAGAGTGGTCTAAGTTTAGTTCATTAGAACCACAAGGTGTCCACGTTTTGTAACTGTAATATTGACCCACAAATGCTGCAAAATTACAATTTTCTGAAAGTGGTCTTCTGATAAAAACTACACCTGTTGGCATGCATTTGCTGCACCTGTAACATTAAAGTGGTTGTCCACCAGGGTGGACTGGGAACTGCTCTACACAGTTTGCCAGTACATGTGCATGAAAGGCAACGTGGAACACAAAGCTCAACTCCCCAGATTTCTGATTATTTTTTTTTAATTGAGCGGAAGACATTTAATTTAAAAAAAAAAGCACCCTTGGCCTCATCCACTTTTTCTGGCATAGAATTTGGATAAAATGGAACAAGTGCTTTATAAATATGTCTCTCATTCTGAACAGCATATTTCTCAATGTCCCTTAACATAATACAGTAGATTACAAGACTGGCTGCCTGCAGCCTCCACTAGGGGGAGTTCAGTGCATCAGAATTTATACAGTTAACGTAACAATCTCTGCACTGAGCTCCTCAGTGACAGTGCTTTCATGTCGGTAAGAAAGAAAGTGCAGAGTTGAGCCACTTCTCCCACCAGTCACGTGGTCTGCCTCTATTGTATGTATGTGTCACGACCGCTATCCCAGCAGCAGTCGTGTCGCACCAGACGGAGGGGAAGGGGGACCCTTATCTACGGATGGGAAATAGAACGGCCACCCCTGACTAACGCTAAGCTGGCACCTGTCTGCCCTGATACCCTAGACGGGATGTGAACCCGTATGGCGAGCAGAATGCCTAAACCCTCAGTCACCCTAAGAAGACTAGACTGGGGAAAGGCAGATGGGAGCACTAGTCACCATCACTCATGTCTAGGAGAACAACAGGGAAGACAGCAACAAACAAACAATCTCCAGCAGAGATAGACTTATCCAGTCACGAGCAGAGAAGATGATCCCAATAACGACAGTCCACGCCAGACAAGAGCTCCACAGCAAAACCGTCAAACGATCTCCTTCAAAGGTCAGAATGGCACTGGAAGTAAGGACTATATCTGGCAATGACTGCAAGTGAAACTGAAACTAATATAGTAGCTGGGAGTGGCAGACAGGACTCACCTGAGAAGGATGCCTACAAACTCCCAGTCAGGACAAAAAGGTTCACAAGGCAAAACCCGGATGACATGCCCTGAACAACGGAGCAAACTCACAAGCTATCGCGAGTAGCAAGTCGCTGCGACCTTCTCCTCCCAGACCTGTCTGGATCAGTCACAGTCGTGACAGTATGCCATTACCCATGTTGTAGACCAGGGGTGCACAACCTGCGGCCGAGGGGTAAAATGAGGCCCCCAACCATCTGGTAACATACATGTATGTCTATGTCTTGTGGCTGCTCACATGAATTTTTCATTTATTTCTTCCATCAGATGGATGTCCTAGAAGTGTAACTAGACATTATTGGTATATACTGTGTGTTCAATATACCATAAATACAGTTCCAACCAGAAAAAAGTTATGCACCCAAGTTTTAGACAGTTTCAAATTGACCAAAGAAAGGGCCAAGACAAGTATGTGGGACCAACACAAGTAGACAGGGTCAGCATTACCATAATGCTGCACAAATTAAGCCCTAGCAATAAGTGCAGTACAAAATACCTCCCCAAAAGCTTCCAGTATGTAGTGGCCAGCAGTAGTTCTGTTCTCCTTCTCCTCTTTCATTTGTCTCTAATCAACATTAAGAAAGAAGCTGACAAGATGAGATGCAGGTCACAGCACCAAGGCAGCCCTACCTCCAGAATGCTGGCTAGTGTTTCAGAACTACCAAACACACAGGACGTCCGGCCTTTCAAACACCGGATAAGAGAACATATATTAGTTATAGAAGCAGCAAAAGAAGCTCAGGAGATTGAATCCCTATTACCCATCTCTAAACACTTCCGGGAAGCACATAACTCGGATGGATTTGGGTTTAGATTTAGAGGTATTGACAGGGTGCTCATCTCTCCAAGGAGTTGTGAGAGCTTTCCACGTGCTAGCTGTCCGCACATTGCTCCACACAGCAAGCAAAGCTGCAAATATACGTACCTTCCATCGTACGCCGCCAAAACCCACCTGTTCAGACTTGAAAAAGGGGTCGTAAGAACTCCGAAACGCGTAGTCTAATAATGGGTTTTTCTTTGCTTGAGAAGATTTGGTCATTATTGTGCGCCTCCACGGTCTCGCAATTTTCTGGTGTCTCTTCTAAGCTATCAGCACTGACCATCGTCTCATGACACAACAACTCAAGACGTTCCTACCATTGCTCTCCCTACGGTTTAATTAGTGGAGTGTAGCAAGGTAAGCACGGTTTGGGTTACTGATCTTAATATAATACGTAAATATTTACGACATTTTTCACCCTATGAGCGCCTTCTTTTTCTGTTTTGCCATTTTCTGCTCATCTCTCCAAGGGGAGGTAATTGGAAAAGGATCCTGGCTCAACGGGAAACTAGGTGGATTTACCTCCTGGATGCCTAAGGGCTTGAATGAAGTAAATAGTTTTGTACCCTTCTTGTAGGGGATCTCTCTGGTCTGGATTACTCCTCATTCATGTTTTTACATATTTTTTTATTATATTATTTTATTATGTTGTGTATATTTGATATTTGTTTTTTATTTTTACAAGTGTTCTTAGATGGGATTCTTTTATTCCCTATAGTGATGTGCATTTCCAGCTAGGTTGATGTACCTTGTGAGTAATGTGTATTTCTATTTCTTTTCCAATAGCTATATACCTACCTTTTTTCCTAGAATACCCTGTATTGATCACTGCTGAAAATGGAAAGATCTGAGGAAGTGACGCCTGAATGAATAGAATAAATTAAAAAGAAGAAAAAAGAGTATAATAACAATATCAAAAAGAAAAATAGGCAGGGATGTAAGGGGAAAAAAATGGGACTCTAGTGTGATGGACTCCTAACATTTAATAAGGTTTGGGATGTAGTGTACCCTTGTATGTTATATGTATTTACATTACTGGTTAAGGATTAATAATATGTATTGGTAATATAAAAAATGTTAATATTATTATTTTTATTTTATTTTTAATTTTTATGTTTTGTCTATCAATCTTTCTTCACTGTATGTTTTATTTACATGTGTATTTTTTGCATTAGTCACAGGAGATGGTATAAATACCGTATGTATTGGTAATATAAATATTTTATTATTTGATCAACAATTTTTTAATTGTATAATATGCATATATGTATAGTTCTTAGTTATTCTTTTTATTTTATCACCTTCACATTTTATTTTGGCACGTTTCTTCACTTTGCACGGCACTCTTGTACTTCATCACGTCTATTTGCACTTTATTCTTCACTTGAACATTGTGGTTTGTATAGTTGTTCTGGTAACAGTGATACACTGTGTCAACACTCGCTCTGTTTGCATACGCATACTAGAGGTGCCCGCCTATATATATTGTGTGTTGCTTGGTCCACTCCAAGGAGTTCCCTACTCCCAGTATATCTTTTTTTGCCCTTTCAAAATGGCGGAACTGATACTCCCGGTTCTGCTCTATGCTACGCTCACTGCCCTTATCCAAAATGGCGGAATTAGCACTTCCGGTTTTGGAAGTGCAGTATATGATGTGCCGCATCAATGCGGTTTGAATGTGCCGGATGTTATTGGGAGCGTGCGCATCCGGAGCGTAAATACAGGTGATTCATATACCTGGGTTTAATGAAGATGGGAGGGGTTTTGGTAGTTTGGTGGGTATTTAAACCCGGTCTGGGCGCACATGTAATATGCCCCCTGGAAGAAGCTAAGGGAGAAACGCGCGTCGGGAAAGCGGTGGTGGTCCTGTAGCACTGCGATCTGTATTCACTTTAATTGTCTCCTTTTCTGTTGCTTATCTCCTGTGACTTATGTTAGACTCTGACATACCTGCCATTTAACTATTGCACGGGTGTTTTATATACACAGGACTGACTTCTGTCTACCTGCTTATATAGTGGGGAGTGTGTCGGGGATTTTACCTCAGCACATCCCTTTACTTTTGCCTGCTTGCTTACTTTAATTGCATGTATAGTGGAGATGTGAAGCTGCAGGGAGGGATTGACACTTATTATGTATTTATACTTACAGTATATAATTTTTCCTTATCCTTTCTTTGATTACGTGACCTATGTAGTTACTGTTTCACAGCCTACTGCCACATTGGGATCCATTTTTACTGAGGATTGACATTATGTATTGTAACTTTTTACGGATGTATTTGAAATAAAGATAGTATTTAATATTTTATGGTAGTCTGGTGTCGTGGGGTTGTATTTGATTGGGACCACACACTTGTTGTGCTATTGGGATATTTTTTGGTGTACTACCAAACACACAGGAGAACACAGCACTAGATACCTATTACATCCAGTGACGTCTCCTCTGATGTAGACACTGTATTCACCTATCTTCTCCATTTGAAGAAGACTGTCATGACAACTTCTTTCAGCCACGTGTCATCTCTAAAGAGTTTCCCACACCGCATCTTAGATCCTTAATAATGTGCCCACAATGATCTGCAATTCTCTCAAGTACTATACTGCATAACAAAATAGTGCCCCTTATAGTACCCATAGTAATATTAATACCAACTATTGTTCCCCCAGTAATAATAATGCATTGTGTCCTGGTAATAAAAATGCCTCCATATTTCACCAGTACCAGTTTTAAAATCAGTGGGCCAGTCGACCCCTGTGCTCCTTTACTTTTGATAGCCTATCCTTAGCATAGGCCATTAGTATCTGATCATCAGGGGTCCGACACCTCATAGCTCCATTGTTTCAAAGTAGCTCCAGTGCTGGAAGCCGAAGCAGTGTAGTGGAACAGAGGTGATATACTGTAGCACTGCTTCCACTGAAGTAAATGGGAGCATCGATACAGTTACAAGCTACTTCCACTACACAATAGCTATGTAGTTTCACCATCGATTACTGGCCCTGGAATGGAAAAAAAACACTGGTCATCCATATTACATAGGCAGGGGTACAAGTCCTGGCACCCCCACCGATCAGCTGTTTTGGAAAGCTGCAGAGCTCTGGTGAGTGTGATGGCCTCCTGGGAGCTTACCAAGCACAGAGCTGTACATCATTATAGTCTGTGATATACAACACAGATATCGATACCGTATGTATTTTGCAGTCCGCAAAAAATACGGATGACGTCCGTGTGCTTTCCATATTTAGCGGAAAGGAACAGCTGGCCCCTAATAGAACAGTACTATCCTTGTCTGTAATGTGGACAATAATAGGACATGTTATTCTTTTGCGGAACGGAAATGTAATGCACATGAAGGAACTTCCGCAAAAAAAAAAAAAAAAGAGACAGACACGGAAAGAAAATAAGCTAGTTTGCATGAGCCCTTAAAGGGGTATTCCGTTTGGTTTGGATAAGGAATAAGTATCAGATCGATGGGGTTCCTACCACTGCAACTCCCACTAATCACGAGAACAGGAGCCCTGTCCCCCCTGAAATGACCAAAGCGGCTGCGCACGTGTGCCATTCATTTCTACAGGATTTCCCGAGATAGAGTACAGTGCTCTGCTATCTACGGAACTCCCATAGAAATGAATAGAGCGGCTTTTCTTTTCAGGGGAGTTGCAGAGAGTACGGGGCCCCATTTCTCATGATCCCCATTGATCTGATAGTTATCCCCTAACCTGTGGATAGGTGATAAATTTAACCAACCAGAATATCCCTTTAAGGTGTGGCTGTAACCTAATTGTGGTATTTTTAGGAAGACCTTAAGAAACTGGCGGTTGTGTTTTCTATGTTGTATTGTGCTCCATACTAGTATTGTTTGTGTTTATAATACATTTCTTAATAAATAGTTTTTTTGGGGGGCAGGGTACACAGGTATAGGAGTGACAGAAAAAGCTTTGGTGCAGCTGTAAATTCCTAGTATACATATGGCACATAGCAGCAAGAATTCAGCTTTTATTTTTCTTGTATATTTTTGGAAATTTGCAACTCTGATTTTTATGGACTTTCGAGACACTTTCTGTGAGACTAGATTGAAAACTCATCTCGGTCTTATATAAGAGAGTACTTTGTTACTGCAGAGCGCCCTCACTGATGTGAGCAGCACATTATCCAGAGGGTGATCATGAGAAAGCTGTTTTGAATGTGGAGGGTTATAGTGCACAATAATATCTAGGTCGAGCTGAAAAGTTTTCGCCCAGTCAGAGTAAGGCCTTATTTACACATCCGCAAGTGTTTTGCGGATCCACGGAGCCGCGGATCCGCAAAACACGGACACACCGGCAATGTGCATTCCGCATTTTTGCGGACCGCACATTGCCCGAACTCCATAGAAAATGCCTCTTCTTGTCCGCAATTGCGGACAAGAATAGGACATGCTCTATTTTTTTGCGGAGCCGCGGACCGGAAAATTGGCGGCACGCTCCGCAAAATCGGATGCGGAGAGCACAGTGTGTGCTCTCCGCATCTTTCCCGGCCCCATTCACAGTCAATGGGTCCGCATGTATTCCGCAAAATTGCGGAATACATGCGGACTACATTGCGGATGTGTGAATAGGGCCTAAGGCCTCTTTTACACGACCGTATGTATTTTGCGGTCCATAAAAAATATGGATGACGTCCGTGTTTATTCCGTATTTTGCGGAACAGTTCCTACTATCTCTCAGATGGATTTCCTGGGGGTTGTGACTGGGTGAACTCTTTGCACTTGTTCACATGGTGCAGTACTGCGTGGCTGCCACTGTAGCCTTCGTGCTGTGCTGGTGGAGCGGTGGGGCCCAGAGCCAAGGTGGCTTTGCTGCACAGTGGGGGCGCTGTGTGGCTACTGGGTCCCGCTGTCTCCTGCTGGGGCACCGGTGGTCGCCGCACATTGCTTCGCCATAATTAGAGTAGGTCCCCATACATAATTAGAGTAGGTCCCCCCATAAGTGGGCCTATGCTCTTTGAACTGTATACCAATGCCTCATTTATGCACAGCATAGAATGTATTACAAATTGGGCTGAGATGCCACGTAATTATGCTGAAGGACAGTCATTATATCAAAAGCATACGACTGAGGATGTGCGATCCAGATTCACTCTTACATGCTAGACCTAATAGAACAGTACTATCCTTGTCCGTTATGCGGACAATCATAGGACAAGTTTTATCTTTTAGCGGAACGGATATACGGAAATGGAGTACCTTCCGTTTTTTTTGCAGGCTCATTGAAATTAATGGTTCCGCATACGGTCCGCAAAAAAAACGAACGGACACGGAAAGAAAATACGTTCGTGTGAAAGAGGCCTAAGTGTGTATGACAATCAGTCCAACTATTCTTCTCATTCTTGTGCATGGTGTGCTGGTTACAGCTTAAAGGGGATGTATCATCTAGTCATTACTAATGAGACACAGTTCCAACCACCTGCCGGCCGGGAAACAGCAGAGTGTTTTAGCACTCGCTGTTTCAGTTGCTCTTATTGTGGTGTATGAGAGCTACAGAAACAAAGTAGCACAGCAAGCTGTGTGGTTTCTGAGTAGCTTGCTGTGCTATGCTGTTTCCGTAGCCCTCATGCACCGCATTGGGAGCTACTGAAACAGCAAACGCCGGAACACTCTGCAGTGTCCTATCTCACCTTAGTAACGACGAGATAAGACAACCCCTTTAAATGAAGCACTTATTTTTTTGTTTGTTCTGATCTACGTAAAGCACTTGTTTTCTGGACATGTTTAAACAGTATGATATAATATTCAAGAGATATTAATGAAAACCTTATAATTAACGATGTGCGCATTTTTCAAAAATTCGATTCGCCAGTTCACCGAATAAAAAAAAATTTCGGTTTGATGCGAATTTATTTGCGGCGAATCGCGTAAAAAAACGGCTATTTCCTGAGAGCCTTTATAGTGGTGTAGAACACTGTGCTTTGCAGTAACACGCATCGGGAGTCTGCTTTGGTAGTGAAATAATACTGTCAGTATGACATGCAGATGACAGGTGTCGCTCTTAGAATCACTGCACACTTTACTTATTTGGGCAGTCACGTGGCCAAAACTGACCAAATAACTCCAGTATGAACTCAGCCTTACAGGTCAATGTTAGCACCAAGAAGACGCGCACTCCTTTTACACCGTCGTCAGCTGATTCCACATAGATGTCTACAGAACCTGTTCTATTAAACGCTTATACAAGTAGAGACCTCCGACAGAGTGGAGAGTAAGTTTGTGTTGACGTCACTGATTATTTTGCCCTTTCTCGGATCCGTCAGAACAATAACTCCCCCCAATAACAGATCTTGTCTGTTGAGCATCCGCCTTCACTCGGTCAGTAGTTGGTCAGTAATCCATCAGTATTGTTAATGCCAAGAAAATAGGAGTGGATCCAAAACAGAGATGACACGTGAATGAGGAAACGACAGAGTGGCCCAATGACAGAGTCTGGAAGTGGAGGCAGCATCAGGAGGCCACAGAGCTGCACAACGACAGAGTGTGGAGGTGGCAGAAACATCATCAGGAGGCCACAGAGTGGCAAGGTGATATAGTGTTGAGGTAGCAGCAGCATCAGGAGGCCACAGAGTGACAAGGTGACATAGTGTGGAGGTAGCGGCAGCATCAAGAGGCCACAGAAATATAGAATGTGTCGGCAGATAAAAACCATTTGGCCCATCTAGTCTGCCTAATATACTGAATACTATGAATAGCCCCTGGCCCTATCTTATATGAAGGATGGCCTTATGCCTATCTCATGCATGCTTAAACTCCTTCCTGCAGCTACCACTTCTGCATCCATGCGTCCACTACTCTCTCAGTAAAGTAGTACTTCCTGATATTACTTTTCAGTGGCGTTGCTAGGGCTGGTGTCACCCGGTGCGGTAGAAAATGGTGTCACCCCCCCCCCCCCCCGCTAGCAGACAGATCGCCGACGCCCCCCATACAAAACTACACGCCCCCCCCATACAAAACTACACGCTCCCCCCCTATACAAAACTACACGCTCCCCCCCCCTATACAAAACTACACGGCAAAACCCCCCCCGCCCCCGCTTGCAATATTACACCCCCTCCCGCATGCAATATTACACGGCACCCCCCCTGCATGCAATATTGCACAGCACCCCCTGCATACAATATTGCACAGCACCCCCCTGCATGCAATATTGCACAGCACCCCCTGCATACAATATTGCACAGCACCCCCCTGCATGCAATATTGCACGGCACCCCCCCTGCATACAAAACTACCCTGCATCCCTCCCCTGCATACAAAACTACACGGCAACCACCCCCTGCACACAAAACTACACGGTATCCCTCCCCCTGCATACAAAACTACATGGCACCCCCTTCCCTACATACAAAACTACACGGCACCCCGCGCATACAAAACTGCATTATTACACCCTCCCCCCCCCCCCAGCATGCAATATTACACGGCCCCCTTGTGCAGACAATAATACATCCCCCCCCTTCAAAATATTACAATGCCCCCCTACAAATATTACACAGCACGACCCCCCACTCGTATACAATATTAAAGGCATCCCCCACCTCTGCATACAGTCTCACACAGAATCCTTCACCATACTGTTCTCGGGCCCCCCTCCCCTCAGCACGTCCACAGCACACACATATACCTCCAGCACTGACATTCAGGGGCGTAGATAAGGGGGGGGGATAGGGGGGTTCAAACCCCCCCCAGAAGAACTACCCGCCGCCGGCCGGAGAGAGTGCTGCTGTGCACTGTTCTTCAATTAAACCTGCCTGCAGTGCGCCTCAGCGCTTCCCTCTTCCTCCTGACCTGGACTCCGGCGCGGGCCGCGGCGGCTGTCAGTCCTAGGCCGGGCCGCCGGCCGGGCCGTGAGTCAGAAGGAGAGAGAGAGAGGAAGTCCAGTCACGTGGTAAGGGGGTGGGGTAGTTGTGGCTCGCGCCTGGTGTTGGGTCGGGGGGTCCGGGTGTCACCCCATCAGACTGGTGTCACCCGGTGCGGCCCGCACCCCCCGCACCCCCCTTGCAACGCCACTGTTACTTTTAAACCTTTGTCCCTCTAATTTAAAACTATGTCCTCTTGTAGCAGTTTTTCTTCTTTTAAATATTCTCTCCTCTTTTACCGTGTTGATTCCCTTTATGTATTTAAAAGTTTCTATCATATCCCCTCTGTCTCTTCTTACTTCCAAGCTATACATGTTAAGGTCCTTTAACCTTTCCTGGTAAGTTTTGTCCTGCAATCCATGTACTAGTTTAGTAGCTCTTCGCTGAACTCTCTCCAAAGTTTCAATATCCTTCTGCCACAGAGTGGCAGAATGACAGTGTGGAGGTGGCAGCAGCATCAGGAGACCACAGAGTGGCAAGGTGACATAGTGTGGAGGTGGCAGCAGCATCAGGGGACCATGACAGAGTGGGGAGGTGGGTGGCAATACGAGTACCAGCTGAAGATGGTTGGTGAAAGAAGGAGCACTTGCCATCAGATGCGTGGCAGCATCAGAATAGTAGCTGAGGCAGGTAGCCAGAAGAAACTGGTCTTTTTTGTCAAAGTGTTGGTGTGGCACCATGGATGATCTAGTCTGATGCATCTGGTATTGGTGGGTGGAAATCCTGGCTGATCCACGCCTGATTCATCTTGACAAAGGTCAGTCTCTCCACATTTTGGGTGGACTGGCGAGTTCTTTTTGGGATAACTATGGCCCCCGCCGTACTAAACACCTGCTCTGATATCACACTACTGGCCGTGAAGAACAGCTTTTCCAGGGCAAGCTCTGCTAGTTGTGGCTACAAATCCAGTTTGGTTGCCCAGTAGTCCAGCCGATCTTCAAGGTGGGGTGGCAGGGTACTGTCCAGATATGCCACCACCTGCTGGTTCAGGTCCTGCTCATCACCAACTCTAGACTCAAGTTGCTGCTGATAGAGCTGTAACTAGTTCTCCCCCCCCCCCCCTCCCTCCACAGCAGCCATGGCAGAGGAACGTGAGCGCAGCGGGCCCCCCCCCCCCCACAGTCAGACCTGCCCAAACAAATGAGGTGCAGAACAGCGTGACACCGCCGTTCCCTGCACATGTGGTATGCTGGAGGGGCACTGTGAATTGTCCCTGCAGTGGAGGCTGAGGACACGGTGGAGGATGAGGAGGCAGAGGCGGACATTGTCGCAGGACCAAAGGCGTGAGAACGTGGAGGCGGAAGCGGCAAATATATTTTTCTTTTGCCACTAATACACGCCAAAAAGGGCTGTAATTTTCGCACTTCACCACACAATGGCTAATAAGGCCTTTTTTCCCACGAATACAAGTCAAAAAATGCTTTAGAACATATAACTGCACCGCACAAGGGCAAATAAGATGTAGAAATATTTCCTTGTAATAAAGACTGTTAATGGCTGTATCAAACAAGAACAGTTTGCTGGAATTATAGAGCTGTATAATGGCAATTTGGGTCCCAGTCAGTGCAGCAAGGTGTAATAGGATTGTTCCTATTACCCAGGCTGTAAACATCCCTACTGAACCCTGTTCTACATAAATGCTGTGGAATAATTCCTCACTATCCTTTCCCTACACCTTGAATAATCTTTCCCTGCACTTGTAAATCGTTTTTTTAGCACAATTAAGTTTTTCCTAGCACTGTCCCTAGCGCCTGCTGATGTCTCTCCCTGCACTAAGTACACTGGTAAATGGCAGAATCCAAGATGGCTGAGGCTATTTATAGGGCTGTGACATAACAGGGCTGGCTGGCTGCATGCATGGCATTATGGGTGATCCCGCCTTCCCAGAGTTCCTTGCTCCGTGTCCTCACACGTGCAACAGCTATTTTAGGAAAAAATGTGATTCGTTACCACGAAGCACGAGGAAATTCGGATTCGGTGCGAATCAAATTTTTCCTTAAATTCGGATCGATTTCCACTTCGTCAACTTCGATTCGCTCATCTCTACTTATAATATACTCCTCGATTACCCCAGGAGACAAATATCCACTGAAAACAGATTAGGAGGACATTCAGGACATCAGGAATTAGCATTTTTTTCTGCATTGATTATTAATGAAATATTGTCTGATTGCTATCCATGTCACAATTAGAGACAAACATAGTCTAAGGCCTAGTTCACACTTCAGTGATTTGGTCAGTTATTTCTATCAGTGAATGTGAGCCAAGACCAGAAGTGGAGCTTACAGATAGAGATAAGCTATATTGGAAAAATTTGTACTTTTTATGTGTTCTTGGCCAACCTCCAGTTTTGGCTCACAATCACTGATGGAAGTCACTGACCAAACACTGAAGTGTAAACTACGCCTAGGGGTACCTGTGTGGCAAGCCCAGAATGAGCCAGAGTGGAGCATGGGAGTAGTAGTGGTTCTGGCTGTTACAGTAAATCAGTGGCCTCCTCACACTGCTGCTCCCTGGGGCCATGCAGTGAAAGGAAGACGCACCTTTTCTTCCCTCGGGGCACACCTTGATGTTGGAGCTTCTACCAGATGGTATTTGGAGTGCCTGTAATGTTGACTGTTTGTATGGGTGCGACGGCCGCCGTATGATGCAGTTGTCAGTAACCAGGCCAGATGTAGCTGAATAAATTGTCTCTCTTTCGTGAAGTGGAAAATAGAAGTTGTAGTATATAAGACAGTAGCAAAACACAATTCAGAGTAATTCTTCCCAGACAACGAGCCAGGGTTACTAGCCCGGGCTGTGTCATCCATACGTGGTTATACTGGGTGAGTACATAGCATTACATAACATAGAAATGAACAATTTGCAGATCCCTCCTTGCTCAGGGGAACTGCACCTGCACACAGAGGGAACTTGTATACCACTAAAAAAAAAAATATCTGCATTAAAAACAGCATGAAAATGCAATAAAAACACACCTAAATCCAAACTATCTATTGCAGATCCGCACAAACAATTGACTTTCTACAGATATTAAAAGCCACACCACAGGTCAATTTCTAGGAGTACAAAATACAGAACATGTACATAACATTTGGCAAATCTCATTCACTATGCTTGTACTGTATTACACTGCAGATTTTCTGCACAAAAATCCGTGCAGGTAAAACACATGTAGTCTGCCCTGTGTACAGGTACCCTAAGTAAACTAAAAACACACAAAAAGTTTGTACCATTCATGTCTTTTATTGAGCATATTTGGGGAGATTTATCAGTTTTGCTGTAATTTGTGCCATGCCTAGCTTTCAGAGCTGTAGATGAAAGTGGTAAAAGTTTAACCAAGTTCAGATGTTGTACACAGCATAATAACTGAGACATAGTGCAGATTTGAGACATTTTTGGAGGCAAATAACTCATTTTTTAGCAACTGTGGCATTTTTTACAGCAATTCAAAGAAGAAAAGCATGAAGTACCGAGTATGGCCAGCTCTACAGGTACCTGCAACTTTTTAACAAAAAGTTGCAATTTTGCTTACAGTGTGCAACTTTTCATGAGCTTACGCTTGTCTGGGGTATGCTTAGAATATCGCCTATATTTGCGCCTTTTCTTTGATAATACATCCATAAATGTATGTGATGGTCCTAATGCCACTTTATTAGCTACGTCCACTTTTCTCAGCAGATTTCTATTTTGGAATGAATCCTTCTTTTTGGAGTAAACACTAACGTAGGCAAGTGATACATTTGGCTCCGTTTAGGTTACATTAAATTTTGGCGCATTTTGTGTTACTTATTTGATTAAGGCCTCATGCACACGACCGTTTTTTTATGCTGTCCGCAAAAAGGGGTTCCGTTGTTCAGTGATCCGTGTCCGTTTTTGCCTTCCGTTGTGTTTCCGTGTGTCTTCCGTTTTTTTTAGCGGACATGACCCAAAAGATTTTACCAAAAGACAGGCTGACAATGTTTCCCAAGTGCCTGCCAAGGGATCCGCAAAAAAAACGGACACGGAACGCGGATGACACACGGATGGCCATCCGCATTTTTCACGGACCCATTGACTTGAATGGGTCCGTGAACCGTTTTTCACGGACAAGAATAGGACAGGTTATATTTTTTTGACGGACTGGAATCACGGACCACGGACGCGGAGGACAAACGGTGCATTTGCCGAGGTTTCCACGGACCCATTGAAAACCAATGGGTCCGCAGAAAATCACGAAAAACGGAGCAACGGACACGGAATCAAACAACGGTCGTGTGCATGAGGCCTTATACACAGTAAGTGAACCCTTGTATTTAATAACCTGTAGGTGCAAATAAGATTTACACACAAATGAGGAATTTTGGATCATTCCACCTTGCAAATGTATTTGTGTTTCCTTTCATGAATATTTTTGGATGTCCCGCATGCGCAGCCCTCTTCAGGTCATGCCACAGCATCTCTATAGGGTTAAAAGGGTTGCAGTGACATTCCAGACATGCCAGAGGTATGCCAGCCATATCGAAAACTTTATAAAAACTCAGTAACCCTGTAGTATCAGATCTAATAACTATTCAGCATGTGCAAAAATTGTTTTCGTAGCACACCGATCCTTACCTTATCAGGTAGGAAAGCAAGGGTCAGTTCCTTTGGTGCTGACAAGGCATCTCCCAGTCTACGGTCAGTTTTACAAGCATATATCTAATATTGTGATAACTTGTACAACTGACTACTAGAGCACAAAGTGCAATGGGGCAGTGGCCTCACTGAAGCAATCATTGGGTATTAAAGGGGTTATGCGAGTCTTTGTAACTTATGTCCTCTGGATAGGTTATCAGCATCTGATCGGTGGGGTTCTGATACCCGGGACCCCAACCGATCACCTGTTTAAGAAAGCCCCAGTGCTGTAGTGAATAGGGCTGAGCGGTTCCTAGGCCATGTGACCCATGGTTGTGACATCAGTGGCCTACGGTAAGCAGCGAGAAGGCTGTGGCGCTCACAGGAGCGTCGGGGCCTTCTCAAACAGCTGATCAGCAGGGGTCCCAGGTGTTGGCCCCCCACTGATCAGATGCTGATGACCAATCCAGAGGATAGGTCATCAGTTACAAAGAGTGGGATAACCCCTTTAAGGCATCCACTCATATATCAGCCAGCTGTCTTGTAGATGCGCTACTTTTCTGTTGCCCTATTGTAAGGAACAGGGTCGTAAAAATAAATCACTGTCTGTAAAAGACATTCTTCTCTGGATCTAGGTTACATGGTATAAAGCTAAGCAGTGTGGTACCATGGTAGCCAAAGAAATCTATACAATGTTATATACTTTTGTGTAAAAAACCCACAAAGGACCAGATTTACTAATCCTAAAGATGGCGTAAGCTTAGACAGGCGGTCTAGACCTGCATCAGATTTATCACAGGGGTTCAGGCTGGATGGTGAATCTGGTTCACAGAGAGAAACTTCTCTGACTCTATAGAAACTATTGGTTGGCTTCCCATGGCCCAGGAAAATATGACAGCGGCTCACCTTCTTGCTACTTTGGTTAAGGTGCACTGTCTGAATTGACTCACCCTGTCAAAATTAATTAATTGTATATAGCTGGGACAGCCACTCTACATGTGAAACCACCCAAAGAATATCTTTAGTACAGATGATTGACATTTAATAGTACACAATTAAGATTTTTCATAAAAGCCTATTCAAAAAACATGATTAAAAGACAAAAGAAAAAACTAAAATAAAAACATATAAAGGTAACCACGTCCTGTGGCAATATGGCATTATTGGTTGTATAGGTACTGGATCCACTGAAAACTTGTGATTGATGTCTGTTGCTCATACAACCACTTTTCATTTCCGTAATATATGTTGTATTTGCATATTGTTGTAATGAGCAATGTTTTTGCTATAAGTTTGGACCTCCTTCCCACTTATATATCCATTTGGACATATATCCATATCCAGTTTGGGTTTTTATGATGATCGGAAAGAATGATATATAAGTGGGAAGGAGGTCCAAGATATCATAGCCACTGAGGAAGGAGTTAGTTAAACTCCGAAATGCATCTGGCATAGATAAGCATATTTATTGGATCCGGGACCCACTTAACAAAAAAGCCCATGAAAATAAGAGGAAAATACCCTTATATTAAAATGGTTTGGAGCACTCCACAGATAATACAATTCCTTTATTGTAATTTTGCATTCTGAAAGGATCCGGGCAGTTTGAGATCTGCGAAGTTGAGACACTTGGGACGCTAAGCACTGCACAAGATATGGAGACTGTAAGGCCTCTTTCACACGACCGTGTCCGGATTAGGTCCGGATGCGTTGCGGATGCGTTGAGTGAAAACTGTGCGATTTCACAGGCAAAGCCATTCAGTTTTCCCTGCGATCGCGTTCAGTTGTTCAGTTTTTTCTGCGCGGGTGCAATGCATTTTGATGCGTTTTTCACGCGCGTGATAAAAAACTGAAGGTTTACAAACAACATCTCCTAGCAAACATCAGTGAAAAACGCAACGCACTCGCACTTGCTTGCGGATGCAATGCATTTTTCACGCAGCCCCATTCACTTCTATGGGGCTACGGCTGCGTGGAAAACGCATAATATAGAACATGCTGCGATTTTCACGCAACGCACAAGTGATGCGTGAAAAAAAACGCTCATGTACACAGCCCCATTGAAATGAATGGGTCAGGATTCAGTGCGGGTGCAATGCGTTCACATCACGCATTGCACCCGCGCAGAAAACTCGCCCGTGTGAAAGGGGCCTAAGACTTCTGCCACGAGAGAAGTAACCTCATCCGCACCATACATAGAAACGCAGAGGCAGAGGTAAGTCTGTAAACTATCACATGGGACGCCACGGTCGGTGAAACTACTAACAGTGCGTATCCAACATTGACCACTGTTAGTATCTTACCGGTGCTAATATATGTGAAAGCAGGAGCAGTCAAATGGAACTTCACCATCTTAGTGCACTGAATAAATTACTAGACGCATTTGCACTGAACAAATTAAAAAGATCCTTAAGTAAGATTAGTCGTATTTATCTGTACAGAAAACAGAAACTATTGATACTATTTGGGGGATCAATCAGAAGGAAGCAAGAACATTACTCAGCATTAGAGATGATCGAACTTCTATTTTTAGTTCGGCGTCCAAAGTTCGGGTTCGGGTTATCGTAGCATCCCGTTATGGATTCCATAACGGCATATGGAATCCATAAGGGGCTGCTTCATTGAACCCGAACCTTGGACAACCCTAAGGACCTGGGGTGACGTCACCGTCATGTAATCAGTGCAGGGGCGTGGCTCAGCACTGGATCACCTCTTATCCAATCCAGTGCTGAGCCACGCCCCCTGCACTGATCACATGACGGTGACGTTACCCCAGGTCCTTAGGGTTGTCCAAGGTTCGGGTTCAATGAAGCAGCCCCTTATGGATTCCATAACGGGATGTTACGATAATCCGAACCCGAACTTTGGACGCCGAACTAAAAATAGAAGTTCGCTCATCTATACTCAGCATTTATTATAACATATATTACGGAACTTTAAAGTGGTTGTATGAGCAACAGACATCAATGACACAAATATCAGACGGCTGCTTTTATGAAAAATGTTAATTGTGTACTATTAAATGTCAATCATCTATACTAAAGATATTCTTTGGGTGGTTTCACATGTAGAGTGGCTGTCCCAGCTATATACAATTAACTTCCTATGGCCCAGATTTACTAGTATGTGTGTATACACCAAAAATCTGGCTAAAAACTGGCGCATCTATGGTTTTTAGGCCTCTTTCACACGCGCAAGTTTTCCGCGCGGGTGCAATGCGTGAGGTGGATGCATTGCACCCACACTGAATCCAGACCCATTCATTTCTATGGGGCTGTGCACATGAGCGGTGATTTTCACGCATCACTTCTGCGTTGCGTGAAAATCGCAGCATGCTCCAGTTTCTGCGTTTTTCACGCAACGCAGGCCCCATAGAAGTGAATGGGGCTGCGGGAAAATCTCAAGCATCCGCAAGCAAGTGCGGATGCGGTGTGATTTTCCCGCATTGTTGCTAGGCGACGGGACCCAATCTTCATTGTTTTCCCTTATAACATGGTTATAAGGGGAAATAATAGCATTCTTAATAAAGAATGCTGTGTAAAATGAGAATTAAGGCATTAAAAATAAAAAAACGTAACTTACCTTAGCCACTTGATCGTGTAGTTGGCGATCTGTCTTCTCTCTTCAAGCTTCAGCTACCAGCTAAAGGACCTGTGATGACGTCACATCACATGGTCCAATCACATGGTCCATCACTTCAGTGATGAAGTCCGGCTTTGGGTCTGGGTACCAAACATGGCGATATTTCCAACGCGCATGTTCCCGCAACGCACCCGCATTCAATCCGGGCGTCAAACATGACGCCCGTGTGAAAGAGGCCTTACACTTTTTTCTCGACATGCTTAAAAAGGGGCGGGTCTAAATGGCACAATTTTGTGTCACAATTCTGGCATAAAAATCTGTTTCAAAGTAAGCCAACCAATAGTTGGTATAGCAGCCGAGAAAATTGCCTATCCCTGCACCAGACGTAGGCCTCATGTACACGACTGTTGTTTGGGTCCGCATCTGAGCCGCAATTTTTCCAGCCCGGATGCGGACCCATTCACTTCAATGGGGCCCGTTCCGTAACGTACTTGGGTGACATCCATGTTTTGCGGACTGCAAAACACGGCGCAGTCGTGTGCTTGAGCCCCTATGATAAATCTGGTGAAGATCTTGACAGCCTGTCTAAGCTTATCCCATCGATAGCATTAGTAAATCTGGGCATTTGAGACAAATATTTATGCTAGAATTGTGATACTATTTTGACAGAAAATGGTGCATCTTAGGTTCCTCCCCCTACCCCACAAACCTCCACCAATTTCTGTCAAGCCCTCCTGAATATGTTGGAAAAAAAACTGTAGAAACCCTAGATGTACCAAATTGAGCTTCATCTTTGGTGCAGACACATCAGTAAATCTAGATCTAGACCAAAACGTATTCTAGGGGTCATACCTATATCGGCTAACCAGAAATAATTGCAAGGTTTCAGAGCACAGAGCAGCTGTTTCTGCTGCATTTGTAATGTTTTTCATGGGAGATTTATTTTCTCTCAACACAAAAAAAAACATTCCACAACTTGACCATGCTGCACAAAAACAACAAACCGTAAAAACATTGGGATTGATATATTAATCCGATCTAATATCCCGGCATCTAACATTTAGGCCCCTGTCACACTAGCAAGCTTTCCGCGTGGGTGCGATGTGTGACGTGAATGCATAGCACCCGCACTGAATCCTGACCCATTCATTTAAATGGGTCTGTGTACATGAGCGTTTTTTTACACGCATCAGTTCTGCGTTGAGTGAAAAATGCAGCATGTTCTATATTCTGCATTTTTCACGCAGCCCTGGCGTCATAGAAGTGAATGGGGCTTTGTTGAAAAACACATTGCATCTGGAAGCAAGTGCGGATGGAATGCGTTTTTCACTGATGGTTGCTAAGAGATGTTGTTTGTAAACCTTGTTTTTTATCACGCATGTGAAAAACGCATCAAAATGCATTGCACTCGTGTGGAAAAATCTGAATGCAATTGCAGACTAAACTGACTGAACTTTCTTGCAAAATGGTGCGAGTTTCACTTAACGCATCCAGAGCCATTCCGTCACGCTCGTGTGAAAGAGGCCTTACCCTGGGTTCAGACCTGAGCGTTTTTGAAACGCGCGTTTTAGTCGCGCGTATTTCAGCGCGTTTTTGCAAATAGGAAACGCGCGTTCTTGTGATTGACTACTGTGGTGTCAATCACAAAACGCGCAACAAACGCCCCAAAAAAAGCTCAAGTACTTGTTTATGCGTCGGGCGTTTTACAGTGCGTTCAAACGCGCTGTAAAACGCTCAAGTGAGAACCAGGGCCATAGGAAAGCATTGGTTTTCATGTGTTGAGCGTTTTACAGCTCGTTTGAACGTGCTGTAAAACGCTCAGGTGTGAACTTACCCTAGGTACACACCTAAGCGTTTTCAGCGCGTTCAAACGCGCTTTAAAACGCACATGTGGAAAGCCATGCTTCCCTATGGGCATGGTTCACATTTGGGCGTTTTACAGCGCGTTTGAGCGCGCTGGAAAACGCCAAACGCTGTCGCTTCAGCATGAGCTTCTTTTGGGCGTTTTAACCTATGGACCATGCTGAAATAGGGGAGAATCACTGAATCGCGCGTATGATGCGCGTTTCTTAGTTACGAAAACGTGCATCCTAAAACGCGCGATTCAGAAACGCTTAGGTGTGTTCCCAGCCTTAGGGTTAGGTCACAAAGGTGCACCAGTAGCTCATGCAGTATGATCATTTTGGTTCATCTTGCTAAACATGTTCGAGAGTTTAACTTTTAATACTATTGGTTGGCTTTCTTTGTACCAAGGCACACGCTGTTAAATTTAAAAGGTGTTGTTCAAGCTTATTTACTTTTTTTTTTTTTTTTCCCCGCCCAAGGCCCTGGCCATCAATGTAGGACCTGTGAAGAGAGCTGTACTTACCTGTTCTCCTCCGCTCTATGGTTCCTTGGCAGTCTTCACTGGATTTCTGCTCCCTGTATGTAAACTTCCTTGGAGGGATGTGGTCACATGCGTTGCTGCAGCCAGTGACTGGCCTCAGTGATGACATGCCTCCTTGTCTAATGAAGGACAAATATTATATAAAACACATAATAAAAGTGGTGCAAGGCATGTACTCCAGTTTTTCTGGCACAATGTAAGGCATAATTCTGGCATATTTAGGGTGGTTTCATATACACTGTATTTTCTGGTGTATAAGACTACTTTTTAACACATGGAAATCTTCTCAAAAGTCGGGGGTCGTCTTATACGCTGGAATACTGCGTGCTGAAACTTAAGAGGACCTTTTACTGGTCCAACGATTGTTAGATAACGATATGTATGTGTAGAGCAGCGCCCAGGGATCTCCCTGCACTTAATTGCGGTGGATCACAGAGTGTAGTCATAGAGGCCCAGTATGGTATATGGCCAACACATGCAGGCTACGTTTCTATTCACTCACAACTGCCCCCCGATCATTGGTGGCAGTTGTGATCGAAGCCCCAGCAGTGTAATGCTGGGGCTCCGATCAGTTACCATGGCAGCCAGGATGCTACTGATGTCCTGGCTGCTATGGTCAGCTCCCTGCTGCTGTGTGCACAGGGCTGCAGGGACAGTGTCAAGTCCTATTTACCCTGATAGAGATCTATCAGGGTGAATAGGACAAGGGTTCTAGCCCCTAAGGAGGCTAAATAGTTATTAAATAAAAAGTTGAAGGAAAAAAAAAAATATTATATATATATATATATATAAAGTTTAACAACCCCCCCTCCAATATAGAAAATATATAGTGCGATATATATCACATAGCACATGCTTCATATTATATCGCAATATAAATTTTAGGCAATATCGCCCACCCCTATGTTGGACCAGTGAAAGGTCATCTTTACTTCCAAGCTGGACTGGAGAAGCTGTCCTTCCCCAGCTTCAGGGACAGGCGCCCTCTAGCTGAGCCACTGTGCGCTGCATCTCGGCCAGTCGCTCCTGGTGCAGCCCCCTCTCCCTGCTCTCAGTGATTTTCTCATGCTCGGATCGTCTGTTTAATTTTTATTTGGTGTGCGTTGGAAGAGGGGTAGTCTTATACGGCGAGTATAGCCCAAACCCAATATTTTAACAGGAAAAGTAAGGGGTCGTCTTATACGCCGGAAAATACAGCAGTGTTTTATGGAATTAGTTTTTTTATAGGAGTTTTGTGTTTTAAGCAAAAAGGACCTCCGTCCAAATGTCGACTGTAAGGCAATGGGAACACAGTACAGACATGTTATTTTTATGTGGTGTTATTCCTTTTTTTTTTTTTTTTTTTTTTAATCTCAGCATATGGTGTTTATTGCCTCATTTTTTGTTGTTTTTATCCAATAGACATTCATTGTTTCTGTTCTACAGAGGAAGTGAAACCAGACAGGGTACATACTTTTCTACAGAAAACTGCACGGCTTGCAAAAAAAAAAAAAAAAAACCCTTAGGAAAAAAAAAAAAAAAATGCTAAAAGCACACTTGCCCAGATTTTAAAGGGGTTCTCCACTTTTGATATACAGATGACCTCAGGATAGGTTATCAATATCAGTTAGGTGTAATTACAGCTTCTCCATCACATTCACCTCAATGAGACTCAAAAAAAAGCTGTCCATGCCCTTTAACTTCTTAAACCTGAATAGCCATAAGGCAGTGAATTGCCAGTACTGAGTGATGCCCCTTGGCCAATCCGTGGGGTAGGTGCAGTAATTTACTCATGGCGCTTTCTTATTACAGCTGCAGTAGAACAGACTGAAGTATAGTATAATGTGAATCTTTTATGTACATTGTGACATATTTCTCTAGCACACGCTCAGTCTGGCCACCACACACAGACGTATATTACATTTCCTGCTATGCCCCATACATGCGAGATTCTTTTGTAGATTGACTAAGGGGAGGAGCAAGCCTATAAAATAAGGGGTTTCGAGCACTTCAAACAGTCCTGAAACGCGTCTGACAACGTTGAAGTGCGGACCAATACCCCTGAAACTACTGCCGGCAGTCAGCTAGAGAGAGACATCTCTTTAAACATCTTTTTTCGCCAGTGTATGCGAATCCACTGGATACAACGCAGACCTTCTCGCGAGATCCTGCGCTACTACCAAACGGCGCGCAGCACGGAGATCAAACGTGGGACGCCACGGCCGCTCCGATCATCCTAATAGTGAGTACTGGATATTATCCAACAGCAAGAAGTTTTTACTACAATAATAAGAATATTAAATACTGGTCGATGCTTAACATTGGATGAACAAAGGACTTATAGCGAGGACTATACAATTAACCACCATTGACTGTGGACAATTACTATTATCATCGCGAACAGGAGAAAAGTATCCAGGGTTTATACCTAAATTTTATGGGTTTTAATGTCATTTTATGTTATTTTGTGATTACAAGAATTAAATTGCATGTGTATTGACACAGGTTTTTGCTATTTGATATACGGCATACTACAAATAGGGAGTGCCCTTCCAAAATCTTGGTGTGTACGCAACTGATATTAAAACGGCATTTAGGCTGGGGCTACTTGGCGAGGTCCGTCGAGAACATGAAAATCATCCAACATTGCCAGTGGTGTTGTAGTGCGACAGGCCGCATTAATTGCAGAAAATCCAACAGTTTGATTTTCTGTTGCAAGTCAAACGCGACTTTGCAATCATAAACCACATCAATGCAAGACGTGTGCAACATGAAACTTGCCTGCAGCTTGACCGTTTTACAGCTTTAAACTATAATTGGACATGACCATGATTAAGGACTGCTGAATTGTGACCACAATGGCAGAATTATCTTTACTGCTATAGACAGCTTGTATAGGTGATGTTACATATTTAAAAAAAATAAAAAATTTATATATATATATATATATATATATATATATATATATATATATATATATATATATATATATATAAAACATGCCACTGTTTCACAATGTCACATTAGGAGCGTGATAACTGAACATTGCAAAACTGTACTTGAAGTCAGTCTCTCTTCATAACCTTCAAACCAGTTTTGCATAACCTAAGGTTACATCACCATAAAGCAGGACAAAGGGTAGACTAATCACAGATTGTCCCCCAGCCATTCAGAACCCAACCCCTATAACCTCCTTTCCCCGAACAGAAGAGACCTAGACGGCACATGAATAGAACATTGTTTAATACTCCCTGACTGATGCCCCGTGTACAGACAATGCCAGCACACTGCACAGTCAGGCACAGAAAGGGTTAACACTGTACAAAACACCCCCGTCATACCAGGGGTTCATAGCACCAATGAAATGTCTTCATAAAAAGTCGACAGCCTGCCTTCTCCAAATTGTCTCAGATTGGGTCAATGCAAAGACAGGACGAGCTTGTCATGACGTACAAAATAAATATATTCTTTCACGGAGGGAAACATACATATAGACTGACAAAGTAGAATTTTAACCTATAGCCCATCTAAGGGGCCTATGCTGCTTAATGGTGCATTAAAGACCTCAAAGAAGGTACAGATTAAAAACTCAGCATTATAAAGGGTTAATATAAAAAAGGACACGCAAAAAACACATGGTGCAGCTGTGGATACTCTCATCTAAACCAGATGTAAATTCTTGTGCCTCCAAAGCAAACACAGGGCGTTTCATAGCAGAAAATGCCCGGTAAGCAGAATGGAGAAAGCTGAGGTAGTCATACTGGAGTTACAAAAATACACACCACTCAAAATACCCAGAATGCCAAGAGGCAGCGGCAAGACTACACCCCAATTCTGCAAAGTTCATGCATGGGTTGTAAGTTGCATTAACAAAAATTCTTCTTTTCAGTCTCTCCAACATTGTATTGTGAAGTCCTCTCGTGTCCTCGCAGATTCTGAGGATTGGATGCTGCTTTTTAATGGAATTGGCTAGAGCCATCCACAGCCCACGTCATAAAGTCCACAGCTGCTTCTCTTTTCACATAAAAATAAGCAAATATGTCTGTATAAAAAAGGATGAAATTTGTACAAAAGTGTCCAGCGTATGGAAAATAAATAGAGAGGCTCCCATCAAAGTCAGTTAGCGGTAACCCGAGACTTCAGCCAGTCTAATCCGGCAGGCAGCCTGTGGAAGAAAGGCAAACAAGATCAATCATTAATTTTAGAAGGAGCACATGCAATCTCCAGCAAAACTTGCAGCCCTACAGAGTTTTGCAATAGTTAAAATGATAGGTTATATGGGAAGAAATACAAACTTAGCAACCTTTTATTTCCCAAAGAAAAAATAATAATAATATATTAGGTAATCTCACATTGACCTAGATCAGGCATCCTCAAACTGTGGCCCTCCAGCTGTTGCAAAACTACAACTCCCAGCATGCCCAAACAGCTTACAGGTATCGGCCTACAGCAGGGCATTGTGGGAGTTGTAGTTTTACAACAGCTGGAGGGCCGCAGTTTGAGGATGCCTGACCTAGATGCTAGCATCCTGCCTGTTCAGCTGGCCATAGAGTTAGGGGGTCTTGCTGGCATGGCGCAGAGAACAGCGTTTTAAATTTGATCATCAGGGCAGATCGGCAATGCTGCCCTATACAGCCCAAAGATTAGGCTACTTGTAAGCCAGGGTCTCTCTGTTACAGTGACATTCCCACATTCAAAGTTTCCTTATGGGAAAGTTCTGACAGCATTATGCCAGTGTTATCCAATACATTCCAGAACTGTAAGGGTCACATAGCATCATAAATCAATATAATGCTATAAAACCCCATCAGTGCTGGGAGGTCAGGACGGGAGCTGCCGCATACTCATGCTGTGAGTCCGGAGCGTGACACTCGCTCGTCTGAAAGGGGCCTAAGGAATGTCCTTAAATGATACAACATATCACACTAACTGTTCTGTTGCCATAGGAAAGGTTAGAATCAGCCATCATAAACACACTTACCCCTCTCCAGTAAGTGCACAGCAACCCTGAATGTGCCAGGCTCTGTCTTTTATGGCACTAAGTGCCAACATGGTAGAAATCTCTGATGCTGACATGGAGTCCTTTACATCCTGTTTGTTGGCATAGATTAGCACGGCCGCGTTCTGCAGGTCCTGCATGGAGATGGACAACTGTTTAGAAGGAGTGAAAACAACCAAATTCTCGCATTTCCCATTAAGAATAATTATCGAGGGGAGTCCTGCAGACTTAGATTAATCTTTTTGCGAGAACCATTTTGGAAGAGCATGTCTGTATAGGCTTGGGCGTGCTTAGCAAAACAGCCACACAAAAACCATCATTCATTAAGAAGTCAGTAGGACTCGGCAATGAATAGCTACAATGAGGAGGTCTGGAATTGTTTGGGCTGTTGCCTCATTTATTTTTAATCTGGCAATGAAAGGGTGGGGGGGGGGGTAGTCCCTGCTGGAGTCCCTCTTTAATTAGTTATGACCTACTTATCCAGTAACCATAAGAAAGTTTGAGATGACTTGCCTCATGTGCCAGCATCTTGTACAGTTCATCCCGCGTTTCTGGCAAACGTTCTCGATCAGTGCTGTCAATCACCAAAATGACAAACTAAAAAAAAAAGACAGAATAAAATATGAAGACCCTAGGATTAGAGGCTACTTTACGATGTACAAGAATCCCTGCAGTATGGTAGATCTTTCCTTCAGAAGACTTAAAGGGGTTGTCCCATCTTGGCAGGAAAATCAGAGTAAAACAATGGGGTGGCCTATATTATGGAAACTACTGAGCAGGCAATGCTCCATGAAGAGTCAGTCACTCAGCCATTTACATAAATCCATATAACATGGCTGGGGCTTAGTGTGATTATGTCCACTTTGCCCATGAAAGGCCGAGATGAGACAACCCATTTAAAGGGGTTATCCTGGAGAAGATGATGACTTATCCTCTGGGTAGGTCATCATTATCACAACAGCGGGGGTCCAAGACCAGGCCTCACCGCCAATCAGCTGTTTCAGGGAGCCACTGTACTCACTGGAGCTCTGGTGAGCGATGCAGGCTCCCGGCAGCTTTCCAAGGACAGCGCCGTACATCGTATAGTGGCAGTGCTTGGTATTGTAGCTTAACCCCATTGACTTGAATGGGGCTGAGCTGCAAATAGGACATGTGACCCATGTACAGTGATGTCACTGGCCTAGGAAAAGGCTTCAGCGCTCAAGGCCTCTTCTAACAGCTGATCAGCTGGGGTCTCTGAGTGTTGCACCCCTTGCACATCTGATACTGATGACCATTCCTGAGGATAAGTCATACATATCTTTTCCTGGATAAACCCTTTAAGTAAAGCAGGATCATCGGAGTCATTTTAACATTTAGATGAGGGAAACACACAGATAGCAACAATCTAATACAGGCATCCTCAAACTGCGGCCCTCCAGCTGTTGTAAAACTACAACTCCCACAATGCCCTGCTGTAGGCTGATACCTGTAGGCTGTTCGGGCATGCTGGGAGTTGTAGTTTTGCAACAGCTGGAGGGCCGCAGTTTGAGGATGCCTGATCTAATATCTTGATATTTTACTTGTTTTAAAGGGGACCACCAGGGACGAAAGCAACTGCTTTTTAGAAGTTTAAGATAGATCATTAATATCAGACTGATGGGGGTCTGACTCTTGGCACCTCTACTGATCAGCTGGGCCGTGGCTCTCATTTGAGCACTGCATCCTTTTAAGAGTTTACTATATAGCAGTGAGTCTGAGCTCTTACCTCAGTATTTGAGTAGTAACTGTTCCATGTTGCTCGAAGGGTCTCCTGTCCCCCAATATCCCACATCAGGAAGTGTGTGTTCCGCAGGACAATTTCTTCCACATTACTGCCAATAGTGGGCGCTGTATGAACAACTTCATTCATGAGACTGGAAGACAGAAGCAAACGCTTGTTAGCATCCCTATAGATTGTGACTAAACAATGGTGCACTTATGCTTTACGGACGTGACAAATTCTGACCCGCTCGGTAAAGGGAACAGGCTCCCGAGCTTGTGTTCTGTGCTGAGCGGAGATCAGCCCTCAGCTTGTGCTGGAGCTGCTCAATACCGATTTTAGGAAGGTGACCGACTGGGTCCATACAATTGTCCCAGCGTTTCCATCAGGGTCTCACCACTGGATGCTGCTGCTCTCAGAGAGGGCAGATTCCCTTTAAGATCACTTCTGTGTCATTGTTGTTGTTGGAGGTTTGGGTGAATGGGCAACGTCTATCCATCTTAGGGTACTTTTACACTTGTGGCAGGACAGATCAGTCCTGCCACAAGTGCCCGTGCACTGCCGTGCTGCCGCTCCGTCCCCATTGACTATAATGGGACAGGGGGCGGCGCTATGGTGCAGCACGTCTGTGCACAGCCAGAGATCGCTGTACCTCCGCCACCCGCCCCATTATAGTCAATGGGGACGGAGCAGCAGCACGGCAGTGCACGGGCGCTTGTGGCAGGACGGATCCGTCCTGCCGCAGGTGTAAAAGTACCCTAAGTGGTCCCTAATCTGTTGCAAAACTATAAGGCCCCTTTCACACGAGCGAGAATGCCGCGTGGGTGCAATGCGTGATGCGAACGCATTGCGCCCGCACGGAATACAGGTCCATTCATTCAAATGGGTCTGTGTACATGAGCGGTGGCTTTTACGCGTCAGTTTTCCGTTAAAATCGCAGCATGTTCTATATTCTGCGATTTTTAAGCAACGCTGGCCCATAGAAGTGAATGGGGCTGCGTGAAAATCACATCCGCAAGCAAGTGCGGATGCGATGCGATTTTCACGGATGGTTGCTAAGAGAGGCCACTTGTACACATTCAGTTTTTTATCACGCGTGTGCAAAACGCAGTAAATCGCATTGCACCCGTGCGATAAAAACTGAACTCGATCGCAAACAAAACTGAATGACTTTGTTTGCGAAGTTTTCACTGAAAGTATCCGGACATACTCGTCTGCAAGGGGCCCAACTCCTAGCATCCTCTGAGGCTGTATAAGCATTGTTGTTTTGCATCAGCATGGTGGCTCAGTGGTTAGCACTGCTGTCTTCCTTGATTTGAATCCAACCAAGAGCAACATCTGCATGGAGTTTGTATGTTCTCCCCATGTTTGCGTGGGCTTCTTCTCACACACTAAACACATACAGATGGAGCTGACATTTAGATCTAACCTAATGGGAATGGTACGGGTGCGAGGGATGCAGAATATGTAGGCACTATGTAAATTCAGCTGGAGAGCCGCACGTTGGGGGTTCACCACCCTAGATAAATGTATACTCGCCGACATAGAATAGGCTCACACCATTTACATATAAAATAGCTGCAGTAATTGTCACAATCTCCTTTTTCACACCCTGTCAAGTGCTACATCCTAACTAGCCAAGTGTCTGTCTTTCTCTATAGTGTCTAGACCATCTGCTGGGGGCGTGAATACTCACAATTGGTACAGGATGGTGGTCTTCCCAGCATTGTCCAGTCCTACAATGATCACTTTGTGCTCTGTGGAATAAAAAACAAAAAACGAGCGGTTATGGTCTACACCGTCTTACAGTTTATGCACCATGAAGTGACGTAACTACAGCGCCAGCTGTGAACTTCGTGCAACTTGTGGCTACATATGTAATGTCTGTAGGCGACTTTCCATAGGGGATACAGTTCACATCCTATACATAACCCAGGCACACACATCAAACAGAAGAAACCACCACAATTATGTATATTCATGAGAGCGCCATGGCCGACTGACGTACACCCACTTCCTTCCACCCCTTGAGACAGATGTGGAGAGAATGGAATGCGAGCTATGTCTGGACTCAGAAAACATCCAAGAGAGACAGAAACTTGCTAAGGCCTGAATAAAACTCTCCCCTCCCCCCTCCTCAGATGAAAAACAACAGGGCATGCAACCTATTCACACCCAGCTGTGCAGGGATAATAGCCTGAAGCCTCAGTACAGAGAAGTGATGATGAAACTACTAGGGGGCACAGAGGCCGAGCAGATACAATACACTTCTCACCAGGACACTGGAGATGTAGAGCGGCCGTCTGCGCAGCCTACGGGGAGGCCCAGATTATTATATAGCAGACATATTACGGACAAAAGCCGCTTTGTTGCATAAGAAGATGAGCCATCAACTGCAAAGTACATATAGGGGTAAGCTCACCTGGACAGGGGTCATACACACCTTCCACAATATCAGGAGGACGGACACATTTACTAAGAATGGCACTTCACACTCCAGTCTTAATAAATTGGTCGGATCTTTCTCCAGCGGTGGTGGTATTATTATTATTATTCCCATGCCTCTCAATAAAGAAGTGTCCATGTTCCAGAACTGGAATCTACTCCAGGAGCGGACTTTTAGTCTAAAGTGTGACAGTTTTCTGGTGCACGCCGGCCGCCTCCTCCTGCCCACTTTTTTGAGTGGCAAAAGGTGTAGGAAAAAAAAAAACTAAAGTTGTACTTGCAACAACATTTGTGACTTTCCTACACTAGAAAACTGATGTAGAGCTTGGGTAGGTGACTCCCATCACCTTGCTTTACCCATCATGAGCCAAACCTGGAACAATTGTTCTGACTGATGCGGAAGATTACAATTTTATGATTGACCATGGTCTATGGTACATGTGACAGAACCGGACGGACGCCAATAACATGGGAAATCACACAATCATCCTTCTGCAGGTCCAATAAATTACAGGGAATGGCCTACAAAAAATATTCATCACTAGTGTTGAGCAAACTTGTGTTTTCCATATGTTATGGTCCGTGGTCACGCAGACCAGAACGGAATTCTTAGATAACCCGAACCTTGTACGCCGAACTTGAAAACACAAGTTCGCTCAACACTATTCATCACCCATCCACAAAACAGAGCGCACCAGTCTTAATCTTTCCCCTGCTTTAGATGCGCCACAGTTAATATTTGCGACACATCCATACAATGAGACAAAGCAGAGATCTAGACCAGCAAGGGGACTATGATCTAGGCAGGTTTCCTGGCGGACATTATGACACGTGACGGACTGCCTACTCTGGTGGGCGGTGAGCAAAACCCTCAGAAAAGTCATAAACTTTTGCACAACAGTAGAGAGCGCCAAAGTTTGTCAATTTTTGGCATGGGGGGGGGATCATAAATGTCACGAGGGTCATCAGCATGAGGGGGGGGGGGGAGAGTCCTGTGCCCCCGCCTGCATAGAGTGGTGGTCAGGCATGCGCCCCACTATCTCACTCTAGGACTGATGGACGCAGCCAAGTGCTGTACTCTGCTCCCATCTCAGGCAGTCACATACACAGTGGTGGTCCCCACTGGTTAACTCTATCTCTGCCATCATACATTAATCACAGTAGGTGACGAGTATTTTTTGCTGGCACTTGATGGATCAGAACCAGATTTCTCACCACTAATGCTCCCTTTCCCACTATTAGGGGAGTTGTTGGGGTGCAGCCCTAAAAGGGGTTCACATACCTTGTAGGAAGGTGAGGAAAGAGAGCAATATTGTAACTATATCAAAGCAGCAACAAGCCTGGAGAACAACAAGTCTCAGCAGTCACTACTGTGTGTAAGGAGAAGAACAATAGGACCCGCTGTCATACATAACATAGGATAAGATGACCATATCACCCCTATACTCCTGTTAGTCCAGAGACCCTTCCAAAACCAGGGGTCGCAGACCCTCTGGGCCTCTTCAGTGGGAGCCCATACCCCCCGATATCCACACTGAGCGGTATAGATCAGCCTCTGGTACCTGTCACTCACAGCCGCCGGTCTATAATCCTCCGGGCTCTCTGGCACCCCACAGCACAACCCCCTGGTCGGCCGAATCTCCACTACCCACCTTTATTGCCGAAGATGCTCATGAGTTTAGTGAACAGTTGTCCCATTGTCGTAGCTGTAGGAATAATCCAGCCGATCGATAAAGCGGCGCACCCTGCGACCTCCCTGTCGCGACACGATCCTCACTAACCTGAATACAGCGAGCTGCACTTCAGAGCATTTAAACTACAGTGACGTCACCTTAAGCACCGCCCATCGGAACGTTCCTGGGGAGTCCCCGTGACGTCAATTACTGGGTAAGGCCTCATGCACAACGCCGTGTACAGAAGGCGGGAGTTTCAGGGACTGGCTGGTGACGTCACACTGACGAGGCTGCTTGTGGACTTCCTCCCTCATGCAGTTTCCGTTTAAGGACTATTGTTAGAAGGCGCTTGAGGCCATTGTGCATATACTTTACTATAGTCATGTGTCCTAGATGTGAAGGGGATGAGGCTGTACTGCATTTATTACCTGAAATATACCATTTTTTTTTGTATTGAAGATATGAGTGATGGGAAGTGATTCTTAGTTCTGAACCAGGTATACTGCCTGGTAGGGTTGATCCTGCCTATTAAAAAGTACCTGTACGGTTAAAATCTCTTGTGCCCTTTCAAGAGAAAAAAGGTGTTTTATTCTGTATGCAAATTAGGGCATTAGTGCACTGAGGGTTGGGCCCTAACCACTCGGTGCACCTAAGACACCTTTCAGACTAGCGGGTGGAATGCGTGACGTGAACGCATAGCACCCGCACTGAATCCTGACCCATTCATTTTAATAGGTCTGTGGACATGAGCGTTTTTTTTCACGCATCAGTGCTGCGTTGAGTGAAAAACGCAGCATGTTCTATGTTCTGGGTTTTTCACCCAGCCCTAGACCCATAGAAGTGAATGGGGCTTCAGTGAAAAACGCATTGCAACGGGAAGCAAGTGCGGAAAAAACTGAACAACTGAACGCAATTGCAGACAAAACTGACTGAACTTGCTTGCAAAACGGTGCAAGTTTTACTGAACGCATCCGAACCTAATCCGCCACGTTCGTGTGAAAGGGGCCTAAACTCCTCAGTATTTCAGCATTTGCCACGCCAAGGATTGGCTCCTTGCCTGACCCTATAACCCCATGCATGTTCCGTAGATCCTATAATAGGCGCCTGAGCTTTAATCATCACCTAAAGGACATGTACTGCGCATGTAACGATTATAGAATCTGCAACGCATGTGCGGGACTACATAATCCACTTGAATCCCTATAGGCTCCTTTATACTGATCTTAAGCTTTTGCAGAATTATATTCAGACTGTAGCTGAGGCCTGTTTTGTTTGCGATCTTGTTCAGTTTTTATCATAAAAAACTGAAGGTTTAGAAACATCTCTTAGCAACCATCAGTGAAAAATGCATTGCATCCGCACTTGCTTGCGGATGCAATGCGTTTTTCACACAGCCCCATTCACTTCTATGGGGCCAGAGTTGCATGAAAATCACAGAATATAGAACACGTTGCGATTTTCCCGCAAGTGATGCGTAAAAATCACCGCTCATGTACACAGACCCAGTTAAATGAATGGGTCCGGATTCCGTGCGGGCGCAATGCGTTCACGTCACAAATTGCACCTGCGCGGAATTCTTGCTCGTGTGAAAGGGGCCTTTAGGTGGTCAGGGTGCACCCAAGATGAATGAACGCTCATTATCAATCATCTTATAGTGTAGTACTGCCACCAATTACACGATGAATGAGCAAACACTTGTTCACCCGGCAATCCAGATCCCCCCGCCCCAGTGCACAATAACATTAGGTGACTGCCCACGATGCAGATTACATGCATTTTCGTGGAGAAAATCCACAGTGTAAGGCTACATTCACACAACCGTATGAATGAGTCCGCATCCGTTCCACAATTTTGTGGAACGGGTGCGGACCCATTCATTTCTATGGGGCCCTAAAAGATGCAGACCATGTGCTGTCCGTATCCGTAGTTCCGTGCCGCGGCCCCGCAAAAAAAATAGAACATGTCCTATTCTTGTCGGCAATTGTGGACAAGAATAGGCATTTTCTATGATAGCGGCGGCATGTGCGGTCCGCAAATTGCGGAACGAACATGGGCTGGTGTCCGTGTTCTGCGGATCCGCAAAACACCACGTTAGTGTGAATGTAGCCTAATGCAGAACTAGCTAAGTGAATTACATTTGGCAAATCTCCTGTACAAGGTACATATTTTGTATGTGTGGACATTGGCCTGTGGTTGGCTTTTAAAATCCACACTATGTCAATTGTTTGTGCAGCTCCATGACTGATGTTTGTTTTGACTCCATGATTATTTTCCACAAACTTTGCACCAAAAAATAAAAAACACACAAAATTAGCGATAAATAGTGCAGATTTATGTGCATTTTTATATAATTTTTCCTGAAAACCAAATTTTTGGGTGGATTTCTCTGCATTTCCACATCACATCCTCCCCAAAATGCGTTACTTCCATATTTTGAATCATTTTTTTCCCCAGTCTCATCCTTTGCATTGCAAAACATGAAATCCGCACTAAAAATCCGCAAAAACAATTGACATGCTGCAAATTTCAGAATCCACACTGCAGGTCAGTTTCGTCATGGAAAAAATATGCAAGGTGTATATAAGATTTGACAAATCTCCTTCACTTTGCCGGTGTTCTGCCAGATCTCTATAGATTGCCGAAAGTCTATAGCGGAAGTCACGTGGTGCGCTGCGCAAGCGCACAAGCGTACTTCCGCGAATCATTCGTGCTGGCTCCATTGGGTACAAATTAATGTAGATGCTGTCTTTTATTGGAGATTACTGTCACTTTAAGATGCGATGGGCGAAGTACTTCAGTGGAGGCTGCAGGGATGATTCGTCGAAGCGCGCTTGTGCGCTTGCGCAGCGCACCACGTGACTTCCGCTATAGACTTTCGGCAATCTATAGAGATCTGGCAGAACACCGGTACTATATGATGCTGTGATTCTTCCACATGAAAACCTGCACAGAAAAGACGTTTGTAATCCACACTGTGTACAGGTAGCCTGTGGCCCCTTTACACTGGCCAACATAGCAGGCAATCATCGGGAACAAACCGTTTGTTCCCAATAATTTCCTGTTAGAAGAGGTGAAAGCTGCATTTATCTCCGAGATAGCCCCGATCATTGGCCCATGTCGTACTTTTATTCCGGCCGCCTCTCGGCATGTTTGCTGTCGCCGGAACTTCGGCCTGCTCCCATTATAGTCAATAGGGCCGGAGCGGTAGTCCGGGGGCATTTGTGCACTAGCGGCAGCTCGGATCCGACAAGCTGTTCACCCGCCGGAACAACCTGACAGAGTTCCTTGCCGCTAGTGTGAAACTAGCCTTACAGTTCACTTCCTTCTGGCCGCTATTCTGATACCTATAAATAGTAAATGTTGCACAATTAGGGAAACCTTAGTGCAAGTCTTGACTTTCTGAGCAGAGTGGAAATTTAGGAGCCTTTGGCTTACCTCATTTGTAATCACAATTATTTAGTTGTGCAGTGATCTGTATAGGAATGCACAGAAAGGTTGATTTATTGTGTTGTAGAATCCCTACTAACTTATGTGACATACTGTGTCTCCATGTAATTATTACATGTTCAAGTCCCCTTGGGCGGTGTGTGTGTGTGTGTGGGGGGTTATAAAAAAATGAAAAGAAATTTAAAAATAAACAATAAAAAAGTATGCATCATTGGTATCACCGTATCCTAAAATTCCCTAATTATAAAAATAGAATAGCATGTCATATGATGAATACCGTTGTTGTGGAAGCCCCAGTGGATCCGCTGTGTAACTTGACCAGGTTTGGCTTGAGGCTACCCCTAAGGCCAAACTCTTTGAGTTGTCTCTGTTCAAGTGACTGCTGACCCACGGGTATCAAGAGACACCAGTACGGAGCATAGAGGGGTCAGGCAAAACCGTAGTCGGGGACCGGTGGAGGTCAGGGCAGGAGGAGTTTGTACGATCCGATAAACAGTCTGAGGTCAGGGCAGACAGCTCAGGGTCAATACGGAGATTAGGCAGAGGTCACGTCAGACAGCGAAGGGTCAAATCTAGAAGTTGGACAGAAGTCAGTACATGGAACAGACAAACAAGCACACCTTTTCTGGAAATTTTTTCTGGAATCTATTGTTCAGGCACCTTCTTACAGGGAGTGTGCCTTAAAGGAAATCTGCGGACATGCACGGATAGATCTCCGCTAGAACGTCCACAATATACCTGTCCCATAGATCTGTGTGGTTTTATTTAGTTTAAAAAAAAAATTATATTTAAAAAAATATATAAATTATTCAAGTAAGGTGCCCAAGGCATGGTTACTTACGGTTAAGGAGACTAGCCATGCCCGCTGTGAAGGAGCCCAGCACCGCCTGCATCCAGGAATCTCCTCCTTGCTCACAAAGTTACAGTGCCATAATCTCGCGATGCGCGAGCTAGCGCATGCGCAGTTTGTTCCCTGAGGCTGATGCCAGCAAAGGAAACAAACCCTTTGCCGACTCTGCGCAGTACCCAGGGTGGCCAGTCATTGGTTGTTGAATATCAAGGTGTGCTCGCTGGTCCATTAAGAGCCAGAGGGAGTGTGCATGGGGAGTGAGAGCAAGTGCTGGCAAGAAACAGGCCTAAGCTTGTGTGAGAGGTAATTGTCACTGCCCCGACGGTCCAGGTAGGAGAGGAGGGACACTGATGGGACTAGAGAGTCAGAGAACTGGAGCCTGGGAGCTGGTGAGCAAAACAGCGGCTGTGCCTACTGGGGGAAGCAGAGTTGCAGTGAGCTGCAGTAACAGAAAAAAATAAAAATTGCTTTACTCCAGTTTTTGGCATAAAATTGTAGTAAGACCACTTTTTGCGATTCTTTAACTTCCAGTGTGACAATATTGGGAATGGCAAGGGTGTGGAGGGGGCTGGGGTCTGAAAACAAGCGTAAAAGTGGCTGGAGTAGTTTATACTCTAGGCGCATGGGTTAGCAGAGGTGCGTCTAATTTGTGCCTCGTCATAAATTAGGCAGACGACACAGTGCAGTGCTGACATGCATTCAGGATGCAGTTTTCAATTTAGCCAATTTATCAGCCTCATTAAACCCCGGTGTTCTGCATAGTGGGAATGATTTAATTAATTTGAGCTTGCTACAATAAAAAACTGCATCCTAACTGCATGTCAGAACTGCACTGTGTATCAGCACCCTTAGGCCTCATTCACACGGCCGTTGTTGTGGTCCGCTTCTGAGCCGCATATTTTGCCGCTCGGGCGCGGACCCATTCACTTCAATGGGGCCGCAAAAGATGCAGACAGCACTCCGTGTGCTGTCCGCATCCGTTGCTCCATTCCGTGCCCCCGCAAAAAAAAATAGAGCATGTCCTATTCTTGTCCGTTTTGCGGACAAGAATAGGCATTTCTATAATGGGCCGCGTTCCGTTCTGCAAATTACGGAACACGGAGCAGCTTCTGTGTTTTACGGATCCGCGGTTTGCAGACCGCAAAACACCAACGGTCGTGTGCATGTAGCCATATTCTGTAAAAAGCAGTTCTTTGTAAATGACCCCAATGTGTGCTCTTTCTGTGTGGTGAACACTGTAAAAACAAAACCTATAAGACAATAGTGCAATTAAATGGTGCCATTTGTACCACAAAAAAAAAACAGACCCTCATATGACTATGGGAATGGAAAAATAAAAACATTATTGCTCTTGGAAGGCAGGGAGTAAAAAATGAAAACAAAAATGGCAATGTTGGCGCGGGGTTAATTCTTCCTTGATCATGTTTTTATGTAGGACCTCTGAAAAATCACTGAAATCCCCTCCCTTATTAAGCTTGGTTACTGGGAATCCTCTTGTTCTGGGAAGAACGGAAATTTCTGCCTGCTTGTATTAAGCCCAGGTGAACTTTCAGTCCTGTCAGACGCTCATGTGGTGGTTAAACTGGTTAGGTGGTTTACACACAACGCTAGAGGAATGACACGTGTACAGCTGGGAACTGGTCATTTTCTCTAAACCCAGGAACATTCAGTGCAGGAAATCTAGTGCTGCCTTATGTAACAATGGTAGTTGTGAAAGCGGTGCCTCTGAATAACAATAAGACTGTTCTTAAGCGTTGAGTGATGTCATTAGACAAGGGAAGTAGATGAAGTCAGATGAAGTGGATTTATTAGAGAAAGCTGAGATGTTCGTGATAGGCACATGTCCTTATATATCATCTCTGTATTAGGCCTCATGTACACGAACATGTGCACCCCGTGCCCGTATTGCGGGCCGCAAGTTGCGGCCCGCAATGCTCGGGCACCGGCCGTGGGGCATCCGCAGCGGATCGCGGACCCATTCACTTGAATGAGTCCGCGATCTGCCCGTTCCGCAAAAAGATAGGACATGTTCTATCTTTTTGCGGGACGGAAGTACGGAACGGAACCCCGCGGAAGCACTCCGTGGTGCTTCCGTAGTGTTCCGTTCCGTCATTCCATTCCGCACCGTTCCGCATCTCCGGATTTGCGGACCCATTGAAATGAATGGGTCCGCATCCGTGATGCGGAATGGCCACGGAATGGTGCCCGTGTATTGCGGATCCGCAAATGCAGTCCGCAATACGGGCACGGGGTGCACACGTTCCTGTGCATGAGGCCTTAAGGTGCCCATACACCTTCAGCAACTGTTTTGGCTGAACTATATGTCTCATGACTCCCCCATATACATACGTGTTTCCAATGAGAGGGGTAGATGCCTCAGAAGAACAAACGTATTGGGTAAAATAATTTGGTTGAAACCCCCCCCATCATCTGTCGGGAAAGAGTTGGGAGCTCTCCATGCCAATAAAGATGTCGACTGGCTCCACTGGAAATGGTGGATTCGGCTGACAATACTTTATGTGTATTGGGGCCTTTAGAAGGATGGTGGTAGTCTGTGAATTACAGACAAGCATCAGATGCATGTATGGTAGGTGGTGTATCAAAAGGAGGTGTGAGGGACGTGTCCTCTTTGTGTATTAGAAGAACCTAAGCTGTGCTTGTCCTGACGTGTATTAGCAGGACTTGTGAGGTACACGCCTTGGTGACTATGGAGGTACAGATCCTGTAGATGTGTATTAGAAAGTGGTAAGAGGTAAATTCCCAACGG
Organism: Bufotes viridis; assembly: GCA_033119425.1. NCBI lineage: Eukaryota > Metazoa > Chordata > Amphibia > Anura > Bufonidae > Bufotes > Bufotes viridis. Next base: position 213,022,099 of record CM065594.1, on the reverse strand, counting down.
CCAGTAAATAAGAAGTAGTCGAGCCATACTGTCGTCTGTACACTAGGCCTCATGCACACGACCGTATCCGTATTTTCAGATGCAAAAGAGGGACACCTTGCCTGTGCATTGTGTATTTTTCTCACTCCCATAAATAAAAATAGCTATTCTCATTCACAATGCACACCAGAAAGGACTTGCTCCATAATTTGTTGACTGGACATACGGGTGCGGACAGCACACAAATAACATCCGTGTGGTGTCCGTTTTTTTTTAATTTGGACATATAGAAATGAATGGATCCATGTGCTATCCGTAAGGGTCCATTCACATGACCGTATTTTCGATCTGCATCCAATACACATTTTTTTGTGGATCAGATGCGGACCCATTCATTTCAATGGGGCCGCAAAAGATACAGACAGCACACCATGTGCTGTCCGCATCCATATGTCGGTTCTGCGGGCACACAAATAAAAAGAACATGTTCTATTCTATGTCCGTTTTGCGGACAACAATAGGCATTTCTCCCAAAGGTTGGAATGTGCTGATCCGCAATTTGTGGACCTCAAAACGGAAATACGGATAGCACATGGATGGAAAATTCTGTCGTTCGCATGAGGCCCTAGAAAAAGGTGTATGGTATTTATCATAGTGTCTGTGTATTAAAAGGAGGTACAAGACACATGCCCTGTATATTAGAAAGTATTTAGGGTATTGTCCTGAAGTCCATGTCTTTCAGTTTGTATTAGAAGGACATAAGAAGTATATGTCAGTGTATATTAGACACATAGGCACAGTCCCTATATTTGTGTGCTAGAAAAATATGCATGTTCTGCTATGTGTATAAGGAAATGCCCTGCTATCTGTATACTGGAAGAAGGGTGGAGGTACATGGTCTGAATACTGTATGCACGCTACAGAAAGTGTTAGGGCTCTTTCACACGAGTGGATGCCATGCGGGTAATCCGCTGCGTGAAGGAGTGCCAAGCCCCGCTCTGGACAGCAGAGATACGGAGCATTAACATGATTGATAATGCTCCGTGCCTCTCTGTGATCTTTTAACTACAAAATCACGGTGAGATAAAGTTGTCACTGTGATTTTGTAGTAAATAGATCAGAGAGGCACGGAGCATTATCAATCATGTTAATGCTCCGTGTCTCTGCTGTCCGGAATGAGGCTTGGCTCTCTTTCACGCAACGGATTACCCGCACGGCATCCTCTCGAGTGAAAGAGCCCTTAGTGTCCAGAGACTCCACTGCTAGAGGCCTATAAGATGTACATGTACTGATGCCTGTATCCTAATTGATCTCATCCTACCCTGTGCGTAAAGTTGGCTATACAACAAAGTCGATCAAAATGGTTGATTTCAACCAAAACGATCTTTCATCAGGAGGAATTCAACAACGAACGATCATTTTAGCTGACCGATGACAGACCATTATAATATCTTATATCTTAAATATCTTAAAATATGGCAGCCATGTTTGAAATTTTCAGTGGAACAAAGGAATACAAATGTGGCACTCAACACTTGCTAAAACTTGTTTTTTTATCCTTAACTTTTAAAAACATGACTTACAGAGGATGCAGTATGCGGGCTAGGCCATGGTAATAGCCTTTTCACATCTGAAAGTCAGAGAAAAGATCTTGTTTAAAAAAGAATGTTTGCAGAAGGATCTTTCGTCCATTACCCGGTTTCATTTAACAAGTACGGACAGTTTGAACGACTAGAACGGCCAATGGGGACTAAAATATGTATTTGTGTGTAGGGGAAAGGATCGTACATTAGATGATTGTTTGTTCAACCATCAACCAACTTCTGTCTAATGTCTATGGCCACCATAGGACCAGAGCTCAGATGATCGTCCCTATAGTAATCTGTTTTTTGTTCTGATGGTAAGTGTAGACCCAGCCTTCATTACATGACGTCTGTGTCATTGCTGCATGGCCAGTACTGCTAGCACAGAGCGATATGTCCGTCATGGAGCACTTATACTGTACTCTGCTGTTTACAGAACATTTCACCAGATAACTCCGAGCGCTGATTCTAGGAAATACAAGCACACACTTCTCCCTCCTCTTTTGGATCTTCCCAGCTGCACTGTTGTTGTAGAGCCATCCATACAATGCACTTTAACTATTCTTCACAGACAGTGTTTCCAGAATCTATGCTTTTCCGCCCTACCATTCCAGAATTATAATGCTGCCCTAGGAAACTCTGGAGAAAAAAAACAGGAAGACCCTAGAAATAGAAGTTCCACGTTGTGCTGGCAGCGATCATAAACATTACGTGAAGTTGTTTTGTACTGACTTGGCAAAGGGACTGGATCTGTCCTGAAACCATTTATGAATGTGGAAATACAGAATGGGTGTCCCAGTAGTCTGATGTGATTTGATAGCGGAAAGGCTGAAAGGGTCTGCACAAGGGCTAATATGTCCTCAACCAGTGGCAGCATTCCCTAGGGCATATAGGTGCCTTTATCTATGGGAAGGTGCCTGAGCTATAGGCAGGGGCAGACTGGCTATGGACCCTAAGGCCCCTTTCACACGAGCGAGTTTTCCGCGCGGGTGCAATGCGTGACGTGAACGCATAGCACCCGCACTGAATCCTGACCCATTCCTTTCAATTGGTCTGTGTACATGAGCGTTTTGTTTCACGCATCTCTTGTGCGTTGCGTGAAAATCGCATCATGTTCTATATTCTGCGTTTTTCACACATCCCTAGCCCCATAGAAATGAATGGGGCTGCGTGAAAAACGCATTGCATCCGCAAGCAAGTGCGGGTGCGTTGCGTTTTTCACTGATGGTTGCTAGGAGATGTTGTTTGTAAACCTTCAGTTTTTTATCACGCGCGTGAAAAACGCGTCAAAACGCATTGCACCCGCGCAGAAAAAACTGAACAACTGAACGCAATCACAGACAAAACTGAATGGCTTTGCCTGTGAAATCGCACAGTTTTCACTGAACGCATCCGCAACGCATCCACACACTCGTGTGAAAGGGGCCTAAAGGTAAACTTCCTGGTGCGCTGACACCCAGGGGGCTGCCTGAGCCCCCCTTACAACCGCCCGCCATGGTAAGTAATGAACTGACGCTCCCCTGAATTTAACTGTATTGCCATCCTAAGGCAACTGCAGCAGGAGGACAGAATGTGGCAGCTAGTGTTGGCCACCACAGAGGGGCAGTGTTTGGGGAGGTATTTTATGCAGTATTTTGTGATGCACTGCAGTATTTGGGTCTAATGGGGTGGTATAATGCCCCACGATATGGTATTGCTGATCCTGCCTACTTGTCTTGACCCTGCTTTCTGTTAGTATGGGCCCCACTACTAAATAGGGCATTTTTTGTTTTTTCCAAGGCCACTTTAAAGGGGTTGTCCCACTTCGCATTTTCATACTTACCTGCTGCAAGCGCGCGATCCACTTCCTGGATTATGGTTGGGGGCGGGCTTCATCTTGATTGAAGTCTTCTCCCGGCCGGGCCGTGCGCTGGAATGAACGCGCACACTGCCGCGCATGCGCCATGGTGATATAGTACAGTGCGTGTTCGCGGCTCTGTACTATACTGCACAGGAAGAAGTCACCATGATGCATGCGTGGCGGCGTGCGCATTCAGGACAGCGCGCAGACTGGCTGGGAGAAAAGGAGTCGCCTTCTGCGCAAGCGTGGCCAACATGTTTCGAGTGAAGAGCGGTGGCCGTAACCAGGGGAGGCCAAATGACAACAATGAGGTAAGTGGGGATGAATTTCTTAAAAAGGGTGGAAATTGGGTAATTAAATATATTTACAAAAATGATCACTGTCAAATCATTAACAGATTTAACAGCGATCATTATAATGGGAATACCCCTTTAAGTTCCCAGTCCACCCCTGGCTATAGGTTCCTTGTCCTGCAAAGATGCACTGTTGTATTGTTCTGATCTCCCATGCTCAACCTCTGCCTGTTTACTGGATTGACCCTGTTCTGATCTCTGCCTGTTCACCATATTGACCCTGTGCCGCCTGCCCTGACTTACTGTCTGACTACCATGCTGCCTGTTTCAACCTCAGCTTGTCCACTGTCTACTCTCTTGATTGTCCCCTTGGTATCACGCACTGGTGGCTCTTAACCCACTTGGGTTAGTAGTCTCTGAATGTAGACTACTCCTAGAGGTAGCAGCTTGGTGACCTCTTCAGTGAAGTGAATATCCCCATATGGGGGTGAAAAGCAGGCGTCCACTTTGACAATGCCCTCAGGATTAGTGCCAAGCCAAATCCGTTCAGTTAGCACAGTGGGTCCACATCCACTGCATTACAAGCTATTTAGCCATTCCGATTATTTCAATATATATATGGAAATACTGTTTAGGAATATAAATATGTGCACAATCACCAGAGGAGTAACTACAGTTTACAGCTGGTCATAGACATAAGTTTTTGTCAGCGGGTCCTGCTAATTCAGCAACATCCGCCAACATTGTCATGACTATGATGATCACCAAACTGCTTCTGGAATGAGAATCGGACAGCTCGGATTTCTCCTCATCCAACACTATTGTTTCCTCCAAGCTAAACCCCGACCAGAGGTGACTAGACAGCTTATCCCTGCTCCTGCAATAGAATTACAATGTTTATTAGGCCAGCCTAATCAACATGTTTATGGTGGTGTGCGGGGGAGCTATCTCATGTCTATGTCATGTCTCTGAGAGGAACAGAAAGTGCAAAACACAAAGCTTATTTTTCTGGTTGCGCAAATAGTAGCTTCATACAACGTTAACCAGGTAAAAAAAAAACAGGAAGTATTCTTGTACAGAAATATATATGTTTTTAGCTGCTTCAGTCTTGTGTAACTTGTGGCTGTCCAGATGATTTGTGAATTTGTTGCAACCATTTTTTGTTTAACCTAAGAAAATAATAATCCATGTACAGACAGATGAATCTGCAGATGGTCTGAGTGACTCAACTGATCCATAGATGGTTACTAGATTGTAATTTAGTAAAATATGAACCAGCAACGTCAGGTTCCTTTCAAGGCATCAACTATTGCTGTATACATTAAAGGGGTATTCTGGTTATGAGATGTTATGCCATATCCATAGTACAGGGGATAACCATAAGACTGGTGGGAGTCCTACTGCTGGGACCCCCAGTGATCATGAAACGGAAACCTCGCACCCCTCAGGGCCCTCCAAAACAAATGGTGAGGCAGGTTGTGCATTGCCACTGCTGCTCCATTCCTCTCTTTGGGCATTCCTTAAGGCTACATTCACACAAACGATGTGTTTTGCGAATCCGCAAAACACGGATACCGGCCCATGTGCGTTCTGCAATTTGCAGACCGCACATGCCGCGGCTATGATAGAAAATGCCTATTGTTGTCCACAATAGCGGACAAGAATAGAACATGTTCTACTTTTTTTGCGGGGTCGCAGCACGGAGCAACAGATGCGGACAGCACACCCCATAGAAATGAATGGGTCCGCACCTGTTCCGCAATTTTCATTCATACGGTCGTGTGAATGTAGCCTAAGTAGTGGAGCACTGTACTCGGCGGTCTCTGGAACTTCAGTAGAGTCGAATGGAGCAGCAGTGAGCATGTACGATGTGCCACTCTGTTCATTTCAAGAGGGGGGCCCAAGGAGTGCGGGGTCCCAGTTCTTGTGATCAGTGGACGTCCCAGAGGTAGGAACCCCAGCAATCTAATAGTTATCCCCTTTCCCTGTGGATAGGATATAACACCTCACAACTGTAATACCCCTTTATTTTGAATGTGACGGGCATGTGTCAGTCTCTGTACCTAACGATAACAGAGTGATAATAAGCTGACCCTCAGTTTCAAAAACAATCTGTGAAGGAACATGGTTGTAAGTATTGAATTTCTCTACAGTGCCTCGCTGGTGATGTGAAGCATTACAAAGTTACCATTAAAATCAATAGGTTGTCAGTGTAATGTACAAATGTAACAGATTCTCCAAAGTTGGAGATGCTGGGTGAAAGATGAGGGTCTTGAACAGGAGACCCTCCCTTCTCAATACTTGCCTCTTATGAACTATATTATGAATGTGTTGGATCCTTTAATTGACAGACTTCGTCAAATATAGTGCAAGTACTTTACCATTAGAATATGGTTGTGGACAACATGATGGGATCTGCCTTATGTTGCGAATTAAGATCAGAATTCATGAATATTTTATCATCAAATGTGTCCACATTATTATATCTTCTCGGTCATCTATGCTCTGATAGATTTAGTGTCTCTTGTACTTTATAGCATCCTGTTGTAGGTATCCTGTGAATGTTTCTACCTTGCTGTATGTTATATTTAGTGTCTGTATGCTTATTATGGTGGTTACTACAAGGATTGCCCTATAATAGATGCAACATTTAAGGACTGAAAAGCTCGGGTCGCTAGCCTCATGGTAGATCAGATTCATGTATCTCTTAATGAAGAGAAGGAAACATTCAGCTATTTCAAAATGTCTTTATTTTTTAATCACATTTAAAAGAGAAAGCACTTTACAAATTGGAGCCCCGCAAGGGTCAATCTTGCGTACAGGGATGCATTTGCACAGTTGTCTAGTTCACCCCTTCAGCTCAAGCACCATCCCTAAAGGTGGCCATAGACATTAGATAGAAGTTGGTTGTTCATCCAGTGAACAATCTTTTTGCAGACACATTTTAATACATATTGTCTGTTCTAGTCGGTCAAACTGGCCATACACAATGAAACCTGCCGATGGACAGAAGATCTTTCTGAGAACGTTCTTTCAAAGAAAGATCTTTCGTTCATGAACAATATTCCTGAAATGTCCGACTATCGGGCAAAAAGTTCAAACATAACCAGCTTCTTTACAGACGATACTAGTCAGTCTGTCGTAGTGATAGTTTATTGTTAAATTTCACCCAACGAACAAGCATCATAGTTGAAATTGTCCATTTTGTTCAACTTTAGACTAATGTGTCTGGCCACCTTCAGAGTCTTGAACCAACTGCATTGATTCAGGGGGTGTGTAGACTGGGAGTGCATGTGGCGCCTCCTAGTGATGCAGTGCTCCTATGTCATGCAGTAGGCAGCTTGGTTGCTTGACGGCATTTGTGGTATTTACAATAAACGCCACTGTCCTTGTGGGATTTTGGCACTGGATATTCGGTGGTAGGGAAGACTACTCCACCTCAGTAGCCCCTTTATCCAGAACAGGTTAAGGATTACATTAAGTAAAAAGCAACAGAATGTCGTCACAACGAGGCAGCGGTATAGCCCCGATTCTTTCACTTTGACATACTGGTATTTATCAAAACATTGAGAAAACGTGTCAAGATGTAAAACAGTTTTCATATACATACATAAATAAACATGCAGCAATAAATCCCGGATCTGGAGCACAGGTTAAAGGAAAAAAAGAAAAGAGAGGAAGAAGTGCCATAGTCCACTGCGTTGTTATAGAACTGTGTTCTTCACGTAAAAAAGAAAATGGTAAATAAATCATTTAGTAAAGGGTTTGATGATTGGATGGTGCCATAGGAGCTAACAATTACCTGATACAGTCAGACCCTGGTCACTGATGGTAGAGCTCCACAGTCAGGCTCACCTTCAGTGACCACAATGTCCAGAAATCAACACATCATCAACATTCAGATCTGATTTACTTGGAAGGAAGACCAAAGGCCATATGTGTAAAGCTGGCCGTACACGGACAGACATAAGAATAAGGAGAGATCACATAATTGCATCAACTCTCCATACATGCACCGATATACAGGACCATGTATGACCAGCTTGAGAAAAGCTACACAGAGAATGGAGACATTTGTTACAATGCAAACTATCCATATGCTTGGATATATATTATTGAGGCACTTCATGACTAGTATTCATGAGGCACTGACTCGTAGACAGCATCTCCTTGGTGTAGCCTCCTAGATGACTACATCTAGGAGCACAGTAAGATTCACTTTGCTGTTGTCATCCTTTCTAGGGACATCACTGATATCGCTCTCATCATGAGTGACCATATTTACCATAGACTTGTTTAGTTAGGGTACGGCCACACAGTCAGGTTTCCTGATGTATTTTAGGAGCCACAATCCGGAGTGGATCATAAATGGAGAGAAAGTATAAAGGACAAGTACTACTCTTTTAAATTCATTCCTGGTTTTGGTTTCCAAAATTGCATCAGGAACCCTGAACGTGTGGCCGTACCTTAAGGAGCCATTATCATTGTGCAATACTGCGGGGTGGGTTTTTTCTATACACACAATTGTCAGGACAGTGGGACTGTTTGTAAAGTATTTAGAGGTCCTACAGCAGCCATGAGGATCTGCAGCAATACATATTACATTTCATAGGCCTCTGCAGACCAGTTTCTTGTCTGTCTGGGGAGTGCAGTGTAATGCCTCATTCACACGTCAGTGTCAGTTTTGGATCAGTGGTAACACAGACCGTGTTCAATCCGTGTCTCCTCCCATGACAGATCCGTGGGTCCGTTTTTTGCTGTCTGTGTGCCATCCGTGTTTCACTGACACTGAGCAGCTGTAAAATAATTTTCAAAACATCTCTTAATGATCCGTGAAACAAGGATGCAACACGGACTCATTGACTATAATAAGCGTGAAGGATCCGGGAACACGGACCAAGATAAGACATGCATCCGTGCTGAAAACACGGACCGTGCTAAAACACTGATGTGTGAATACACACATTCAAATGAATGGGCACGTGTGCTATCCGCGGAGAACAGGTACAGCACACGTCCGGGAAACACTGACGTGTGAATGAGGCATAATCCAGGTGATCTGTCATCGTGCTTTTTCTTTATGTTTCTCTCTTAAAGATGTAGTTTCTGACCTGACCGTAGTCTGATCATCCTAACTAACAGCGCCATAGGTCCTTGTAATGCTGTTAGTTCTGGTGAAAAGACCCACAGTCAGGATTTACAGTTGTAATACAGGCACACAAATACTCCTGTAAGGCCCCTTTCACATGAGCGTGTCCGGATTAGGTCCGGATGCGTTGCGGATGCGTTCAGTGAAAACTGTGCGATTTCACAGGCAAAGCCATTCAGTTTTGCCTGCGATTGCGTTCAGTTGTTCAGTTTTTTCAGCGCGGGTGCAATGCGTTTTGACGCGTTTTTCACGCGCGTGATAAAAAACTGAAGGTTTACAAACAACATCTCCTAGCAACCATCAGTGAAAAACGCAACGCACCCGCACTTGCTTGCGGATGCAATGCGTTTTTCACGCAGCCCCATTCACTTCTATAGGGCTAGGGATGCGTGAAAAACGCAGAATATAGAACATGCTGCGATTTTCACGCAACGCACAAGTGATGCGTGAAAAAAAACGCTCATGTACACAGACCCATTGAAATGAATGGGTCAGGATTCAGTGCGGATGCTATGTGTTCATGTCACGCATTGCACCCGCGCGGAAAACTCGCTCGTGTGAAAGGGGCCTAAGACACTTGTGTGATATTGGTCTTTTATCAGGCACACATCCCTGTGTGCTGCAGGACTACATTTTAATATAACCTTCTGTCCTGTGGTCATGTTCCCTTAAAGGGGTTGCCTAACTCCAGCAAATGGCATTCATCATGTAGACAAAGTTAATACACGGGACTTACTAATGTATTGTGATTTTCCATATTGCCTCCTTTTCTGGCAGGATTCCTTTGTACTGGCCATATCCATGGTTACGACCACCCCGTAATCCAGCAGTGGTGGCAGTGCTTGCACACTATGGGAATAAGCACTGGCCTTTCTGATGGGCGGTACGGTGAGAGCGCACATAGGCATGCATGCGCAGCAGCTGCCATCTGAGTCAGCTTGTATCTGCGCTACAGAGGTGGTCGTAACCCCTGGAAATGAGCAGTATATAATGTGACGGAAAAATGAATCCAGCCAGCAAAGGAGGCAATATGGATAATCACAATACATTAGTAAGTGTCTTGTACTTTTTCTTCATGATAAATCCCATTTGCTGAAGTGAGGCAAACCCTTTAAAGAAGTCTGTCCTACCCAGTACTCCGTCATAGGCTACGTGCACACGACTGTTGGTGTTTTGCGGAACAATACGCAGCCCATTATAGAAGTGCCTATTCTTGTCCGCAAAACGGACAAGAATAGGACATGCTCTATTTTTTTTGCGGGGGCACGGAACGGAGCAACGGATGCGGACAGCACACGGAGTGCTGTCCGCATCTTTTGCGGCCCCATTGAAGTGAATGGGTCCGCGCCCGAGCCGCAAAATATCCGGCTCGGACGCGGACCACAACAACGGCCGTGTGCATGAGGCCATACAGTGAGAACTGAGGCAGTAACTTAATTCACAAAGTAATTTACAATAGCCCAAGAATTGAGAAAATGACCCATTATCTTAGTGTTACTAGTAATTAGCTCTTATTTTCCGTATAGCACGCTGTACTGAACTGGAGAACCACAAATGGTGAAAACTTGCACTTCCTTGGCAATTTCAAAACCATGTAACAAATGGGAAATATTCCTGATGCCTCCTGCTGAGATTCCCAAGACACTTTGTCCAGTAGATTGTTATTTCAAGAATTTCTGGAACGAAACTGTTGCAGCAAATGGTCCTTCAGATGTGCATATAAATAAATTCAAACAGATTAAGCACAGCGGACTAGTCCAGAAGCAGCAATGCTAAGGATGTCGTTTGGCGCACAAACAATGTTGCCCCAGAGTTAAAGAGATAGGACATATATTAAAAACTTAGATTTGGCTTAATATAATTTGGAAGGTTGGTAAATAATCACCCTTTGCCAAGGAGCTGTGCTTCTATACTCATATACAAAAAATAATAGCCACCCCTAAAGCTGGCCATACGGATGATGACATGATCACTCAAGTACTGCAACTGGAAACCATAAGGAATTTTATTCAGCAATTAATAATAAAGGTCCTGGTAGATTTCATTTATAGGACTCATTTTTGCATGAAATCTTGCTCTCGTAGTCACACTGCCATTGAAATCAGTTGTGTGAAAATAGTGTGACCTCGATATCGTACAAATTGTATGACTATGGATATTCATTATTGGTGCATCTTGAGGGTCCCCATGTAGCTCAGCCCCTAGTCTTTACAAAGAGATTGCTTCATCTACCATGCCTTCTTTTTCTGAGGCTGAACCATTTGCCTTCAGTCTATGACAATCATGTGTTCTGAGAAGGGCATCAAAAAGTAAATTAAAACCTGTGCAACTATGAAAAATAAAAAGGGAAAACAGAAACTGAAAGCAGTACATATAATATACCAGCCAAATAGCCGCTCAGCTGTTTACAGATAGTATTAGTCATGGGAAATTCCACCTTTAACTGAAAGTATATATTTGTATGGAACTTGTATTGATCTGGCCGCCCCTCCTTCCCCCCTATAATTTTAATTATTGGTTGAGATTTGTGATGTGTTGCGGATCCGCAACACACCTTGCCGCCAGCCCCATAGAGATGCCTATACTTGTCTGCAATTGCGGGCAAGAATAGGCCTGCTCTATATTATTGTGGAGCCGCCGGGCGGAAGATCGGCGTTGCGCTCCGCAAATGCGGATGCGGAGAGCACAGTGTGTGCTGTCCGCATAATCACGTCCCCATTCAAAATGAATGGGTCCGCACCCTTTCCTCAATTGCGGACGAACATTGCGAGCGTGTGAATGAGGCCTTAGGGCTTGTTGACATGACCGCATGGTTTTGCAGTCCGTTTTTCACGGATCCGTTGTTACGTTTTTTTAAATCTGTTGTGTTTCCGTTTCCGTTCCGTTTTTCCGCAAAAACAGGAACTTTGTAATCATAGCAAACACCAAACACGTGCAAAATGGGCTGAGCATAGCATTTCTACAGCATGGATCCGCAAAAAACAGATGACATACGGACATGTGTTCCGTATGCATTCCGTTTTTTATATGGACCCATTGACTTGAATGGAGCCACTGAACGAGATTTGCGGACAATAATAGGACCTGACTCAAAATGTTGTCGAACGGAAAAACGGAAATACGAAAACGGAATGCATACGGAGTACATTCCATTTTTTTTGCGGATCCATTGAAAAGAATAGTTCCGTATGCAGACCATATACGGAACACAAAAAACGGGCCGTATACAGGAAAGCAAAAAACGTTTGTGTGAACAAGCCCTTAGTAAGGGACTAGCTTCCAGCATATGATACAGTATGAGAGAGAAATATTTGGCTGTTTGATTTCAACATGCCCAATTACCATTTTATTCTCGGGGAGATATGCTGCCACCAGAAGTGCCACCAAAAGTAAACACGTATGCTCGACCAAACCAAGCATTCATGTGTATGGGATAATAGGAAGAGCTGAACAACAGCTGTCTGAAAGGGCCATTGTGGTTTTCCAGCCTTCAAATATTGATGACCTATCCTCAGGATAGGACCTTAACAGATCAGTAAAAGTCCGACACCCTACACCCCCACCGACCTGCTGTCATGCTGTTAACAATACAGTGTACCAAGCAGAAGCAGAAATCACCATACACTGTGTTGTTTCCAGAGCCAGTGTACTGAACCTCTTCTCCCATTCACTGCAGTTCCCCAGCATGGCCACAACGCAGTGTATGGCACTGTCTGCTTCCAGCTCCAAACACAGTGTATCTTCCAGCCTGAAACAGCTGATTGGTGGGGGTGCCAACCTGATATTGATGATCTATTCTCAGGATAGGTCATCAAGATCTGTAGCCCAGACAACTTCTTCAAAAATGGGTGTTGAAACTCAACATGCCTGATCCTTCTGATGTTGGGCCCTCGCAGGATGCCCCCCCCCCCCCCCATACACATAAGATAGTTCACCAGTCTTGACCAAATTGGTGGGTCCAGCCAGTTTTTATATGTATGGGGACCTCACCACAGGGCAAAGCACATACGGAGTTTACAATTATTACAAGCTCTGCATGAGTCCACTAATTCTGCATGGATCCAGACCTTCAGAGCATACTTTTTTAAGTACCTCAACATTAAAAAATAAAACATAAAGCCCCCCAAACTACCTTATTGTTGTCACAGCACGGGGAGTAAAAATTTATTGCACATTCCAGGTAAAACAGGTTGCACTATACTATCAGATACGAGTGGAATTTTCCTTTAAGATGAAATGTGAAAGTAAAAGAAGCTTCATAATCAGAGAAAGTTTCTGCTTTCAGTTTCGTCACATTTTTAAACTGTGTGGCAGCACCCATAGCACAGACCGCATGTGGTCACATGTGAATGGAACAGAACATTTATAGGAACCTTCAGGGATTACCTACAAGGTCTACATAATGCAACTTCATCCTAACTACTTTAGACACTGACTTTTGGCACCAGGGAAATGTGCAAATTGTTTGTTACGTCTACATTTTTACATCAATAATGGTTGGTGTAGTTTGTACAAGTGATTATGTCAGTGCAGCATATACCACATATCAGGAGATCCAAAAAGTGGAGCATTAACCAGCCTCCTCCTACTTGACCGGAGAGCTGGACACTTCACTGACATCATGTAGAGAGAAGGAAAGGGAAAATAGGATTCAGAATGTGGGGACCGTCTTAGAAACCAAAAATATGGGACATGACATAATAAAAACTGCAGGCAAAGATATTACTATAGGCAGGCACAATGTATACAGGCATTTTCTAACGCTTTACATCCTGATTTTACAAGAGAGCAAAGTAGGGTTAACGTATTTGTTTTAGGTCAGTGGTTCATTATTCAGTGTTGTTGTAGACCCCTTATCCATTGAGGGGGTTAATACATTCGGCTCTCTTCACTCCAGAAAATACATTTATGGCACATGGTGTATGAAATTTCCAACCTCCAGATTCCCCCACAGTTGTCAGGCTGGGGTTGGCCTCAATGCACATTGCAGCAGGAGGTAAAGAAGCGACTGGGAGCATCAAGTCCAAAGATCTGAGGGCGTGGAGGCCTTATTGTTCTCTCAGTAAAGCAGGGGGTGCAATGAGAGGCAGGGCAAATAAGGAAGCCATATTGTATTTAGGAGGGGATGGGTGTCAAGGATTGCCTATGCAAGGCTGGAGATAGGAGGCAGTGTTAAGTGCAGTGAGGGTGTCAGAAGGCAGTGTTGGTACATGAGATGGCAGTGTTTAAGTGGGTGCCAGGGCTGATATAGAGGTATAGGACTGATTCATAGAAGCATCAGTGATGCAGTGTATCAGTGTGGTGTTAGATCATATGTAAAGTTTCTTTACATCTAGATTACATATGACCAATAATGGGTAATGCTACGTAGATCAGTCATTTTCTCAATGTGTCCAAGTTTTCTAGGATTTGGCAAACTGAAAAAAGAGATAATGGGAACAGGTTCAAAGCTCAGGGCCAGATATAAGTAGAACTGCTGATGGGATGGTGGCGCTTTGGGGACTCAAAGATAGAATGCCCATAGTTTTCAGTCTGTTTTAGTATTCAGGATGGGTGGATTTTACAGTCTGATATAATTTAGGTCTGGTTAATATACATTTTTATTTCATTTATGGGAATGCTACATAAATGCCACCCAAACACGTGTTACTACGTGAATTTAATATCATCCTACGTCAAAGTGTAAAGTAACGGATATTGAATGAAATATGACATCAAATATGGGTTACAGTGTAATCCGTCTCCTCCTAAGAGGCTAGGGGCCGTGACCATATCCTACTGCAGCATCCATGGAAAGCTTAGGGCCAAGGCAGTGTTACTGTGGGTGCAGGTACCATACGCACCAGCTGCTGTTAGGACCCTGAGGTGCAAGTAGAAGGAAACCAACAATGTCTGTAGGTGACTGAGGTGTTGACGTTACAGCTGAGGACTGTAGGCTTATACATGAGCTGAGCTGTGAGGCCTGTACTGATGGTCATGAGAATATAAGGAATGTAAGAAACGTGTGCATTCTTAAGGGTGTTCTGGAAGGAGCACTGTTTGGAGGAAGGCTGTACACGACAGACCTGACATACGCCAGAGGTCTTTGATGCCCTCTCATTCTTATTCCAGGTCTGCTTCCAAGGAGTCTCCGTTAGCGAATACATACATCTCTCCCCCAACTGTCCAGCTGAACCCTGTTCCTGCCTTCACCTTCATGCCAGTACTGCTCTCTCCCCTTTCCTTGTGGTCTTGGAGATTCTCTCCTCCTCCTTTGCTGCATGTTCTCTTGATCTGGACCCAGTTCTTCCCAGGAGCCCTGACGTTGGAGCCGCCCATGTTCCCCACCATGGCTTTTTGGCTCTGGATCCTCATATGGGTCAGTCTCTATGTCCATGCAGGAGTCTCCTGGTTCTGTGTAAGCTGAGTCCCGGCTGCCCTGCGTCTCAGACTCCAGTGTGTCGTGTCTAGAAAGGACTCTTGAGGCTGTCTGACCCCTCCGCAGTTGCTCCTCGTACACACCTGTTTGGTCAGTTCCTTCTGATCTCAGCTCTCCGTGAACCAAATATGGGCCCTGGTTAGTAAAACACAAAGCATACAGAGACACAAACACATTGGTTATTGTCATGCACACACAGCAGTAAGTAAGGCATTTGGGGAATATGTTATCTTTAGGAACAAAGGGGGTTTTATATTATACAGACATATATTAGGAAAGCTTATTAAATCTGGATAGATTAGCGAATATACAGTAAATGTTAAGGGTAACACATTGCAAAGAAAATGCAGCCAAAAATTAAAGCATGCGAATCGACTGATAACCAAAAGCCCACACAGCTCTGAAAACTGTGAAGCCCTAGAAACCGTACATACATATATGTGATAGCTGATCCCTACCCAAGTGAACGCATCTACCCCCAACCTGATACCTATCCAACCAAACACAGATCACAACTGAGCCCAACTGATAAAATATATATACATGAGAACTGATCCCTACCCAAACGAACACATGTACACCCAAACCTATCCAACCAAATGTATCACAACCGATCCTTACCAGATCAAGCATACATATATACCAACTGATCCCTACCCAAGGGAACGCATGACCATCCGAAATGAACTCTAGGCAACAGTAAGCATATACATCTAAACCAATCCTAAAACAGGTATATACATCACAACCAACTCTTAAACAACCAGACACATGTACTTGAGGAATTATTATGAGCCAGACATACAGATGAGCAATCTAATTAAATTCTAGCTGGAAAACTATCCTAGTACATCCAGTCCAATACCTAGACTGTCTTCACACAGTCATTGTTTGGTCAGTGTTTGATGTGTGATTTTCATCAGTGATTGTGAGCCAAAACTAGAAGCAGTGCCTATACAGAAATAGGGTATAATGGAGAGAATTGCACCTGTTCTGCGTCTTTGACCCGCAACTGGTTTTGGCTCAAAATCACTGATCAAACACTATGTGAAAGCGGCCATATGGTGCCTTCACACTCGAATTTTCCGCGACTGAAAATCAGTTCCATTCATTTGAATGGGGCGGCAAGCACATGGACTCCTACAATTCCCATCCAGATTAATGGAACAGATTTTCAGTCATGGAAAATACTGCATTAAAATCTGCAGTGTGCGAAGGCACTCTTAGCCAGCAATGGCCATATACATTACAATCTCTAGCCTGCTGTGCATGCCAGCCACTTAAATACACAACAATCTTAAATTTTACCCTGGTATACATGTATACTTCAGAATGGTTTCTAAGCCACACACACATAATAGAGTGGATTCTTTGCCATCTAGATACATGTACGGCAGAACTAGAACCATGTACGACTAGCCAACGGAACATCAGACCGAATGATTGTTCTCGCCCCTGTAATTGTGCCAACAATCAGGTGGTAAACAAGTTTTTTTCTTGGATGATCAGACTGTTCACCTAAACAGGTGAATGCTCGCTGTTCAGCAGCAGACCTCTCCATGTAAATAGGTGCTGACATATAAAAGTATGGGGGATCGCAGCAGCAATGTTTTGTTGGCTTTTAAAGGGTTTTCTGAGACTTTTCTACTGAAAGGTCATCAGTATCTGATCGCTGGGGGTACGACACCCGGGACCCCGACCAATCAGCTGTTTGAGAAGGCATCGGAGCTGACAGTGGCTCTGCAGCCTTCTCTCAGCTCACCAAGCACAGCGCTGTACATTGTAGAACGGCCATGCTTGGTATGGGATGAATATGACAAGGTCTAGACCAGGAATGCTCAACCTGCGGCCCTCCAGCTGTTGTAAAACTATAACTCCCACAATGCCCTGCTGTAGGCTGATAGCTGTAGGCTGTTCGGGCATGCTGGGAGTTGTAGTTTTGCAACAGCTGGAGGGCCGCAGATTGAGCATGCCTGGTCTAGACTAAGCTGTGAGAAGGCCACTGCACTACTGCCAATGCTGGTGCCTTCCCAAGCAGCTGATCAGCGAGAATCCCAGGTGTTGGACCACCACGGATCTGATCAGATACTCATGTCCTATCCAAAGGAGAGGTCATCAGTAGAAAAGTTTAAGATAACCCCTTTAAATGCTCGCCAATCAAATAGTTTTATAGTCAGCACTTGTTATGGCCAGGAACTCAGCCGTGTCATAAACATCATTCATAATGGAACTAGCTTGGACCACATCATAACCAGCCAGGGACAGATCCGAACCAATCCCAAGCTAGTCAGTGAATGTATAACATCCACTGCCTCATATCCATGTATAGTATAGGCTTTGGGATCAGTGAGTGATCCTAGTGGTTGACCAATCTCCCTAGATATTCCTGGGTATGGGTATAGGACCATATTCACCAGAAGTTTTATCCATCCAGCCTGACGGATCCCTAGTTAGTCAGACAGTAGGACATGTGCATGGATTCCTAAGCAGCCTCTCATGCTTGTCAGTCTGCAGTACATAATTAACTGTACATTAGTAAGACAGATGTAATTGTTAAGAAAGGTGACAAGAGACTGAGATACAAGACAAAGTGGAAGATACAATCTGTTCTAGTTTCACACTTGTCGTGACAGGCTCCAGTGGAATATGCCATATACATTATTAGTGAATGATGATTTGGAAATAAAAAGAAGAGACTTCAAATGAAGCATTTACAAATGTATGTACTAAAGTTCCAGGAATATAATTTTTCTTCTTTTCTATGAATGAAAGAAGGAATCTGTTGATCTACATAGAAACGAACAATAACTCTAAATTACCTCTCAGTTCTAAGAACAAAACCACCCACAGGCATAAAATAATTTATGTCATCTCATGTCTTCGGCTGCCATCAGACACTCCTGAACAAGCGATTTTAGGGGAAACAATGATGAGATGAGTTGCATTTAGCAGACTGTTTCCACTGACATCAGCTAGCCACGTGATTGCATATGCTCTCCTCTCACAGCCCTATTGCCTGGCTCATCCAAAAATGCATGCTTGTAAAAAGATCTGTCACACAAAAACTATTTTTGTCTTTTATGTCTATGAAAGTATATTTTCACCTTTGCAACATTTTTTATAGCTCCACGGCAACTGAACAAATAAAAACATCTTATCGTTTTATGTTTACAGCTCCTATGCAGACCTAGGAGTCTCTAAGATGACAGACTATAAACAGGCAATGTGTAGTCTGATCCTGCAGTCACATTGAAGTCAAACCTTCCTCTGTCCCTATAGCCTTGCTCACATACTGAATGTACATTAGTATGAAGTAGGAGGCAGACGAAGGGAGTATGAAAACAGGATCGGGCTGTTATGTGTTGGCACTGTAGACATAAAATGGTAGGACACTTGTAATCAAGAGTTTTCTACACTGACTTAAAGGGCATCTGTCAGCAGATTTGTACCTAGGAAACTGGCTGACCTGTTACATGTGCACTTAATATATGCAAATGAGCCTCTAGGAGCAACGGGGGCGTTACCATTACACCTAGAGGCTCCGCTCTCTCTGCAACTGCCACGCCCTCAGCACTTTGACTGACAGGGATAGGCATGCCTGGCCCTGTCAATCAAAGTGGAGAGGGATCCGCAGTTGCAGAGAGAGCAGAGCCTCTAGGTGTAATGGCAACACCCCCATTGCTCCTAGAGGTTCATTTGCATATATTAAAACTTAATTGCAGGCACATATGAACATGGGGCCAACACAGATGCCTTCAGCTGCCAAGTGCACATGTAACGGGTCAGCCAGTGTCATAGGTACAATCTGCTGACAGGTGGCTTATAATTTTTCGGTTTAGAAGCATTGGAGCAATAAAATAAATAGTTTGCAAAGACTTTAAAACACTAAAATGTACATTTGTACAAATCTGTGTCTAATCAAACATCAAAATAATAGTTAGGTTGTTCCTTTATTTTTTTATTGGGTTGAAGGAACCTTTACACATATATTGGTGAATGTTACATGATGCTGTGAATCATCTTATATTGTTAGGTTTGAAGGCCTTAAAAAAGAGCATGAATGTAACTCATCTTCCCATACCCTGCATTTATTAGCCATATAACGCATATTATCTGCTTTCCTGAACCCAACAACTCCTAGGATCCGTACTGCCCTTGGAGCATTCAGCATCGGGGGACATAGAGGCCATGCTCAACCTGCAGCCCTCCAGCTGTTGCAAAACTACAGCTCCCAGCATGCTTGGACAGCCTACAGCTATTAGGGCATGCTGGGAGTTTCCATACAGCTGCATTGTTTCTGGGAAGCAGATCGCTGTTTAGATTGCCCAGATAATTTAGGTGTCCACATGAATGATCGTTTCACCAGATGACCAAGCTTTTCACTCATTCATCAGGTCATCGGCTGCGCTTTTGGATGGGCAGATTATCGGGAACGAGCATTCGTAGGAATATTGGTAGTCCCCAATAATCTACCTGTAAACCCGACTACAGCCTTCCCATGCTGTGTGCTCACAGCATAATTACCTCTTTTCAAGTCCAATGAAGGGGTAATGTATCTTTAAGAAAGTATTTTACATGATGGACCGTTTAGAAGAAGGGGTTGTCACTGAAGAGTTGTAAATCACTTTTTATAAAAAGGGAGGGAGATTTATCAAAACAGTTGTAAAGGAAAACTGGCTTAGTTGCCCATTGTAACCAATCAGATTCCACCTTTCATTTTACAAAGGAGCTCTGAAAAATTAAAGGTGGAATTTGATTGGCTGCTATGCAACTAAGCCAGTTTTCCTTTACAACAGTTTAGATAAATCTCCCTTATAATTGGTCTTCTTTCCTGAAGTTGCTTCCAAAACCTTGTCTAAAGGTGGCCATTAGAAAAATGTCAGGCCAACCCACCAATTTCAGCAGGAGTGGCTGACCATCTAATGTGTATGAGGGCCTCCCATCCCTCCTTCAATGGCACATGTTGGGGGATAAGGACTGGGCATTTGGATTTCAGCTCTCTCATCCCTTTGTTCTCGGGAAGAGAACAAGCTTTGCTTTTCTCCCCGTTCAGGACACAAGCATTCGGCCAACAGCTATCTTAGGCCGTTGTGAACTCCGGCAGTCTGTCCTGGGAAAGGAACGGCCGGAGTTCACTGTATTGGGCACACTACCTCAAACCTCCGCATCCTTATTCACTGTAATGGAATCCAGTGGGGATCCGGCCTCTTTTTAGCATGTATGCAGGCTTTTTGCTGGACAAAAATGCTTTGTCCAGCCGAAAGCCAGCATATATGACTGATACGGTGACCGGAACAGAGTGCCGGAGTTTACAACGCAGATGTGAACTTGGCCTAATGTGTAGGGTTGTATAGACACCTATCCCTTACAAGTTCCCTTATAGAATAAAAAAAATACCATATGACCCTCTGGTTCTATCTTTGCTTACTAGATATTAGTGTATTGACTGTGGAGTAAAAACACCCTGAGTGATAAGGAATGGGACCAAACTGTTCCACACTTGGGGATCCATAGTGACATTAAGGTCTGCCTCTATTGTATCTACACCATTGAGTTCATTTCTGACTACCATTTAGAAGAAGTGGTTGTCACTGAAGAGTTGTAAATCACTTTTTATATAAAAAAAAAACAACAACTCATTTTTGTTCATACAGACCAAACCGACAGATGAGCCACAGCCAAAATACTGCATGCGCAGGTGTACAATGGTGTAGATACAATAGAGGAGCCAGGGGCAGATTGAGAACTAAAAGTGGCCTTGGAAAAAAATAGTTAAAGGTAGGTCCAAAATGACAGAAGGCGGGCAACATATTTAGACAGGGCCAACAGAAGAAGGCCGGGCCAGCAATACTCCAGTCCAGAGCACTATAACGCCCCCGCTGAACCAAATACCACAGTGCAGCACAAAATACTGCCACCTGCTGACCAGTATTCACCTGTATAGCTGTCCTGAGGACATAGATACAGTTGAATTCAGGAGAACATCTGCGGCTGCTGGCCAGGTGCTAGGAAAGAATCAGATCATTATGTACCTGGCTGGTGGCCGTGAGGAGGGCTAGGGATTGGCCCACCGGGACATTTCCCTGTAGGGTTTATGGCCAATGCACCCCTGTATCAGACTATAGCTGGTCCATCCTGACATTTGCGATAATGGGGCGAGCATCTTACAATTACTGAACTGAATACTGCACAGCACTTGTATGACTTTGTAGTGTTTTTTAAGTCTACTACACATGATCATTGTCAGATATGGCAATCAAATTTTCATGCAGAGAGAGTGGCCAACCCATATGGAAGATTTATGAGGCGCATGTGGATTTCAAGAATGTATATAACTAAAGCATGGAATAACCAACATGGACAGAATGAAAATAAAAGTGCAAAAAGAGAAAAGAAATTAAATAATCAAAAACATGGAACAATTTTAATATTTATCAAGTACAAACAGCCTATGACTGTCAGATGGAACTGCAAGTGTAAACAGGTGGTGTCAGATATGGGGCAGGGGGCTGATGTCAGGCACTGCTGTGGTTTGAGATGAGCTGAAATGATAAGGGTGCTGACACACCAGGTTTTTTATGCAGTTTTTGAAGCCAAAACCAGGAGTAGATTGAAAAAAGTGGAGAACTTGTATCTGCCCTTAATACTTTCTCTCTGGTTATGATCCATACATGATTTTGGCTTCAAAAACTGCATCAAAAAGCCTGAACGTGTTAAGCAGCATAATGGTTTATAGCAGAAGCAGGAGGTCCACCAATGTCAAAGACTAGTGCCACTATATTTTTTTCTCTATGTACTTAATATCTGTCATTGGGATTCTGTGAATTTCCTAAAGGACATAAATAAAAGGAGGCTTCTATACACTGTAAGATATCTTTACATGGCTTGCAGTGTGCTCTGTAAACAGGATGAAAGCTAATGGCTTGGATGTTGTCCCCTTTAACATAGGAGATAATCGTCCCCTTATACAGTAGCTATGTCACAGTGAGGGCAATCGTGAAGATATATTGTGCTGCTCCCTGACTTATCTGTTCCCCAAAACTACACAGCATGCTCATCCATCCTAGAGCTTGACCCTGTTTCACCCCGACTTCCCCACAATCCCAGGTTCTGTTTTAGTGAGGTGAGGACTTGCACCTGGAGATTAGAGACGGGCGCAGGGCTGGATGCCAGGGCTGCTGTGGCAAGGGTGCGGTTGAGCAGTGGATTGGGTGGGTTAATGCTCGGTGGATGAGTTGCTTTCCAGTAGGCTTCTAGATATTCTGCCAGGTGCTCACATGCATCTTCTAGCTGGTTCTCATCCAGAATGATGTCAAACATTTCCTGTCAACACAAGAAAGGCAAATACAGTTACTACATGGCTGCCATCCCATACAGTCAGAGCTGTCAATGAGGCAGTTACACTAGTAATGCCTCACACTCCGAGCTCAGTTTGGAAAAGGCATTATCTATTCCTGGCCTAATGTTGCAGACTAAAATGGAAACAATCCATTCAGGTAAAAGGAACAGATTGTGTTTGTTTATGGAGCAGGAGATGGACTTGTCACAGTAGCTGAGCATTCCCTGTGTCCTACCAGGTGCGACTGCCAGGAATGCTGACACTCACCGGAGGGCACTGAGCCAGTTTATCTGCTGCCACCATCTGTACATTTAAATGCTTTGCTTGAGACTTCCCTCTGGATTTTATCAGCCTATGTAATACCTGGAGAAAGAGAAGGGAGAGAGATTCGGGAAGTTGTAGTATAGGGGAACATAGATTATCAAACAGGAAAAGTACATAAAACCTATCTACCCATAGATCAGCTTGCCAAAGTACATATGCCATATATACTGTAATAGCTCATCGCTGTACTAGTGAAGTGAAAGTCAAGTTGCCTTAAAGGGGTTACCCCATTAAAGGAGTTCTCCGCTTTTCCTATATTGATGAACTATCCTCAGGATCGGTGGAGGTCTGACTGCTGACACCCCCACCCAGCTCTTGTTCTCTTCACAGTTTAGCTGATCGCTGTCGACATTGCAGAGGCGAGCAGGTGTAATTACAGCTCCTCCGTCCCATCCACTTGAATGAGAAGAAGAAGTTGTAGTTACTTCCTGCCACATTAAAGTGAAAGGGGATGAAGGAGCTGTACTAACACTGTTCGCTGCTGCAATGCTGATGGCGAGCAGGTAAACAGTAAAAAAGAACACAGCGCTCATACAAGCACTATGTTCTCTTCATACTGCTGATCGGTGGGGCTGCCAGCAGTCCAGACCCCGCCATTCTGATATTGATGACCTATCCTACGGAAAAAGGGGAAACCCTCTTTAAGACAAGTTATCCCCTATCCACAGCTGCATATACATGTGTCGTGAACAGTGCAAGTGTCTCTTATTGAGACATCCCTTTTCTATTTTCCCTGTAAGGACATACACTGTAGACAGAAGCGGACTGGGAAGGTGGCCCTGAAAAAAAAGGTAAAAGTGGCCCTGTGTTGTAGGTAGATCCTAATTGATAGAAGGTGGGACAACACAAGTAGGCAGGGCCAGAAATATAATGGTGCATGCCAATATACTGCCCCAGCTGAACCAAATATAACAGTGCAGCAGAAAATATTGCCACCTGCGCCATAGTATTCAACTGTATCGCTGTATTGAGTACATTGATAAAGTTGAATTCAGGAGGGCACCTGCGGCCATGAGGAGGGCTTGGGTGGCCCTCCTAGGCATCGGCCCACCAGGAAATTTCCCTGTAGGGTCTATGGCCAATCCGCCCCTGACTGTAGATTTCACAGAGGGGATTGGTGCCACCCTATGAGCCAGAGTGGTGAGATGATGTTTTTTTGTTTAGCAGACCCAACCTCATCATGTATTACATGCACAGAATGGTTGGCATGTAATACTCCATTTTCGCTCTAGCAGGAAGTGTCAGTGTTCTGCTGTCCCCGGGCAGATTTATTGTGTTAATTGTGTCAGTGTCTTGGGTCAAACTAAAATGGGCTAGAAACTTAAACTGACACTCAACCCAGCAACATTAACGGGGTAAGCTGTGCACATAGTGGCGCTACAGCTTTAGACCTCGTGCACATAACGGTATCATACTTTGTGGTCCACAAATTGCAGATCTGCAAAATACGGATATTGTCTGCGTTGCATCCACATTTTTTGCAGACCCATTGTCTTCAATGGGTCCGTAGTCCAAATTTTGCGGTCAGGTATGGGACATGTTCTATCCTTTTATGGAACGGACAAACGGAAGCAGAAAGCACACGGATGATCCGTGTGCTTTCCACATTTATAGGTTCGTTCTGAAAAAAAACGTCTGCAAAATGCAGACCACAGAACCACTGGAGTCAATGAGTCCGCAAAAAAAGCGGATAGCACATGGACGGTATCCGTATTTTGCAGATCCGCAATTTGCCGACCACAAAACGGATACAGTCTTGTGCATGAGGCCTAACACAGGACATTGCCCAATGATAATGTATAGAGAGAACTCTATTACGAACATTTCAGCAGCAATATATACTCACCTTAGGAGAAGTGATCTTAATATACACAATAATTGGTGCCAGTGAAGTCTTGGCCAGCTGGGCTGGGTGGTTAATTGTGTCAGCGTCAAGTGCCACCAGTTGCAGCGTTCTAGCCAACTCAAAAATGCGCTCAATCTCACTCTGCACCTCCGCTATACCCGAGGAGAATCAGGACAAACAGTCTCAGTTAAGGTACATAACAGCATAAAATAGTATGAGAAATAGTAGGAGAAAAAAAGAATAATGTATGCACTGTATTACCAGGGTCTGTTTAGGACGCATTCTGCCATTTGTGGATGTCTGATACTGTAGTCAGAGATTGGACGCTGCTGGTAATGTCCTCATTCGCTCTGACCGTAGCTTCCCTCAAGGTGCTATAGGGTATGCTCCATCTAACACCAGTTAAAGATCGTCCTATATACTACTCTGTATTTTCCTCCCGGGTCCATTGGCAAATCTTAAGTGTAGCTACCCCTCACCTATGGGGGATATGATACTCCGCGAGTGCCATTGAGTCCGGGGGAATTTGTACGTTTTGAGGCCTGTGATTGATATTACCAGTATTATTTTTTTCTCTTTTAGCGTCTATACAGGCAGTGCCGCTTTTTCCGCCTTCATCCCATTCACAGCTCCTACTCCAAGTCCTTGACATTTTTAACCCCCTACTAGATCATATAATCGATTTTTCACTCCAATCCTGATGCTTCTTTGTGCCCATATTCATCATTTCATATTTTACTGCCACCCCTCAGTTGTCCGCAGTACTTACCAAGACTGGAGCGTGTGTTAGACCTCTCCATGATGTTGTGCTTGCTGGGATTGTTCAGGACGGAACGTTTGGCGAGAGAGATGTCTGCGGTGACCCGAGTGATGGAAATCCTGATTGAAAAACCATAACGACAAATTAGAAAATGGCAGAATGGCGCTTGCACGTATATCATATGTATGCGTCTTGACACCATTTTTTGCATGTTCTGGTTGACAGAAGAGTGAAATGTCACAGATGCAACAATTGATTCATAGGGCAAAATTTCTAAGGTATCTCAGCTAAAGCTAGCCAGGCACTTGAGATAAAGATCGGCCACTAGTCATCTGTGTGATGGTTCATATGAATGATCCCACCAGCAACATGCCAGACTAAACTGGCCAACCATGGAGACAGTATTTTTTTTTTAAATTGACCCCCTTAAGCACAATGCCAAATAATCACGCGAATTTGGCTGATAATGCCATAAACGTATGCGGTTTCAGCCGAAATTGACCAGTGTGGCCTACTACATTTTTGTCAGACAAGAGTCTGCCATTGTGAACAATAAGTTGTGCTACTTTTTCATATGACAGTCGGCCGAAATGGCCGACATTGACTATTCCGGCCAACTTTTGCCTTATGTGTATGGCCAGCTCAAAAGAGTAGCCGGACTTCAGCAAACCACATTTATCACTGGCTGACTGGCTGGGCATTCCTGAGGAGGTCGAAAGGTACACTGGTGCTGCATTCACTTGTTACTATTCTCTGGATTGGTCAATATCTGATTGTTGGGGTCTGACTCCCGCCACCCGCTGCTGATCATCTGTATGAAAAGATCACATTGCTCTGGTGAGTGCTGCTGTCCCTTCCTAAACGAGTGACATCACAGTCATCGGTCACATGGCCTAGGCGCAGCTCAGCTCCATTCTAGTGATTAAGCCTGAGCCACAATG
The DNA here is from genome assembly GCA_033119425.1 of Bufotes viridis. Classification (NCBI taxonomy): domain Eukaryota; kingdom Metazoa; phylum Chordata; class Amphibia; order Anura; family Bufonidae; genus Bufotes; species Bufotes viridis. The sequence continues at coordinate 212,995,627 of CM065594.1, read as the reverse complement.
CCAAGCACAGCCACTACCCAATGGACGACGCTGCTTGGTAAGCTAGAGCACCACAGCCGATTCAAACAGCTGCTCAGCAGGAGTGCCAGTAGTCGGACCCCCACCGATCACATACTGATGACCTATTCTGAGGACAGCTCTTCAGGAATAAATACTCGAATAAGCTCTTTAACCACTTGAAGACCACAGGTTTACACCCCCCTAGTGACCAGGCCCTTTTTTACAAATCCGCACTACACTACTTTCACCGTTTATTGCTCGGTCATACAACTTACCACCCAAATGAATTTTACCTCCTTTTCTTCTCACTAATAGAGTTTTCATTTGGTGGTATTTCATTCTTGCTGACATTTTTACTTTTTTTGATATTTTACTTTTTTTGACGAAATTTTTGCAAAAAAACGACATTTTTCGCTTTCTGTTGTAAAAATTTTCAAATAACACTACATTTCAATTTAAATTTTTCTCTAAATTTATTGTTCTACTCTACATGTCTTTGATAAAAAAAAAAATGCAATAAGTGTATATTTATTGGTTTGGGTAAAAGTTATAGCGTTTACAAACTATGGTGCAAAAAAGTGAGTTTCCGCATTTTGATTTTCTGAGCATCTATCCTGTTTCCTGACGCACTACAATGCCCAGACAGTAGAAACACCCCATAAATGACCCCATTTCGGAAAGTAGACATCCTAAGGTATTCGCTAAGGGGCATAGTGAGTTCATGGAATTTTTTATTTTTTGTCACAAGTTAGCGGAAATTGAATTTTTTTTTTCCAAAAAATTTCATTTTCCGGTAACTTGTGTCAAAAAATAAAACTTCCATGAACTCACTATGCCCCTTAGCGAACACCTTGGGGTGTCTACTTTCTAAAATGGGGTCACTTGTGAGGTTTTTCCACTGCCCTGGCATTTGAGGTATTGGGCATTTTCATGAGTGTATATGATACCTGATCATATTATAGTTCAAAATAGATGCTCATTGTCTTTAAGAGACAGGCTGAACCAAAGTTTTGATACACGGCTGGAACAGGCCAAGATTTGAAGTCACACAGAGTTCAGTCTGTGTAAAAGTTTACTGAATACAAAGAACATTGTATTTTAAAAGTTATTGCCACAGATGTGGTCTTATCTGTAGGGAGTACACTGGATTCTCCAGACATGTCCGTCTGAAGAGAACAAGGCCCATTCATATTATTATGGTCCATAGATCAACGGTGTTAGAAACAGAGAGACGCCTGTCTTTAGTTATTTCAGTGTCCAAGTTAATCCTTATTTCTAATTTACGACGACGAGGGTCAAATGTATATAATACAAGAGTGCCATAGTTAAGTCTTTATAGTATGGTACTAATAGCTTGCACAACAGTGCCACCCGGACCATCCTCCATAGTTGCATTATGGGTAAATATGATCTCATAGGATCATTACCATATGAGCGTATGATTGGAAGATCTTAATCCAGGGGGAAGGTAATGTAAGATAAGGATTGGAATATTTACTGTTGGAAGAAGGGGATTACAAACAAGCAGAGAACAAGCGAACAAGCAAATATGAAACTCATGGTGAGACATGCGATGATGGACCACCCAGCTTTCCTAGGAGCAGAAGTGTGATTCCTACTAGGACTTGGTAAGAGACATAAAGAATAATATTTCATTTTATTAAGACTAATTGGATAATGTGGGTGAAGTCATACCATCTAGATTGGCGAATACATAAACACATTAATTAATTGATCATCTCCATATTGAGATGTAGTCTTAGGATATTGTGAGGCTTCATTCTACCTGCAGAAGAATCAAGACTCATAATCTAGCAAAGTATTAAATGTTTGTATATATATACATATATAAATATATTGATAGTAGCATTCTTCGCCAAGCTAGGTGATAGATTCCCACTGGAAAGACTTTTTCCAAGTTCTTCCCATTTCTGTTGTGTGTCTTAATAGTCTTACCAAGTCATACATGTGAGAATAGTCCAGGATGGGGCGGAAGGATACAGTTATCTCTTCTAAGTTATATCCTTTGATGGATTTGCCCATTCCTGAAGTCATGTGAGGTGTAGTTGGTTAGAGGGGGGCAGAATGTATTCAGCATTCCATATTGGTGTCTAGGATTAGACATGCCCATCCTGATATCATGAGTTTTCCTCTCAACAGAAGTGATGTATATAATTTAACTTCTTGTTTTGATATCCTAACCAAATATTAGCTTTGTTATAATGTGACAAGTTGCTTCTACCCACATGTATTGTGTTTATTTACTTATTTTAAGCTTGTAACGCTTTATATCAACTTCGTATATATTCATTGGCATATATCATTGTGTTTACTTACTTATTTATGTTTAGAACCTTGTAACCAATAAATTTGCATATTTTTATAATACTTGTGTATTATTGTTTAATGTCAAAACTATATCTTTAGCATTAATGTCATCTCACATGAAAAGAACTTATTATCTGAGGAAATAGTCAGCCTCAGGTGTGAATTGTATCGATTGGGTTATCTACAATTCACCAGGTCATGGTTTTTACAAGTTATGAAAAATTCTTGATTAATTATTTTTATGACCATAATTAATAATTCTTAATTGAATTATTATTATTCCGACAGAGGGTCTCCGCTATCATTACCCGTATGGCCAGAATTAGGAGTTTTTATTCTCCTTATATTGACCATACGGGTAATGAGATTTTTTTTTCCGTTCAGCCGCTGGGCTGAAAGAAAAAAATGAACGGCACAGATTTCTTCATTCACATTGATCAATGTGGATGAAAAAATCTCTATAAAATGTGCAAAAAAAAGAGGGGAAAGCTGTAAAGCTGCGATCGCTAAGGGATCCTTAGGCCTCATTCACACGTCCGCAATTCTGTTCCGCAAAATTTTGCGGAACGGAATTGTAGATACATTTAATTCTATGGGGACAAACTTTGTCCCGCTCGGACCTGGAATTGTGGATCTGCACTTCCGGATCCGCAAAAATATAGAACATGTCCTATTCTTATCCGCAATTGCGGACAAGAAAAAGCATTTTCTATATAGTTCTGGCAATGTGCGGATCCCCAAAAAGCGGAAAGCACATTGCCGGTGTCCGTATTTTGCGGATCCGCAGATCCATGGATCCGCAAAACACATACGGACGTCTGAATGAGCCTTACAGGGGGGTGATTAGTGACAGGGGGGATGACATGGGTGATCAGGGGTTAATTAGTGATGGGGGGTGGGGGGGGTGTGTGTGTAGTGATTGGTGCACTTTTCTTATGTTTGCCCTGGTGGTCCCAGACAAATGGACCACCAGAGGAGCAGACAGCAGGCATATCAGACGCTGTTTACAAAACAGCGTCTGATATGCGTTTTTTTTCCGCATCTACAGTCTGCCAGCGCATGATCAGCGCTGGCAGGCTGTAGTTTCAGTTGTCCCGGTTGCGATCGCATGAAAGCGCATGCGCGGCGCGCGCGGGTTCATGCGAAATCTCGGGTCTCACGAGATGACGCCGATAGGCGTGAGTGAGACCTGAGAGAGCCGCCGCGCTGACGGCCATCGGCGTTAGCGTGGCGGCAAGTGGTTAAATAATACATACTATATGTTTCAATACATCATTTGGGGGGTATTATCTCTCATTTGGGAGAGAGCTCCTTAATCGGCGTGAGGAGACTTATAGGCCATACATGCTCCTCTGGAATTCTTGGAAGAAAGGGATGAAAATGAGCTTTAAACAAGCTCTTCCTCTAATGCCACCAGATGTAAGGCAGCTATCCTATAAGTCAATGTTCGACCCTTTAACTAGGCCTTGATATTAAATAAGCCGGTATCTCACCTGCAGACAGCTGTTTTGGGGTGATTGCCAAAGAGAGTACTGGCTTAACTGGGTAAGAGGCAGAATTTGGGGGTACTATCTTACTTATATGATAGCTGCCTTACATCTGGTGGCATCAGAGGCCTAGCTTGTTAAGAGCTCATTTGCATCCCTTTCTTCCCAGAATTCCAGAGGAGCATGTATGACCTATAAGTCTCCTCATGCCGTCTAAGGTTCTCTCTCTCCAAGGAGAGATAGTACCCCCCAAATCCTGATTTAGCCCTCACCCAGTTAAGCCAGTACTCTCTGCTCTGCATGGATGAGGGATAATCACCCTGAAACAGCTGTCTGCAGATGAGGTGCTGGCTTATTTAATATCCTAGTCATGTCTCAAGGCCTAGGTAAAGGGTTGAACATAGGATAGCCGCCTTACATCTGGTGGTATTAGAGGCAGAGCTTGTTAAGAGCTCATTTGCTTCCCTTCTATACAGCAATCACTCATGAATACCCTGTTTACTTACTATATACTGGTGCCGTTATTTGGTCAGTTGTATTTCATACATATTTAAAAGGTGAGACGGGGCTATATCACAGTTGCTTATAAAATAACTTTACAAATATATGTCTCTACGCATATGCTGTGTCATTTTAAATGATGGAGCATGCGCTGATGTCCATCCTTTATTATGTAGACTTGTGGCTGTACATTTATGGCTCACTGCTGCCCACTAGTGGTCATATTCAGATTTATTTTCTAACATAAAATTCAGCATTTTTGTTTTATTGGTAAGGATGAGCTGTCTCAGGTAATGCAGAATGCATATTTTTGAATATTTTTGGAGAGGGGAATTTATCATTCCAATAGCACCAGAATTCTGGTGGGAAAAAAAAGTAGCTAATTTTGGCGTGCAACATTTTTGCGCAAACAATTCTAATTTTGTAATTTTTACAAAGCTTTTGCCATTTTGGGAAAGTGGACATGGTTAGCTATGTTAATTACATCGGCTCACTGCTGAAGTCACAGCTGCCTGGAAATCCTCACTTAATAAAGCTAAGGGCTCATTCTCATCTACGTTGAACTTTCTGCTCTTCTGATCCGTCAGAAGAAGTGAAAAAAATAAAAAAATAAATGAAAGCTTTATTCCGCCATGTATCCGTTATTTCTGGTGCAAATAAAAGTCCTACAGACATGAGTTTTTCTGCTGCCAATAGATAACAGATGCTCAAAAAATCCATTCAAACAAATGGAGCAAAACAGATATATTTTTAAAATTCTTTTCAGTTTTTCTGATGGTTCAGAAGAACGGTAAGGTCAACGCAGATGTGAACAAGCCCTAAGTTGACATTGGCATTCGTTTTTCTTATTTCCGTTCCATCATAAAACGGAAAAATGAAAAAAAATATATATATTTTTTTTTTTTTTTGAGAGTCACTTTAGTAAAAAAGTAGCAACTATCTATTAATGAGTTTGTGGCTAGTAACACAAAAAGGAAGCTACAGCTGAGTTGTGCTATTTTTTCTTAATATGCAAATTAGGCCTTTGGTGCAATGAGGGCATTACGGTTGATCTTGTTGCACCCAAGCACCACCCATTTCTGTAGCCAGCCTCTTCGCTGCTTTACTACTGCCTGGCCCTGTCAATCAAGGCAGCCAGGGAGGGGCCAGCCACAGAAAGAAGCGGAGCTTAAGTGCAACATCCTCTTTGCACCAAAGGTCTAATTTGTTTATTACTAAAAAAGTATTATAACTCAGGAATGTAGCCTCAGATCAACAAAAGAAAAACTGTGTTATAATCAGGTGGACTACAGCTATGTTTCTATGCAAACAGTTTGATAGGGAGGTCGCTGGTTACAGATTCCCCTACACGTTGCTACTGAGGAAGAAGAGAAATACTTCTCTATTCATGGTCTCGATGAGCCCTCCCAGGCAGGCGTCCCCTCTATGGTAATAATATGATCAAAAAGGGCATAGAAACAGGGGCTGACCTAATGTAATTTAATGTTAAGCCACAGGTAAATGGAGTTTGGTGGTATAGCCTGTATCTGCTGTGCCATAGGTAGAACACATAGGCAACGCTAAATAGTAGCCTGTACTCTGCTGACAGATTTGCAGGATAGTGATGGAGAATTTGATATCCTTGCAACTGTTCTGCTCATTTATCACCCCACTGCTGCCCTTAAAGGGGTTTTCCAATTGTTTTTTTACTGATGACGTATCCTCTGTATAGAACATCAGTATCTGATTGGTGGGGGTCTGACATCCAGGACCCCTGCCGATCAGTTGTTTGAGAAGGCACCGGCACTAGCAGTAGTGCCAAGCTCAGCTCCATATTGTATAGCGGCTGTGCTTGGTATCTCAGCTCAGCCCTATTCACTTCAATGGGGCTGAGCTGTGCCTAGGCCAAGTGACCGATGAAAATGATGACACACGGCCAAGTCAAATCTGGAAACTACTGCGAGCGCCGCTGCCTTCTCAAACAACTAATTGGCGGGGGTCCTGGGTGTTGGACACCAACTGATCAGATACTGATGACCTACTCAGAGAATAGTTCATCAGTAAAAAAAACAAAAAAAAACACTTGGAAACTTGGAACCATTCTAATCATAGAGATATGATCATATTACTATACGCTTCCCTACAGAGCTATTCCAGTCATTTCAAGTTATCCCTTGTCCACAGGATAAGGAATAACCAACAGATCTGTGGGGGTCTTACCCCTGAGACCAATCACAAGAACGGGTGCCCTATGGATAGCGGATAACTTAAAATTACCGGAATACCTCTCGAATATATGTACATATAAATGTAAGTTCAACTGTTGCTCACCAACACACATTTTTATTACCAAAACATATAGGCCCCTATCAATAATTATATTTATTTCTTGTTTTTGGCCTCATGCAAAAAGTCGGCCATTTTTAGCACCAATGAAAGTATATGGGGCTATTCACATGGCCATTCTTTTAACGGCCAGTGAATAGCATCCGTCCAAAAAAAGGACATGTTTTCACGGCCAGATGGGCCCCACTGAAATCAATGGGACTGTTTTTAATGGCCGCTTAGATAGGAGTGCACTCGTCTAACGGCCATTAAAACGGGTACACTTTAACAATATGGCCATTTAGGGGTTAAAAAAGCCTCACTTCATCCACTTGCTCGCGCTGCAGCAGTCTCTTCTCTCTTCATTAAACAGGACCTGTGATATGCGCGACCTTCGGCAGGTCCTGTTCAATGAAGAGAGAAGAGACTGCTGCAGCGCGAGCAAGTGGATGAGGTGACATAGTTGGGGGGCAAGAACACTAACCACTGAGCTATGGAGCTCAATGGCAGAAAAACCTCATAGTAGTTTATCAAGTAGTAGGTGATCCCATACAGCAGAAGTATAATTTTATATATATTTTTTTCAGTAATTGTAAAAAAAATGTATGACACAAAATAAATGTGTAATTACTATATATATATAGTAATTACACATTTATTTTTTCATTTAATTATACTTCTGCTGTATAGGAATACCTAATACATGATAAACTACTATGAGGTTTTTCTAGCACAGTTTACCATTGAGCTCCATAGCTCAGTGGTTAGGGCTCTTACCTCTGATGTAAAAGGTTGTGAGTACGAGTCCTGGTGGAAACCTTTTAGAAATAGAGGCTAAATTATGCATTCATGTATATCAGAAGTATGATAATATATATTTATAATTGTGATATATATATATATATATATATATATATAAATGTATTATATATGGGAAACTTCTACTGAGGTTTTTAGCCAAAACATTAGTACAGCAGTTTAATATGAAGCTCTGATGTCACCACGTCGCCTGAGCCGTACTGCTCGGGACAAAGGCCAGAAGAGGCCTGCATCGCATCGCTGCCATGGAGGTAAGTATGTGTTTTTGTTTTGTTTTGTTTTTCTGTATGCAAATATGTGTGTGTGTGTGGGGGGGGGGGGGGGGGTGGTGCTAAGCAGATAACATTGATGGGGGTTTGGATAGTAAACAGACAGCTGACGTGGGGGGGAGCTAAGTAGACAGATCACCGACGGGGGGGAAGGTAGTAGTGTTGTGCTTGGGGGGGTGGGGGAGGGGGTGACACCATTTTCTACTGCACCGGGGTGACACCAGCCCTAGCAACGCCACTGGGTGAAAGGTATAAAGCTGGGGGCAGTATATAAACATTTGCAACACCATGGGGGAAATTATTAAAGCTGGGGGCACTATAAGGGGCATTATCGGTGCCCTGGAGGTCAAGAAAAACTGACACACGGACAGAAAATGGACTCACACACTGATGGAAAAACTGACAGCCATGAAAAACTGACAGTATATCCGTTTTTAACGGACATTTTTTTCACTGTCATGTGCATTTAGCTTTTGGCCAATTACTGTAATTGTTTTTCTTCTAAATCAAACGTTCACGCTGATATTTAGAAGATCTCAGTCCAGGGAGGATAATCCACGGATTAAGGTATCATATGGACTGTCCGGAGCGGTTCCACGGATATTCGCATATAAATAGTCCTCATTTATGCTGAGCTGATGGGAATGTGGTCTGTAGAGCACTGCAAGGAATGAGTCACTCATGTTCCTCGCTGACTTTGTGCAACGCCTTTCTGTCGCTCTGACACTATACTAAGGATATTACATGAAGTCTGGGGATTTCCATACCCTTATAATCTCTGTATTTCTGTCTAATTACATGACAGGGCATTTATTCTTACACATTTTAAAATATCTGTTTCAATAAAAAGGCTCACATATTGCCTCGCTGCCTGCACCCAATGGAGGAATTTTTTGGGCTTGACATCCTTAAAGGGGTTGTGCCATGAAAAATATTCTACATTTTACCTGGATCGGAATACTTCTGTAATTGCATGTAATTAAAAATTTAGTATAGCCACTGAGTTATTCAATAAATTATATCTGCATAGCGCCACCTGCTGGTTGTTCTTTTCTTTATTTCTCTGTCCACCTCACTGAGGTGGTCGCACAGTTTAAATTCACCTGTCACCAACCATTTCTTCTGTTAGAAGCTATGACAGTTACAGGGAAAGGGCTACAGCACAAAGGACACACCTCCTGAGAAAGGACATGCCCCCTGAGAAGGGACACTCCCACTGAGCTCCCAGCCTGAAGAGAATCTACCAGAACAATTAGAGCAATAAATGGGGAGATCTCTGGATACATGTAAGATCCAGGTCTGGCTCTAGCTTTGTTAGAAAGAGATTGTCATGTACTACTGTATATGATATTCATTTTTTACATCAATCAAGGCATAGCCCCTTTAAAAGGGTTCTCCCATGACTAATATAAACCATGAAAATCAGACATCATATAGTACATGACAATCTCTTTCTAACAAAGCTAGAACCAGCCCTGGACCTCACATGGATCCAGAGATCTCCACATTCATTGCTCTGCTAGATTTATATCAAGCTGGCAGCTCAAGGGGAGTGTCTTTTCTGCTGCAGCTCAGGGGGCGTGTCCATTCTTCAGCAGTCCTTTACCAGATTTTTCATGGCTCAGGATGCTGAATTAAGACTGTGGGTGGTGCTATACAGATACACTTTATTGAATAAGGGTACTTTTACACTTGCGGCAGGACGGATCCGGTAGGCTATTCAGCCTGCCGGATCCGTCCTACCGCAGTGGCCGTGCACTGCCGTGCTGCCGCTCCGTCCCCATTGACTAAAATGGGGCGGGGGGCAGAGCTACGGCACAGCACGGCAAAGATCGCCAGACTGAAAAGTCGGACATGCAGGACTTTTAGTCCGGCGATCTCCGGCCGTGCACTGCCGTGACTGCGCCGTAGCGCCGCCCCCCTCCCCATTATAGTCAATGGGGACGGAGCGGCAGCACGGCAGTGCACGGCCACTTGCGGCAGGATGGATCCGTCCTGACGCAAGTGTAAAAGTACTCAGTGGCTATGCTAAACTTTTTACGTACATGCAATTACAAAAGTATTCAGATGCATGCGCTAGTTTGAAAACTAAAAATATTTGTGGTGGGACAACCCTTGTAAGGGGGTATTCCCATCTCATAATGTGATGGCATAATGCTAGTATATGCCATCAGTTTATGATCAGTGGTGGTCCAATTTCTGGGGTTCTACCAATGCTCCACAGTTCTTTTTCCTACTAGCGTCCTGGTCACCGGACTTTGCGGGGACATGAAGTGCGTCCCTATGGAATGGAGCCACTGTACAGGGAGAGACAATGAAGGGGCAACAGTGCTGAATTAACACTATGGCCCCTTCATTATCAGTTGGGGACTAAGAAGTCAGATTATAATCATGATGTGGTGGCATATAGCAAAATGGCATCACTTTACGAGATGGGAATACCCATTTCGTTTGGTTGCATATGATTTGAAAAACGTGGCTACTTTCTCACGGAAACAACGCCATCCTTGTCCATGGGCCGTGTCTGGTATTGCAGCCGAAAGTTTGTAAGGTATCCTGTAACTTAACAGGTTCATACATATGCACACTGCAGCTGAGACTTTCATCATCGGTACACTTTCTGAGATTTCAAGATGTTTAATTCCGATGAAGGCTTCAGTGTATGCTACTGTATAGGCACGCAATGACATACATCTCCTACAGATGGCTGCATTCAGGTAAATGGAGCCTTATGATCATTTTAATGTATATTCTGGGAGCTTTTGTGAACGTGTACATTAAAGGGGTTGTCTCACTTCGGCAACATACATTTATCATGTAGACAAAGTGAATTCAAGGCAGTTACTAATGTATTGTGATTGTCCATATTGCCTTCTTTGCTGGCTTGATTCATTTTTGCATTGCATTATTGTTGTTTCTAGGGGTTATGGTCACCCTGCAATCCAGCAGTGGTGGCCGTGCATTAGGGGTCGACCGATTATCGGTTTGGCCGATATTATCGGCCGATATTGATGATTTGCACAGTTATCGGTATCGGCCCCTAACCAGGCCGATATACCGATAACTGTGCTATCACAGAACATTGCCGCGCTGCTCTCAGCGCGGCCATGTTCCCTCAGCAGCACAGGGGAGAAGGAGGCAGTCCCTCCTTCCCCCTGTGCCGCGCTGCCAGTGGAGACTAGAGAAGAGGAGGAGGAGGGGCTGAGGGCACACTGGCCACCAATGAGAGCAGAGGAGGCGGGGCTGAGGCGCACTGGCCACCAATGATAAGGTTTAAGATATTACAAGCACATTGCCCAGACCCTGCCTCTGATAGAGGCTGCGATCCGCGGCAATTAACCCCTCAGGTGCCGCACCTGAGGGGTTAATTGCCGCGGATCGCAGCCATCTATCAGAGGCAGGGTCTGGGCAATGTGCTGTAATATCTTAAACCTTATCATTGGTGGCCAGTGCTCCTCCCCATCCCCCTCCTCCCCCATCCCTTCAGTATTAATATCATTGGTGGCAGTGGCCACAGGGTCCCCCACCTCCTCTCTTCTGATCGGGCCCCAGCAGTGTAATGCTGGGGCTCCGATCGTACCATGGCAGCCAGGACGCTCCTGAAGCCCTGGCTGCCATGGTTCCTGCTGCTGTGTGCCCATAGCACAGGGCAGCAGAGACAGTGTAAGATCCTATTCACCCTGATAGATCTCTATTAGGGTGAATAGGACAAGGGATGTAAAGAGCCCAGGTTCTACACCTAAGGGGGGAAATAGTAATAAAATAAAAAGTAAAAAAATTTAAAATAGTAAAAAAAACACCAAAATATTAAGTATAAATTAACCCTTTTCCAATTTTACATATAAAATATATAAACAATAAATAAAAAAACATATCGCCGTGACCAAAAAGTCCAAACTATTAAAATATATTTTTTTTAAAAAGCGTCGGACGCCGTAACAGAAAAAAAAAAATCAAAAAATTAAAATGCGCAAAATATCGGTATAAAATATCGGCTATCGGCCTGAAAGTTCACAGAATATCGGTATCGGTATCGGCTCTAAAAAATCAATATCGGTCGACCCCTACCGTGCATGCACACAATAATTTCCTGTCTAATTCTCCAATACTGTGCAATCATGGCCACTGCTGATGGATTGTAGGGTGGTCGTAACCATGGAAACGAGCAGTGTATAATGTAATGGAAAAATGAATGAAGCCAGCCAAGGAAGCAATATGGACAATCACATTACATTAGTAACTGCCTTGTATTAACTTTCTCTACGTGATAAATGGTATTTGTTGAAGCGAGACAACCCCCTTTAAACATAGGGCTTTGAAGTAATGTGCACTGAGCCTAACTTCAATTACAAAAGCACTTTTATAATAATACTAAAAACCCTCCTTTATGCATCTTCCGTTGCTTCTATTAATGACTCCCTATAGTGGTGACTACGCTGTCAATCCATTGTGATAGACACAATTGGAAAAGGTGGCAGTGTTGTCCATAGCCACAAATCAGATCACTATGGGTGATAACTATGACTTTGAGGCATGAGGAACAATATCCATGGTCATCAGTAGTTGTATGGAATATTTCCAATCTCCCTGGTGACCCCTGAGCTCCAGTGCTGCCGGGTTACCATGTAGTTATGGCCAGCACAGGCTTCAGCCGCCACCTGGTAAAGGAAAGCAGAGGATCTCCGGTGCTTTTTCAAGTAAAGCTTTGAGGACCAAGTAGAGCTCCCTAACTTTGGTCAAAGATGCATCTTTTATTTGACAATGATTATGCTTCATTCACATACAAACTTAACCCTTTTAAAAACTGTGTCAAAACAAAAAGACTTTACAGTCACCAACAGGGCAAAATTTTCAATGTGTTTTAAAATGTAGACAGTTTTGAAGAGGATCTGTCACCGTTCCAGATATGTCTGTCTTAGTAACTATTTGCATTGCCCATCTAAGAATGATTCTGAAGCATATATTCTTATTCTGTTATTTCTACTAGAAGTTATGAATGAATTGTCAGCAGCTTGCAGTAAAGGTACAGATGGGTGTTACCAGTTAGGGGTGTGTTCCTGCACGGTCGGACACCAGCAGCACTGATTGGACAGAGTTAGACATACCCGCTACTGGTAACACCCAGAAGTACCTTTACTGCAGACTGCGGGCAATTTATTTGTAAACTTCTAGCAGGAATAATACAGTTCTGGCACAACATAGAGTCATACTAGAGGCTCCAGAATTTTATTACATGCAGAATGCAAGTAGTTACTAAAAAAAGACATGTCAGGAGAGGTGACAGGGCCTCTTTAATTCATGTTCTTTAAGAAATGACAATTTTATATACATCACCTATAGGTTTTCTTATCTCAGCTGTTGTATGTTCCTTTTTTTGGTTACTAATTTTATGTGACATTGGAGGGTTATCCGCTTATAAACTACTATTCACAAATCAAGATTCAAGAGGCTGAATACCTTCCATCAAAGCGATGCTTCAAGAAATCAAACAAAGCCTTCTGCATCATATCTGTGACCTGCAGGCATATAAAGAGATATTGTGTAACTGTAGACTAGCGACTTCCAAAAAGGAGGAATAAGCCCGGCCATACACATAAGATAGCTGTTGGCTGAGTGCTCATTCGTCCGACAGCTATTGCTCATGATCCCCTCTGCCCGGCTGAGCAAGCATGTGGTCTTAGTAAGAAAAGGGGGAGAAAGGGGGATTGGGCAGTTGGGATCCAACATGCTCGATCCTTATCTCCCCCAAACATCTGCCATCAGGGGAGGGTGGGGACGCCCCCATACTTCTGGATGGCCAGTTCTGCTGAAATTGGCGGATTTGACCAGTATACATCTAATGTGTATGGCCATCTTATGACATGAATTGAATAGGGTATGCACACAATTGAGGGAATATAATAAATGAATGAAAAGCAAGGTACAAATAAAGCTAAAGACAAATGAGGAGCTAGAAGAAGATAGAGAAGGAGAACGTAACAAAGAGGTCCTAGGTAGGTTTTACTTTATCCGGAGCAGTGTCAGTTTGCTGCCATAGTGGTGTATCTAAATACACTGCCAAGGCAGAAAGGCATGTTACCACATTTCCTTGGTACCCAGGGCACATGCCCCACCTGTACCGTGGGCATTTTGCCATCTCCTGATTTATAAACATGCATGCTTGAGTGAGTGTGCATGTTTATGGGGTAGTGTGGAGAGATAGCGGTTATCTGTGTGCATAGAAGTTGATTGATGGTTGAACAGCAATTTGACAAACATCTGGTGAATGATTGTTTGAAGGACACAACCATACTGGGCGATGGACGAAAGATCTTTCATCCGACTATCGGATGAAAATATTAAATGCTGCCGACTTCTTTTTCAGACTATAATGGTCTATCATTTGTCGGCTAAAACAATCATTCGTTGTTAAATTTCACCTGACGAATTTTCGTTTTAGATAAACTTGTCCGTTGCGGTCAACTTTAGACTGATGTAAAGCATCAGGCAACGTGTCAGAATAGAGCGCTGTCTGAATGAAAGAAAGCCTGAACAAGTTTTGAAAGGAGCTGTGGGTGGAGGACACAACATTAAAGGGGTTGTCCAGCTTTGGTGGCCTGTCCATTAGCAGATCAGACAGTGTAGCTCCGGGACTACACAGCTCCATCAACTGTGTAGTGGACCCAGCAGCGCTGCTTCCATTGACTTTGGGAGCAGTGCTGCAATAATAGGCTCCCTCTGCTACACAGTTGATAAGTCTCGTGCAGTTCGGGTGATGGAGCTACACCCAAATAGCTGATCAGTGGAGGTGCGGGATGTTAGGCTGATCAGCTGGTGGTGTCCTCTACTGAGAAGAGGCCATCATTTAAAGGGCTTCTGTCACCCCCACTGATGTAATTTTCACTAGCTGACATTAGCTACTTGCTAATGTCAGCTGAGTTCAAACATATGTTTCCTAACTTTTTTCCTGTTTTCTATCTTCTAAAAAACTTACTTTTGTGATATGCAAATTATCTTCGCTACCAGCAAGTTGGGCGGGTACTTGCTGGTAGCCGCCGCATCTTCATGCCCTGGGAACGCCCCTCTTCTTTTTGATAGACAGGGCCAGCGCGCTCTCCTCCTCCCGCTGGCCCTGTCTGCAGCTGCAATCCCGCACCTGCGCCGTATCGGTCTTTAGTCGGCGCAGGCGCTCTGAGTGAAGGACGCTCGCTTAGGCGCTCCGTCCTCAGTGCGCCTGCGCCCGATGACGTCAGCCCTACACCCGGAAGAAAAGACGCCGGCATCGCCTGCTCCTTACCAGCGATGCCGGCGTCTTCTCTTCCGGGTGTAGCGCTGACGTCATCGGCGCAGGCGCACTGAGGACGGAGCGCCTAGCGCGTCCTTCACTCAGAGCGCCTGCGCCGACTAAAGACCGATACGGCGCAGGTGCGGATTGCAGCTGCAGACAGGGCCAGCGGAGGAGGAGAGCGCTAGCCCTGTCTATCAAAAGAAGAGGGGGCGTTCTCAGGGCATGAAGATGCGGCGGCTACCAGCAAGTAACCGCCCAACTTGCTGGTAGCGAAGATAATTTGCATATCACAAAAGTAAGTTTTTTAGAAGATAGAAAACAGGAAAAAAGTTAGGAAACATATGTTTGAACTCAGCTGACATTAGCAAGTAGCTAATGTCAGCTAGTGAAAATTACATCAGTGGGGGTGACAGAAGCCCTTTAAAGATGACCTGACACCAGGCAGCATGTTATAGAGCTGGGGTAGGCAACCTCCGGCACTCCAGCGGTTGTGAAACTATAACTCAAAGCATGCATACTTGCTCTGCTCTTCTAAGACCTCTCATAGAAATGAATAGAGCAAGCTGGGAATTGTAGATTCACAACAGCTGGAGTGCCGAAGATTGCTGACCCCTGTTATAGAGCAGAAGGAGCTGAGCAGATATATTATTTTATGGGAAAAGGCTCAGTAAAACCTACAATTTATATATTCACATCTCTGCTTTTTCTAACTTATGACCACCCCCCATGAACAGTGTTATCAGTGATTAATAGCATTCTCTATATAAGTGTGTATACATAGATAGCAGTCAATCACTGATAACAGCTCAGCTCCTCCTGCTCTATAACATGTTGCCTGCAGATTGCATTGCATGTTGTGGTGACAGGTTCTCTTTAATAAAAGACAACCCCATTAAATCTATACTAAATGCACATATTTACTCAACTTTTCATTGACATTTTTTAATGGTGGAATTCTACTGATATCCATAGATGGTTTCCTTAATACCTCATATCCTTTCAGTGAGGGTCCAACTAAAATGATTGGCCTCATGGATGGAACCACGTCATATGGAGGGATGTGCTCAGTCTGTAAGAGAAAGACCCGGTCATACCACTTCTGCTGCCTCTTACCTTCATGCACCAAGTATCATGCAAATCTGCTTTTCCAAATCTACAGTCCACAGACACTTCACAGCATGCAGTATTCAGGGAACATACACCACATCAAAACTAGACAGGTGAACAAATAGCGGCAAGACATATGCGGTTACTTACTGACTTCTGCCTCTGTTTGGCTATTTATAAGGAGTCAGGAAAGCGGTGAGAAGTGGGGAGGATGATGGGTGTAATAGATGAAGGCAAAGAGACGTTAAAAAATGAAGGGTTGGAGGTTAAGAGTTGAAAGAGTGACGGGTTGGGAATAGTAAGAAGATAAGAAAGGAGGGAAAAGGTAGAGGGGAGAGACGAAAACAAACCATGCGTGTTATTGCATTAATTACATGACATGCATGTGAATTTATACTGGATATCATATGAAAACTAATGCACAGATACACGATGGGTGGTGCAGATATACCTCTCATACTTAGGCCTCATGCACACGGCCGTTGTTCGAGTCCGCGTCCGAGCCACACATTTCGCGGCTCGACCGCATACCCATTCACTTCAACGGGGCCACAAAAGATGCAGACAGCACTCCGTGTGCTGTCCGCATCCGTTGCTCCATTCCGTGCCCCCGCAAAAAAAATAGAGCATGTCCTATTCTTGTCCGTTATGTGGACAAGAATAGGCATCTCTATAATGGGCCACGTTCCGTTCCGCAAATTGCGGAACGGAACGCGAGCAGCTCCCGTGTTTTGTGGATCCGCGATTTGCGGACCGCAAAACACCAACGGTCGTGTGCATGAGGCCTTAATCTGGTTGTCTGAGATATAACAAATCCTTTTTTTTAAGAAACAGCACTGCTTTTGTCCATAGGCTTTGTCTAGTATTGCTGCACAGCCCTATACAGGTGATAGGGGATGAGTTGCAATACCAACCACAGCCCATGGACAAGAGTGGCGCTGTTTTCTGCTAATCTTAGAAGATCTTTCTATGTTTTTATAAGCATGATAATTAAATGTTGTCAAGTAATG
This sequence comes from Bufotes viridis, assembly GCA_033119425.1. Taxonomy (NCBI): domain Eukaryota; kingdom Metazoa; phylum Chordata; class Amphibia; order Anura; family Bufonidae; genus Bufotes; species Bufotes viridis. Next base: position 212,978,535 of record CM065594.1, on the reverse strand, counting down.
GAATTAACTGACCACTGCTCATTAAACCGGGGGAATAACCAGGAGCCGCTTAGTAATGCTGCTTCAAGGCTCTAAACAGAGAAGATTAAAAGGGTCCTATTACACCTGCAGCTGAAGCAGGCAATGGTCGGGAAGGAAGTGATCTCCTCCTCAGTATGGGGAGGAGCGATTGCTTACGCCATTGCTCGTCCCCATACTGAATCATTGTTGCCAGCAGCAGACCGTGATTACACAGCACGATCTGCCTCCAACAAATGAGGATTTTAAAACTGACAAACTAATTCCGATTACCTGATGAACGAGTGTTTGCAAGTTCATTGGGTAATCGGCAGTAGGATTACACTGCCAGATCATTGCTAACGAGCGTTCATACGAACGCTTGTTAGCGATGATCTGCACGATTATCTTCGGGTGTAATAGGGTCTTTAGTGGTGGTCTTTCACAGTGGCGTTGCTAGGGCTAGTGTCACCCGGTGCGGTAGAAAATGGTGTCACCCCCCCCCCCCCCCCGGCGACGATCTGTCTGCTTAGCCCCGCCCCCCCACGTCAGCTGTCTGTTTACTCTCCAAACCCCCATCCATGTTATCGCTTGGGTTCAAATTATAGCACCCCCAGCAGGCCCCCCCACCCCAACCCCCGGCGGTCTGTCGGCAGCCTATCAGAGGAACAAAGAAGGGAGACGCCTCTCCCTTGCCCTGCTGCAGTGTTTATCTGTATCGCGATACAGATGAATGTAGGGAGATGAGTGCTTCCATAATGCAGCGCTCATCTCCTGGTGAGTGTCACCCAGGGGCATAGCTAGAAATGACTGGGCCCCACAGCAAAAATTTTATGCATCCCCCTGGATCTCCCACCGACACATACCATATTGGACCTCCCACCCATTCCAGAGCTTCCACCCAAACACCCCTCCAGGACCTCCCATCCCAAACCCCCTAAGTGTCCTCCACACATCCCCCATCAGTGTCCTCCACACATCCCCCATCAGTGTCCTGCACACATCCCCCCATCAGTGTCTCTCACACATCCCCCATCAGTGTCCTGCACATCCCCCATCAGTGTCCTCCACACATCCCCCCATCAGTGTCTTCCACATCCCCCATCAGTGTCCTGCACACATCCCCCATCAGTGTCCTCCACACATCCCCCCATCAGTGTCCTCCACACATCCCCCATCAGTATCCTGCACCCATTCCCCCCATCAGTGTCCTGCACATCCCCCCATCAGTATCCTGCACACATTCCCCCATCAGTGTCCTGCACACATCCCCCATCAGTGTCCTCCACACACACCCCCATCAGAGCTTCATATTAACCTGCTGTACAAATATTATGGCTAAAAATCTCAGTAATAGTTTCCCATATATAATACCTTATATATATATATATATATATATATATATATATCTATATCAGAAGTATAAATATATATTATCATACTTCTGATATACATGAATGCATAATTTAGCCTCTATTTCTAAAAGGTTTTCACCAGGACTAGAACTCCCAACCCTTCACATCAGAGGCAAGAGCTCTAACCACTGAGCTATGGAGCTTAAAGGGTTTCTGTCACCAACTTTTGACATTATAAGCTGTCTGACATTAGCTATGTGCTAATGTCAGACCAGCCTGATAATGTCCTTATTATAAAAATCGGATGTATATATAGTCCGAAAAACTTACATTTATTATATGTAAATTAGCCTCTAGGAGCAGGGGGGGCGTTGCCCTGCTCCTAGCGGCTCCGTCCGGCAACCTGCTGGCACGCCCCTTCACACTTTGATTGACAGTGCAGGGCAGCGATCCTCCTGCACTGTCTCGTTCTGAAATCGCGCGCCAGCGCTTAGCCGCTCTGTATTCGGCGCAGGCGCGGTGAGCAGAGGACAGCAGGCACCAGCGTCCTCTGCTCACCGCGCCTGCGCCGAATACAGAGCTTATAGTAATTCGGCCTGCGCCGAATACAGAGCTTATAAAAAACTTATAGTAGTGTATCTGGTATTAGGTATTTCTATACAGCAGAAGTATCATTAAATAAAAAAAATAAATCTGTAATTACTATATAGTAATTACACATTTATTTTGTATCATGTTTTTTTACAAAACTGAAAAAAATATTAAATTATACTTCTGCTGTATGGGAATACCTAATACTTGCTAGACTACTATGAGGTTTTTCCAGCTTAGTTTACCATTGAGCTCATAGCTCAGTGGTTACTGTTCTTGCCTCTCATGCAAAGGGTTGTGAGTTCGAATCCTAGTGGCAACCTTTCAGAAATAGAGGCTAAATTAGATTAAAATACATTGGGTGTCCCCCAGGATTGTCAGTATGCTTGGGCACATCTAATTTAGCCTCTATTTCTGAGAGGTTGCCACCCCCTTCATGTTCATAGCACTGACTCCATATATGGACACAACCATATATGGAGTCAGAGCTGGGATTCCCTGTACAGCATCGCGGCTTCAGGCAAGTGCAGTGAATAAATTATCTTCTGCCGACACTGGTGGGTGTCACCCCATCAGTGGTGTCACCCGGTGCGGCCCGCACCCAACGCCACTGGTCTTTCATCAGGATAGGCCATCACTAGCTGATCGCTGAGGGTCTGACATACCGCACAACCCTGCTAACTAGATGTTTGGGTGTAGCTCTGTGTGGCGTAGCTAACGGCTCATGGGCCCTGGTGCAAAAGTTCAGCTTGGGCCCCCCTTCCCTCAGTGCTTTGTGTGTCTTCTTATGCAGCACAAGGGTCTTTGGGCCCCCTCAGGCTCCTGGGCCCAGTAGCGACTGCTACCTCTGCACCCCCTATAGCTACGCCCATGGCTCTGTCACTGAAAGTCCACACCAGAACTACATTGCTCTGTCCACTGTGTAGTGGAGGGAGCTAGTTACTATAGCACAGCTCCTATTATCCTCAGTGGGAGCAGCGCTGTGTTAACGAGCTCCATTCACTCCAAGGTTTCCGGGGCTGTATAGTTCTGACAACGACTTCCTGCAACTGAGCTACAGCTGATCAACGGAGGTATGGTATGTTGGACCCCCGCTGCAGGGGGGCTTAAAATGGCCCTGGAAAAAAACTAAAAGTAGCCCAGCCAAATAAACAGAAGGTGGAGCAACTCAAGTAGGCAGGGTCAACACAAGTTGGTGGGGGGTCTTCCATACAATCTGCAGTGCAGGCCTTAGATGCCTGTGCCTGTATCATCAGCAAACTCTATGGGAGTGAACGGCAGGGCAGGAAGATATGGTCTCTTGTGCCCTCCACAGTATTTTAAAGTATCACCACCCAGATAATGGTCGTACAGGTAAACTGAGGAGGGAACCTGTGGTACCTGATGCTCCTATTGTTAATTAATTCTGGGAGCATCAAATCATTACGTACCCGAGGAGGGCTCAGAGTGCCCCCCTGGACATTGGCCCACCAGGAAATTTCGGTCTATGGCCAGTCCACCCCTGCCTGCCACTCAGCTAGTGGTATCCTATTGTGAGAATAGGATGGACAACCCTTTTGACCTTTCAAAGCAATGTTGCAATCCCACATCCCCAAATGATGGTGTTTCCAAATAACGTACACTTGTCCTGACAACAGTGAATCCCACAACCCCAGTTGTTCATCACATTTCAATATAAGGTAACTCAATGTCACAGTCCTCAATCTTTCACCTTCCACTGTTGTTATAGAGGGAGCATAGGGGGCAATACAAAGGCTCAGCATCTTAGCTAAGGGAAGCCAGTAAAGCCACTGGTGATTAGACTGGATGAACCGTACTTAATTTAGGTATTTATATTTTTTCGTATTACCTATAATCCACTTTGAACAGTGGAGAAGCTATGATTCAGGAAAAGTCCCCATTTGATATGGGAGGAAAGTCAAGGGGACCCTGCCTCCAAAATGACTGTTGCTTTCATAATTGGGTCAGCAATGGAAACTTGTGAATGTGCTTATTACTGCTACAAATGATCCACTCTGATCCAATATTGTCTTGCCTATGACAAACTTCAGGAAATACAGATACATGTTCTTGCCTAAATTTAATTTCCTTCCATCCTGTACAATACAATCACATCTACAGTACATTGGGCCATATTGTAATGGCTGACACGTGGCCAATAATTGACTGCCTGGAACAAACTGTACAATCACTGTACGCTCAGTATTTGGCAAAAAGTAGGAAATTACACCATGAATTTTGAAAAGGGACTTCACTGTGTACCCATTATAGGGAACTTATCATTTTGATGGGCTCCTTTCAGACTAGAGCATGTCTCTGGTGTGATACACTATTATAAGTGATAGCAGGTTATAGTTGCAACCACTAAATGATGCAGAGAGAACCAGAAAATTAGGAGTATGTGGCTCTTATTGGTATATGTAATAAAAAAGGCTAACGAATTGGATGAGCACTCTGCACTTGGTCTTAGTAATAAAACAGTTTAATTAAACATCATAAAATCAATTTCTTATGTAACATACAAGATGAAAAAAAAAAAAAAAACTCTCATAAAAGTATAAAAATCGCCTGTATGTATTGTCTTGTCTCTTATACCCGACAAAAAGTCCACTTTCAGGAGTTCTATATTCCAAAATAGTTCTTTATATTATTACCCGGTAACTGTTGGTGTTTATTACTAAGACCAAGTGCAGAGTGCTCACCCAATTCTTTAGCCTTTTTTTATTACATTTACAATTAGAGGATGGGTGTCCCTCTATTTGGGTTTGTAGCGCCATATCTATAATTCCTTCCAGAGTGAGCCACCGTCTCCAAGCGATAAATCTTCTTGGTATATGTTTGCCCTTTGCAACTCTATAGGTATTGTACAGTAGAATTTTGCACTTTCTTATTGTTTTAAAGGGTTGCCTCACTTCAGCAATTTATCATGTAGAGAAATTTAACACCAGGCACTTACTAATGTATTGTGATTATCCATATTGGCTCCTCTGCTGGCTGGATTCATTTTTCCATCATATTATAGGGGTTACCAGGGCATATCCAGGGGTTACAGCCACCGCTGCAGCGGATGGGATCTGCTGTCCATGCGTGCCTATACACACTCCCATGGTCCCAGCCACCAGAGAGGCTGGTACCTTTTCCTACAGTATGCATGCCCGGCCACCGCCGCTGGAACGCAGGGTGGTCGTAACCCCTGGAAATGACCAGTGTATAATGTTAAAGGAAAATAAATCAAGCCAGTAAAGGAGGCAATATGGACAATCACAATACATTAGTAAGTGCCTTGTATTAACTTTCTTTACATGATAAATGTCATTTGCTGAAGTGAGAGAACCCCTTTAAGTCATATACAAATGTGGTATGAAGCTAACCCTATTCACATCAGAGTTAGGCCTCTTGCACACGACCGTATGTATTTTGTAGTCTGCAAAAAACGCATCAGCAAAAAATACAGATGACATCCGTATTTTGCGGAACGGAACAGCTGTCCCCTAATAGAACAGTACTATCTATGTCCGTAATGCGGACAATAATAGGACATGTTCTATTTTTTTGCGGAACGGAAACTTTTTTTTTTTTTCGGACCCATTGAAATGAATGGTTCCGTATACGGTCCGCAAAAAAAAACAGAACGGACATGGAAAGAAAATACATTCATGTGCATGAGGCCTAACAGGAAGAATTGACATATATGTTGGAGGTGTGGCAGCCTCCTTCTCAGTCGTGCACACCTGACTAGTTTGTCTGCCTTAGAGGCTGGTTTTAATCAGTGTGAGTATAAAACTGAACTTGCATTCATAGTGCCTGCTAGTAACCATCCGGTTCCAGGAGGAGTACACAGTGGGCTCAGCATGCATGTTGGTACCTGCGTCCCTGGATCTAGAGGAGGCTGTTATAGCACCAGAAAGGGTTAATAAGTACAGTTGATCCCAGCATTTATGCTGGGCCCGCACTCCCTGGATTTTATGTGGCTGTCATGGCCCATAACAGGTAGGATTTAGCGTTAGGACCACTGACGAGGTGGCCTTGGCGTGGCGAGTGGCTTATTACCTTTTGATCAAAATGTACACTAACGACCTCTTATAGCTTCTATCATAGAGGCAGGACAGAGTTCTGGCTGCAGAGTGCTGTTGTATTTTTTTGTTTGTAGGAAGAATTGACATAGTCACTGAGATGAACGCCCCTGTGTCCTCTACACCTCATGTCAGTTTACATACATTTTACAGAGCACAACAGGCTTTTAGGCACAGACAACTACAAGTATAAGAACAAAGAACACATCACACTTCCTGCATATAAACAGGTGCAAACACAAGCTTTGTATTATCAGATTTTAACAATCCTGTATTAGGGCTGTTTGACCAAAACTGCAAACTTTGACGGATAGCTAAGGTTAGTGGTAACGATGGGTAGGTGACCGGTTACCTTCTTAAAGAAAGGGACACGTTTGGTAGCGGACGGGGGGGTTGTTACGCTCCCCGTGCTGGTGTGGGGCGTTTGATGGACTGACTGAGGTTCTGGCTCATCATATTCTAAATCAACAGCATCTACATCATAAACTAAGTGAGTTTCCAAAGGACCTGAAGATGAAGAGATGGGAGTTGTGTATAGGAGAGAAAGAAGAGGGGATATGGGGTAATAAATATAAAGAATATAATGCCAGAGTGTTAAGGCTTGTTTCACACTTGCGTGAAACACATGCGACAGGCTGTTCCGGGCAGGGAACAGGATGACGGATCCGTCCTTGCCAGATGCAACCATGCGCTGCCTGCATTCTGTCTGGCCCCATTCACTATAATGGGGGCCGGCGGAGATACAGCCGCACCAGCAAATATGCCAAGAAGTGGCCGGACGAAAACTGCTGCCTACAGAATGACTGCAGAGCATGGCTGCACCCAGCAAGGACGGATCCGACAGGCATGTCCAGGCAGGGAACACGCAAGTGTGAAAGAAGCCTAAGCTTTAGGGCCCATTTACACGACTGTATTTATGGGTCTACACCCATTCAGCAAATTTGCAGAACGGATGCGGACCCATTCATTTCAGTGGGGCCGCAAAAGATGCCAACAGCATCATGGTGCTGTCCGCAACTGTACTTCTGTTCCACTGCCCCGCAAAAAAGATAGAACATGTCCTATTCTTGTCTGCAATTGCAACTCCATTTCTACCATAGGACTGGACATGTGCATTCATTGTTTCGTGGATCTGCAATTTGCGGACCGCAAAACACATATGGCCGTCTGAATGGACCCTTATTGACATGTCAGTGATTTCATCAGTGATTGTGAGCCAAAACCAGGAGTGGAGCCTCCACAGACATAAGGTATAAGGCCTCATGCACACGACCGTTGTTTGTTTCCGCGTCTGTTCCGTTTTTTTTCACAGATAGGATGCTTTCCCATTTATTTCAATGGGTCCGTCAAAAAATGCAGATGGTCAACCGTTTTTGTTCTGCATCCGTGGCCCGTGTTTACATTCCGTCAAAAAAATAGAGCATGTCCTTTATTATTCACGTTTGCGGACAAGGATAGGCATTATTACAATGGATCTGCCATAAAAATGGATCCGCCAAAAAAAACGGTCCGTCATCTGTTTTTTTGGCGGAAGCAAAATTTGCAGACAAAACGAACGGTCGTGTGCATGAGGCCTAACCCTAAGTTCATACTTGCGCGTTTTACAGCGCGTTCGAACGCACTGTAAAACGCTCAACACATGCAAACCAATGCTTCCCTATGGGACTGGTTCACATTTTCGCGTTTTACAGCGCGTTTGAACGCGCTGTAAAACGCCCGACGCATAAACAAGTACTTGAGCTTTTTTGGGGGCGTTTGTCGCGCGTTTTGTGATTGACACCACAGTAGTCAATCACAAGAACGCGCTTATGAACGCGCGTTGCCTATTTGCAAAAACGCGCTGAAATACGCGCGACTAAAACGCGCGTTTCTAGAACGCTCAGGTCTGAACCCAGGGTAAGGGAAAGATCTGCACCTGTTCTGTGTTGAGAGCTGCACTATTCTTTGGCTCAAAATCACTGATGGAAATCACTGACCGAACACTGACGTGAATAAAACATTAGGGGAAAAGAAAAGAAAGAAAATGGAATCAAGATTAAAAAGGCAAAGGAATGTATAAACATATATATTAAGAAGGAAAACAGTTTGGGTAAGGTGGTGTGGTGGAGGGGTGTCCAAGAAATACAAGAAAAATGAGAATACGAAATGCAGTGAAGGTAGAAGAGAATGTCAGGTGCATCCCGAATTTACCTTTTCAGAGCTATTTTGATAGGATACATCTAGGATCTTTGAATTGCCATCACATAGACATTAGATAGATGTCAACTATTTGGCCAACAACTATAACCTCAACTTCAATGAATATGCATTTTATTTCAATAGTTATGGTAGGAGGATAATTGGCCGCTTACCTCTGTGGAAAACTAAAGCATCATTAAAGGGGTTCTCCGGGCTACAGATATTGATGACCTATCCTCTGATGCTACAGCAGCCCCCAATAGCTGATTAGTGGGGTTGCGGGGTGGTGGATTCCCACCAATCTGATACTGATGGCCTATCTAGAATATAGGTCTTCAATATATGTAAACCCTTTAAGGTAGGTTGTTTACAAAGCTGTTTACTTCAAGTATTCAATGATCTCCTAGAATTAGCTACATATGCCTGTACAGAGCTAAAAGTATATTTGCCTGGTAAGGCTACATTCATATCTGCTCTAAAAGTAATCCAGTAGTCTGTTCCGGCAGAGAAACAGACTACCGGAGTTACCATATCTGGCGTAGCCGGATACCGCCGCATACCCATTACCTATAATGGGATCCGACTGGGACCCAGTGGGTTTCTGGAATAAATGCCAGCTTTCGGCTGGGCAAATACTGCTGCAGCGCGGATGGGAACCTACCCGAGCCATAACAGGATCTGCTAGCGTGTGTCCAGCTTGAACTGTAGGCACCAATTCATATTCTCCATAAAACATCTTAATAGTATATGATGGATAAACAAAATAACACAGTCAAGCCCTATTTACTCTCAGGAAGACTTTGTAATGACGAGCCGACAGAGCACTTGGCAGAGGGACTGAGTGGTTATACTTTGTTGGTATAATTTAGACAGAAGACAACAGAACACATCTCTCACCTGTTGCTGGGGGAGTTGGTCTACGGGTGCCACCACCCACATCACCTAGACTGTTCGAATTCCCAATGGATTTACTGCAAGGCAGAATTTGGAGAAATGAAATCAGTGCCTACTATACTGGACTCTAAGGCCTCATGCACACGACCGTTTTTTTATGCTGTCCGCAAAAAGGGGTTCCGTTGTTCAGTGATCCGTGTCCGTTTTTGCCTTCCGTTGTGTTTCCGTGTGTCTTCCGTTTTTTTTGGTGGACATGACCCAAAAGATTTTACCAAAAGACAGGCTGACAAGTTTTGCCAAGTGCCTGCCAAGGGAACCGCAAAAAAAAACGGACGCGGAATGCGGATGACACACGGATGGCCATCCGCATTTTTTCACGGTCCCATTGACTTGAATGGGTCCGTGAACCGTTTTTCACGGACAAGAATAGGACAGGTTATATTTTTTTGACAGACTGGAATCACGGACGCGGAAAACCAATGGGTCCGCAGAAAATCACGAAAAACGGAGCAACGGACACGGAATCAAACAATGGTCGTGTGCATGAGGCCTAACTTATATTTCCTACCACAGACACAAAGTATTCACCTGGTACTGAGCCGGCTTTGTCGCATCTTCTGTTCCTGTAGCATTCTCATATGTTCCAACTTGACAGGAGAAGGGATGAAACCAACTTCACAGCCCTCCCTCACTGCTCGCCCAATCCACCAGTCATTATTATATTTCTGAGAATGGTGGTCAATAAAAAGGCAAATTAATAGACCCTATAGCCTGTATTAATATAGAAAGCTGTGTTTCTTACTAAGGAGTGATTTTCTAATTTTGAAGTTATGCAGAGAGAAGCTGAAAGTAACTAAAATTGTAATCAAGCAACAATGTAATAAGGGTACTTTTACACTTGCGGCAGGCCGGATCTGCCAGATCCGTCCTACCGCAAGTGCCCATGTACTGCCGTGCTGCCGCCCTGTCCCCATTGACTATAATGGAGCGGGGGCGGAGCTACGGCGCAGCACGGCAGTGCACGGCCGGAGATCGCCGGACTTAAAGTTCTGCATGTCCGACTTTTTAGTCCGGTGATCTCCGGCCGTGCACTGCCGTGCTGCGCCGTAGCTCCGTCCCCCGCTCCCTTATAGTCAATGGGGACGGAGCGGCAGCACGGCAGTGCTGACTGGCACTTGCGGCAGGACGGATCCATCCTGCCACAAGTGTAAAAGTACCCTAATATAGCAATAAATATTCAATGTGAAATAATATTGTGAACCTGTAATACATATCATCTGGGTCAGGCTGCATGTGATCTACAGAACTGTTTGACAGGGACATAGCAAGGCAAGGGGCTGCTGGAGTATGTGCACCAGGCACCATTAAGCTACTCCACCTCCCCTATTTATATATAGGCCTAGGGAATTAATTCAACTTTCCCCCAGGTGAAGTAGAGCCTAGCTATGACTATGATTTATGATAGTGACTGTGTTCATGATGTTATTGAAACCTATATGTTTATACAGTTGCAAGAAAAAGTAAGTGAACCCTTTGGAATTACCTGGATTTCTGCACTGATCATTAAAGGGGTTATCCACAAGTTTAAAACTGTTTTTACTCCCTTATCTGGAGGACTTGCTTGCCTTTCTGTTGGGTGGGCAGCAGCTCATCAAGCACTTGCATATCCCAGGATGCATTGCAATTAGCTCTTGTTAACCGTTTCCTCCGCTGCAAAATAGTCCCACACATATTGCCCCAAAGATACATATGGTATGTAATACTCCCACAATTTCCTCTACATTGTCTGGAGCAGGGGTGCACGGCCTGCGGACCTCGATACCATTCTGTGCGGCTCCAACCATCTGGTAACAGACATGTATGTCTACAGTATCTCTTGTGGCCTCTCACTTGTATTTTTCATGTATTCTTCCATTAGATGGGAGTCTTAGGCCCCTATTACACCTGCGTTCTTCTTTTCCGGCATAGAGATCCGTCGTCGGGTCTCTATGCCGGAAAAATCCTGATCAGGATCATCCCCATGCATTCTGAATGGAGAGAAATCCGTTCAGGATGCATCAGGATGACTTCAGTTCAGGACCGGAACGTTTTTTGGACGCAGCAAATACCGCAGCATGCTGCGCTTTTTGTTCCGTCCAAAAATCCGGAACACTTGCCGCAAGGCCGGATCCGGAATTAATGCCCATTGAAAGGCATTAATCCGGATCCGACCTTAAGCTAAACGTCGCTTTGGCGCATTGCCGGATCCGACATTTAGCTTTTCTGACTGGTTACCATGGCAGCCAGGACGCTAAAGTCCTGGTTACCATGGTAAAATGTAGCAGGGAGCGGGAGCGGCATACTTACATTCCGTGCGGCTCGGGACGCTCAGGATGACGTCAGGGCGCCCCAGTGCATGGATCACGTGATCGCATGGATCACGTGATCCATGCGCATGGCGCTCTGGCGTCATTCAGAGCGCCCGGAGCCGCACGAATGTAAGTATGCCGCTCCCCACTCCCGCTCCTACTATGGCAACCAGGACGCTAGTAGCGTCTGGCTGCCATAGTAACCTGAAAGCAGTTCGAAGACTGATCAGGATCCTGATCAGTCTTCTAATGCTTTCAGGCATCTTGCGTTCTGACGGATCCGGCAGGACGGAAGTGCCTGCCGGATCCTCAGAACGCAAGTGTGAAAGGACCCTTAGAAATGTAGCCAGACATTTATGGTATATACTGTATGTACAAAATGCCATAAATGCAGTGTTTCAGTTGGTAATGCCGCCTTAAAATTTATTTTTGGCCCTTAGGATTGGTTCAGTCTGACAATGTGGCCCCCAACTAGAAAAGGTTGTGCACTCCTGGTCTAGAGAGAAATATTGCTCTAAAATTCTATGAATTTGGAAGTAGGGATGTATGAATGAAAGGTGTCTGGGCCACTTAATCTGCTTCTCTATGAGATCTCTACTCCAGAACTGAGTGGATGGGAAGGGGATCTACTGAGCATGCAAGTCTATCTCTGAATGTAGAAGAAGGTGGACCAGAAGGGAGAAATGTAATGGACATAAAAAAATACATTCACACAACCATTAAAAAAGGGGCAAAATGGCCCGTTTTTAACAGTGGTTTTTTTTTAATGGGTGCTTTCTGAAACAGGGACATTAAAAATAGCCATCTTTAATTGTATGGGGGCTGTCAGTCTTGGAAAAGAGCCAAAATAAGACATGTCCTAATTTTGGAAAGGCTGTTATTCACTGTCCGTTAAAAAATGGCCATGTGAATATGCCCATAGACTTCCATTGTTCTGAAAACGGCCATGTGATGGGCGTTAAAAAAAAAAGGGTTACACAGCTGTTTTTCATTGTTGTGTTAATGCAGCCTTAGGGCTCATGTACATGAACGTGTTGGCCAACATCCGTGCGGCTGCCGCAGACGGATCCCGACCCATTCAACTTGAATGGGTCCCTGATCCGTCCATTCCGCAAAAAAGTAGTGCATGCACTACTTTTGTGCGGTGCGGAGGCACGGCTAGAAACACCACGGAAGCCCTCTGTAGTGCTTCTGTGGGGTTCCGCTCCGTCCTTCTGCACTGCATCTCCCGGATCACGGACCCATTTAAGTGAACGGGTCCGTTATGCAGGAATGCACACGGCCGGTGCCCGTGTATTGCGGACCCGCTGTATGCGGGCTGAAATATGACCACGGCCGGCACACGGTCGTGTGCATGAGCCCTTAGTTTGTGTTTGGCCATATTCTACTACTGGTCTAATCCACATTGTGGCAAGAACCAGTCAACTAAGTAAAAGAGAAACCAACAGTCCATCATTACCTTATGAATACCCCTTAAGGCACAGCTATAGTGTTCATGCCTTTTATTAAAGGGGTTGTCCGGGCTTTTAATATTGATGACCTATCCTCAGGATAGGTCATCAATATCAGATCAGCAGGGGTCCGACACTCGGCACCTCCGCCGATCAGCTGTATGAACAGACGGCGTACGCAGTTGATGTGGACACAAACATCATAGTTTCTGGCCACTTACTGTGGAGGTGATTGCTGCATGTAAATTCAGCTCTTATTTCCTTTCACGATCAGGCAGTTATTGGGAACGAGCAGTTTGTTCCCAATAATTGCCTGATCAGTCGGCCGCTATAAGGGCGCCTTTATTAGTTTTGTTTATCTATAATTCAGATAATAATCAGACCATATTTTTTTAGTAACCAATACAGAAATCCAAGAAGTTCCAAAGGGTTCACTTACTTTTTCTTGCAACTGTACACTGATTGATCCTATACCGTATATTGGTCCAGCCAATGAACCTGCTTCCTGCAATGAACCTGTTTGGATGTTTGAATTTCTTTCTGTGTCAGTTTCTGTTAATGGGCTCAGATCATTGCTCTAGGATCAGCAGTATAAATGTATACATGACACACAAGACAAAGACGGGCCCTGCATAGGTTAGTAAGAAGCATACTGCCGTCAGCTGTTGTGTATGTACTTTACAGATTGTCGATGCACAGCGGAATAAAAGCAAGTGGTTTCTACTCTATGAACTCCATGAACTTCAAGGTTCAGTAGCTGATCTGAATAGACATTCATAAAGTAAACCTAGGTATGGTATATGTACATTGTATCAGATCACACACATTTTGTACAAATGAGATAGCTAGCAGTGAGCTGTAATCCATATCGGACAGTGCGGTATTTAGTCAGCCATAAAACACTCATTGATCTAAGGCCTCATGCACACGACCGTTGTTGTGGTCTGCGTCCGAGCCGCATATTTTGCGGCTCGGGCGCGGACCCATTCACTTCAATGGGGCCACAAAAGATAAGGACAGCACTCCGTGTGCTGTCCGCATCCGTTGCTCCGTTCCGTGCCCCCGCAAAAAAAATAGAGCATGACCTATTCATGTCCGTTTTGCGGACAAGAATAGGCATTTCTACAATGGGCCGCGTTCCGTTCCGCAAATTGCAGAACGGAACGCGGAGCAGCTTCCGTGTTTTGCGGATCCGGGGTTTGCAGAACGCAAAACACCAACGGTCGTGTGCATGAGTCCTAAGTCTGCAATCGGCTCATGGTGAAACTTGCTATTTGTATGGGTGACTGGATCCATATATCGGTAATGTCATACCTCCTTGATGTGAAGGAAGTCTTTGGGATCAAAGTTGATGGACATCCCTTGCACTGGAGCGTCATCTCCAGGGGCCGGGTTATATCCTACATTCGTCCGTACTGCAAAAGCCACCGGCTTGGTCTGTGAGGAGACACGATACCTTGATCAATAAAACAGCTTTCTCCATCAGATAAGTTCACCTCTACAAAAGACTAAAAGTCTCTGAATGCTTGTTTTACCTTTGCTTTTTCTAGTTGTGCTAGAGCATGGCGTTCTGCCTCCTTTCGTAAAGCTTCTCTGTCTTCTTCAAGGGACACATCCGAATCGGACGGACGACTAGTGTAGGACTCTGCTGATCCCTGGATGAAGAGATTGTATGGTCAGAAACATAAATCACAAGACAGCAGGGCATTGAAAGAACATAGAATGAATGCTACAGGAAAGGAATATTTGCAGCGTAGAAGGCGGATACAAATACCGGTACTCACCTCATGATCAAAGCCGTACACATACATTTTTCGCTGATCCCCCTACTGCAGGATTCTACTTGCTGCTTTTGGTCTATGATAATAGGGCTGACCCTACACAATCACTGAGTCAATTACAAGTGGCCATATGTGCCCTAGTAAAGCTATAGCCACCCTTTAAGACTCATCAGATCACAACAGTAAGTTCTACAATATGTAAGTTCTAAAAACACTCAAAAATTCACACAAAGAAACACATAGTCAGGCAAACACTTCCTATCTCCTATCCCGGGCTGCTCTTCCGACTGCTGTCCCACCCCCAGTGAGGTCAGAGTGGCAGTGACAGACATCCATGGAGCGTTGGGACAGGTGGCCAGCCGTTTTGGAAGCAAGAGACAGCCTAGGACAGTAAAGAAGCTGACACAATGATTGATAAAAACAAGTGTCTGCTACTAAAGCCCAGTGCCTTCCAATACTACTCATTTCACTATACTGCAACACCCACCTCGTTCATTACGATTAGACCTCAGACCCACCTCCAAAATACCCCAAAAACCACACCAGTAATCCTAGAAAAAATGATCAAATCCCAATAATCTCAAATGACACAAAACAAAAAATTATTTTTTTCCGTTTATAATATTGCTCTTCCATACATACAAATCGTAACAATATATCATAAATAAAAGATATGCCATTATGTGTAAATAGGAGTCTCATGGACTTAAAGGGGTTATCCCACGAGTAGAGATGAGCGAACATTTAAAAAAAGTCCGTTGTTCGGGGTTCGGGTGGTGGTTAATTGCGCATCCCGTTATGGATTCCACAATAGCGCATATGGAATCCATAAGGGGCGGCTGCCACCAACCCGAACTGTAGAACAGCTGAAGGACCTGGCGTGACGTCACTGTCATGTGATCAGTGCAGGGCGTGGCTCAGCACGGGATCAAATCCCGTGCTGAGCCACGCCCCTGCACTGATCACATGACAGTGACATCACGCCAGGTCTCAGCTGTTCTACAGTTCGGGTTGGTGGCAGCCGCCTTATGGATTCCATATGCGCATTGTGGAATCCATAACGGATGCGCATTACCACCACCGAACCCGAACAACGGACTTTTAAATGTTCGCTCATCTCTACCACAGTAATGTAAAAAATGAAAATCCAATATTATATAGTACAAGCTTAGAACTAGACCTGTACCTCACATGGATCCCGAGATCTTCCCATTCATTGCTGCTCACCCTGGCAGGGTGAGTCCTTTCTGCTGCAGTTTGTGGCAGTTGAAGGATAGAACTGATCATGCGCTTCCGTTTAGTGAGCAGGACAGAGAAATTAGAAAAAGAGCAAACAGCAGGTGGTGCTATACAGACAGATTTCAGTGAATGAAGGGTGCACGCAGACCATTGTCGGGAGGGAAGCGTTCCCGTCTGGGAATCGCCTGCTCGCTTGCTGAGGACGGAGACCACTGCTAATACATGCCATCGCTCATCCCCATGCTCTACAGCGGCAGATCGTAAGTAGACAGCACGATCCCCAGCCAGCAAATCCTTATCTTTCGGCATGCTGAAAGATCTGGATTGCCCAATGAATGAGAATTTGCTCGTTTATCGTGCAATCGGCGGCAGTATTAGATGATCGCTAACGAGCATTACTACGAATGCTTGTTCGGTCATTGGGTAGAAAGTCTGCCTGTCTTATATACCCTTTACGCATTGGCTATACTAAATTGTTTAATTACATGCAATTACAAAAATATTAAGATCCAGGTGCTGGTTTGAAAAATGTGGAATATTTTTCATGGGACAACCCCTTTCATGATGTAAAATACATGCCTTATACAGCATACGATGAAGCATGCCACACTGTTTTATCTGATTGTTTCCATATTAGTCCATGATGAACTCTGAGACACATGGATACACAGTACTGGCCCATAGTTATGGCTGCCATATTGCCTAGTTTAGAAAATCCATTGTCAGAGAATTGTGAGTTAATGGTGGGGTCCTCTGTTCCTTATTGCGACACTGCAGGGAAACCAGGCTGCCCCCAGATTACAGCTGATACCTGGGGGTCCCAGCATTTGGAGACGCTGTGATCGGCTTGTTGTCCAGGGAGTCTTTTAACAACTGGTAATTGTCTAAAGCAGTGTACCCTCCTAAGAATAATTAACTTAATATACACTCATGGCAGGTCCCTGTAGATCTTTCAGTGTGGATCTGGCTGAAATCCGCTGCTGCAAAAACCCAAAATGGGCTGGTTTTTGCAGTGGCATTGCTGTGTGAATCGCAGTTGGTCTGCCACTCGTTTTAACCTTTGCACTGCAGAGCAAATGGACATGCTACAGATTGATCTGTCCCCCATTGACTTACAATGGTTTTAATGGTGGATCCGTCATTGCTATTTTAAAGATGAAACAACTGGATCCGTTAATAACAGATGTTATGTATTTTCAAAAACTGAAGCGTTTTTGCTGTTCCCTGCCAGATCAGTCACAAACGCATATGTGAAAGTAGCCTTACATGGGAGGTTGTCTCTGGAGCATGTGGCTGTGATTTCTGAAATCTCATCCACTTTGCTACTACTGCAAATGCTGTGAGTTTTCGGCACATAATTCCGCCACAAAGTGTCTGCAGCATTTACGCCATGTCTTGCCGTACCCAAAGGATCCATACAAAAAGGATCTGTAATACAAACATGTACATGTGTCCTTCAAGCGGCCATCTAAAAATAAGATGTTTATGACAATTATCTCTGCCAAGTCAGTCGGTCACCCAAGTGTTTTTTTTTCTTCATTAACAAAAGGGTTGAATGAGGTCACACATAGCTGCCCCAAATGCCATTTAAAGGGGTTTTCCCCATCTCAGACAATGGGGGCATATCGCTAGGATATGCCCCCATTGTCTGATAGGTGCGGGTCCGCACCTACAATGAGAATGGAGCAGGGAAATGAACGGAGGGCGCACTGCGCATGCACAGCCACCCTCCATTAATTTCTGTTGGGCCGCCGAAAATAGCCGAGCGGTGGCTCGGCTATTTCCGTCTGCCCCATAGAAATAAATGGGAGCATGGGCCGCGCATGCGCGGTGCGCTCCCATTCACTTCTTTGGGAGCAGCGGGGAACAGCGCTTGGTGGTGGACGGACTCTGGGAAATCTGGGGTCCTCCAGCCACAGCGCTCCCCGCTTTGTTCATCGTTATAGGTGCGGGTCCCAGAGGTCGGACCCGCACCTATCAGACAATGGGGGCATATCCTAGCGATCTGCCCCCATTGTCTGAGATAAGAATACCCCTATAATAACAGTGCCTGAGAGGAGGCATTGTAGCTCATGCTAAACAGTAAAAGAATGGCTCAATATGGAAACTACTGTACTTGAGCAGGGAAATGGCTAAGACACACAGAAACCCACATTGCTCTCATTTCTTTACTGTACTTTCCAAATGGCATACATTTCCTTAAGATGTAATTTATTTATTTTTATAAATCTTTACTATTCTCCAATTATAAAATCATTATACAAAAGTATTATACTGTATGTATAGCTGTACCCCCCTTCTCATCCAAACCCCCTGTACCCACACGGCTGCATGCAGGGGAAAAAATTACTGGCCCAAGCCACCACCCATCCATGCCGATACTTCAGAGCTTCCACTTTTTCCTCTTGTTTTCAAGAATCAGACCGTAGGTGTCTCCTTAGCTATTTCCTTGTTATTATTAATCTGGCTATGAACAGTATTTTATATATCGCTGAACCCAGTGGTCCTTTCTCCTTTAAATGGTCACCAACTTTACCACCAGATAGAGATGTCAGTGTCATGGCAGGGGCTTCCAGCTGGCATTTTAAGGCAGGACAATGCTCACCCACACACAGTTAGGGTTGCCCATTTGCCCGATTTATCACCAATAGATCATTTATGAGACCAGCTTTGGCAACCTATGACTGTGGAGCATCTACAGGCCCAAGTGCCACATCTGTGGCCAAATGTGGCACAGGACACCATGATGAACCTGCATGCCTCCTTGCTCAACCGTATCTCATCTTGTATCCAGGCTGGAGGCCTAACAGGTCCTAGAGCCTGCTTTCTATTGTAGAGTTTCCCCCTCTAATGTCTTCTTTTGCTCTCACGGTACATTCATACATAGAAAGTCTCATTTACTTCCATTAACTCCTTCTTGCTGTGTCACTCGGTGTGTTATGTTTTTTCAATGAGTGATAATCGAGAAAAATGTCTTCAGTTGTCTTCCTCCTCCCCCTGTTCCTAAATTTACTTTCTGTCTGAAATTTCTCCTGACTCTGTCTGAAGACCAAAGCACAGAAGTATCAGATTACAGAAATCAATAGAAATCTATAGAGACGGGAGAGAGGAGGAATA
The DNA here is from genome assembly GCA_033119425.1 of Bufotes viridis. Lineage (NCBI taxonomy): Eukaryota > Metazoa > Chordata > Amphibia > Anura > Bufonidae > Bufotes > Bufotes viridis. Next base: position 212,959,511 of record CM065594.1, on the reverse strand, counting down.
AGCAGTAGTTGAGTGAGACAAGAGAGACGTGCACAGACAAAAAAAACTGCACCAGCTAAATTCTATATCACCCCAAGTCCTTTATTCACATCCATACAGATCAGTACATCTAGATAATGTCCTCTATGATCCTGGGGCTACTTTTGAGGGAATGAAAAACAGGAAGCAGATTATCCACTGTGTTCAGTGGAAGCCAGCTAGTCTCCCACTAGATGAAGGAGAACAGCAAAGTAGGGGAACAGCATACATAGGGGAAAACTGCAAAAAAAATGCCACATACAAGTCAAAGAAATAGCGTTATTCCTTATGTATGTACAGTTGTGTTCAAAATTATTCAACCCCCAATGCTGTAAAGGGTTTTAGGGAATTTAGTGTACATTTGTAATTGTGTTCAGAATGAAATCTTACAAGGACTTTTTAAAGAACCAAATGCAACTAAAATGACATCAATTGTTTTTGTAATACAGTATTAAATGTTTGTTTTGTGATTTCTTCATTGACACAATTATTCAACCCCTTAAAGACTACCACTCTTAAGAACAGAGGTTCATTCAAGTGTTTTTGATCAGGTATTGAAAACACCTGTGGATGTCAAGGAGCAGCAATCAAGCATAATAAGCACCAATTAGGCAGATTTAAAATGACTGTGATACTCAGCTCCTTCTAGACATTTACTGGTGTGTTTACAAACATGGTGAAGTCAAGAGAATGGTCCAGGAAGACAAGAGAAGAGGTGATTTCTCTTCACAGGAAGGGCAATGGCTATAAGAAGATTGCAAAGATGTTAAACATACCAAGAGACACCATAGGAAGCATCATTCGCAAATTCAAGGCAAAGGGCACTATTGAAACGCTACCTGGTCGTGGCAGAAAGAAGATGCTGACTTTGACTGCTGTGCGCTACCTGAAGTGCAAAGTGGAGAAAAGTCCCCGTGTGACTGCTGAGGAACTGAAAAAAGATTTGTCAGATGCGGGTACTGAAGTTTCAGCTCAGACAATAAGGCGCACACTGCGTAATGAAGGCCTCCATGCCAGGACTCCCAGGCGCACCCCCTTGCTGTCTCCAAAGAATAAGAAGAGTCGACTGCAGTATGCCAAAAGTCATGTGGACAAACCACAAAAGTGTTCTGTGGACTGATGAAACAAAATTAGAACTGTTTGGGCCCATGGATCAACACTATGTTTGGAGGAGGAAGAACAAGGCCTATGAAGAAAAGAACACCTTGCCTACTGTGAAGCATGGCGGGGGGTCAATCATGCTTTGGGGCTGTTTTGCTTCTACAGGTACAGGGAAGCTTCAGCGTGTGCAAGGTACCATGAATTCTCTTCAGTACCAGGAGATATTGGATGAAAATGTGATGCAGTCCGTCACAAACCTGAGGCTTGGGAGACGTTGGACCTTTCAACAGGACAATGATCCCAAGCATACCTCCAAGTCCACTAGAGCATGGTTGCAGATTAAAGGCTGGAACATTTTGAAGTGGCCATCGCAGTCACCAGACTTAAATCCGATTGATAACCTCTGGTGGGACTTAAAGAAAGCAGTTGCAGCGCGCAAGCCTAAGAATGTGACTGAACTGGAGGCTTTTGCCCATGAAGAATGGGCAAAGATACCAGTAGATCGCTGCAAGACACTTGTGTCAAGCTATGCTTCACGTTTAAAAGCTGTTATAACTGGAAAAGGATGTTGTACTAAGATTGAATGTCACTTGGGGGTTGAATAAAACTGATAATGATGTGAGCACAGAAAAGACATTTGTGGTTATTTCATTATAAATATTATGTTATATTTGTCTGACTTACAAGTGCCTCTTTGATTTAATTGCAAAAAAAGATGACTGAAATGATCAAAATCAATGTCAAACTGGCCAAAACACTCAATTTCAGTGGGGGTTGAATAATTTTGAACACAACTGTATTAGAAATAATAAAGGAATGCCACAATTTAGAGCCATAAGAATAGAGGCTGCAGTATATTACATGGGGAATGCATGAAACAGGCATGTCAGGAGAGGTGACAGGTCCTCTTTAAGTCATGCGGATCATCGAATATTACACACACAAAAAATGTCAGCCATACACCAACTTTAAGATGTGACACTGATAGTACTCCAGTATGTCTAAATTTTCCAAAAGTCCCACCAAACATGCTTCAGGTATGCTCCTGTTGCCTTACACCTATTACATTTAGCCTCATCTCATAAAACAATTCTGTGTAGCCTATTTGGTGTGTATTATAACCTTCGCACTACAAAACATTGTACCACTGTGTAACATTGAAGTAAGATATCTCGACAGATTATCTAACAGTTTATTCCAACATTCTTCCTCCTTCTTACCCATTACTTTCATCTACTTTTCTATCGTGTACAACTCATGCGTCATGTAATTGTGACATAACATCTAGCTTTACCACCATACCTCAGACTAAATAAATTGTGAATCATGTTCATTTCTTTGTCAGCGGTTTATCTCCTGGTACAGCAAAAATATTGAGCATATTGAAATCTAATGTCACATCCTACTTTCCCTAACATCTGCCATTGGGGGACAGTTGGGAGGCACCCATATATTAAACCATACATCTAATATATAAAGCTGAGTGTATGTATATGTGTGTGCATGTATGTCTGCTAAAGGAATCCGCATCATCGCGTTTACAATCACGAAATTTGGCACACAGGTACATCAGGTGTCCAGGAAGGTTTTATACTGGGTCTCAGCTCTCTAGCACGTACCGTTCCTGAGATATTCCCAAAAAATGCAAATATGGCACATCACATGACCTACGTTAGCCAATAGAAGCCTGCAGGTCTTTCTCTTCATATCCCAACTGCCATACACACGGTCACATGTCTCTTATCAGCCAATAGAAGCTCGCAGGACCTTAGTCTCCACATACACAGTTTTACACCAGGTTTCCATAACAACTCAGCCATTTTTCTTCACTGCTGTAGGTCATCTTTAAAGGGGCAGGGCGCGGGTCACAGTTCAGGGGGCAGGTAGGGTGACCATTGAGGCCACCCTCAAAAGACGGACTTAAAATCCCGCCCACAGGTCCCACTAAGCCACGCCCCAGATCCGCTTAGGCACAGTGCTGCTGTATGAGAGTGAGCAGTTCAAAAGGACATCCCTGCGTCCGTCAAAGCCCTGCACCGGTTGGATGACAGTGAGTCTGAAAGCTGGACTGTCTGACTTAAACCGGACCTCTGGCTACCCTATTGGCAGGCTGCTGTGGAGGTCACAGTTAAGGGGACGGTCCGCTATGGAGGTCAGTGTTAAGGGGCAGATTGCTGTAGAGGCCACTGTTAAGGGGGCAGGGTGTAGTGGAAATCACTGTTAAGGAAATGGGGTACTGTGGAGGTCACTAATTAAGGGGCAGCCACTGTGGAGGTCACTGTTAAGGGGGCGGGATGCTATGGAGGTCACTGTTAAAGGGGTAGCCACTGTGGAGGTCTCTGTTACAGTTAAGGGGGTCAGTGTTAGGGGGCGGGGTGCTGTAGAGGTCACTGTTAAGGGGGAGGGGTACAGTGGAGGTCACTGTTAAGGGATCAGAGTACTGTGGCAGTCACAGTGTTCAGTGTTAAGGGTTAGATTGCTGTAGAGGCCACTGTTAGGGGGGCAGGGTGTAGTGGAAATCACTGTTAAGGAAATGGGGTACTGTGGAGGTCACTAATTAAGGGGCAGCCACTGTGGAGGTCCCTGTTAAGGGGGCGGGATGCTATGGAGGTCACTGTTAAAGGGGTAGCCACTGTGGAGGTCTCTGTTACAGTTAAGGGGGTCAGTGTTAGGGGGCGGGGTGCTGTAGAGGTCACTGTTAAGGGGGAGGGGTACAGTGGAGGTCACTGTTAAAAGGATCGGAGTACTGTGGCAGTCACTGTTAAAGGGGCAGTCGCTGTGGAGGTCTCTGTTAAGGGGGTCTGGAATGGTGGAGGTCAGTTAAGGGGATTGTAACCTACAGTGTTAAGGGGTGGGTGCTGTAGAGGTCAATGTTAAGGGGGTGGGCCCCTGTGGCGGTTACTGTCAAGGGGGTGGGGTGCTGTGGAACTCACTGTTAAAGGGGCAGGCTGCTGTAAAGGTCAAAGTTAAGGGGGTGGGCTGCTGTGGAGGTCCCATTTTAAGGAGATGGAACCAAAGTCTAAAGCTGCATTTACACAAGCCAATAATCAGCCTGCAATCTGCCCATGTAAATGTGCCAACGATCACCCGATGAATGAGCGAAATGCTTGTTCATTGGATGATCCTGTCGTTCATGCAGGCACCATCGATCATAGTTTCTGGACAGCAGATCATGTGGTCTAAACAGTGATCTGCTGCCCAGAAACCATGATTCTGTATGAGAATGAGGAATCACAATAGCGATTCATACAGTGAAGGAGATCCCTGCATGATCCTTTCCGACAATCGGCTGCAGAATCCTCCCGTGAATCCACCTTAAAGCTGGCCATATACTAGATGTATGCCAATTTCCGTGGGACCACCTAACCATCTAATGTGGGAACATATGAGAACATATGCTTGCTTGGCTGAGAAGAGCAGGAATGTGTATGAAGGGACCAGGAGTGATAGCTGTCGGCCAAATTAGAGTTTGAACAAGCATCTTGAGGGACATTTTACATGCCAGAATGAGTCTCCCACTGGTGTCACAGTTATTAAGAGGCACACACCTCTTAATTGTGGTGCATCTCTGCAGGTCTGTGTGCCACAACTTAACCACCTCAGCCCCCCTAGCTTAAACACCCTTAAAGAGGACCTTTCATCTGGAAAAAAATTCTGAACTAAGTATCATGATATGTAGAGAGGCGCCGAGGGATCTCCCTGCACTTACTATTATCCCTGGGCGCCGCTCCGTTCTCCCGCTATGTCCTCCGGTATCTTTGGGGACTTGGTTATACTGGGCGGAGACTGCCCTTGCTCTCCTGGGCGTCTCCTTCTCCCAGGCTGTAGCTCTGGCCAATCGCAGCGCAGAGCGCATAGCCTGGGAGTTTTTTTTCTCCCAGGCTATGAGCTCTGCGCTGCGATTGGACAGAGCTATAGCCTGGGAGAAGGAGACGCCCAGGAGAGCAAGGGCAGTCTCCGCCCAGTATAACCAAGTCCCCAAAGATACCGGAGGACATAGCGGGAGAACGGAGCGGCACCCAGGGATAATAGTAATAGTAAGTGCAGGGAGATCCCTCGGCGCCTCTCTACATATCATGATACTTAGTTCAGAATTTTTTTCCAGATGACACCATTTTAGATAGAAGACACCCCAAAGTATTCGCGGAGGGGCATGGTGAGTTCATGTATGATTTCATTTTTTTCACAAGTTAGCGGAGAATGACACTTTCTGAGGAAAAAAAAATTATAATAAAGTTTCCATTTCTGCTAACTTCTGGCAAAAAAAAAAAAATCTCCCATGGACTCACTATGCCCCTCAGTGAATACCTTGGGGTGTGTACTTTCCGAAATGGGGTCATTTGTGGGGTGTGTTTACTGTTCTGGAATTTTGGGCGGAGCTAAATTGTGAGCAGCCCTGTAAAGCCTAAAGGTACTCGTTGGACTTTACGCCCCTAGGCTGCAAAAAAGTGGCACACATGTGGTATTGCCGTACTCAGAAGAAGTAGGGCAATGTGTTTTGGGGTGTATTTTTACATATACCCATGAGTGAGAGAAATATCTCTGTAAACTGACAACTTTGTATAAAAAAAATTAAAAAGTTGTCATTTACAGAGATATTTCTCCCACCCAGCATGGGTATATGTAAAAATACACCCCAAAACACATTGCCCTACTTCTCCTGAGTACGACGATACCACATGAGTGACACTTTTTTGCAGCCAAGATGCGCAAAGGGGCCCAAATTCCAATGAGTACCTTTAGGATTTCACAGGGTATTTTTACGCACTTGGATTCCAAACGACTTCTCACACTTTAGGGGCCCCTAAAATGCCAGGGCAGTATAAATACCCCACAAGTGACCCCATTTTAGAAAGAAGACACCCCAAGGTATTCCATGAGGGGTATGGTGAGTTCATGTAAAATTTTATTTTTTGTCACAAGTTAGTGGAATATGAGACTTTGTAAGAAAAAAATTAATAGATAAATCATTTTCCACTAACTTGTGCTAAAAAAAAAAAAATCTTCTATGAACTCGCCATGCCCCTCACGGAATACCTTGGGGTGTCTTCTTTATAAAATGGGGTCACTTGTGGGTATTTATACTGCCCTGGCATTTTAGGGGCCCCTAAGGCGTTAGAAGTAGTTTGGAATCCAAATGCGTAAAAATGCCCTCCTAAAAGGTACTCATTGGAATTTGGGCCCCTTTGCGCATCTTGGCTGCGAAAAAGTGTCACACATGTGGTATCGCCGTACTCAGGAGAAGTAGGGCAATGTGTTTTGGGGTGTATTTTTACATATACCCATGCTGGGTGTGAGAAATATCTCTGTAAATGACAACTCAAAAATTTTATTCAAAGTTGTCAATTTACAGAGATATTTCTCTCACCCAGCATGGGTATATGTAAAAATACACGCCAAAACACATTGCCCTACTTCTCCTGAGTACGGCGATACCACATGTGTAACACTTTTTTGCAGCCAACATGCGTAAAGGGGCCCAAATTCCAATGAGTACCTTTTAGGAGGGAATTTTTACGCATTTGGATTCCAGACTTCTTCTCACGCTTTAGGGGCCCCTAAAATGCCAGGGCAGTATAAATACCCTACATCTGACCCCATTTTGGAAAGAAGACACCCCAAGGTATTCCGTGAAGGGCATGGCGAGTTCATAGAAGATTTTTTTTTTTGGCACAAGTTAGCGGAAATTTACTTTTTTTTTTTTTCCTCACAAAGTCTCCCTTTCTGCTAACTTGTGACAAAAAGTTCAATCTTTCATGGACTCAATATGCCCCTCAGTGAATACCTTGGGGTGTCTTTTTTTCAAAATGGGGTCACATGTGGGGTGTGTTTACTGTTCTGGCATTTTGGGTGCTAAATTGTGAGCAACCCGTAAAGCCTAAAGGTACTCGTTGGACTTTACGCCCCTTTACGCACCTAGGCTGCAAAAATGTCACACATGTGGTATCGCCGTACTCAGAAGAAGTAGGGCAATGTGTTTTGGGGTGTATTTTTACATATACCCATATTGGGTGAGAGAAATATCTCTGTAAATTGACAACTTTGTATAAAAAATGGACAAAGTTGTCATTCACAGAGATATTTTTCACACACAGTATGGGTATATGTAATCTACACCCCATGAACATCTCAGGCTACTTCTCCTAATCTGTCTAGGCCCAGCTATTCAACTTTGTGGGGCAGATAAGACTACCAATCAATTGTTTGGAAGCCAAGGTATTCCGTGAAGGGCATGGCGAGTTCATAGAAGATTTTTTTGGCACAAGTTAGCGGAATTGTGACTTTGTGTCACTCACAAAGCTCCTTTCTGCTAACTTGTGACAAAAAGTTCAATCTTTCATGGACTCAATATGCCCCTCAGTGAATACCTTGGGGTGTCTTTTTTTCAAAATGGGGTCACATGTGGGGTGTGTTTACTGTTCTGGCATTTGGCGGTGCTAAATTGTGAGCAACCCGTAAAGCCTAAAGGTACTCGTTGGACTTTACGCCCCTTTACGCACCTAGGCTGCAAAAATGTCACACATGTGGTATCGCCGTACTCAGAAGAAGTAGGGCAATGTGTTTTGGGGTGTATTTTTACATATACCCATATTGGGTGAGAGAAATATCTCTGTAAATTGACAACTTTGTATAAAAAAATGGAAAAAGTTGTCATTCACAGAGATATTTTTCACACACAGTATGGGTATATGTAAAAATACACCCCAAAACACATTGTCCTACTTCTCCTGAGTACGGCGATACCACGAGTGACAGTTTTTTGCAGCCAAGATGCGCAAAGGGGCCCAAGGTATTCCGTGAGGGGTATGGTGAGTTCATGTTAAATTTTATTTTTTGTCACAAGTTAGTGGAATATGAGACTTTGTAAGAAAAAAAAAACAAAAAAAAAAACTCCGCTAACTTGTGGCAAAATAAAAAAAAATCTTCTATGAACTCGCCATCCCCCTCACGGAATACCTTGAGGTGTCTTCTATTTATACTGCCCTGGCATTTGAGGGTCTCTGCAATCATTACATGTATGGCCAGCATTAGGAGTTTCTGCTATTCTCCTTATATTCAGCATACGGGTAATGAGATTTTTTTTTTCCGTTGAGCCTCTGGGCTGAAAAAAAAAAAATAAACGGCACAGATTTCTTCATTCGCATCGATCAATGTGGATGAAAAAATCTCTGCCAAAAAATGTGCAAAAAAAAAAAAAGAGGGGAAAGGACATAGGAGTGCTTGCGAAGTAAGGCCCCATTCACACGTCCGCAAAAATGTCCGCATCTATTCCGCAAATCTGCGGAATAGATGCGGACCCATTCAGTGTGAATGGGGCCGGCGGTGATGCGGAGAGCACACTATGTGCTCTCCGCATCAGCATTTGCGGAGCTGCGGCCGCGAACTTCCGGATTTCGGCCCCGAAACATCCGGCTGCAGCTCCGCAAAAGACAGAGCATGTCCTATTCTTGTCCGCAATTGCGGACAAGAAAAGGCATTTTCTATATAGTTCTGGCAATATGCAGATCCGCAAAATGCAGAAAGCACATTGCCGGTGTCCGTGCTTTGCGGATCCGCGGATCCGCAAAATACATACGGACTTCTGAATGAGCCTTACAGGGGGGTGATTAGTGACAGGAGGGTGACAGGGGGTGATCAGGGGTGATCAGGGGTTAATCAGTGATGGGGGGGGTGTTGGTGTGTGGTGATTGGTGCACTAAGTGTCTCCCCCCCCCCCTCAGTGTCATCCACAGATCCCCCCTCAGTGTCATCCACAGATTCCCCCCTCAGTGTCATCCACAGATTCCCCCTTCAGTATCATCCACAGATTCCCCCCTCAGTGTCATCCACAGATCCCTCCTCAGTGTCATCCACAGATCCCCCTCTCAGTGTCATCCACAGATCCCCGCCTCAGTGTCATCCACAGATCTCCCCTCAGTGTTACCCACAGATTCCCCCCTTAGTGTCATCCTCAGATCCCCCCTCCCCCTCAGTGACATTTACAGATCCCCCTCAGTGTCATCTACAGATCCCCCCTCAGTGTCATCCACAGATCCCCCTCAGTGTCATCCACAGTTCCCCCCTCAGTGTCATCCACAGTTCCCCCTCAGTGTCATCCACAGATCCCCCTCAGTGTCATCCACAGATCCCCCATAACAGTTTCATCCACAGATCCCCCCTCAGTGTTATCCATAGATCTCCTCCCCGGCCAGCACCGCCTCATAGCTAATTTATTCACTGCATTAATAGTTTCCTCCACAGATGCCCCCTCAGTGTCATCCACAGATCCCCCTCAGTGTCATCAACAGATCCCCCTCAGTGTCATCCACAGATTCCCCCTCAGTGTCATCCACTGATCCCCCTCAGTGTCATCTACAGATCCCCCTCAGTGTCATCCACAGATCCCCCTCAGTGTCATCCACAGTTCCCCCCTCAGTGTCATCCACAGATCCCCCTCAGTGTCATCCACAGATCCCCCCTCAGTGTCATCACAGATCCCCCTCAGTGTCATCCACAGATCCCCCTCAGTGTCATCCACAGATCCCCCATAACAGTTTCATCCACAGATCCCCCTCAGTGTCATCCACAGATCCCCCTCAGTGTCATCCACAGATTCCCCCTCAGTGTCATCCACTAGATCCCCCTCAGTGTCATCCACAGATCCCCCCTCAGTGTCATCCACTGATCCCCCTCAGTGTCATCTACAGATCCCCCTCAGTGTCATCCACAGATCCCCCTCAGTGTCATCCACAGTTCCCCCCTCAGTGTCATCCACAGATCCCCCTCAGTGTCATCCACAGATCCCCCTCAGTGTCATCCACAGATTCCCCCTCAGTGTCATCCACAGATCCCCCTCAGTGTCATCCACAGATCCCCCTCAGTGTCCACAGACACCCCCTCAGTGTCATCCACAGATCCCCCCTCAGTGTCATCCACAGATCCCCCTCAGTGTCATCCACAGATCCCCCTCAGTGTCATCCACAGATCCCCCTCAGTGTCCACAGACACCCCCCTCAGTGTCATCCACAGATCCCCCAGTGTCATCCACAGATCCCCCATAACAGTTTCATCCACAGATCCCCCTTAGTGTCATCCACAGATCCCCCTCAGTGTCATCCACAGATTCCCCCTCAGTGTCATCCACAGATCCCCCTCAGTGTCATCCACAGATTCCCCCCCTCAGTGTCATCCACAGATCCCCCCTCAGTGTTATCCACAGATCTCCTCCCCGCCCAGCGCCGCCTCATAGCTAATTTATTCACTGCATTTGCCTCTAAAATTGAAGAGAAGCACCGTAATCTCGCACAGGCGCACTGGCAGAGGCCAGAAAGACGGCGCATGCGCACTTTAATGCCTCTACCAGTGTGCCTGTGCGAGATTATGGCGCTTCTGTTCAATTTCTATGAGGCAATTAGCTATGAGGCAGCGCTAGGCGAGGAGGAGCGGCGCCGGCGGCCCGGGCCCCCAGTGGCGTAGGGCCCCATAGCCAATAGGATGCCGCCCATGTAGTGTGTGCCGATTGGTCTGTGCACCGCGCATGCGCACTTGACAAATTAGCACGCACAGACACCACGCACATAGGGATTTTATTAGTATAGATATATATATATATTTGTTTACATGGTTCTGAGTTTACGCTGTAAGGTTGTTTCTGTGACATTATCCACTGAATGCAATATCATGGAGGTAGTTTTTCCAAGATATATTGCTTTTAGTGAAGAATATCATAATACGGAGCCATACAGAAGTACGCTAAGTGGAAACACAGTCTCTATGCATACTGGTTTGCTGCACAGGCCGAACTACAATGAAGCAGCTTCAAAGGGCAAGGAAAAGGCCATTAATGTCCAGAAGCCATGATATTCTATTAAACTTCATCCATATGTAATAAATTAAAAGCTAGGAATGACTGTGAGACATACAGTGCTGGACACATTGTTTCATTACACATTCACAGAAGAAAGACCTCACATAGCATCCACTGATAAATGTGTCTGTATGAGGAGACATATATTATGAATGGAAATCTGCATTGTTCTTCACAGTTGAACATCAGACGCCCTCACAAAGGATGAGCAAGAAAAGCTTCAAGTAAAAGGAGAAAAGGCAAAAAAGACCTGCCGGGCTGACTGTATTTAATTTATAACTGCACTAATACCTAACCACCACTGACGTCATGCTGCTGTATATAATGTCACATACAGATGTGTATAATGACGTCATGCTGCTGTATATAATGTCACATACAGATGTGTATAATGATGTCATGCTGCTGTATATAATGTCACATACAGATGTGTATAATGATGTCATGTTGCTGTATATAATGTCACATACAGATGTGTATAATGACGTCATGCTGATGTATATAATGTCACATACAGATGTGTATAATGACGTCATGCTGCTGTATATAATGTCACATACAGATGTGTATAATGATGTCATGCTGCTGTATATAATGTCACATACAGATGTGTATAATGATGTCATGCTGCTGTATATAATGTCACATACAGATGTGTATAATGATGTCATGCTGCTGTATATAATGTCACATACAGATGTGTATAATGATGTCATGCTGCTGTATATAATGTCACATACAGATGTGTATAATGATGTCATGCTGCTGTATATAATGTCACATACAGATGTGTATAATGATGTCATGCTGCTGTATATAATGTCATATACAGATGTGTATAATGATGTCATGCTGCTGTATATAATGTCATATACAGATGTGTATAATGATGTCATGCTGCTGTATATAATGTCACATACAGATGTGTATAATGATGTCATGCTGCTATATAAAATGTCACATACAGATGTGTATAATGATGTCATGCTGCTGTATATAATGTCACATACAGATGTGTATAATGATGTCATGCTGCTGTATATAATGTCACATACAGATGTGTATAATAACGTCATGCTGCTGTATATGATGTCACATACAGATGTGTATAATGATGTCATGCTGCTATATAAAATGTCACATACAGATGTGTATAATGATGTCATGCTGCTGTATATAATGTCACATACAGATGTGTATAATGATGTCATGCTGCTGTATATAATGTCACATACAGATGTGTATAATGATGTCATGCTGCTGTATATAATGTCACATACAGATGTGTATAATGATGTCATGCTGCTATATAAAATGTCACATACAGATGTGTATAATGATGTCATGCCGCTGTATATAATGTCACATACAGATGTGTATAATGATGTCATGCTGCTGTATATAATGTCATATACAGATGTGTATAATGATGTCATGCTGCTGTATATAATGTCATATACAGATGTGTATAATGACGTCATGCCGCTGTATATAATGTCACATACAGATGTGTATAATGATGTCATGCTGCTGTATATAATGTCACATACAGATGTGTATAATGATGTCATGCTGCTGTATATAATGTCATATACAGATGTGTATAATGATGTCATGCCGCTGTATACAATGTCACATACAGATGTGTATAATGATGCCATGCTGCTGTATATAATGTCACATACAGATGTGTATAATGACGTCATGCTGCTGTATATGATGTCACATACAGATGTATATAAATATGTCATGCTGCTATATAAAATGTCACATACAGATGTGTATAATGATGTCATGCTGCTATATATAATGTCACATACAGATGTGTATAATGATGTCATGCTGTTGTATAATCATGTCAAATGCTGTTCTATATAATGATGTCATGCTGCTGTATATAATGTCACATACAGATGTGTATAATGATGTCATGCTGCTCTATATAATGTCACATACAGATGTGTATAATGATGTCATGCTGCTGTATATAGTGATGTCACATACAGATGTGTATAATGATGTCATGCTGCTGTATATAGTGATGTCACATACAGATGTGTATAATGATGTCATGCTGCTCTATATAATGTCACATACAGATGTGTATAATGATGTAATGCTGCTGTATATAATGTCATATACAGATGTGTATAATGATGTCATGCTGCTGTATATAGTGATGTCACATACAGATGTGTATAATGATGTCATGCTGCTATATATAATGTCACATACAGATGTGTATAATGATGTCATGCTGATGTATATAATGTCACATACAGATGTGTATAATGATGTCATGCCGCTGTATATAATGTCACATACAGATGTGTATAATGATGTCATGCTGCTGTATAATCATGTCAAATGCTGTTCTATATAATGATGTCATGTTGCTGTATAAAATGTCACATACAGATGTGTATAATGATGTAATGCTGCTGTATATAATGTCACATACAGATGTGTATAATGATGTAATGCTGCTGTATATAATGTCATATACAGATGTGTATAATGATGTCATGCTGCTGTATATAGTGATGTCACATACTGCTGCATATAGTAAAGATCATGCTGCTGTTTATATCACATATATCTGTAAATAACGTCACATGTAGGTGTGTATAATAATGTCACATGCTGTTGTATATAATAAAGTCCCATGCTGCTGTACAAAATGATGTGACATACTGCTTTATATAGTGAAGTCACACGCTGCCGTTCATACTGCAATGCCATCAAATGCTGCTGTATGATGTAACATGTTGCTGTATTTAATAAAGTTCCATACCACTGTATATAATGAAGTCCCAAGCTGCTGTATAATAATGACATCACACTGTGTATGCTGTGTATAATGATGTCGAGTTGTGTTTAATTCATATAAAGAACTACTCATCACTTCAGCAGCGATTACTTCACTGTGCAGTCAGCATAATACAGACTTGTCTCACCCATCTGCCCAATTCATATGCTGCACACATTCAAGATGAAGGCAAAGGGATATGAGGATATTTTGGCTATGTTTATCGCTAAAGCGGAGACGTGGTCCAAAATGTCAGCGCACATCTACCCATCTCAATGCCTGTCACCATTCACCCCTATCTGCTACCTGCCCTTCCTGCTAGTGAAAGATTTCAAGGATGACTCGGGAATATGGTCAGTACTAGGAACTGGAGCAGTGGGAGACTTTGTGCAACAACGTAGGGTTCCTTCACTACAAGAGCTCAAAACTAGCTTTCCACATATACCGTGGTTCCCTTTGCATTATTCGCAAGTCTCGAAAATATGCAATCAATACATTGCCTGTAACCCTGCTCACTACGCACCTACTTGGTATGACGCGGTCCTGACAAGGCAAGTGGGCAAAAAAGGGACAATATCACTGTTATATAATAAATTACAGGACGCTACCGACCCTACCAGGCCCCTCTACATCACACACTGGGAGAGAGACTTGGACACCGCATTTGATGCTGAGACAGTGGATCGGATTCTATGTCACTCACATGGTTATTCCCGCTGTGTCAGAATTCAGGAAAATGCCTATAAGATAGTCACTAGGTGGTATAACACACCCGACAAGCTACGAGCCATGGATTCCTCACGTTCAGACCAGTGCTGGAGATGTGGCGCTGCCATAGGCACGTTGTTTCACATATGGTGGTCGTGTCCACTGATATCCCCCTTTTGAGATATGATTTCCAAACGTATACAGGAGATCCGCCCTGGTTCTTCCTCGCTTACCCCTTCTATAGTATTGCTCAACTTATCTAGTACCGGCTTTGTGCTGACCAAACACTCCCTATTGGCCTCCCTCGTGTCTGCAGCAAAACTGTTGGTCCCGATGTATTGGCTATCTACTACAATGCCGCAAATTGGGGATTGGATTAATAAGGTTCACGAACTATGTCAGTTAGAGGAGTTGTTTAGCTGGGAATCCTTATCGCATGATAAGTACCTTCTGACATGGAATCCATGGCAAAAATACCATTTACATTAATACTAATTATGGGCAAGATTGGCTACACCGTGCACCGTCTGGCACTATGAGGTGTTGGAAGACCACTGAACAGTGGATATATATTCTATCGCCTGAATGTTGATACTTTAGGTGATTATGCTGTAATGTTCCAAGATAAATTTAATTGCATTGTACTATGGGCTACAATAGATTGTATGTAAGTCTAATCACTTGCTATGTATCTCAAAATTACCAGACCAAGGATGATATTGTTATTGTTTGGTTCCTAATGATGTACATTCTACGATGTCTTACTCATTATTTTCAGCAATGTGAAAATTTAAATAAAGATTTGATAAAAAAAAAGATGACGGGTACTTCAGTTGTATTTAACATTGTCAGTAAGAATGCTAGACATTTGATTCTCTTCTATATCATCCAAATATAATGCTAAACGGGCATCTGTCAGCAGATTTGTACCTATAACACTGGCTGACCTGTTATATGTGCGCTTGGCAGCTGAAGGCGTCTGTGTTGGTCCCATGTTCATACGTGCCCACTTTTCGCTGAGAAAAACTATGTTTTAATATATGCAAATAGACATCTAGGAGCAATGGGGGCGTGGCTGTTACACCTAGAGGCTTTGTTCCCTCTGCAACTGTGGAGCCCTCTGCACTTTGACAGGGCCAAACTCAATGATGTTTACACCGTCTGGCTCTGTCAGATGCCTTTAGCTGCCAAGCACACAAGCAACAGGTCAGCCAGTTTTATAGGTACAATCTGCCGAAAGATGCCCTTTAAGAGGACTTGTCACCACTCCTGACATGTCTGTTTTAGAAATCTTAGTAAATACTTGCATTCCATATTTGTAATAACTCGTCTGGAGAAGCTTTTTGTTTATAACTTGACTTTCTGCCCTTCCCTTGTCAATCCTCCTAGAAATGTGCTCTGCCATTTTCTTAGCGTTGGATGGAGGGTGGCTATGCATGTACAGCTTGCTCTCCGTTCACTTCGGGGCCTGATTCTACAGATAGGAGCGGGTATCAGTGGTGGAACATGCACCTATCAGACATTTACTTGATTTAGTGTTTTTGTATTGATTTCAAGTTTTTTTTTTATGCTGTCTTTAAAAATTCTGCTGGTCTAAATGGTCTAGGTAGCTCCATACAGTTGTCTGACACATAGCAGATTAAAAAGTGACTTTACTTTCACAAAATTTCATTACATTTAATACAGAATGGTGTAACTTGCAAATTTCTAAATCAATTCATTTTAAAAATATTCCTACAGCCACCTGAAAAGAAGCTGTGAAGTCATGAATACTAGAGGTCTCTCTTACACCTAACTGGCAGTCCACTGCCTGTTCTCAGACAAGATCTGACCCTAGTAACAAACACATAGAAGATGGCAGAAAGAAAGAAGGGTCTTGTCAGAGCTAGCTGAGATACTGAGCTTGAGAAAAAAACTACTTCTACACTGCTTCTGAAGATCCCTGGAGTGTCTTGCCTTTCTGTAAGTGTGATCTCCCATTCCTTATCTGCTTTGTGAGCTCTGGAGCTGAAAACCAACATAGTTCGAAAGGATTCCACAGAAGGGATGCTCCCCCTACTTCTGAGAGAGATTCATCTAACTGTGCGGTTGAGCAGGGGGAATAATTAGGCTGAAAAATACATTAGGGAAGTCCAAAAAAGATCTGTTCCTTCACAAATATGATTGTACAACGAAGCACAGCTATTTTCTGAAAACTCAGGTATACTTTAAGTCTGTTTTTAAGACTGTAAATCCTCATGCTTATGACCGTATTTTTTGCAGATACCACACTGACCAATTAATTTATATGGGGCCATACACACATATGTATTCTTTGCACATCCATGTGGCTATTCTGCAAATTATAGAACATGTCCTACTGTGGTTCATATTGTAGACAAGAACAGCCATTTATATTCGATTGGAGTAAGAAAAATACAGAGTAGGTAGCTACAATTTGCGAATCTGTGGTTTGCAAACTGAAATACGGACATGGTCATGTGCATGCGGCAGAATATTGGTGGCCAGTTAAAGAAATATCCTGCAGTACCAGGCACAGCCACAACCGTATACATGGCAATTTACCTAGTAGTGAAGGCCTCTTGAGTCTGCTGATTGATGAGGGTACCCGGAGTCAAATACCAACAGAACAAATATTGATGCCCTACCCAAAGGATCATCCATCAATATTCAAAATAATCTAACGTCAGCTATACAAAAGTTCTAATTTTTACCTAAAAATAATGTCTCCCTTTACTGCCACACATAAGATCCATACAGTTCCATATGACTGAGTAGAAATTCAAACGTACTCCAGCTATGTGATTAGAACTATCATTTCTGCTAGTTTCTTGGCCCTCCTGCCAGGCCCGCCAGCTGTTATCTCCACTTTTGAAAAAGTGTCGAAAGAAGTGAAAAGCCGCAAACTAAGTGAAAATCTGCAAACTATGCCACAAATATGGCATGCACCATGATATCTGATTTGTTTACACCATAAAAGTGACATAAACAGCTTGATATGTCTGCACTATTGTGACTTGAAACCAGAGGAACACAGGAACAGTATGGACTCACAGCAGGTTATGGGTGCTGTTAGCACATGGATCAATAATATGGCTGTTAGTGTAAGGCTTGACCAAACCTGCCTTGAAAATTCAAACAGGACCTATTTTTTCACAATGGTAGACCTGGGGGAATATCTAAGTGCCACTCTAGATATTACAATATTACACTGGCAGGAGATCCCATTGTAAAATGTCTTCCGCCACTGTAAGTAGTTTACTTCACACAGAATGTGTCTTATGTGTTCATGAAATGATCAGCTCTTTTTATTAGCTTTCATTTAAGAGCTGCAGATTATATGTTTGGTGCTCCTTTAAGAAACTTGTTCTTTCTGGTAGGTGAGTGGGTGAGATCACAAATGTCTTCCGAAAGCTCATCAGTGATTAATAAACTGTTTTCTATGTAGAAAATGTGATGCTAATAAGGGAAATTGGCTCTTTACAGGACTGCTAAACCTAAACTAGAAACCGGCTTAGGGAAAAGAGGCAGTAATCACATTCATAACTATGGATGTAAACGTTTCAAAGGCTTAGCAGAACCAGAGTGATTTTATATTCTTTTTGTAACTCAAGAAGTTTTGAAAGTAAAATGGGAATGCACATGAGACATAAGAATTACCAATATTGTGTTGAGGAAGGAGCATGGAGGCTTTGGTCTCCCTGATCCACTGTCATATTATAGAGCAGTTCATCTAAAACGATGGCTCCAATTAAATGCCAAAAATAACCAAGTCTTAGGTACTGAACTAGAGTTGCAATCTAACTCCAGAGCAGCTTGCGGGCCTGTTGGGACTGTGGACTCTCTGCCTCTACATGTAACCCTGTTCTTAAGAGGACTATGTCGGTGAAACGAGCCACTACTAGAGATCAAAACACCATCAGTTCTCAATCTCCTCTTCTGCCGGCTCAGGCGGACCTGTTCCTCACACGCCCGTCAGTTAGACAACCATCCCCAATCTGGAATAGGTTCAAAGGTCAGACATTAGCAACCTTTCTGACTGATCTGGTGGAGCCTGATGTTGTGCCCCAACCCAGAGCATTGGCTTCCTTCACCACCAATTTCCTGGATACATCAGACATATTATCCTCTTGCAAGGTGCTAACACAGAGGAAGGTGGTAGTGAGAGACCACACCTGGTTTGAAAAACTACTCACTCAAGACAGCCTTCCCCATAAGCTGATCTCTACACTGTATAACTCTCTCCTAACCAACCAAAGTAGAGCATATGTTTCAAAATAATCAGAGGACCTTGGTCCTTCTCTGAGACTGAAAGATTACGCATTCACCTGGGTTCTCACGGCTTTTCTAGATATGTGAGAATTCAGGAACACATATATAAAGTGATGACACACTGGTATAATACTCCTAAACAAATGTATCTACTGGGCTTGCAGTCATCGGATCTGTTCTGGAGATGCGAGGACATGGAGGGCACAGACTGAGTCAAATCTTTTGGTTGTGCCCGAAGATTTCAGGTTACTGGGAAGAGGTAACGAAAGAGGTTAATCTGATTGCCTCGGCAAATACTCAACTAACTCCGGAGTCAATCCTCTTGTTGCTCCCAAATGATACCTGGCGGCCAGCTAGGAATGACCTAGCCACCCATCTATTACAAGCGGCAAGACTATTGATTCCACTTAAATGGCTTAGTAAAGAATCCCCCACATTAGAACAATAGCAATGGGTTGATAAAGTGGATCACATTTGCCGCCTTAAAGAATTGGCAGGGTGGGAAAACAGGAATCACCAGAGATATATGAAACTTTGGGGACCCTGGAAACAGTACCGTGCAATACCATTTGCACACACAAACCACCCCTTGTCACTAATGGAACACTGAAGCAGTCAAAGTGAACCACAATATGGGCATCCGCCGTGTTCTTGCCACAGGTTAGTACGACTACCTAGTGGAGAATTGTTGGCCGCATGGCCCCCCACCCCTCTTCCCCTACTTATCCTTCCCCATCCTTTACTTATCTCTTATTTATTATTTCTGTGTTTACATCTGTTTTTAGCTAGTTTATATCAAGTTCTGCACAACCAAACTCAATGATAGTGATCCGACTCACTCTCTATGTCAGAGAGAATGATAACAACATCTCTTATAGAGGTGTCGGATGCATTACCTTTATTTGTATTTGCAATTTTAAGATGTTTGTGAACTATTAATTATTAATGTATGTTGTCAATTCAAATGGACAATTTTGCTGATTAATAAAAAGAAATTTGAAAGAATTACCAATATTATATACATTATGTGAATTTTAGGTTTAAAAAGTATATGCCGTCAATGTTTAATTGGTATTGCAGTATCTGGTACAGCTACTGTGTCTATGTATGTCCCGAAGAACCACTTAGGCTAATTTCACACATTCCCCGTATGAGGCCTCAAGCACATGGTTGTACGATATGGTGCCAATACCGTACTATCTCATCGGATGCCATATCACAAAGATACAGGGAGAATACATTGCCTAAATGCAGTGCATTTGGGTCTGTATTATGAACCCATACTGCCATGTACATCGACCCTAAATCATTTCATTCAGACATTCATGTGTTGAATAACTGAGAATAATAAGTTCCTACTTAGCAACAGATTAATTGGAAAAAAAATAATACAAGAATGCTGACTGTATAATCCATATATATAAAAAAGGATGTATATATGTGTGTGTGTATGTATGTATGTATGTATGTTCCGCGATCACTCAAAAACGCAACCATCGATTTCAACGAAACCTGGTATACACATCCCTTGCTACCTGGAAAGAAATCTTGTGGGGGTCATACGCCCCGGCACAGCAGCTGCATGGAGTTTGTATGCTCCAACTGGTTTTGCTACACACATATTGCTCTGGAACTTAAAAACTAATCGATCAATTTCTACTAAACTTGATACACATATCACTTACTATCTGGGAAAGAATACTGTGGAGGTAACATGCCAGTACACCATGAGTTTCTGTCTGTCTGTCTGTTCTTTATGCGCGACCAAACGACTGGACCGATCTTCACCAAATTTGGCACACAGGTACATCAGGTGTCCGGGAAGGTTTTAGACTGATTCTCGGCTCTCTAGGACATACCGTTCCTGAGATGTTCCCAAAATATGACCTGCATTAGCCAAAACAAGCCTGCAAGTCTCTCTCTTCATATCCCAACTGCCATACACACAGTCACATGTCCTTTATCAGCCAATAGAAGCTTGAAGGCCCTTAGTCTCCACATACACACAGTTTTACTCCAGGTTTCCATAACAACCCAGCCATTTTTCTTCACTGCTGTAGGTCAGCTTTAGGCTAGGGCTACACAACGACATGTGTCGCGCGACAATAAGTCGCACGACACATAGGGCACAACTACACTGCTACATGTGTCGCGCGACATTGATATCCCACCAATGTTGCGCAACAATTTTTAAAACGATAGTCTATGGTGTTGTGCTGCAACATGTGACATGCTGCGACTGCAACGCGACAGTCGCAGAAAAATCCATCTTGGATGGATATTTTGCAACTGTCGTGTCGCAGTCGCAGCATGTCACATGTAGCAGTGTGACACGATAGCCTATCATTCTAAACATTATTGAGACAAAATGTCGCGCGACACATGTCGTTGTGTAGCCCTAGCATTAAAAGGGCAGGGCGCTGTGGAGGTCACTGTTAAAGAGGCGGGCACTGTGGAGGTCACTGTTAAAGAGGCATTCACTGTGGATGTTACTGTTAAGAGGGCAGGCTGCCGTAGAGGTCACTGTTAAAGGGGCGGACACTGTGGAGATCACTATTAAGGGGGCAGGGGCCACTATTAAAGGGGCAACTGCTGTGGAGGTTACTGTTAAGGCAGCAGAGTACTGTGGAGGTCACTGTTAAAGGGGCGGGCCCGTGAGGAGGTCACTGTCAAGGTAGTGGGCTGCTGTGAAACCCACTGTTAAAGGGGCAGGCAGCTGTGAAGGTCAAAGATAAGGGGATGGGCTGCTGTGGAGGTCCCATTTTAAAGTGGCGGGGCATTGTGTGGGGGGGGGGGGTCAGTGTTAAGAGGTGGGGGACCCTGGAGTTCACTGTTAAAGGGGCGGGGTGCTGTAGAGGTCACTGTTATGGTGGATACTGTCGATATCTTTTAACGACACACACAAACATTAAATGAAATAGATGAAATATACCCGTGCAAAGCCGGGTCCTTCTGCAAGTCATATAATATATCTGAATCACAAGTATTACTAAACCTGAGTATATACAATATATCCAGGTCATAAATCAAATAATGAGAAGTGGAGACCAAGTATTAAAATCATGTACAAATATGTGTAATAACAAGTGCCGTATTAATGAACAGACCTTGTGGACTGCTCACTCCCACGTCTATTAAGGGATGGCACTACATTTCCGCACATCCTGTCCAAGATCCACAACCCATGTAATTGGCATTTGTAGGATATCTGTTAGTAAAATCAACACTTTCCTTAAAGTGGACGGGAGGGCTGCATGATGCTGCACGCTTGTTTTTAAAGCATTGGAGACTTCACGTCTTATTACTTAAAGGAACCCTGCACTGAAAGACATATTTAAAATTGTGCTTGTGGTTATCTAAACTAACACGGGGAAATGCTGTGGTCACCCATTCATTTCTTTCTGGCCATACACTTTAGATAGCTGACAGCTATTCTTCCCGACCTCCCCATATACATGCATACTGGTCTCGGCCAAGCTAATGTATAAGATCGGGCATGTGACATTCGAATTGTCCAACCCTTCTTATCCCCCAATATCTGCAGACCGAGGAGAGTCTAAACTCCACCATGCATATAAGATGGTTGGCCAATCCTACTAAGTTCAGCAGTTTTGGCAGACCTTAAAGGGGTATTCCAGTTATTTGAAGTTATCGCACCATATAGGATATGGGATAACAATTATATTGTTGGAGGTCCCCCACCAATCACGAGAACTGGGGAGTCTGGGGACCCAATTCCCCCTGCAGTCCCCCTGAAATGAACATAGCATTCACATTTCTGTGGGAGTTCTGGAGATAGCCGAGTACCGTACTTGGCTATCTCCCGAATTCCAATAGAAATAAATGGAGCCGCAGCACGCATGCCCGACTAGCCGCTCCATTCATTTCGAGGGAGCTGCAGAAGGTATGGGGTCCCCGTTCTCGTGATCGGTGGGGGGTCCCAACAGTAGGATCCCCACGATCTAATAGTTCTCTCCTAACCTATGGATAGGGGATAACTTCAAACAACCAGAATACCCTTTAAATGTACCCTTTGTATGTTCGCCTTTGGTTTGGCACGCACAGGGACAACTAAATCAAGTCTAGTTCCTACAAATAGCAGCATATTTCTCAACCCACAAGGAGTTTGCCTCCAGCGTTTTGTATTTGCATATTTAATTTGGAAAAATTACATTTATTTTAAGTTTTTTTTAAACCAAATGCAGGTGAAATGTGTTGCGACAATGCTGTAGGCATTCTCTACCAACCCTACAGTATAATAAGACAAGTGCATGATAAACTAACTCTTAGCTTTAGGTGTCCGTAGTCCTTCATAGACGTTCACCCGTCCTAGACCAAAGCAACAAATGGACTGATAACTGGTCAGTGTAAGCATATGATGAGTGATCCCCAACACAATGCAAAACCACATTTTTCCCCATCTTGGAGAATCTTAGTACAATTAGGGCTGTTTTTAGTATTTTTTCCTGCCTAAAATAAAAGGTGAAAAGACAACACCTCTCTCCAGCAGGAATGGAATATATAGGCATTGACATACATCTTCCAAAATGCTGTTAGCTGTCATTCAGGGAAGTTGTCACCTTAATACATGGACACTGCATCTCTGTGTCAAATAATCACCACCATTTCATATGTTTTTTTTTTAGACATCTGTCTGTCTATTGGTACCACGAGACCAGGGGCGTAACTACCATAGCGGCAGACCAGGCGACTGCTAAGGGGCCCAGGGCAAGAAAGGGCCCAGTTGGGATTATCTCCTCTTCTACTGGAGGTGAAAACTTGGTCAGGACTCTACCCACTAAAGCAGGCATGCTCAACCTGCGGCCCTCCAGCTGTTGCAAAACTACAACTCCCATTATTCCCAGACTGCCTACAGCTATCAGCCTACAGAAGGGCATGGTGGGAGTTGTAGTTTTACAACAGCTGGAGGGCCGCAGGTTCAGCATCCCTGCTCTAAAGGAACAACTTTTACCAAATGAGGCACTGGAAAAATGCCCCAAGGGTCATTGAAAAGGGTTTAGCAGAAACCCTTCGTTCCTGTGTGTAGGGGCCTGGTTTGATCCTTGCTATGGGGCCCTTACTTCTCTATGTACGCCACTGCACGAGACAGTGGTTTCTGTAGGATGGCAGAAGCTGCAAGATAGAAATCACTATCCTGAATTGTACCCCAAAATTATCACTGAATATTGCAGGAGCAGAAAAAACACTACTTACAGAATATATAACCTATAATCCTACATAGAGCAGTGTTTCTAAGCAGCCTGACACCGCCACTCCCACACCATATCACAGCCACTAGCACAGCTCTGTCCATGCCTCATCTCCTGGATAAACCCAATGCCTTGTGTGATATGGCTGCTCTGCACAACGCTCTTCCAGGTCACAGGCCCTGCAACGGCGCGGCAGACAACAGAAAACAATAGCTTTTCACCTTGCTTCTCCCACAGACTAATTTACCCTCATTAAAGCATAATAAGCTATTCATACATACTGTATCGTTATCATCCATAGACATCTCAATGTATGGGCAATTTACCGGTTAAAAAAGAAAAAAAACAATATTTTTTCCTATAGTTAAATCTGCAATCCCAGCCTTCTGTTACACCCCCATTGATAACAGAGCACAGGCAGAGTGAGTATAAATAAGGAAATCCTAAATATAACCCCAGAAAGCACCTACACACCCAGGAGAGGAGTACTCCCCCATGCCCTGAGCATACACATCCAGACGATGCGATGGAGCTGGGCAAGGGAACAGAAAGGGAGGGATAGATGACTATGAGCACAAGTAAATGAGACCTCTGGGGACAAGAGAGACAAATGCTAGAAGATTATGCACAGACGGAAGGTATCTAGACAAGAAAGACACAAATAAGAATATCGATGCAAGCCACTGAGATATGGAGGTCTCACCACGAGAGGACGGGGGACTTTAGGTGTAGGGTCCATGATGGAGGCAGCCGCGATGAGAGGGTCTGGAGCAGACATTCTGCTCCTCTCCTCGGAGAGGTCTCTCAGAGCCTCAGGCTCAGGTTACAGAAATCCTGCAGCCTTTGCAACCTGACAGGGTATATTTAGCAGTGTTTGGGGGACATGGAGAGACGCAAACGACCGAGGGGGCTTACAAGCTATAAAGGGATAGGGCTGATCCAGGAGGCACTGGTAGGGAGTTGGTGCAGAGGAGCTATGGATACCTAGCACTGTGCAGATACTTCATGTAGAAGACCTCACTATCTGACTGACTTTAACACGTCGCATGATAGCTCTCAAATTCAATAATATTCCACACCTAGCCTCCTGTCTCCAACCTCCATCCTGACAGACCTAAGTGTACCCCACGTAGTAGCCAAACACACAAACACTGCAATTCTTTTTAATCCATTGCTCACAACTCAGTGGATTAAAGCTACCATGGACTATGACCACATCCTCTTGGCCTTCACTTCACAAACATTTTCCATTCTTAATTGTCATACACACAACATTTTTCTTCGGCCTACTATCTGTTTTTAAAACCCGTAGCACACTGACCCACACAAGTAATTGGAGCTATCCACACATCGTTTTCTTCACAGAACCGGGTGCCTGATCTGAGAAATTCACTCCTGGTCCTATTCTTGATATTTCTGAGGATGAGAATAGTCTTTTCTATTGATGGGAGTGCAAAAAAAGGAATTTGTTTCACTGATACATTTTTTGTGGCTGGATAAATGGAAACAGAGGTGTGCATGAGGTCCCATTTATTGATACTGTACACTGAAACAGTCATTCAATGAGATTTGCCAATAATCTAATGTCTATGAGGGCTGTAAGACACTCTTGGCTTTCTTTTGTCAGGGGAAAAATATATTGGCTGGATTGGTTTTTGACTACTCACTTGGGTTGTCAAGCAGCAACTTTAAGCTCATGAAGAATGTTTGATAGGGCCTTGATGATATCAAGCACTAGGCATGTCTGGTTCAGGTGGGGGGTTTGTTGGTGTAAACACCAGGAGACTATTTGGCCTTCTACCTCAGTGAACACCCCTTAAAAGACTTACTGGCATCTCAAGCTTAGACTTAGCCAGAAGTTTACCAAGTTTATAAATATATATGCAAATGTTTCTGTATTTAGGTTGTAAACAAGGTTGGACTGCCCCAAAAGAGTGCTAGAAGATCCACTGGTGGTTCCAGGCTCTAATACAGGGGTGCACAACCTGCGGCCCTGGGGCCACATGCGGCCCTCGATACCATTCTGTGCGGCCCCCAAACATCTGGTAAAAGACATGTAGGTCTATGTCTTATGGTTTCTTACATATATCTTTCATGTATTCTTCTATTAGATGGGAGTCAGAACTGTAACTAGACATTTATAGTATATACTGTATGTGCAATATGCCAAAAATACAGTATTTCAGTTGGTAATACCCCCTTAAGTTTTATTTTCGGCCCTTGGAATTGGTTCAGGCTGACAATGTGGCCCCCAACCAAAAAAGGTTGTGCACCCCTGCTCTAATACAACAAGAATCAAGCAAAAGCTGTGCTCATGTTCTGTACAGATGTAGGGTGGGGGCCCAAGGAACACCAGCCTAACAATGGCATGGTGTTACATGTTTTTTCAGGAATGTGTTACATGCTATTTTTAAGTCACTATTATAAAGCCATTGTTATTTTTTCCATTTTTGTGAACGCAGACTTATGTCTGTTCTGCTTTGCTTTCAAGACAATTTGATTGCTCTGCATTATTCTAGGAATAGAAACGTCTTATAAGAAGCACGCTGATTATTTACAGTTCAGTAATAAAGAGTGTATTTACAGACCACATCAAGAGCCTCCTTCTCTTGGCTCTTTAACCGTGAGGACATCATTGTCACCTGTTACTAATCGAGGTTTCTTTGACACATGGAAATGAAATTGACAGAGCCATAGCTGCAATTCCAGGAAGCTGACAAGATTTGCCCTATAACTCTTCCCTGCCTTAGCTAATATATATATATATATATATATATATGGGATAAATATATAAAAACTATCTAAAAGTACATTTTATTGGCCCCAACAGCCCAACAATCATTACATTTTTTATAGTGCTCTTGTAAAATGGTAAAATGAAAGCTGAGTTGTGATTGGTTGCGAAGGGTAACAAAGATAGTTTTTCTGTTCAACAGTTTTCATAGTTTAACCCCATTATTTAGAACTATGGGGCTTGAACACCACTGAACCAAAGGTCCAGAAAGTAAAAGCTCTAGGTCTGCTGAGATGGCACTGTTCGTATCCCTGGAGGAGTTCTTTGGGAGGTCAGGACTTCTAGACTCATATGACAGGACCTCTAATCCAGTACTAGATTACAGTAGAAGTATAACAGGCAGCCAGCCCCCTGTGATATAGGAGCTAATGCTTTTACTGCTTATAGTGAACCATGAGATTTGGACCTCTAGGCCCTTTGCCACTGAATATATATATATATATACTAGCAGAAGGACCCGGCTTTGGACGGGTATATTTCATCTATTTCATTTAATGTTTGTGTGTGTCGTTAAAAGATATCGACAGTATCCCATATAACAGTGACCTCTACAGCACCCCACCCCTTTAACAGTGAACTCCACAGTCCCCCACCCCTTAACACTGACCCCTCCCCAATGCCCCACCACTTTAAAATGGGACCTCCACAGCAGCCCATTCCCTTAACTTTGACCTTCACAGCAGTGTGGCCCCTTAACAGTGAATTTCACAGCACCCCACTCCCTTGACAGTGACCTCTTCAGGGGCCCGTCCCCTTAACAGTGACCTCCACAGTACTGCGCTGCCTTAACAGTGACCTCACAGTACCCTGCTGCCTTAACAGTGACCTCCACAGCAGTTGCCTCTTTAATAGTGGCCCCCTTAACAATTACCTCCACAGTGTCTGCCCCTTTAACAGTGACCTCCACAGCAGCCTGCCCCCTTAACAGTAACATCCACAGTGAACGTCACTTTTTTTATTATTATTATTATTATTATTATTAAATTTTATTTATTAAAGAATAAATATTTCACAACATTTTCCATACAAATAAATTATTTATAATTTTTTCCCATTAATCCCCGGCACCAAAAATACTCGATCATGTCCCCACACCCACCCCTTGCGATGCATCACCTAATGCCCTCCATCTGTAAGACCCCCACAGTGCCCACCCCTTTAACAGTGACCTCCACAGTGCCCTGCCCCTTTAATGCTCGGGCTACACAACGACATGTGTCGCGCGACATTTTGTCTCAACTCTTTTTATAATGATAGGCTATGGTGTCACATGTCGCAGTGCAACACCATAGACTTTCATTATAAAAATTGTCGCATGACAGCAATGTCGCGTGACACCTGTAGCAGTGTAGTTGTGCCCTAGCCTAAAGCTGACCTACAGCAGTGAAGAAAAATGGCTGGGTTGTTATGGAAACCTGGATTAAAACTGTGTGTATGTGAAGACTAAGGGCCTGCGAGCTTCTATTGGCTATTAAGGGACGTGTGAACGTGTGTATGGCAGTTGGGATATGAAGATAAATACTTGCAGGCTTGTATTGGCTAATGCAGGTCATTTTTTGGGAATATCTCAGGAACGGTACGTCCTAGAGAGCTGAGACCCCCACAAGATGTCTTTACAGGTAGCAAGGGATGTGTATACCAAGTTTCGTTGAAATCGATGGTTGTGTTTTTGAGTGATTGCGGAACATACATACATACAAACACACACATATATAAGTCCTTCTTTATAAACCTACACCCTCTCCAGATACCTCCAGTTGTGGCGCCCATGGCGAGATTTCCGAAAGGCTCCTCAGTAGAGTAGACATTATGTTCCCCCCCTCGCCTCTTCCCCTCCTCCCTCCCCTCCTCCTCATTCACCTACACTAGCCTTTACTTCTTGATTGTTGTCTCTTACAAGTCCACCTCCTATTTTTATGTTTATAATATACTTAATTTGTTGGACATACTGCTCCCTCATGCTTCTATATTGGAAATTTCTTTTGCACTGACACTAAGAGAAATGTACTACTTCTGTACTTTGGCATTTCTGTATGATATGTTGAGCCTTGTTAACTGTTGTCTCATTTACCAACTTGCAAATGATGTTCTTGCCTTACGGACTTTTGCATGTAACCAATAAAAAGAGATTTGGTTAAGTCCTTCTTTATATATTTAGATAGGTAGATAGATATATCTATATATATATAAAATGTAGGTAAACTTTGGAAACTAAGTAACTAACACCGTACTTACAAGGCTGATCATCTGTCAGCAGGGTTTTGCTGCCCAATCTGAGGGTAGCATAAAGTAGTGACACCCTGACTCCATCTGCATGTCACTTACTGCTGTTGTTGCTGTCATAAAATCACACTTTATCACCAGCAGTCAACCCCCAGTGCTGAGTTGTGGTATTCATGAGAGGTAGGTTACCCCTGCCCTCCTGCTGCTGACTGACAACTTTAGCGCTCATTCACGTGAACATAGGCCATCCATGCCAGTACTGCAGACTGCAAACAGTGGATTGGCAATATATGGGTACTGGTTGTGTGAATCTGTGTATCAGGGTTGAATGGGTCTGCAAGATACGGTGTAGAGCGGAGGCTTTTGGGTCTGTGCCTCAGCACCGCAAAAGATAGAACATGTCCTATCTTTTGCCATTTTTTGCAGATCGCAGACCCATTCAAGTCAATGGGTCCGCACAGCAATTGGGGATTCACACTGATGTGCACGCAGCACGGGCACGGATGGCCTACGGTCGTGTGAATGAGCCCTTATACTGTGCATCGGGAAAAAGCTGCTATTTACTAGCAGACAGGCAGGGACACTGGCAGCTCTTATTACGAGGACTCCTCTGCACGGACACAGAATGGGGAGGACTTCAGAACTGAACTCAAGCTGCAGGTGATAAATTGTGATTGCTACAATGGACACAATTAGGATCCCTGTCACAATTTTAGACTGCCCTCAGATCAGGCAGCATAAACCTGGGGACAGATTCCCTTTTAGAGGTCAACAATATTCTATGTATTGAATATAATATCTAAGGCATGAGGTTACCAAATATGTTAAAAACTAGTGATCTTATCAGTCCACTATAAGAAAAAAGTTAATTGGTGGATGGATTTCTGCATATTCTTTTTTGAAGTCACTCCATGTATCCTTCTTCCTGTCCAGAGGTTTTATCTCCCTTTTGGTTTGTACTTTTAGCATGGCAAATAGTCTCACTTAACTTATCAGTCAGACCATTAACTGTGACCAGAGAGAGCCCCCCTGCAGAGGCTAAGGGTACTTTCACACTGGCGTTTTGGATTCCGTTTGTGAGGTCCGTTTCAGGGATCTCACAAACGGTCCAAAACGTATCAGTTAAGCCCCAATGCATTCTGAATGGATAAGGATCCGTTCAGAATACATCAGTTCGGCTCCGTTCCGCTTCTATTCCGTTCTGGAGGCGGACACAAAAACGCAGCTTGCTATATTTTGGTGTCCGTCTGAAGAGGTGGAGCCTAACGGATCCGTTTTGAATTACAATGTAAGTCAATGGGGACGGATCCGTTTTCAATGACACAATATGGTGCATTTGAAAACGGATCCGTTCCCCATTGACTTTCAATGTAATTCAAAACGGATCCGTTTTGGACTTTGTCATTTTTCTTTAAAGCTAATGCAAACGGATCCGTTCTGAACGGATACAAACGTTTGCATTATAGGTGCGGATCCGTCTGTGCAAATAAACAGACGGATCCGCACCAACGCAAGTGTGAAAGTAGCCTTAGTCAGAGCATCACACATTACACTAATCAATGCAATGCTCTTGTGTGGGCATCTTTATCTAGGCCTAAAAAGAGAACAATAGAGCTGTCATACTGTCATCCCAATTCTATACCTACTATTATCATGATGATTACCTTTCAGACCACATCTTTCCCTCACGGCAGCAGTAAACTGACAATAGGTTCCCTATCTATACAGGAGTTTTATCTTTCTGTGCTGACCACTTCAGAAGGATGATATTTTGTATGTCATACTCAATGGTATAGTAATGCCAAAATGAAAAAGAAAAATACCAAAAATTATAAAAAATATATTTTCTATGGATATTGATATAAAATATACTTTGACGGAAGTGCTCCTTTAAATGATGTGAAATAAAGTAGCTATGTAGCTTATGATTTTGCAAAAAGTCATTGGCACATTTTGGAAATGCATATGTAAAGCAAGGCTCCACCTAGAGATATTATTGCTATATGTATACTGTTTTCAATGTATCTTTATTATTATGTCCATAAATGATCCCATGGGAGTTTCTGAATAAGACACTTGTTTCACGTAATTATCTTTAATGGCAGAGAAGACAAACTTTTACCCTAAGTTCACACCTGAGCGTTTTACAGCGCGTTCAAACGCACTGTAAAACGCTCAACACAGAAAAACCAATGCTTTCCTATGGCCCTGGTTCTCACTTGAGCGTTTTACAGCGCGTTTGAATGCGCTGTAAAACGCCCGACGCATAAACAAGTACTTGAGCTTTTTTTGGGGCGTTTGTCGCGCGTTTTGTGATTGACACCACAGTAGTCACGTAAAACACGCGTTTCAAGAATGCTCAGCTCTGAACCCAGGGTTAGGGGGCACAGAGGTAGCAGTGGTGCTTATGCCTAAATGGGCCCAAAGGTCACTTTGCCACATAAGAAAATACTAGTAATATGAGTAGCACATGGTAGGTTTGCATTGGGACCCAAGAGCTTCAAGTTGCCCATCTGGATGTACTACTTTAGGTAGCACAGGGGTACATTGTGCATCCTTATATAATGTGAGAAAATATATCAGACACATTATTTTATGAAATAATACGGTGACATAGTTCAGTAAAAATAAATCAGAACATAATGGGAAAACAAGAGAAAAGCTGCAGAGCGGAAATAGTTAGCAATCTGTCCCCCTCTCCTCCCCCTATAATGCCTATGCTGTGATGATTATAATGGTGGCACACAATGCCCAACAGGACAACCATTCTCTCAGTAACATGCAAGCTACACATGCGGCATAGGTAGTGTCCACAGCCCCCGCAAAACGAAATCTAATGATATCCATTACGACCCAACCTCACGTAAACCACCCGCAAAGTCCGACACATCCACAGAGAGCGCCATCCAGATTTATGGGTTGCCGGAAAATATCTGTAGTAAAAGCTTTATCATCTAACAGTATGGGATCGTTTAACATGTTTTCTGTAATATGTGACTAAAAATAACTGTACTTGCTAATTGTTTGTTCTTTTCTGTGAAACGAGAGGTGTTATGCTCTGCAGTGAGGAAGACGCAAATTAAAGGTGTTTTCAAGAATCAGGACATTGATGGTCTATCCTCAGGATCGACTCTTGGTCCGCAGTTTGAAGGGGCCACTGCACTTGTGCGAGTGCTACAACCTCTGTGTACATGGGGCTGTTTATCTGCACGCCATCTACATATGTAACAGTGGTGCACGCAGCTTTGTCTCTTTTAAGTGAATAGGACGAAGATGCAACATCCCGCAGTACTGCAATTAAGAACATGGCGTGCGAAAACAGGGGACCTGCAGAATCAGACTGGAAACCTTGCAGCGTGATAAACTCTCTGGGGGATTAGCTATACTGAATCCTTTCCTCTAATGTGTGGCGGCGTAGTTGCAACATCTGAAAAGATGGGGAGAAGCAAAAGGATGGGGGGCGACTGGGAAGCTTTTACAGTGGGCTACGGGTATGCAATCTGCAATTGCAGCGATGGGTATAGGGGGCAACACGGTACTATTGCCTACTTTAAGGCACACGACAGTTGTTTTGGTCTGAGTCGCATATTTTGCGGCTCGGGCGCGGACCCATTCACTTCAATGGGGCCGCAAAAGATGCGGACAGCACTCTGTGTGCTGTCCGCATCCGTTGCTCCATTTCTACAATGGGCCGCATTCCGTTCCTGAAAATTGCAGAACGGAAGGCGAAGCAGCTTCCATGTTTTGCGGATCCGCGGTTTGCGGACCGCAAAACACATACGGTCGTGTGCATTAGCCTAACTCTCATGAAAAAGATATGTGGTCTAAAACTAAAGATATATTGAAATGCCAGGAAATAAGTAGGTTCACTCCATTGGGGAGAAATCTGGTGCTCCCAGAAATATTCCGACTGCAGGGCTTTTCTCCTTGGGAACAGAAGGGTATTTGGAAGGTGGCACATTTATACCTGGGTATGGTCCTTAAAGAGGCTCTGTCACCAGGATCAACCCCATTAAACCAGGTAGAGTTGATCCAGCTGAGTAAAATAATACCTTTCTTTTCTTTCTAGGTGTCGGCGTTGTGGAGAAATGAAGACTTTCATTCCTATGCAAATGAGCTATTGGAGCATTGAGAGGTGGGCTTATAAGCTTTCAGCACACCTCCAGCGACACCCCTGGTGCTCCAAACATGTCCCCCTCCCATTAGATTGAGTTCTTGCGTCTGCGCATTAGCCCGCCTCTTGGTGCTGGAAGGCATCATTTGTATACCAATAAAAGTCTTTTTTTCCCCACAATGCCGGCACCTAGAAAGAAAAGAAAGGTATCATTTTACTCAGCTAGATCAACCCTAACAGGCCATATTCCTGGTTTAATAGGGTTGATCCTGGTGACAAAGCCTGTTTAAAACGTTTCAGCAATTACGTAGGAATTAAAACAAAAGAAGCCACAGATAAACACCTATAAAACATCCTTTTAGGGCTCATGCACACTGCCGTTGTGCACCCCGCATCACGGGTGCGGACCCATTTACTTTATTGGGTCCGCAAACCCGGAGAAGCGGTGCGGAAGCACGGATTGGAACCCCACAGAAGCACTATGGAGTTCTTCCGTGGTATTTCTGGCTGTGCCTCCGCACTGCAAAAAAGTAGTGCTTGCACTACTTTTTTGTGGTGCGGACTGTCGGATGTGGATCGTTGACCCCATTCAAATGAAAGGGTCTGCAATCCGCATGCCGCTGCCCCACGGTCGGTGCCCATGCATTGCGGACCGCAGTTTGCGGTTCACAGCACAGGCCCAACCAGCACACAGTCGTGTGTATGAGCCCTTAGGGTGGTTAACATATACCTTTTTGTGGAAGTTTATTTAGCCAAAGTAAAAAGTGGGTTGCAAAGGAATTAAAAAGATAAAGGAAGGACTGTTCCACCAGAGAACAACCTGCCAGAGTTTGCTGGATGCAGCCTAGCCGAATACTGCTGTTCACCAGTATAATGAGATCTAGCAGGGATCTGGCCTCTTTCAGGTGAAATGGCGTCTTTAGACCGGACAAAAACTGTTGCATGTTTTTTGTCTGTCTGAAAACTTACAGCACTTATGCCGGAAAGCGGACGGATCCCTGCCGGATCCCATTATAGTCAATGGGTCCGGTGGTGCACGGCAGTATCCGGCTAGTATTGCTGGATCTGGATCCATTTAACGCAAATGTGCACCTACCCTTCCACTTCTGGCTTTAGCTCAAAAACTGCCCAAAAACTGCTACTTCTGTGATGTTTTGTTTAGGCTTTAAAAAATGCCATGAATTAGAATTTTTGCTCACAGATTTTTGATATGCATTTTTTAGCTATACAAAACTGCACAAAATGCAAGGAAAAACGCAGCAAAATGCAGTGTTTTTTGTAAAAACACTAGGGCACATTTATCAAGCTAGTCTGTTTCTGGCAATAAAATTAGACTGGCGTATTTCATTCATCTGTCTTTCTTTTGATGAGTAACCAGAGAAGTTAATGAATTAGACTAGGCATATTTTTATTAATCTGACTTCTGGTGGTTGTTTTTCAGTTAGACAGGTTCATATTCACTTAGACTGGTCTAATGTATTAGCGCATGAAAAAAGTCGCATCTTTGCATTGAAAAGTTGCATATCTCCTGGAAAGTGCGCATTTCTACACTGAAAACAGACAAAGAAAAGTACGCCAGTCCTGGGGTGGAGCACAAATTAGGCTGTTTTTGCAACAAATTAGGGTGCAAAAAAGGCGCGTCTACATAAATAGGTCGGAAAAAAGTTGCAAAAGTTAGAAAACTTCTGAATTAGTCTAAAATAATCAAAATAGGTAAACGAGGCACAAAAGCCTCCAAAATAGGCACATTTTCAGTAGTACATGGGACTAAAAACAGCTTTTTCTTGACTAAAAACAGGCACATATTTTTGTAAATGTGCCCTCAAGAAGAAAACAATAGTGGTAAGACACACAGTTTACCAAAAACGCCATAAAAAAAACCCACAAAAAATGCAGGTGGTCAAGAAAAAAGCAAACATTTTTTCCAGCCTTTTTTAGTGGTGAAAACCCGCCAGTGCCATATTCATGTGTGTGGGGACCAAAAAAAAAAGGGTGTGCCCACACAGGTCACAATGTTATGGCATGTCCTCTCGATATGCTATATCATTAAAAAATAGGAATAGCTTTTAAAGGCTTCTTACCATGTCACGTTGAGTATTTGATCTACAGACAGCGTGTTACAGAACAGGAGGAGCTGAGCAGACCTATTCAGTCACTGACAGTCCTACAGGTAAGGCTGCCAATCACTGAGCAGGACCGCCCACTGGACTCCTAAGTATTGAAAAAACAAGGATTTAAATGAATAAAATACAAATCACACAGAAAAATATATCTCAATCTGCTCAGCTTCTCCTGCTCTATAACACGCTGCCTCCAGATCAGACACAGGGCCGGCGCTACCGTTAGGCGAACTAGGCGTACGCCTAGGGCGCCGGCCTGCTGGGGCGCCCGGGTGGGCTCCCCCTGTCTGGGGCTGCAGCGCTGGGCGAGCGGCTCTTGAGCCACTCCCAGCGCCATTACAGGGGGGCCAGGAGGTGGAGGTCCTTCTTAAATATGGCAGAGCAGGCACCTGCTTACCCTGATGGCAGGTGCCTGTTCTGCCAGTAAATTACCGGAGCAGAGGAGGCGGGAGGCAAGGGAGGCTGTTCTAGCAGCTCCCAACTCCTCCCTCGCGAACCCTTTGTGATGCTGGGAGCCGGAACATGACGTCATTCCGGCCCCAGCATACTAAATGGCGCGCTGGAGGACTGAGGAGCTGCACCACACTGGACCCCAGGGAGGTGAGTGTCTGTCAGTGAGTGTATGTCTGCCTGTCATTGAGTGTATGTGTGTCTGTCATTGAGTGAGTGTGTGTATGTCAGTGAGTGTGTATGCCTGTCTGTCAGTGAGTATCTGAGTGATTGTATGTCTGTCAGTGTGTGTCTTCAGTGAGTGTTTGCGTGTCTGTCAGTGTGTGCGTGTCCGTCAGTGTGTGCGTGTCCGTCAGTGTGTGCGTGTCTGTCTGTCAGTGTGTGTGTGTCTGTCTGTCAGTGTGTGCATGTCTGTCAGTGAGTGAGTGACATGGCAGGGGGGCGGCAAAAATCCTTGCACCGGCCCTGATCAGACACCATGTTCAATGTGACAGGTTCCCTTCAACATAATACACAGCAAGAGACCTTCTGAATAAAAATACATGATCAGACTCTACTCCTACTGATAGAGGGGTCAGTCCAGTGTCGGATTTATACTTTCCTGGTTATATACCAACACATTTCTAAACATTTTTTCTCCATTTTTATGAAACATGGAGAAAGCCTTCAACACGTATTAATACCAGAAAAATCCAGCAAATTGATTCATCTACTGTAATGGGCCGAGGAAGGAAATCAGTCCAGCTGTCTGACCACAATTAGATTTGAAGGAAGGTTCATCCTAATGGAATGTTCACATGATGGGACAAGTGCCTACAGAGGCCAGATCTTCTTATATCGCTCTAGAAGGGCCACAGTGAGTGCCCCGCTGGGAGCATTGATGAAGAATTGGGAACATTGATCCCAATGCCTCTGCTGTTATATTAGGCCATGGAGCAGCTGCCGGATTAGCCACTAATGGCTGAATCAAATGCATGTAGAACAGCAAAGATGGTGAAATGACTAGCAATGTTCTCATGTGGCGATCCATTATTTACAACGTATGTGTAATTATAAGAGGTGCATATAACTTGCTCCCAATCACAACCAATGCCCTCGGGAGCCTTTATCATGCGGCACAGAGATTGTTGTTAGAAAATAACCCATAATGTTGGGAAGCTGAATTCCCTGTGGCTTCCATGGGAGCAAGTCGGACAGAACGTGTCAACAGATTGTGGGGGAGATTTATCAAAACTGGTGTAAAAGAGAACTGGCCTAGTTGCCCATAGCAACCAATCAGATCCCACCTTTCATTTTCCAAAGGAGCTTTGAAAAATGAAAGGTGTAATGTGATTGGTTGCTATGGGCAACTAAGGCAGTTATCCAAACACCAGTTTGGATAAATCTCCCCTGTGTCTCTTCACAGCTCAACACTGTCAGCACTGGCAGTGTATATGTGACTATGTAGTGCCACGCCCGATTGACAAGGGGAATGATAATGCCCAGTTGTCAATGCATTTGTGCAGTTTATTAAAGGGGTTTTCTAGCAGTAGCATATTGACGACTTATCCTCAAGATAGGTCACCAATACCCAGGGGTGGACTGAGAACTTAAAGTGGCCCTGGAAAAAAACGAAGTGTCCCCATGTTGTAGGCGGGTCCAAATTGACACAAGACGGGGCAACACAACTAGGCAGGAACACCAAACGTATGCAGGCCAGCAATACCATAACCCTCAGTTCACACTTGCGCATTTTACAGCGCGTTCGAACGCGCTGTAAAACGCATAACCGATGCAAACCAATGCTTCCCTATGGGACTGGTTAACATTTTCGCGTTTTACAGCGCGTTCGAACGCGCTAAAAAAAAACGCCCTACGCATAAACAAGTACTTGAGCTTTTTTGGGCCGTTTGTCGCGCGTTTTGGCCCATAGACTTCAATGGGAACGCGCAACGCTTGTATTTTGCGCGTTTTTGCCACTGAAAACGCGCGTTCGAACGCGCGTTTATGAATTTGCAACATGCTGGAAAGGCCAAACCCCAGGTGCTAGGCACAGTTTGGAGAGAAGCCAACACTGCAGTCAATCACACAAACGCGCGTAAAACGCGCGTTTACTATTGCCAAAAACGTGCACAAAAACACGCGGAAAACGCGCGATGAAAACACGCGTCTCAGAAACGCTCACGTGTGAACCCAGCGTAAGGACTCATTCACACGGCTGTAGGTGGGACGTTCCGTGCAAATTGCGGTCCCCAATGCATGGGCAACCTCCGTACAGCCGCCGGGATTATTCCAGACCTATTCAACTTGAATGGGTCTGCATTCATTCGTTCCACAAAAAGATAGAGGAAGTTCTATCTTTTTTGCGGTACGGAAGTACGGAACAGAACCCCACGGAAGCACTCCGTGGGGCTTCCGTAGTGTTCCGTTCCGTGATTCCGTTCCACACCGTTCAGCATCTCCGAATTTGCGGACCCATTGAAGTGAATGGGTCCGCATCCGTGATGCAGAATGCACACGGAACAGTGCCCGTGTATTGCAGATCCGCAAATGCAGTCCGCAATACGGCAACAGGCAGCACACGTTCATGAGCCCTAACCCTGGGTTCAGACCTGAGCGTTCTAAAAACGCGCGTTTTTGCAAATACTACTGTGGTGTCAATCACAAAAAGTGCGACAAACGCCCCAAAAAAAGCTCAAGTACTTGTTTATGCGTCGGGCGTTTTACAGCGCGTTCAAACGCGCTGTAAAACGCTCAAGTGAGAACCAGGTCCATAGGAAAGCATTGGTTCTCATGTGTTGAGCGTTTTACAGCGCGTTTGAACGCGCTGTAAAATGCTCAGGTGTGAACTTAGGGTAAAGCAACACAAAATACTGCCTCAGGAGAGCCAAATACCACAGTACAGCACGGTATACTGCCTCAACAGAGCCAAATACCACGGTATACTGCCTCAGCAGAGCCAAATACCACAGTGCAGCACGGTATACTGCCTCAGAAGAGCCAAATACCACAGTGTAGCACGGTATACTGCCTCAGGAGAGCCAAATACCATAGTGCAGCATAAAATATTGCCACCCCGCACAGTTTCAACAGTATCACCATCCACTTAAGTTCAGGAGGGCACCTGTAGCCTTTGGCCAGGTGCATAATTACCCAACGCTCCCATCCTGGCCATCAACCCACCAGGATATTTCCCAAAAGGTTCTATGGCCAGTCTGCTCTTGCCAGTACCTGATCGGTTGGGGTTCAATTGCCAACACCCCTATGGATCAGCTATCAGAGTGCTGCGGCCTCTTACTAGGCCAATGACGGTAGGTTAATAGCTCACATGGCCTATCTGAAACTCAGTCTCATTCAAGTGAATGGGCCTGAGCTCCAATACCAAGCACAGCCACTATACAATGTACGGCGCCGTGCTTGGTATGCTGTGAGCAGGCCACACTGCAGCCTCTTCAACCAGCGTTGCCATGTGTTGGCACATTGATGCTCATCCTGCAGATAGGTCATTATTATTCTACTCCGCTTTAATTCCAGGAGTATTACCAGGGGAACAGCGCAACACAGAGGTATAAGAACTGTTATAACAGGAGAGCAGACAGGTCGCCTCTGAAAGCAATTTCCACCAGAAAGTACACAGCCCACACTATAAATGTATTGACAACCATAGACAACTCAGAGCAAAATCTACATGGTTGTTACATAACATGTACCTCGGAAATGGCCTTCCAACCCATACCACAACAGTGCATGTTCAGTACATACGTGTGTACTATTTCATTAAATTTCATTAATTTTCCCACAATGCAACATTTCAAAGAGTTGCAACAAACCAGTGCAATCATCCTAATGCCATCCTTCTTAAAGTTCAGTGTGAATTGGCCCCAGCCCTGTTCACCAATCACCATAGAACCCGCCTGCCTCCCCTGCTATCCTGTTTTCTATTCCTCTGCCCATCCACGAGCTGCCATCTTCCAGCATATGTCTGATTCTTTGTCTCCTCCATCCACCTCCCTCTCTCCTCTCCCTGTACTATTCTTCAGCATCTCCTCTCCCTCTCTTCCAGTCAGTTAATTAGTGTTTGTCATTTCCATCTCCTGACGTAGGAGCATCTCTTCCCTGGTGCTGGTTGCTATGGTAACCCAGGACCAGGGCCTAGAGAGGCCTGCGTGTGTTGCCGAACACGCCAGGCCGAAGTGTAAAGCAATGATAAGCACGACTTACCTGCCGCACAAAGCTGTTAGAGGTGGTGTCGGAGCTGGTACTGCCATCTGAACGCTTGAACCGACTTTTTCTCTTATATTTAGCCTGCCAAGAACAATAAAAAGAAATGCTGCATCAATAAAACGACATGTCGGATACCTTCAGTAATGGTGTCCCAGGCAGGACTACTGCAGTGTAATACTCAGCCATGACACGTGAATTGCATGTCAGTGCCACCCAACCTACAGTAATAATATCAGTAACCTTAGTACTAACCTGTCACTGTCAGTATCTATTCACCAGATCAGTGCTAGTCATAGGGGCCCTATCACTGAGGGGCCCGCATTAGCACTACATTAAAACATCTAGGATGGTGTCAGGTACCGCTTTCCATAGTCCCAATGCTACAGTACACCTTTAATGCAGGTATATACAGCAACTTATCTACTCTTCAAAAATTACAATGCAAAATGCTGATTACTTGTCACACGAGCATTCCCTATGTCACCACCGTGCCCCCCACATACCGGCCCCTCCTATATTATATAACCAGTGCTCTCCATATCCTAATGATACACCATAAATGAATCATGCTGGCCTGAAAACTTCTTCCATGCATGTTCATTTGGTGCATGATGCTAAATATTCTCTTTTCTTTGGTAAAGCTCCAATAATTGGTGTATATACCACTATATATATATATATATATATATATATATATATATATATATATATCAACTTCCCTATCACGCCAAATATTTCTCCCTTAACCCTCTCAGTGCCACAGCAAAGCAGTCATCCCCCTTGTCACTTCCACCTCCCATCCCCCATGCATCCTATGTTTACCTGCTCAGTACCAGCTGTTTCTCTATGTTCACATTTCATCTATTTGCTTCCTTTTTCTCTTCCTATCTAACAATCTGTAATGACTACGACCCTGATTTCTTTCCACAGATGTCGTAATACCTCTATATAAATTACCATCAAGCCTATACATTCTGTCCATACATTGCATCACCCTGACATATGTGGATGTCACATATACACATCATGAATGCATGTCCTCCTATGATCTATTATGTATATGCTTATGTCTATATGTATATACTGAGTAATGGATGCATTAACAAGTCTGAGATGTGCCATTAAATAGTGTATTATCGGTGCTATAGGGATGGGTGTAGATGAAGCTACATTATTCTCACCTGCAGACTGTGGCCCTCTAACACGTCCATCTGGATCTCCTGTGTTGAGCTGGACGGGGTCCTGGCCATCCTGCTCTGCTGGACCATTGGTGAGACCCCCCCTTCACGCTCAGATTTCCTCCAGTTACCCTGCACTCATCCCTCCAGCAGTTCCAGGACTGTGTGTATGAGAGAGGCAGGAGAAGAGAGGAGAACTGGGGAGGGGAGGAAAGGGAGAGATAGGGTGAATGATAGAACAAGGAGGAGGAGAGCACAGGCAGACACTGGGAGGGGATAGCACAGAATGGAGAAGACAGGCTGGGAAATGACAGGGATGTAGGGAAGGCTAAACAGGTGCAAGAAATGAGAAATAATAGGCAGAGGGATGATAGGAGAATGGGATCTGGAGGCAGACAAGCAATACTGAAGAAGAGACACACATCCGCCGAGGAGACAGTGGCAGAGACACTCAGCAGAACACAAACATGGATGAAGAGAGAGGTAGAACAGTTGTGCACTGGACAGGAAGAGAGGACAGAATTGCAGGAGAGACACCCACATCATTTAAAGAGACTGAGTCTAGCATAGAAACAGGATGTAAAAAACTACATTGCAGACTACAATATCTGCCTTTCTAATGGAGTCCAAAAAAATGCTGACATGTTTTCAATTATTGCCAAAATCTGACCGAGAGTGTCTGATTATGACAGTAGCAACTTGTAGCTAGTCAGTCTCAAAATCCTGATAGGCATCACAAGACCTGGCACAGGCACCCACTCAATTTCCATCCTCTTTCTTTCCCAATACCTCTTCTCAATTTGGCCTTCCTTCTTTTGCTACTCTTGGCTTCTCATTCTTTATGTCTTCCTTTCCCTCTCCGTATCCTATGGGACTACCGAAGATAGCCGAGTATAGTGCATGGCTATCTCCAGCAGTCTCATAAGGCTTGAATTGACTGGCAATAACTGATGCTCTATTGAAATCAGGGACATGGGACACCCTTCTCAAGATCGTTGGTAATCCTGACAATGACATTTATCAACGATCCAGTGGATATACTGTATGATAATCTATCATTCTGAAGCTACTCCTTTAAGACAGCTATCCAAAATTAGAAATTGAAAAATGGTGGTTTAGAGGTATAGTCCTCATAAAGAAAGTGCTAATAAAGTGAAAATTTGTTAAGAAAATGTGGTTTTGATAAACATATTGTGTTCTGGAAGAGTTGGTCACTGTATATTCACTTCAGCTTGGTCAAATTATTATCTGCAGGTTTTCAAAAATAGACCCAGGTACACAATATATACAAATATACTGAGATACATACATCCCTCAACTCAAGACATCCACCCCATATTCCTTTGGCTTGTATGCACATTACTTCATGCAATCCTGGAGTCAGAACACTCAGATTACACAAATGGTTAGAATGCCACAGCCACTAGTATAGAGGACGGAGCAGTGGTAGTTAGCTAGCGAGTGAGAGTAAGTGACACAAATTGCAGCACCATCCCAGGGGCTTAGATAGTGGTCAGAACAGCAATATCTGAAAAGAAGAGGGTGGCTTTGAGCAAGAAGAAGCAAATATAGAACATATCCCTTGCACCTGTGTGCACTCTGGGGACCTGTGATAAGCCATTTTAGGTGGAACAAACCAGCAAGCTTGCCACCTAGCTAAACTTCTGTGTAGAGAGTGGCATACAAGACATAGTTAAAATGGGTTGCAGGATTAGAAAACTAGAGTCCAGTGAACAGTGCCACACTGGTTTTGTATGGTATTGCAGGTAATTTCCATTCACCTTAATAGAGTTCAGCTTAAACACCAAAGACCACCAAGGGACCCAAGTTGTGTGGCTGTTTTTGAAAGAAAGCAGTCATATTTTGATAATCCTGTATAACCCCTTTAAATCGAACTAGTTGAAGTGTGAAGATAGCTGTGGCTGAGTGTGCCAACCCAGAGGACTGTGAAAATGTATGTGTGCCAGCCATGTGGAGCTTGTCTGCAGTGGTCATGACTCTGTAAAATGCACACTGCATGGAGAAAAGCTGCAACCTAAATCAAGCAGCATATCAGTCTTCTGCCATCAGTGGGGGACTCCATGGCAGAGGGTGCAACACTACAAGAGCAAGTATGCCCACTGCCACATGGCACAGCCAGGC
Source organism: Bufotes viridis (assembly GCA_033119425.1). Taxonomy (NCBI): domain Eukaryota; kingdom Metazoa; phylum Chordata; class Amphibia; order Anura; family Bufonidae; genus Bufotes; species Bufotes viridis. The sequence continues at coordinate 212,916,322 of CM065594.1, read as the reverse complement.
ACAACAGACCAAGCCGAAAGCAGCCGTCAACAATACTGTCCAAAATGGTCTGGTTTTTCCAACGGCATTGATGCCGGCATGGCAAAGGTTACATTGCACAGGTAAAAGTGCGATACATAGGGCACAACTACACTGCAACATTTTGTCGCACCAATGTCGCGCAACAATTTTTATAATGATAGTTTATGGTGTCGCACTGCGACATGCTGCGACTATGACACGACAGTCGCAGAAAAATGCAACACCATAGACTATCATTATAAAAATTGTAGCGCGACATTGGTGCGACAAAATGTTGCGTGACAAATGTCGTCGTGTAGCCCTAGCTTAAATGTAAGATAAATACTGGTGTATCAAAGTTCATTTGGGCTTACATCTGCATTACTGGGTTGATTGCCTTACATCATCTCTGTCCTTTGGTGAGTTTTCCGTGTGAGCAAGATGAAGTGAGAACCATATCTGAGCACCACTTTCTTAGATCTCCCAGGCTGTATTTCAGATTTGCAGATTTGTAGTTTGTGGACCACAAAAAACATACTGTTGTGTGCATGGGGCCTAACTGTGTTTTTTTCTGACACATAAAGATTCTATAATTAGATATACTGAGCCAATTTTAGCAGTCACTGCTGCTTTATGTTTCAAATTACACCCAAATTTACATTTTGTTACCTTCTCCTCCCTCCTTTATTCTCAATTTACTACTAAAATCTGCCTTGAGAGATGACACAGATTGTCAGTTCACTGAGGCATCTTGTTACATGTTGCCCATAAAAGTCTATGGAGAGGAGAGTGGGAGGATGAGGAAGCAGTTGCAGAGTGCTGCAGGGAGACACAGAGTTGCTGCTGAAGGCTTTGGTAAGCTATATCACCCCAGTGCTGGATTAACAGCTACACTGCTCAGCGCTGCTGTATAATGTCCTCCATGGCCTTCCAGGTTATTCTGGAAAGGTATCCAGGTGTTATCAAGTTTGAACAATCCCTTTTTATTCAAATGATCCCTCTACTTTTGTTGTTTGTTCTGCAGCTGGGTCTTGCTGCATTCACAGTTAACCTAGCAACTGTTCAGTCACTTCACAGTGCCATAGCAAGGGAAATGAAGCATTACTCTGTTCACACTGCAATCGATAGATCCTCTGCATAATGCACAGACTTGCTGGGTCCTTTAGAGAGCGAGAAGCAAATAAAAGTCTTCTATGGAAAAATACATCTGTGCAGAGGTATAAAAAGCTATGGCCATATGCCATTCACAGGCCTGCTTATTGTCTCACTTTACCAATTAACCCATAACCCCTGCCTTCTGTGTAGGTTTACATATTATATGTGAGAGATCTAGTTGTGGGTCCTTTATGCCATGACAGGATCAGCACAACCTAAGGCCCTATTACACCTGAAGATACTCGTGAAGATCATTGCTAACAAGCGTTCGTATGAACACTCGATAGCAATGATCTGGCAGTGTAGTAATGTCGCTGATTACCTGATGAACGAGTAAACGTTCATTCGTCGAGTAATTGGAATCTTTTAACAGGTTTAAAAATCCTTGTTTGTCGGTGGCAGCTGGCAAACAGTTATTCAGTATGGGGATGTGCGATGGCATAATGATTGCTCCCGCGTATACTGAGGAGGAGATCTCTGCATGTAATAGAAGTGGCCTCCTCCACTAGCGAGCAGTTGACTTCTGGGAAGGAGCCTGCTGTATCTGCAGGTGTAATAGGACCCCTAGACAGTGCCATGGAGTCTTTGTTTTAACCTGTTTATTCTTCACAAGAATGTTTAACACAGATGCCTTCCGGGATAATCGGGAGAGTTAACATGTCTGCAGTTGTTATATATTCAAAGGCATTGGGAAGCAGAAGGCGGCCATGTTTGTCAACTCTGCAGATGACAGAAATCAGGAGACAAGTGCAGCCTCAAATTTATGGAATATAATTTCACTGTAATTATCACCAGAGAAGTGTGTCTTTGAGGTGCAAATGGTTTGGTGCTGGATAAACTGAGCTGTTGAGAGAGATTTCCTTTTCTTAACCCTTAACCCCTGCAAGGAGGTATGCACTCCGCAACAGAGATAACTTCGAGCCTTACTAACAAGTGAGATCAAACAGATTTCACATTTTTTATGTAAATGTAAGGATGTGGGGCAAGGGACCTTAAATGTATTACTCTTCTATGCTGTAAATTGTATAATTACTGCAACATTTCCCTTTGGTCAGTAGATGGCAGCAAAAGATAAGATAATAAAAGTCTACATTGGAGCTGCCTATCAGAGGGATACTAATAACATATTTAGTTTGCAAAGTTGGAAAATAGCTCATTTATGGGCTGTTTTGGACCCCTACAAGTGTGATAGCAAGCTGAATATGCACTGCACAGCAAATTACTTATTGCATCACACTCTCCCTGTATAAGGGGAGGAGGTTCCTCTAGAAGTAGGAAGTGAGCAGACAAAGGCTGTGCTTGGTGCTGCTGGAAACCAGAAGGAAAGATCTCTGCTGAATCTGGAAGGGAATGGGCCAGCACACAGTGGAGACTGGCGACAGCACGAAGAAGATGTTTGCAGCGACGACCCCAGGTGTGTAGTTTCTGTAGGATCCAGTTCTGGAGTGGACCAAGAAATAAGAAAAAGCACCAAGAACTTGCTTAAGGAACTGTAAGTGCGGCTTTGCCGCATCACATTGCACCACACTGTTGAAGTGGCATTTGGACATACAATAATGCTCCAAGTACAGTTACATTGCGGTATACGGGCTTCAAGCTAATGCATAGCCCTAAGGGACTCATACGCTTACACCTTCCTATTTCCCTGGCTGCTCATAGGGTGTTATATGCTAGGAGCTGGAGTAAGGATTAAAGTTACAAGAGACAGACATCATTTCCCTGTGGATTACAAATAGTATTGCGCAATACTTAGGGTGCATCCCAACAAGTAACTCGTCCAGGAACATACAAGTGCAGCTCGGCTGCTTAATGGTGGCGCCCAGAGATAATAGTAAGTGCAGGGAGATCCCTGGGCGACGCTCTCCATGTGTGTATACTTAGTTTAGATTTTTTAGGGTAATGAAAGGTCCTCTTTAATATTGATGACCTATCCTAAGGCACCCTGGCATATAAGCTGTATGAAGGCAAGTTGCGCACAGTGCGTGCGTGCGTGCCGTCTCCCTTCCTGCTCACCATAGACATAGCAGCAGCGAGCAGGTAGAGAGAAGGGAGAAGGCACACGCGTGCCTTCCCTTCATACAGCTGATGTGCCAGGTATTGGACCCCGCCGATCTGACATTAAAAACCTGGAGAACCCCTTTAAGCTGGCCATACACATTCAGTAGCTGTCGGCTTAATGATCATTCGTCCGACAGCAATCTCTCTGAACTCCCTCCTGACTTCTCCATTCTGTTCGGTCGAACATGTATGTCTATTCAATGGTGAGAGAGGAGAAAGCAGCTGCCTGACATCTCTGGTGGAGGCTCATCTCCTGGGAAAACAGAAGGATCGGATGAAAAATTTTAATTTACCCATTCCTTCTCACATCATCTGTGGGGGGAGTCGGCAACCCCTCATACCCAATAGACTGTCAGCCAAACCAGTCATTCTTGGCAGGGTAAGCGGACAAGGCACTAATGTGTATGGTGCCTTTAGTTATTAGTGGAAGCCTTACAACATGATAACTATTAACAGCACAGCCAATTGTAGATGAGTGTGGAGCAGTGGCTTTCAGACCATCCTCAAAACCTTGTAATATATGAAAATTGAAGATTATTCAGGATGAAGTATAGCAGGATCAATCTGTGGCTCAGTGTTTTATTAGTCTCACCAGATGCTCAGTCAGGAAATGTTAATGGATCCTTAGAGTAAGAAACAGATCTATATAAATCTGTATGAACACACAGCTGTCAATGCCACAGTCAGTCAATAACAATGTTTGGAGTCCCAAGTGTTATGCTCATCAACCTCCACATAATTCCTAACAGCTCTTTAGGTCATAGGCGTCATCACAAAATACGACTAATGTATGAAAAGTGCAGCCAAATTCATATGATGCAGCTGCGGTCTCTGAGACAATGATCGGACATGAACACTCCTTTTCCAAGATTCTGATATTGATGGCCTACCCTTAGGATAGGTTATCAATATCAGAATGGCAGGGGTCTGACTCCCACCGCCAATCAGCTGTTTAAAAAGTCCACGGCCTCTGTCTAGGCCAGTGATGTCACATTCATCAGTCATGAGGCCTAGGCATAGCTCAGTCCCTTTCAAGTGAATATGCAAAAAGGGCAATACCAAGCACGGGCGCTATTTAATGGCTTGGTAAGCTCCTAGAAGGCTGCAAACAGCCCATATCAAATTGGCAGGGGTCAAACTCCCAGGACTCCTGAGGATAGGACATCAAAATAAAAATCTCAGGAAACTCCTTTAAGAACAGAATAACTATTCTGGTTCCTCTTCTGTCATGGGGGCACTATGGTATCGTTACCATTTCCAAATGTTGTGCTTGGCTGTTTCCATGATGGAGAGAACAGTCACCTCTTAAGTCACTCTCCACCCAGAGGAGATAGCTGATGGCATCTTACCAGGTGAAGGGGGAGATCCCATTGTAAAGATCCTATGGATTTGCATGAATATCTAAGATGGGAATAACCCTATGTTACGGGCAGTGAGTGTGGACTTACTGTACCAACCAACCGGTTTGACTTTGGGATAGTCCTGATGGTGTTATCCTGGAGGTCCCCTGGTTTTCACTCTTTAACCTCATCCCTTATACAAGGATCTGACCATATCTGCAGGGGAGCCACCAGGCTGATGCTACCTCTTGGAATAGTCCCAGTGTGGTTGGCTGGTGACCCACTGTCGCGACCGGGCTGCAGGGGCATTATATGTGAGTTATGGTGGCCCAATGGGGGTAGTAGTATTACTCACTGTTCTGTAGCATCCTGGGCCAGCGTGCAGTGAAGGGAAGGACCGCACGAAATCCTTCGGTGCACTCTCTATTTGTCCAGGGATCCCCAGCCAGATGGTAGTTGCCCTTGGTGGTGTGGGTGCTTTGGGAGCCTTGGAGGTAGGGTCCCTGGGATTCATGATGCCAGCACCATAAGGTGCGTTAAGAGTTGGTATAGAATAAGGAGAGAGTCAGGAGCTGAACCAACAAGAACTTTACTTGAAGATATTTGCCTTGAGGTAGATTGCATCCCCGCAAATAATGGCTTGGTACATAAAATGAAGGCGAGCTGTAACTCCAGACAACAGGCACGGTAAGACAGTGGTATGCAGGTTCCAACTCAATCTGAGAGAGAGGGTGATCCTTTCCTTAACTTGCTCAACTTGTTCTGGCAAGCCAGCCTTTCGGTCCTTTGGATCTTCTGAAACTAGAATTTGGCAACCAACAGGGCGGTCTCCCTAGCGGCAGGCATTACACATCTGCTCCATTATTTAAACAGGTTGCTTCAATACAATTAGTCCACTTCATCTCTCATTCCAGGACAGTGGCACTACCAAAAAGAAGGGATCCAGTAGTCCTTGGGCTTAGTTTCCTATCTATCTTGCCCTATCTGGGAAATGCCCAGGGGCACCCAACATATGTTACATGCTCTCCTCTCCTAACTTCCTCCCAACTAACTTTCTGTGTCTGCCTTCTACTATATATATTATGTGACAGCTACATCTAGTGGTGACTATGCGTAAATGCAGTTACCAGCCTGTTGTGAGGAGTTTGCAGCTATTACAGAGAAAATAGACAATGGCATAAGATGACATACACAAACGTTTGAAGTGTCCCCTTTTCACACGTAGTGGGTTACTGCACCACTGGTCTTAGAGACACTGGTGCAAAGCACCGAGATATAAGGCAATGCACATAGTCAGGAAACAGGCAGAGGTCTGGACAGGTATAGTTCGTGCATATCTGTGAAACAATCCAAAGGTCAGGGCAGAAGGATAGAATCCAGGAATCAGGCAGAGTTTTTTTTTGTACAGACTCTTGTGTTTAAAATGGACATACATGATCTCAAAACACTTAAAAAGAGTTATCCAGCTTTGAGAATCTTTCTGCCAGATGACACCCACCTCACCAGACCTGTGGAGAGAAACCTGTGCCCCACCGCTGGGGGCCGACTCCTTTAGTTCCCAGCTGCCATTGACGTGCTCCAGTCCCTGCTCATAAACTTCCAGTTTGATGAGGGTCGTGATGGAAGGGTGACACGTCACAGCTGTGGCCAGTTATTGGCTGAAGTGGCACACATGGCCCCTCTCAAACTGGAAGATTACAAGCAGGGACAAGAGAGCGTCAATAGCAGCAGGAGACCGAAGAAACTGGTACTCTGCAGCAGGTAAGCATGCTTCTCTCCACAAGTGTGGGAAGGAGAGGGGGGGGTCTGGCAGAAAGGCCCCCAAAAACTGGACAACCCCTTTAAGCATATGCCCACATGAGAAGTAAATTCAGCAGAAAATTTTGATATATCCACTACAAAATCTACGAGCTATATGTGGATTTGTCACAGATTTTGCTGTGGATTGACATGTTGTGTATTTAAGATGCACATTACAGATCCCTTTTTTCCTGCAGCGTGTAGATGAGATTTGGCACTGTAATGTGCTGTGGATTTTCCACATGAGGTTCCGCAATGGTATGACTACTATGCAGTGTATCCACTTCATGTGAACATACGGTAAACTAAACAAGTCAGTGGATACTGTCATGACACGACTGAGAAAGAAGACACAGCACACTTGATCCTTTTAGGTACTGTAATTGGTAAATAATACCGCCATCTAGAGGAAACCTGTGTGATTACAACACAAAGATATAGTTAACATACTGCAGTTTATGTGACGCCAGTATTATTTCTTTTCTATCTCATGTTGCTTATATACTGCCAAAATTTTCTTTATACACACACAGAAGGACAGTCAACCTGTGACAGGGACAACAGAGGACCTGGTGGAGACTCACAGACTGGGAACTTAAAGTGGCCCTGAAAAAAATAATAAGAGTGGCCCCGTTTTCTAGTCGGGTCCAAATTGAATGGAAGGCAGGGTCAGCAATACCATATTGTTGCACATTATACCACCCCAACAGAGCCGAGTACCAGAGTCCATCACAAAATACTGCCCCCAGCAGCACAAAATACATCCCCAAAAACGTCCTCTAGCCGGCTGTGCGGAGGGCCCAGGCAGCCCCCAGGGAAATTTCCCTGTGAGGTCTATGGCCAATCCGCCCACCGTGTACGGTAAAAGCTGCAGATTTTCTGGAGTGGTATTGAGTGCATAAAATCTGTACGTGTGACCGTACCTGAAAACTGATATTTCACAGGAAGATCTGTGACATTTTCTCTTACAGGGTACGTCATAGGGCGTATTTTGCTGAAATCCGCTGGAAATCAGTAATAAATCAGCAGAAAATCCCCATGACTTACGTGTGGACCGTGGTTTTCTGTAAAAGAAATCTGCAGCATAAATTGGCATGCTGTGGCATTAAAATCAGTGTGAATTCTGAGTGCATTTTTTACACAACTTAGTGCCCTTTCACACTTGCGTTTGGAAGATCCGGCATAGAGTCCCGTCGCCGGGGCTCTATGCCAGAAAGAAACGCTTCAGTTACAGATAATACAACCGCATGAATCCGTTTGAACGGATCCGCTTGTATTAACTGAAGGTCAATGGAGGACGGATCAGTTTTCTATTGTGGCAGATTGTGCCAGAGAAAATTGATCCGTGCCTATTGACTTGCATTGGGGGCCATGACGGATCCGTTTTGCTCCGCATCCCAGGACGGAAAGAATACCGCACCATGCTGCGGTATTTTCTCCTGGGCACTTGGGAGCTGTTTTTCAGCAGAATAAAAGTGCTTTTCCTGCACATGGAATACAGACACATAGGGCCAGATTTATCATTACTCTTGCAGTTCACTCCACTTTCAAAGAAGGCGTATGTGTATTTGAGTCAAGTCAAATTTATCATGGGCTCTTTCAGAGGTTGATAAATCTGGTGTATTTCTGGTTCCTAGTTGTATTTTGGCTTTGTCTTTGGAAAAGTCGAAATTTTAAAAAAGTGATTTTGTCAAACATAAGCATGGTCATGAGTGGAGTGAGTTTGCGCAATTTTTTGCGACTTTTTTGCGACTATTTAAAAAGTCGCAATAATAAATCTGTCTTGCAAGTGATTTACATACGACAAAACGCCCATAAACTTGGTTTTGGAGTGAGTGGCGTAAGTCTCCAAAAAGTCGCAAAAAATTGCGCAATTTGGCTTTTTGCGCAATTTTTTGCGACTTTTCAACTCCAGAAAAGTGACTTAGGCTAATGATAAATCTGGCCCATAGTACACACAGGTATGCTTGGAATGTGTCTGCATCCTTCTAGGGGGAAGTGTTGTTAGTTATATTGGTGAAAATGAGGTGACAGACTCCCTTTAACATGGAAGAGGACAGTATACTTCTGCAGAGGGATCTGGATAGATTGGAGGCTTGGGCAGAGAAATGACAGATGAGGTTTAAGGCCCCTTTCACACGGGCGAGTTTTACGCGCGGGTGCAATGCGTGATGAGGACGCATTGCACCCGCACTGAATCCGGACCCATTCATTTCTATGGGGCTGTGCACATGAGCGGTGATTTTCACGCATCACTTCTGCGTTGCGTGAAAATCGCAGCATACTCTATATTGTGCGTTTTTCACGCAACGCAGGCCCCATAGAAGTGAATGGGGCTGCGGGAAAATCGCAAGCATCCGCAAGCAAGTGCGGATGCGTTGCGATTTTCCCGCATGGTTGCTTAGCAACGGGATCCGATCTTTATTATTTTCCCTTATAACATGGTTATAAGGGGAAATAATAGCATTCTTAATAAAGAATGCATAGTAAAATGAAGTGGAAGGGGTTAAAAATAATAAAAGTTAACTTACCTTAGCAACTTGATCGCATAGTTGCGATCTGTCCTCTCTTTCCCTGCATCAGCTAAGATCTACAGGACCTGTGATGACGTCACATCACATGGTCCAATCACATGGTCCATCACCATGGTAAGATGGACCATGTGATTGGACCATGTGATGTGACGTCATCACAGGTCCTTTAGTTCTTAGCTGATGCTGGGAAAGAGAGGACAGATCGCAACTACGCGATCAAGTGGCTAAGGTAAGGTAACTTTTTTTATTTTTAACCCCTTCCACTTCATTTTACTATGCATTCTTTATTAAGAATGCTATTATTTCCCCTTATAACCATGTTATAAGGTAAAATAATAAATTCTCCAGAAGACCCGAAACCGGACTTCAGTGATGAAGTCCGGCTTCGGGTTTGGTACCAAACATGGCGATTTTTCTCACGCGCGTGCAAAACGCATTACAAACGTTTCCACCCGCGCGGGAAAATTGCGCATATTCCCGCAACGCACCCGCCTCTTATCAGAGCGTCAAACATGACGCCCGTGTGAAAGAGGCCTAACACTGACAAATGTAAGGTTATGCACATGGGAAGGAATAATGCAAGTCACCAGTACATACTAAAGGGCAAAACACTGGGTAACACTGACATGGAAAAGGACCTAGGAATTTTAGTGGACAACAAACTAAGCTGTAGAAACCAGTGAGGGGAGATTTAATTACTATGTATAAATATATTAGGGGTCAGTACAGAGATCTCTCTCATCATCTATTTATCCCCAGGACTGTGACTGTGACGAGGGGACATCCTCATCGTCTGGAGGAAAGAAGGTTTGTACACAAACATAGAAGAGGATTCTTTACGGTAAGAGCAGTGAGACTATGGAACTCGCTGCCTGAGGAGAGGTGATGGTAAGTACAATAAAAGAATTCAAGAGGGGCCTGGATGTATTTCTGGAGAGTAATAATATTACAGGTTATAGCTAGTAGAGATGGGTCGTTGTTCCAGGGAGTTATTCTGATTGCCTGACTGGAGTCGGGAAGGAATTTTTTATTCCCCTGTGGGGAAAATTGGCTTCTACCTCACAGTTTTTTTTTTGCCTTCCTCTGGATCAACTTGCAGGATAACAAGCTGAACTGGATGGACAGATGTCTTTTTTTGGCCTGACACTGCAAAATTAGGGTTATTTAGTTTAGAAAAAATTGCTAATTGCTGTGTCAGGGAGGAGTTAAAAGGGTTTTCCAGGATTTTTTAACTGATCAGTGGGGGCCTGACCCCCGGGACCCCCACCGATCAGCTGTTTTAAGAAGGCAGTAGCGCTCCAGAGGACAGGTCATCAGTATTGCCTCTTTAGCAGTGATCCACTGGGTCACTGCCTGTATATGCCCTGTGTGGACATTCATGGGACTAAGGATTTGAGGTTGCAGATTTTGTGTGCAGTAAATCTGCAGCATATTACACTGCCAGCAAAGTCAGTGACATTTCAGCAAATGTCATCCACATGCTGTGTAAAATATCCACAGAGTAAACTGGCCTAAACTGCATGTAAATTTATGCTGCAGATTTGCACCGCCGATGTTACCCTTTGGATGAAATCCACTGCAGTTCCACTAGTGATGCACCATTTATGCAAATGTGACCACTGAGTGGATGGCTATAGTGTTCACGCCACTAAAGGGGTTTTATGAGATCTAAATACTGAGTCTGACAGCCGGGAGGGACCCCCCTCCTGCGAGTGCCATGCATTGGATAGCGGCTGTGCTTGGTATCGCAGCTCAGCCCCATTCACTTCAATAGGGCTGAGCTGCGCCTAGGCCATGTTACCGAATGAACGTGATGCCACGCTGCCTACGAAAAGCTGAGAGAAGGCTGCAGCGCTCGTGCGAGAGCCAGTGCCTTCTCAAACAGCTGATCAGAAAGGGTCCTGGGTGTCAGACCCCCACCAATCAGATACTGATGACCTATCCTCTGGATAGGTCATCAGTACTAAAATCTCGGAAAACCCTTAAAGCCAGTTCGCGGTCTTGTGGGGACTGGAGGCTGCAGGGAACTAGGCATGGTGGGACTGTGACAGTTTTTTTTTGGAGCACAGGTTAGAACCATTGGGGTTGTCGGCTCCCAAGCCGGACAACTCCTTTAAGTCCTGTAAATTGTGAGGTGGGGCCTCCATGGTTGGGACTTGGTTTTCCACCACATTCTACAGATGCCCAGTTGGACTGAGAGTCACAGAAGTCGGAGGCTGGAAAACATGTCAGGAAATTCGGACTCCGAAAGTGTCAATCTAACCTTTAATAGCAACAAAATTTTGAAAAAAAAACACCTTTTAAATGCGGAATGAAAAGTTAAACTCCCTTATGCCTCCTTTTCAATGTTTCCGCGTAGTTGCAGCGATTCCATGCCCCTCTTCATTGTTAAACTGTGCGCTAGCTTCTCAGATTACTCTGCATAGTGTGACCTGGTAGTCTGAGACACACCTCCTGCTTCCAGGTGGACCAGCAGTGATAATTACCGTTTTTATTTCATCCTCCTGTCAAAAAATGAGGCAAAAACAAAAAAACACAAAGGGGGTCATTTATCAAACTGGTGTAAAGCAGAACTGGCTTAGTTGGCCATAGCAACCAATCAGACTCCACCTTTCATTTTTCACAGCTCCCTTGGACAAATGAAAGGTGGAGTCTGATTGGTTGCTATGGGCAACTCAGCCAGTTCTACTTTACACCAGTTTGATAAATGACCCCAAAATTTTCAATACCTTATATGTACCTCAAAATAATACAACTCATTCCACAAAAAGCATCATGTCAATAGAAAAATGAAAAAGTTATGTCTCTGGGAAAGAATGGATGAAAAAACAGAAGCAGCATCCTAAAGCAGGGCTCGACAAATCCCTGGCGCCAGGTCGCCATGGCGACCAGGAATTTTGTCCTGGCACCTGGGTATTTGTCAGCCTGTTTGCAAAGGTGGCCGGGCGCAGGGTCGGCGCGTCCTAGGAGCGCCGGCCCCCGTCATGCTGCAGCCGCCTGAGCGCTCTATAGAGAGCCTCAGGCGGCTGCAGCACTGCCCGGGCTGGCGCGTCCATGAGGGTGCAGCATGAAGAGAGGGACTGACAGGAGGGAAGCGCTCAGCGCTCCCTCCTGTCACTCCCTCATTGTAGCGTGGCCGAGCCCTGTATGGTCCGCGGGTACAGGGAGCATCTGTCTCCTGTACCTGGCCGGACTGACAGGAAGTGCGCACACAGTGTGCACTTTGTGTCAGTCCGCCCGGGTACAGGAAACAAAGCGCCTGTACCCGCGGACCATACAGAGCTCGGCCACGCTACACTAGAGGCGAGGGAGAGGGGGCAGAAAGAGAATGACAAGGGGGGAGAGAATGACAAGAGGGGGAAGATAATGACAAGGGCGGGGGAAGAGAATGACAAGAGGGGGAAAGATAATGACAAGAGGGGGAAAGATAATGACAAGAGGGGGAAAGAGATTGACAAGGGGAAAGTGAATGACAAGAGGGGAAAGAGATTGACAAGAGGGGAAAGGGAATGACAAGAGGGGGAGAATGACAAGGGAAAGAGAATGACAAGAGGGGAAAGGGAATGACAAGGGGAGGAATGACAAGGGGGAGAGAATGACAAGAGGGGGAAAGAGAATGACAAGAGGGGGAAAGAGAATGACAAGAGGGGGAAAGAGAATGACAAGGGGGAGAATGACAAAAGGGGAAAGATAATGACAAGAGGGGGAAAGAGGATGACAAGAGGGGAAAGAGAAGGACAAGAGGGGGAAAGAGAATGACAAGAGGGGAAAGAGAATGACAAGGGGGAAGAGAATGACAAGAGGGGAAAGAGAATGACAAGAGGGGAAAGAGAAGGACAAGAGGGGGAAAGAGAATGACAAGAGGGGGAAAGATAATGACAAGAGGGGGAAAGAGGATGACAAGAGGGGAAAGAGAAGGACAAGAGGGGGAAAGAGAATGACAAGAGGGGAAAGAGAATGACAAGAGGGGAAAGAGAATGACAAGAGGGGGAAAGAGAATGACAAGGGGGAAAGAGAATGACAAGAGGGGGAAAGAGAATGACAAGAGGGGAAAGAGAATGACAAGGGGGAAAGAGAATGACAAGAGGGGGAAAGAGAATGACAAGAGGGGGAAAGAGAATGACAAGGGGGGGAAAGAGAATGACAAGGGGGGGGGGAGAGAATGACAAGGGGGGAAAGAGAATGACAAGGGGGGTAAAGAGAATGACAAGACAAGAGGGGGAAAGAGAATGACAAGAGGGGGAAAGAGAATGACAAGGGGGGGGGGGAAAGAGAATGACAAGAGGGGGAAAGTGAATGACAAGAGGGGGAAAGTGAATGACAAGATGCGTAAAGTGAATGACAAGAGGGGGAAAGTGAATGACAAGAGGGGGAAAGTGAAAGACAAGGGGGGAAAAGAGAATGACAAGGGGGGGAAAGAGCTGGGCATTGTAGTGATGTGGGGACTGCAGAGGCTGAGCGCCAGCTGGGGGTTGTAGTGCTCAGTAAAATGTCATGGTGCCCGCTGTGTTTGTGCCCTCCGGACCCCTCTGCCCTCCCCTCCAGACCCTGTAATCCTTGTAAGGGTTTCTACATGTCATGGCGGCCGCAAGGGGCGATGACTTGGACGCTGGCAGCGTCTGACATGTCATATAACCTATTGAAGAGGGGAAGCATTATGGGGGGCCCTATATACTCGCACATTATGGGGGGGCTATATACTGGCACATTATGGGGGGCACTATGGAGAAGAGGGGAAGGAGCACTATGGGGGCATCTACTGGGGGCCCTATGTACTGGCATGCATTATTGGGGGGCTCTATGGAGAAGTGGGGGGGGGAGGAGCACTATGGGGGCATCTATTGGGGGCTTTATGACGCGGCTCCGTCTGGCTCCTAACTTTTTTAGCTGGCTCCTAGATTCCAAGGAAATTTGTCAAGCCCTGTCCTAAAGGCAAAAATAGATCACATCCCTAAGGGGTTAACCAATGCCTACACCATGATCAGCGGGTTAGGCACAGCGTCCAGTTACCCCTTGCCCTGGCATGGTCAGTGACTGAGCTTGCTGCTAATATATCAGATTTTATTGTATGTCACCCATCTGATATGCCCCTGAACCCAATTCTTAGGGCTCATGCACATGGCCGTGTTTTGCGGTCCGCAAATTGTGGATCCGCAAAACACACATCCCGGCCGAGTGCATGCCGCCATGTTTTTTTTTTCTTCTGCAGAAATGTCCCATCCTTGTCAGCAAAACGGACAAGAATAGGACATGTTCTATTTTTTGCAGGAAAGGGGGGGGCTTACAGATGCGGGCAGCACATGCGTAAGATGAATGGGTCCACATCTGATCCGATTGCAGGCAAAACCTATGGTAGTGTTCATGAACCCTAATGGGGTTGTCCTTAATTAGAAAAATATGGCTGCTTTATTCTGAAAACAGAACCACCCTTGTCCATAGGTTGTGTCCCACTGAAGTGAATGGACCAGACCTGTAATACCACACACAACCTGTGGGCAGGGGTGGGGCTGTTTTTGGAAGAACGTGCATGTAAATGTCCAGTGCGCAGCACCAATGTGATGTCTCTGTTACTAGACTGTAATAAATATACCATCTTACTATAACGGGGCTGTAACGACAGACGGCAGAGTGACACGTTAACCCCTCCCACAAGCCCCGCCCTTTCATACTTCATTTCATTTGGTCGCCATTTTACTCTTTTTCTGTACTCCGCCCACGTGATTGTGAGCGCAGATCCCGCACTACGCATGCGCACCACTCAGGCTAAACCATTTTGCTTACATAGGGGAGGCCATACACCAGACATTCACAGTTATGGTGTGTTTGTAGACGTAGGTTTTTATTCTTACAGGGTGGGTTTAATATCTATATTCCCTATAGCGGTATTTCGGAGTCATGTGAACGCAGCAACTTTATACTGAATTTAGCGCCTCCCCTTAATCGTAGTTGACTCACCCCTTCGTGATAATGGTAGCGACAAAGCTACTTCCTTTCCTTTCCGAGCTGGAGCAGAGCAGCCGCCATGAGGTGAGGGGCCGGGGGACCCGAGGAAAATGTCTGTGATTGTGCTCATGTGGCACTAAAATGGACTGTAGAAGTCGGGGATACGGCTTTAGGTCATTTAGTGGCGACGACCGGGGTCGGTGATGACGTCACCACCCGTGCTCTGCTTGTGGACTAGTCCTGGTGTAGGCCCCTGACATGTGTGACAGGCCGGGGGCCCTCCAGAGGTGTACTGCTCCCACATAGGCTCTCATTCACACTGCTGTATGCGGTCCTCAGTGAGATCACCCTGTGTGGGGCGCGTGACATCCAGCACCCGGCCATGTCACCCAGCACAACCAGGGTGGAGGGATGAATATGTATATCTCACATATATTGTGTTTTTACGTTTTTAATAACATGTAATATTTAACGTTTTCTTTATTCTGTTCCAATCCCTAATTTTCCAGACTCTTGCTTTCTGTCAGTGAATGGAAATCTTATCCAATCTGACGACTACTATGGTCACATGGGCAGAAGCCGCACAGCAGTTGTATTGAGAATTGCTGTTGTTTTCAGTGACCCCACGTGTGGATATTAAAGGGATTGTCTGGGTTCTGGAGGGAGCTGGGTGACCCTCGGTCTCAACCTGCTGTAAAGAATTACCTGACAGATCCCGGCCTGGGTCTTTAACTGTCTGCGGTGGTCTTGTCAGCAAACTGCTGCTGCCAATCACTGGGCTCAGGAGCTCACCCTACAAGGCCAGAGATTGGCTGCAGCAGTGATGTGACCTCAGCCCTACAGCCAGATTAATGGATCCGGGCCGGGAGAACCTGAGCAGGATCTGTCAGGTAAGTACTTGCCGCTTCTTTATTGCAGGCAGATCCCAAGTGTTGGTTGGTTTCTTCCTGAAACTGAACAACCCCTTTAACAATCAAAAAACTGCCTTGGGTTGCAGTATGACCTCTTGGTGGCGCTGTTTGTGGCCGGTCCTCAGCTGTGTATGTCGCTGTTCAGACTGGATACCACCATGTCCAGTCTAGGCAGTCACTTACCTGTACTAGCATGTTTTGCCTAAACTTATACATGGTAACACTGTCTAGATTGGCTACAACTGTAGCAAAGCCTTAATTACTAGTTGTGTGACACCCCCTATACGTTCCATCCCGTTATATAACTTAACCCTTTCACCTTTTCCCCGTAGAAGTCCGTGTGACTTTGGTGCAGTCACATGGACCAGGGACCGGTGCCGGGGCACTCGCCAATCCATATGAAGGCGGTATTATTTATTCGATGTTACGCCAATCTATGAATGGCATTTATAGGTCCCTCTGCTGTTAAAGGGGTTCTCCTCATGGGCAATGGGGGCATGTTGCTAGGATTTGCCCCCTTTGTCTTACAGGTGCGGGTCCCAGTCACCTCTGGTGCCGCTTGTCTTCATGACAAATGTTTAGGTTTAGGTACGCGGCTATCGGAGGTCCCATCCCGATGTGTACGGGCGGTTCAGAAATCTGGTTGTAGATGGGATTTACTGTAAGCATGTGTGGTGTACTGGGCCCTACTGGTTTGTTGGGTTCTTTATTAGTCCTAACAATCGGGTCAGAGAGCGCCATGTCCTGCTTGGGTTTTTACGTACGCTGTCTGCAGCTACGGGTCCTCATGTATGTCTAGCACGGGGATCAGCACATTTCCACACTTCAGCTGCTGTGAAACTCCAACTCCCAGCATGCAAATATGCTCGGCTGTTCTTCTAACTCTCATAGAAGTGAATGGAGCACTCTGGGAGTTGTAGTTTCAGAACAGCTGGCGTGCCGGAGGTTGCTGATCCCCTGGTCTAGCAATTCTAGGGAGCTTCAGTACACGTGCTATTGGTGGGGAAGGGATCTGTTCGCCAGTCATTGAAGCGTCTTTAGCTGAAGAACCCATAGGGATATTGACCTAACTCCACTGACTTTTGTGACGGCTGTAAGGGTTTATCTATACAGTAATGTTGTCTTTCCTTTCATAGTATGCTCAGACTTCAAAAGCGGCTCGCTTCCAGCGTGCTTCGCTGTGGCAAGAAAAAAGTATGGCTGGATCCAAATGAAACCAATGAGATTGCCAATGCCAACTCCCGTAAGTGTCCCCTCTGCCCTCCCTCTTCTGTGCCACGATGTGCTTTCCGAGGCCTGTCTAACTCTGCTTTGCCTTTTCCTCTAGGTCAGCAAATCAGGAAGCTGGTTAAGGATGGTTTGATTATCCGCAAACCAGTGACTGTCCACTCCCGTGCCCGTTGCCGCAAGAACACCCTTGCACGTAGAAAGGGCAGACACATGGGCATTGGTGAGTATTTTGTACCTACAGTAAGATGTGTTTTAGGCTCCGATGTCATCCCTGTGCTGTCCATACTGCAAATGATAGAACATGGCCTATTGTCTATTTTATGGGAAAAAAATGGGCAATTTTACAATGGGGCCAGTGAAGAGAGTGGGATGCATCTGGACCGGATCCGTAAAATAGTCGTGTGAGGGTAGCCTTAGGCAATGTGGATGTCATAGAGGTAGAGCTGCTACATGAGTCGGGAGCGTCTAGTTGGACCATTGCTCTTGTAGTTTGCATTTTGGCTGATTTGGAGGCGCCTTGTTTGGATCCAGTTTCCCATTAAAATTGTGCTGTGACTTTCTGGTCTATCCATGTGTAGTGGACATGATCTGTGATAAAATCCAATGGGCATGCAAGGAGGCCTCTGCCCATAATAGCTTAGCCTAAAGGCATTGGCTGTAATGTTTGTATACTGGTATCGTCCAGTCAATGCTGATGGCTCTTTCCAGATGACCAGACACTTCTGTTTTCTTACAGGTAAGAGAAAGGGTACTGCTAACGCTCGTATGCCTGAGAAGCTGTCCTGGATGAGGAGGATGAGAATTCTTCGCCGCCTGCTCCGTCGTTACCGTGAGTCCAAGAAGATCGACAGGCACATGTAAGGCTCCAAACACCTCATTCTTGGGCTTTGTTTTCATGCTTGGGTACAAGGGGACACACCCAGTCTCTGCAGCTAATTCAGTGTAATCCCAGGCCATTCTGAATGTTATGCTGGGTGCAAACACATCAGTTGTGTCCAGTCATTGTACAGTCCGATATCTGTAGACTGATGATGCTTGACATCCAGCATCACAACTGATGTGCTTGATGTGTATGAACAGTCCCATAGAAAAGTATTGGATCCGTTCTAGCTTCAGTTCCTCTTCAGCGCCTTCTGCACCTCTCAGGAGGGAACACAGATAGCCGGACATATGTGAAGGGACCCCAAGCTTTGGTTAATAGTCACACCATAATCTATGCAAAGGACTGTTTAAATCAATGGCAGTAACATTTTCAATAAGATACAAGAGGTTTACATAAGAATGATATTTATTTATATAGCGCCACCATATTCCGCAGCGCTTTACAAATTCATAGGGTTCATGTACAAAACAAAAGTAACTGGCTGATATAGAACTGAAACACTAGGAGTCAGGGCCCTGCTCGCAAGAGCTTACAATCTGAGGGGTGACACATAAGGTAGTTGATTGTGATAAGTAGGATTCGAGCCATTATTGAACTGAAAGAAGTGGTGCCGGCCGATCTGCTTCGGGTTTGAGACTGTTAGAGGATCAAGTTTAGGCCAGAGGAGTTGGTGGGGGGGGGAGGTTTAGTCCTGGAAAAGTCATTTTAGGAGGCTTGATGAGCCTGCCTGACGATGTTTTTAAGGCACGTGTGAAGGTGGAGAAAATGTGAATTGACCTAATATTCCGGGGCAGAGTATTCCAGAGAGTAGGTGCAGCTGTAGAAAAATCTTGAAGACGGGAGCGGGGGAGCAGTATACTTACAGTCCGTGCGGCTCCCGGGGCGCTCCAGAGTGACGTCAGGGCACCCTACACGCATGGATCACGTGATCCATGCGCATGGGGCGCTCTGACGTCATTCTGGAGCGCACCGGGAGCCGCACGGACTGTAAGTATACCGCTCCCCACTACTACTATGGCAACCAGGACTTTAATAGCGTCCTGGCTGCCATAGTAACCTCAAAGCATTTCGAAGACTGATCAGGATCCTGATCAGTCTTCTAATGCTTTCAGGCGACTTGCGTTCTGACGGATCCGGCGGGACGGAAGTGCCTGCCGGATCCTGAGAACGCAAGTGTGAAAGAGGCGTAACTTGGATATTCGACTGCTGGATGTCCACATATGAAGTTTGTGGAGGCCTGGCTCCATGGTCCTGGTGGAGAGGTCACTCCATTATAACAAACAGAAGTGATCATAAGTTCCCTATTGGTCAGAATACATTAAATCTTGCTTAGACCTTGTTTGTTTTGGGAACATATTTTCTGGTCCTCTGAAATACAAAGTGCAGGAGGCTATTTGGGGTATTTGGTTCACATGGCTAAGGCCTCTTTCACACTTGCGTTCTGAGGATCCAACGGGCACTTCCGTCCCGCCCGATCCATCAGAACGCAAGTCGCCTGAAAGCATTAGAAGACTGATCAGGATCCTGATCAGTCTTCAAAATGCTTTCAGGTTACTATGGCAGCTAGGACGCTATTAAAGTCCTGGTTGCTGTAGTGGGAGCGGGGGAGCAGTATACTTACCATCCGTGCGGCTCCCGGGGCGCTCCTGAATGACGTCAGAGTGCCCCATGCCCATGGATCACGTGATCCATGCGTGTGGGGCGCCCTGACGTCACTCTGAGCGCCCGAGGCCGCACGGATGGTAAGTATACTGCTCCCCCCGCTCCCACTACATTTTACCATGGCAACAAGGACTTTAGCGTCCTGGCTGCCATGGTAACAATGAGAAAAAGCTAAACGTCGGATCCGGCGATGCGCCGAAACGACGTTTAGCTTAAGGCCGGATCCGGATTAATGCACTTCAATGGGGCGTTACGGCATGTCTTCCGGATTTTTGGACGGAGGCAAATCCGCAGCATGCTGCGCTTTTGTCAACGTCCAAAAAACGTTCACATACTGAACGGATTGCTCTCCATTCAGGATGCATTAGGATAATCCTGATCAGTATCTTTCCGTCCTAGAGCCCCGAGGACGGAACTCTAGGACGGAAAGCTAAAACGCTAGTGTGAAAGGGGCCTTACAAGAAACTTTATAAACATGGATGTTATATTGCGGTCTGTGATGCCTTCAGGCGTGTTGCAAGCAGTTTTTACTGGAATATATGCCATAACTCTTGGTTACAAATGGTTTGCATGGGACAATTGTAATGATTGTACTCAAACTTGTTTCTGATACCAAATGCATGGTCATGTAACGGATGCTGTGGTTGGGGACCGCATGGTCCTACAGGTCACAGTGGGACCTAAGTAAACTGAGCCCCGAACTGTTTTGTCGTTCCGTATTAATGGCCATGCGGTAATTGGGGCTCTGAGTAGCATGGCATGACTGTGCCATGTACTCGTGCCATTAGCATTATAGATATATATATCTGGGTCCCGTTGATGTGATTTTGGTTTGCTTGATATCTGCCACTACTTCGTTCTGAGATCGTTCTTATGGCATCTTGCATATGTACTAGGTTGCAATTTCTTGTGTATTTACAGTATGTGAAGTGCCTCGTATAATCCAATTATAGGAGTAGGTTCTAGTCACACATTGCAGGAGTCTTTATACCACTGGCACATTGGGGAAAGTACACAGATTTGGTTTTTAGGAGATGTTCCTTGACGTTGCTGGTCATGACTTATGGCATAACTTCAGCTCTCGTGCAGTGTGATAACATGTTATTGGGGCTTTGTTTTACAGGTACCACAGCCTCTACCTGAAGGTCAAGGGTAATGTGTTTAAGAACAAGCGTATTCTCATGGAGCACATCCACAAACTGAAGGCAGACAAAGCTCGCAAGAAGCTGTTGGCGTAAGTATCTGCTGCAGAATTTCCATGAGAGACATGTTACTGGGAAGTTAGTTCAGAATTGAGACCAATCACTAGAGCTGGGTTATATGCTATTATATATGACTAACCCTGGGTTCACACCTGAGCGTTTTACAGCGCGTTTGAACGCGCTGTAAAACGCTCAACACATGAAAACCAATGCTTTCCTATGGCCCTGGTTCTCACTTGAGCGTTTTACTGCGCGTTTGAACGCGCTGTAAAACGCCCGACGCATAAACAAGTACTTGAGCTTTTTTTAGGGCGTTTGTCGCGCGTTTTGTGATTGACACCACAGTAGTCAATCACAAGAACGCGCGTACGAACGCGCATTTCCTATTTGAAAAAACGCGCTGAAATACGCACGAAAAAAACGCGTAAAACGCGCGTTTTTAGAACGCTCAGGTCTGAACCCAGGGTAAGGGTTATCTGTAGTGCGCGGTGCAATCCGTGGTAATGTTCCTAGCAGTGAAAACTATTCAGAAGGCTGGAGAATCTTTGTTTAGAACTGTGCACTCAGTCATTCCTCTGTTATTCCCCCTAAATATTTTTGAATACATAAACTACTAGCTGTTATCAAGCCACCTGTCAATGAAGTGTGCCATTAGAGACTGACTTTCAGCACTCATTGATTCTTCTTATACCTCTCGCATGTCGGTAAATTGTGGACATGTGCTGTCCATGGTCTCCACAGACATCTCTTATATATTGATAGACTTTAATGTGTGTATTCACTAGGGCTGCAGCTAACAGATTATTTTAGCAATCTAGTATTCTACAGATTATTTTTACAATAATGGAGTACTCCAATAAGAAAAAATTAATTATTACTGTTTTCCTTTATAAAAACTCAACAGACCCCCTGCCATCAGTCCCCAACACCCTTTGTTCCCCCTGTGATCAGCCCGAGTGCATTATTTCCTCCCCGGTGCCATCAGCTCTGTAGTGTTTGGCCATATCCAGATGTGGCAGATAATTACTGCTGTAAATCTGACATTCTGCGTATGTTACTACTTCACATTTGCCAAGGATTTTCCCCTTTGAATTGCCGAATTTGGCATTATAATGAGCACACGTGTTGTACAGTGAATTGCCACAGACTTGTAGTATGGCATCTGCGCTCAATCTCCTGCATTCCTATATAATTGCATGGAGCAGCAGTGCATGAGACCGCTGCTCCATTCAAACGGCGGGACACAGGGCCCCTGTTATCGCCGTTTTTTGGGGGCCACCAGTCACACTTATTCCCTATCCTGTGAATAGGGGATAAATCTTTGTAATGGGATAGATGCGATCTGGTACTGTTTTAATTGGGTATTCTACATTTTTCTCTCGATAGTGACCAGGCAGAAGCTCGCAGATCCAAGACAAAGGAGGCAAGGAAGCGCCGTGAGGAAAGACTTCAAGCCAAGAAAGAGGAGATAATCAAGACCCTCTCAAAGGAAGAGGAGTCGAGCAAGAAATAGTTACCCTGTAACATGTGTATATAGAGTACTGCCCTGTGCAAGCTCAATAAACCATCCTCAACCCTCCAGTGTCTGCATGTGGTTTACACAGTTCAACCTCTGCCACCAGTTTTCAGAAGAAATCTGTCATGTATCCAATTTTTTTTCCAGACTATTAAATGCAACACCACCCAAAAATACTAACAGATTTGTGATTTCTTCTGCAATAGCGTTTCACATTGTGATAGGCTGCGTTAATTGGGTTAGTCTTTTTAATGGGTGTGACAGTCTTTATATGACTGAAAATTGGTCCTTGCAGACGCTTTAAGTGGTCACTCAGTTGTTGGGAAACATTCGGTTGGCGGGGGTCAGAGTGCTGAGACCTCCCCCAATTGGTAGTACTAGGAGAGAGAAGCACTTGCATAGCATGCTCTCTCCTCACTGCAGTAGGTGAAGTTAGATGGACTCAATGAAGGGTCTATGGCAGGGTGGGAAACCCGCGGCTCCTCCTCTCTGCCGTGTTCTGTCCACATATGCGGCTCATTGAGGATCAGTGGCAGATTATCATCAGTAGCCTGTCTGTGCCGTGCTCTGCCGCAGAGCACAGTGAGGAGCGCTGATCAACAGGGCAGGACGTGCACTGCACAGCCGATCTCACCGATACAAGAACACACCAGAGGCAGCCGAGGGAGTGACAGTGTCACTCAGTCCCTCCCTGAGTGTATAGCTGCCAAGCAGGTGCAGTCAGGGTGCTGCTGGTGAAGGATTACCAGGGACATTGACACTAGTACTGCCTGTGGGATGCCATCGTCCCATCTCTGCTGTCCAGTCCATCCATATACCACCAGGGTAGGCCTGGTATATGGACAGCAGAGATGGCATCCCACAGGCAGTACTAGTGTTCCTGGTCCTTCTTCACGAGCAGCCTGACTGCCATAGTCCTGCTTGGACTGGCTCTCATCATGGCACCAGGCACTTTACTGTCTGCTGCTTAGTGATCAGCTTCATATTTTTTTTTTTTTTTTTTTTTTTTTTAAGGGCAGCCAGGTGTGCCCTCTTATTCTCAGAGGTCCAGACAAGTATCTGCAGAATAAGGCTACTTTCATTCAGCCTGCCAGATCTGTCCTGTCGCCGCTCCATCCCAATTGACTATAATGGGGGTGGAGCTATAGCATGGCCAGAGATTGTCGTCTGGTGATCTCTGCCATGCTGCGGCGTAGCTCCGCCCCATTATAGTCAATGGGGACGGAGCGGCAGTGCACGGGTACTTGCGGCATGGCGGATCCAGCGGCCTGTCCGCTTGCCGGATTGCCATGCCACAAGTGTGAAAGTACCCTAAAGCTAGTTTCACACTTGCTGCAGGACAGAAGATCCGCCCTGCCGCTATTTTGCAGGGGCGCCGGACTGCTGCTCCATCCCCATTGGGCTAATGAAAACTCAATTGCAGTAATACTGTTGTGTGCACGCATATTTGTGTAAATGTATAGCTTGTGGCCCTTGGCAATCATCCCCTTTTTTTTTTTTTTTTGGGTCTGTAAGGTTGGCCACCCCTGGTCTTAAGGACTGTCTGTCTCCTGCAGTGAGGGGAGAGTGTGATGTGAGCTCCTCTAGTGATTGTTGGGGGGTTCAGCACTCGGACACCCAGTGAACAAAACTTTAATAAAAGTTTAAGTACACTACAAGTCTGCAATTTGTGGCTGACTGTCGGTGAGTTACATCTGTAACTTTCACACACAAGGTGAGATCCAGTCTATTCAGAGCTAGACATGACAAGGAAGGGAGAAGACTTGTTAAAACTTATGCAAAGGGAAGAAATAGAGTTGCCATAGCAACCAACCAGGATACTGCGGTCATTTAAAGTGAAGCATGAGCTGGGAACTGGTTGCTATGGTCAACAGTACATCTCTAAGCAATTGATTCTGTACTAAACCCCATGCATTGAACAAATGGAGATGAGAAATTCCAGCATTCTCAAATATGAGGCAAGACAAACACAACCTTCAGAGGAGAGAGTCTGTCCGCTGAAGAGATGCGAATGTTTCCATTTTACTTTGTTTCACTTCTACTTTTGGCTTTCAAGCACTGATGCAGAATACTGCTGTGATTAACGTTATTGTAATGTACTTTTAGAGGAGGAGGTTTCTTTGTACTAGAAAACAGCGTGAGGGTCCATTCACACGTCCTTTGTTTTTCTCTAATCCGAAAATAGGACCGTTTTTTGCGGATCCTATTTTCCAAGAATTCTTTCCGTTTGTCATCCGTTTTTTGCGGATCCGCCAAAAACGGATAGACGAATACAATTGCATTGTACAACAGACCGCAATTTTCGGATTAGAATAGGACATGTTTTATTTTTTTACGGACACTATGTACTGAGAAAATTATGTGGACAGCACTCTTTGTGCTGTCCGCATATTTTCTAGACCCATTGAAAATCAATGGGTCTGAATTCTGTCCGCATCTATTCCGTGACTAGTCTGAAAAATCGGGATCAGATGCGGAACTAAACAACGGACGTGTGAATGGACCCTAAAGTGTAGTTTGAGCAGAGCTGGAGCTCAGCATTGCTAAGGAGTTCTTCAGTTTTGAGAACCGAAGACGCCTGAGGCTTTTGGCCACCTCTTCTCACAATCCCAGTCCCTGACTATGGACATGTGCCGTATCACTCACCCTCGGTACACCCTCAGCACTCGGTACAACTAAAGACAGACACTTCTTAGCAATTCTCTGTTACAGCTCTGCTAAGATAAATCTTTACACCCTGTTTTTTTTTATTTTTATTTCTAGTACAAAGAAACCTCTTTCCCTAAGGCCTCTTTAACACGAGCGTGTCCGGATGCGCTCAGTGAAAACTGCGATTTCGCAGGCAAAGCCATTCAGTTTTGCCTGTGATTGCGTTCAGTTTTTTCCGCGCGGGTGCGTTTTGATGCGTTTTTCACGCGCATGATAAAAAAAACTGAAGGTTTACAAACAACATCTCCTAACAACCATCAGTGAAAAACGCAACGCACCTGCACTTGCTTGCGAATGCATTTTTCACACAGCCCCATTCACTTCTATGGGGCCAGATCTGCGTGAAAAATGCAGAATATAGAACATGCTGCGATTTTTATGCAACGCACAAGTGATGTGTGAAAAAACAAAACGCTCGTGTACACAGACCCATTCAAATGAATGGGTCAGGATTCAGTGCGGGTGCTATGCGTTCACGTCACACATTGCACTCGCTCGTGTGAAAGGGGCCTAAGGGTGCATTCACACGACCATAAGTGTTTTGCGGTCCACAAATTGCGGATCCACAAAACACGGATACCAGCCGTGTGCGTTCTGCATTTTGCGTACTGCACATGGCTGGCGCTATATAGAATGCCTATTCTTGTTCGCCGTTGTGGACAAGAATAGGACATGCGCTATATTTTTTTGTAGGGCCGCGGAACGGAACAACGGATGCGGACAACATACGGTATGCTGTCCGCATCTTTTGTGGTCCTATTGAAATGAATGGGTCCGCACCCATTCAGCAAAATTGCGGAATGGATGCGGATCCATTTATACGGTCGTGTGAATGCTCCCTAATACAGATTATTACTAAATAACACCCCCCTTCCTACATAATGTTTTCTCCGGGAATTAAGAAAATGAAAATACTTAAATATTACTTCATTATAAATATATTACCAAATACCTTTCATTAGTTATAATGGCTCGTTTTGTCCGGGAAAAATAAAATGGCCGCCATCCGAATAGTCCACACAAAACCTGCGCCATCTTCCTTTCTTACTTGTCAGGGATTATGATCCTGAATACAGCTGATACGATCTTCAGATGAATCTCTGTAGGAATGGAGTTCATGAGGAGACATGAAGTACAGAGAGGAGACGGGGATGTGGTGATGAGCAGCAGCTCTTGTATCCAGTCTCTATTACCACAGTCTGTCCTGTCTGTTCTCTCTGAACTTCATGTCCCCTTATAATTTCCATTCCTACAGAGATTTAGTTTAAGTTCTTATCAACTGTATTCAGGATCATAATCTTTACCTCAGTGTTGTAAAGTAACTTGTCCTGCTCTGTGATAGGACAGCGGCCATTTTATTTCTCCTCCTAATTGCTCCCTAGACAAAATGAACCATTATAACTAATGAAAGGTGCTTGGGAATATATTTATACAAATGTGATATTTAAGTATTTTCATTTTCTTAATTCCCGTAGAACCCTTTTAAAGAATCTGAAATCACAGTTACATTTTGAAGGGGTTATGGCTGGACGCATCTGAGAGCAGCTCTGGCTCCCAACTACAATCCTGAGCCATCCTGAACTATACACTTGCTTAATACCGACCTGAGAGGTGTCCCTGGGTCCCTAAGAGTGCCGGCGTGGAACCATGAGCCCTAGCAAAGCTCAGATGGCGGCGGAGGCCTTAAAGAATATGCCAGACAGGACTTTCAACATGGCGCTGCAGTCTCCTCACCGACACGTGCAGCCAGCACTAGAAGCCAAGCGGCACAACACCTACACCCTGACGCTGAACCGGAGCTCACTCTGCAAACCTCACACCAACAACTGATAGCGGCCATAACAGGGTGTCAGGCCTCCCTTACTGAGAAGATAGAAGAGGTTAGAGTGGACCTAGGCCTCCTACGCCATGATGTCCAACAGCTGCGAGAGAGGGTCAGACTCGCCGAGACACGTGTATCAGACCTGGAGGATCTGACAGGCCCATTGCCAGCAAGACTCGCTGCAGTGGAGGCGTCTGTGGATCTGTGTCGTCAAAAATGTGACGACCTAGAAAACCACGCAAGGCGCAACAATGTGCGCATCATCGGCATGCTGGAGCGGGCGGAGGGCCCTGACCCAGCAGCCTTTCTGGAGGGGTGGTTCAAATCTGTGTTTCCCAACACGGCATTCTCGTGGCATACACGGTGGAAAGGGCCCATCGTGTTCCAGCCTGACCACTCCCGCCCGGCGCCCCTCCAAGGCCTCTCCTAGCCCGCATGCTAAACTGGCGGGACAGATATCATATTGGCGCAGGCTAGGATCACACTGAGGTCAGCAAATGTCTCCCTGTACCCGCATTTCTCTGCTGATCTACAGAAGAAGCGAGCTACCTTTGTCTCCATCAAACGTCGGCTTAGAGAGCTCAATCTCAAGTACTCAATGGCGTATCCAGCACGCCTGCGTGTCACTCTTTTCCAGCCCTTTTCCAGACACTTTTCCAGCCCTACAGAAGCGGAGGACTGGCTGTCTAGGAGACCTCGCAGTTCTTCTCCCAAGTAACCTTTCCGGAGATATGGTCCCCTCTACTATGCTGAGAAGAGGGTGTAAAGTATCCTGAAAGGACTAACAGACAGTCGTACCTTGTCTTCATTGTTCCGCGGTTCGGTAACGTATAGCACTACATATGTGTGTGGACTCGGGGACGCTGAGGTCTATATTCTTGCCGTTCAACACTGAACGCCTTTATGCAACTTACAAGTGACACTGTTATTGGGGAGAGCCAGTTACTTAACCTCACTGGTATTCCATGCTCTTACACCGTGTAGGTCCCCCGCGCACATGGTCATTTGTTACTTTGATTATGCTTCTGTTTTAATAGTTAACCCAAGGTTTGTGATGTTGAGAGTTATTCTCCTGTTATATGTTACAACGGAAGTATGTAGTAATCAAGCAAAGAACGCTCACTCTATCATGTACCTTTCTTGCCATTGTGAACCTCAGGGGCTCAGTGCCTATCCCTATTACATAGCCTGGATTCCATTATGGCAGATCTTAAAGTAATGTTATGGAATGTGAAAGGCTTGGGGGGTCCCAGGAAACGGATGGCAGTTCTCACACATGTCAGAGGCTATGCTCCGCACATTCTAGGGTTGCAAGAAACCCACCTCACTATTGAAACAAGGGAAAGAGTCAAGAAGCCCTGGGCACAATGGGTGGAGAGTGCTTATGGTAATTCATACTCTAAAGGGGTCTGCCTATTGATACACCGAGTGGTCCGCTGGGAACTACATCACACAAGTGTTGACCCAGAAGAGAAATATGTATTTGTATATGCTCATATCAATGGAGTACCATATGTAATACTAAATATGTACAACCCTCCTCCAGCTAGCCTCTCACTGCTTCAGACAGCGGCGGGGTTCGCCGCACAATACCCATTGGCCAGGATTCTGGGCATGGGAGACCTTAACCTGCCGCTGGAAGAATCTAGGGACAGGTTCAGCAATCCATCCACTTGCTCTACCCGACGGTCACCTAGTACTGCTTTGGCACGATTATTGTCGGAGTTGGGCTGGATTGACATTTGGAGAGAGAAGTATCCGGACAGAATTTAATATTCTTGTTTAACTCCCTCTAGGGGAGCTCTATCTAGGATTGATTACCTCCTGGGAAACCCAGGCACCTACATGGCAACAAGGGATATACATTACAGACCCCAAGGTCCATCTGATCATGCACCTATAGTGGCCTCGGTCGCTAATCCTGGCACAGTTGCACGAATCCCTAAGCAACGTATTCACCCATTTTGGCTATCTTTAATGTCCCTAAACGACCGGGTACCTGACCAACTCCAAACTTTCCTGGCAATTAACTCACCTGACACTGACCCAGCAGTACTGTGGGAGACCTTAAACGCCTTTTTGAGCGGCTGCCTCAGGTCCTCCATATCTTACATTAAGAAGTTTTCCCGCCGTAGGG
This sequence comes from Bufotes viridis, assembly GCA_033119425.1. Lineage (NCBI taxonomy): Eukaryota > Metazoa > Chordata > Amphibia > Anura > Bufonidae > Bufotes > Bufotes viridis. The sequence continues at coordinate 212,887,420 of CM065594.1, read as the reverse complement.
AGGAGGACTTGGCGTCCAATGCAAGAATGCAGAACTCATGTATATTGCTAATCCTACGGAAGAGAACAGGGTAGACTGGATGTTGAAGGGCAGGCAATACATGAATCACCTACAAGAAAAGAGTGACCGTAGGATGCTATTCTTGCAGCAGCAGACCTTTGAGCAAGGTAGCAGAGTGGGAAAGGTTTTGGCACAGGTTGTGCGTAGGAACACATGGCATCCACCAATATTACGTATAGCGGACCGCGGTGGGGTAGCTATTAATGAGCCCGAGGGGATTCTAGACCGATTTGGGGAATTCTACCAAGACTTGTACCTTTCTATGATTCAGTACACTGCTTCTGCCCTGGAGGAATATATATGGGAGGTCTCTCACCCGCAGTTGTCTGTCATAGATAGGGAGTTGCTAGATGAGAAGATTACATTGCAGGAGGTGACGGATGCGATCAAAGGATTAAATTTGGCGAAAGCCCCGGGACCAGACGGGATACTGTTGGAAGTCTATTCTACTTATATGGATATTCTGTGACCGCAGCTGCTGCGAATGTACAAAGCATCTCTTGAGGTTGGTGCACTCCCAGAATCAATGTATGAGGCTTCCATTGTGGTTCTTTTGAAACCTGATAAAGACCCTCTGGAATGCGGATCATATCGGCCTATATCATTGCTAAACTTAGACTATAAAATACTGACTAAGATCTTAGCGAACAGGTTAAATAGGGTGATATCATCCATAATACACGAAAACCAATCTGGCTTCATTCCTGGTCGCTCCACTTCCAGTAACATAAGAAGGGCACGGGTTATTGCTCAGCTTGGATGTGCGGACCGGAAACAATGGGCTCTGGCCGCTTTAGACACGGCCAAGTGTTCGATTCTGTAGAATGGCCTTACTTGGTACAGGTCCTCAGGCACTTTGGCTTCGGCCCTGCATTCATTAGCTGGATTAATATCCTGTACAAATCCCAATCAGCAAATATCATGATAAGTGGCTCCCTGTCATCAACATTTAAGCTTTATAGAGGGACCAGGCAGGGATGCCCTTTGTTTCCCCTCTTATTTGCGGTGGCTATTGAACACCTGGCACTATGGATTCGCCAGGACACTGTATTCAAAGGAATATCTCTGGGGAATAGTGAGGATAGGCTAGGATTATATGCAGACGATCTTATCCTATACATGGACACAGTGCAGTTTACATTGCCCAGAGTAATAACTCTTAGGCCCCTTTCACATGAGCGTGTCCGGATTAGGTCCGGATGCGTTGCGGATGCGTTCAGTGAAAACTGTGCGATTTCACAGGCAAAGCCATTCAGTTTTGCCTGCGATTGCGTTCAGTTGTTCAGTTTTTTCCGCGCGGGTGCAATCCGTTTTGATGCGTTTTTCACGCGCGTGATAAAAAACTGAAGGTTTACAAACAACATCTCCTAGCAACCATCAGTGAAAAACGCAACGCACCCGCACTTGCTTGCGGATGCAATGCGTTTTTCACGCAGCCCCATTCACTTCTATGGGACTAGGGCTGCGTGAAAAACGCAGAATATAGAACATGCTGCGATTTTCATGCAACGCACAAGTGATGCGTGAAAAAAAATGCTCATGTACACAGACCCATTGAAATGAATGGGTCAGGATTCAGTGCGGGTGCAATGCGTCCTCCTCACGCATTGCACCCGCGCGGAAAACTCGCCCATGTGAAAGGGGCCTTATTGAACGGTTCGGATCCTTTTCTGGACTCCGCATAAATTGGGCGAAATCGGCCATAATGCCTCTATGGTCCCCAGATTGGCCATCCTTATATTGCAACCTGATAGTTGTAGACAGATTCAAATACCTTGGTGTTATCATTACAAAAGAGCCATCCATGTCGCACAAACTAAACACAGTCCCCCTAGTGTCCTACTTCACAGATAAATTTAAGTCCTGGAACACTCTACCATTGTCAACTATGGGGCGGCTAAATTTAATCAAAATGATTCTCCAACCCAAGGCCCTGTACTTACTAGAACACGCCTGTGTACCGATCCCTCGCACATTTTTTGACAAATTGCACTCCAGCATGGCAACATTCTTATGGGGGAAAAATAGACGGAAGCTGCCTCTGCAGTCTCTGCAGAAGAGCTGGGACATAGAGGGAGCGGCCTTGCCAGACCTATACTTGTACTTTCTTGCGTGCCAGTTGCGATATTTGATGCCATGGGTGACCCAGGGCGTGCTTCCCACTTCTGAATATTACTTACAAGCATATTTGCGACTCTCCAGCCTCTGGCCTGTCCTTGAAGGTCCGACATCTATTGAGGGCTCACTCCTACAGATCCATAGACTTGCACATGAGGTCTGTTGGGCTGCAAAACTGCAACAGTACAGTGACCTACCAGATGATGTCCCACTTTGGAATAATCCATTGTTTCCTCATTTGCTACATTGTGAAGGGGAAAGTATTTGGAAAGGACATGGGGTGCACCATCTGAAAGATCTATATGAAAATGGTATACTATTCTCCTTTTCTCAGCTGCAAACTAAGGTTGGGATTTTGCGTCCACATTTCTTTAGATATCTGCAGACATGCCATTCAGGCCCAAATACAGGCTATTGGAAGGTCAGTATCAGCCTATCTACTCATTGGGGTCTTCAGAACTCAGGGGCCTAGAGGACTAATATCCACTCTTTAAACCCACCTGCTTAACCTCAAACTCTCTTCCTCTCCTTTGAGAGCAGATGGAAAGGTAACATACCCACTTTATCGGACGAGAAATGGAGTGTGAGGCCCTAGATGCCCCATTAGTTGTTTCACCATCTCTCACTAATAGACTGACACAACTCTTCATCCTACATAGATGCTACCTTACTCCGACCAGGCTTTTCAGGATGGGTAGAATGTCTCATACGGGATGCCACAGGTGTGCACAGCTGGGTGCGGATTTCTGGCACCTTATGTAGGACTGTACTTACATTCGCCCATTTTGGAGGTCAGTGGTGGATGTTTTATCTACTCTGATCCCGGGTACACTAGAGGTATGCCCCAAGGCTTGTCTCGGGAAATACTTGAGGACGACTCACGAACACACCACATGCTCACCTTTATGAGGGAGACTCTTTTCCTCGCCAGAAAGGCGATTGCTCTCAGATGGATGGCGGACAGGTCCTCCACGGTTAACCAATGGAAGGCTCTAGTTAACAATGTCATTCCCTTTGAGAAGATTATGTATGCACGCAGGAAATGCCTTTAAAAATTCCAAAAGATATGGGGACCGTGGTGTGCCTCTCCACTAACTGTTACAACGTCCCATTTGCATTCTATTGCTTAGACATATGTGTATCTCCCTACCTCTCGATTCAATGTGAAGGAATATATCCAATATGTGGATCACCATTCAATTTGAAAATGTTGGTTTCGATATGTTATCATTGTCATGGGCTACTGGGGTATCACTGTCCTCAAATGGCCATAATACTGTATTATATCTTGTGCATTATGTACTTTATGCATGATTTGCTGATTGCTATGAATCACACCTTGCTTGTTATTTTTGAATAAAGCGAGTTTAAAAAAATGTCTCCAGGATATGGTGTAATTGTCTAATTGGTGGAGGTCTCAACGGTCAGTCCCCTGCTGATTAGATACTTATCCTCTATCTATGCTGTTGATAGGGAATAAGTTGTCTCAAGCCTCATTCACACGTCAGTGTTTTGGTCAGTGATTGTGAGCCAAAACCAGGATTGGAGACTATTTTATATTTTATAACCATGTTATAAGGGAAAATAATACAGTAAATTTACTTTAATCAATTTACTTACATCATCTACTTAGCAACCATGCGTGAAAATCGCATTGCATCTGCACTTGCTTGCGAATATTATACGATTTTCACGCAGCTCCATTAATTTCTATGGGGCCTGCATTGCGTGAAAAACGCAGAATATAGAACATGCTGCAATTTTCACGCAACGCACAAGTGATGCGTGAAAATCACCGCTCATCTGCACAGCATCATTGAAATGAATGGGTCTGGATTCAATGCAGGTGCAATGCGTGCACATCACGCACTGCACCTGTGCGGAAAACTCGCCCGTGTGAAAGGGGCTTTAGTTAGAGAAGTTCGTTGTAACTAGCTCTCCAAGGGGACATAGCCTACAATGCAACATTTTGGGACGAAATTCTGTTGCAAGGTTAAACCATCCAATAGGTGGTATTGTCCCATGCGCAATGATGCTGTGAGACCTGCGGATGGGATGGCCATGTGGATGCAGCCGAGCTGCAAATTATAGAACATGTCGTATTCTTGTCCGTTTTTTGGACAAGAATAAGCAATTTATTAATGGGGCCCAAAAAGTGCAGGATGCACATGGACCTCATTCGTATTTTGTGGCTCTGCGATTTACAGACCACTAAATGGATACAGTTGTGTGAATGCATCCTTATCCTTGGATTTGATGCATTGTGCACTGACGCTAAATTTGCCTGCGAATTAGCCCCATTCAGAGTGGTTAGCTGCTGAAGTTTCAATGTATCAAAACCACATTAAAAAAAGTGCATAAATATGTACTGTTGTGGTTTTGCTGCAGATTTTCTGTTAATGGTAACAACCCTATTAAGATACTGTATTGCGTTACGATTTTTCTACATAAAAATCTGCGTAGCCCATGACAAAAATCAGCAAATCATGCATAAAGTACATAATACACAAGACATAATACAGTATGCCATTATAGCCATTTGAGGACAGTGATACCCCAGTAGCCCATGACAATGATAACATATCGAAACCAACATTTTCAAATTGAATGGTGATCCACATATTGGATATATTCCTTCACATTGAATCGAGAGGTAGGGAGATATACATGTGTCTAAGCAATAGAATGCAAATGGGCCGTTGTAACAGTTAGCGGAGAGGCACACCACGGTCTCATATCTTTTGAAATTTTTGAGGGCATTTCCTGCGTGCATACATAATCTTCTCAAAGGGAATGGCATTGTTAACTAGAGCCTTCCATTGGTTAACCGTGGGGGGCCTGTCCGCCATCCATCTGAGAGCAATCGCCTTTCTAGCGAGGAAAAGAGTCTCCCTCATAAAGGTGAGCGTGTGGTCTGTTCGTGAGTCGTCCTCAAGTATTCCCAGGAGGCAAGCCTTGAGGAATACCTCTAGCGTACCCGGGATCAGAGTAGATAAAACATCCACCACTGACCTCCAAAATGGGCGAATGTAAGTACAGTCCCACATAAGGTGCCAGAAATCCGCACCCAGCTGTGCACACCTGTGGCATCCCGTATGAGACATTCTACCCATCCTGAAAAGCCTGGTCGGAGTAAGGTAGCATCTATGTAGGATGAAGAGTTGTGTCAGTCTGTTAGTGAGAGATGGTGAAACAACTAAAGAGGCATCTAGGGCCTCACTCCATTCCTCGTCCGATAAAGTGGGTACCTGTACACATGCATGAGCAAAAACTGAAGAATAACCGCATCTTCTAACAGCCATTACTGACAAGCGGACTGCGTCCAGATACCACTCGTTTGCTGTCAGTCAGATTTTCTTCACTGATGCATTGTCTGGAATAGACCAGCCCTGGGTAAAAAAGGGATGAAGATAGAACGTGCTGCAAATTTTCCTGTAAAAGTTTGTAAATTTGTCGGGGCCAAAGGCCTGGCCCCCCCTCGCCCTCGCCTCTTCCAAGTGGCGAGGATGGCGTAAAAACGCCTGTGCAAAAAACAACATCAAACAGGCATTTAAAAAGTAAAAAGAAAAAGTAAATTACCCCCTTTGAATGCAGTCAAAGACCAAACTGATTCAACTTACAGTTTTTCACAGAACTGACACATTTTGTACCACTCATGTGAATTAGGAATTAGACGATGGTCACTTGACGATATTTTGAAACAAATTTCACTCCTGGCATCGTTAGGCCACCCGCACATGTTGCGGAATACTTGCGGTTTTTCCGTGTGGATTCCTATGCAGAAAAAAAGCAGCGTATTACAGTACCAGCAAAGTGTATGACACTCAACATCTCATAGCAATTATTAGTGAAAAATGCGCATAGCACACATCTGTAAAAAACAGAAATATGAACAAGGCCTAAGGCATTCCTCCTAACTTTTTTAAAAAAAGGAAGAGGGACATTATGAGTGGCGCGCAAAATTTTTTCAGCACTAGGCCACGCCTTCAACTCTGCCGAAAACATAACTAAAAACCTAATCCCACCCAGTCCAATAAATGCCCCCACATAGTAATTATTCCTCCTTTATGCCACCACACAGTAGTTATGCCAGTAGTAAAGTGTCCCCTGAAAGTAATAAGCCAAGTAAAGTGCCACCTGATAGTAATATGCCCAATTAAGTGCCCCCTTCATAGGCAGTAAAAAAGCAAAAAAATACAACAAACTCCACATTCTTACATTGTTCCCCAGCAACACTAACAGCGGGTTACATGGAGCTCCAAACTGGCCCCGCCACCACCACACACCCAGCCCGTGCCCCCACCACGCCCCCTACCCAGACCTGCAATGTGGAGCGCAGGATGGACGGCTCTTGCTTCATCATTACAGGGAGCTGTCTCTGCTTTCTTTGGAAGCAGAGACAGCTGCCAGAGAGCGGGGCATACCTCCTTCGTATCGGGACAGAGAGACAGCCACTGGAATCCGAAACTCTCCCGCAAGATCCGGGACGGTTGGGAGGTATTTTTATTTGTTATTTTGTTACGGTCAAGAAGATATATCAAGACAGGCATCAGTCTTATATTGGAGTAACTAATGATACATCTGCAAATGAAACTGAGATGTGAACTCTCCCTTTGTTGCCCACAGCAACACATAACAAGGCTTAGTTCACACTTCAGTTATTTAATCAGTTATTTCCATCAGTTATGGCTCATGCACACGAACGCGTGCTCCCTGTACTAGTGCTGTGGACTGAAAATAGCGTGGCCACTGTGGGCGCAGACTCATTCACTTGAATGGGTAGGTGATCCGCAAGATTCAGTCTGCACTGCAAAAAACTTGAACGTGTGCTATTTCTTTGTGGTGCGGAAGCACGAAACAAAATCCTATGGAAACACTCCGTAGAGTTTCAGTGGGTTTCCACTCCGTGCCTCCACTCGGCACTGCTCCGTGTCTTCCGGATTACGGACCCATTCAAGTGAATGTATCCGCAAACGGCGGCCACACTGCTATTTGCAGTCTGCAGCACAGGCACTAACGTACACATTCGTGTGCATGAGTCCTAACTGATGGAAATAACTGATCCCCGCTTTTTGCGGGCTGCACATGTTCCTCTGCATGAGCCAAAACCAGTAGTGAAGTCTCCTCAGAGATGAGATATAATGGAAAGATCTGCACCTGTTCTGTGTTTTTGATCCGCATCTAGTTTTGACTCACAATAAAGGTTCATGCACACTAATGTTGTTTGGTTCCGCGTCCAAGCAGAATTTTTTTGCGGCTCAGATGTGGACCCATTCACTTCAATGGTGCCGCAAAAGATGCGGACAGCACTCTGTGTGCTGTCCGCATCTGTTGCTCCATTCCGTGACCTCGCAAAAAAATAGAACATGTCCTATTCTCCGTTTTGTGGACAAGAATAGGTTCTGTTCCGCAAACCCATAGAAGCGTTCCGTAGTGCTTCCGCTGGCTTCTGCTCTGTGCCTGCTCTATATCTTGCGGATTGCGGACCAATTCAAGTGGGCCGCGCTGCACACCTTCATGTGCATGAGCCCTTATGCTGTTTGCCTTTGCAGCAGTTTTGATAAACCTCCTTCTTTGTGTTCCCCCTTCTTTTGGAGAGAAAGGGGCACATTTATTAATAATAAAGACCCATAGCTGGCAGTGGTTTCTCCGTAGCTATGAAGAGGCGCCGGCCTCTCCATAACTTCGGCACATTCAGCTTCCGAGCTGTCTTACATTTAAACCATTTTCTACGCCTGCCGGCCTGTCCCCGCCAACAATTTCAGACTTGGCATGAGGAGGGCTAAGTCACAGATAGCGGCGCAACTAACCGTTGCACCGCCATATGCGACTGAAATACGCCTAAGTTAGCAGAAATGGAAACTTTATTATTATTTTTTTTTCCTCAGAAAGTGTCATTTTCCGCTAACTTGTGAAAAAAAATGAAATCATACATGAACTCACCATGCCCCTCCGCGAATACTTTGGGGTGTCTTGTTTCCAAAATGGGGTCATTTGGGGGGTATTTATACTATCCTGGCATTCTAGCACCTGAAGAAACATGACAGGTGCTCAGAAAGTCAGAGCTGCTTCAAAATGCCGAAATTCACTTTTTTTGTACCATAGTTTGTAAACGCTATAACTTTTGCGCAAACCAATAAATATACACTTATTGGATTTTTTTTATCAAAGACATGTAGCACAATGAATTCTGACACAAACTTGTATAGAAATGTAATATTTGATCAATTTTACCAGAAAAAGTAAAAAATACACTTTTTTTGAGAAAATTGCGGTCTTTTTTGATTAATATCAGAAAAACAAAAAATCTCAGCAGCAATCAAATACCACCAAAAGAAAGCTCTATTGGTGAGAAGAAAAGGAGGTAAAATTAATTTGGGTGGTAAGTTGTATGACCGAGCAATAAACGGTGAAAGTAGTGTAGTGCAGAATTGTAAAAAGTGGTCTGGTCATTAAGGGGGTTTAAGCTAGGGGGGCTGAAGTGGTTAAATTCCGACGTTCAATGTGCGATAAAACTGACTGGTTACTTTTACTCTACAGGTCAGTACGAATCCGGCGATACCCAATATGTATAGGTTTTCTTGCGTTTTGATAGTGAAAAAAAAATTCTAAAGTGGGAAAAAGTCAGTTTTACTTTTTTGTCACCATGTTTTGACCCCTATAACTTTTTTGTAATTATATGTACGGAGCTGTATGGGGGCTCATTTTTTGCGTCATAATCTTATTTTTTTATTGATACCATTCTGGGGTGTGTGTGACTTTTTGATCACCTTTATGCAATTTTTTTGTGGAAAATGAAGCGACCAAAAATGGCAAATCCGCCATTTAGATGCTTTTTTCCGTTTTGCTGTTTGAAGTATGGGGAATATTTTTTTTATATTTTTATAGTATGGGCATTTTTGCACATTGCGACACCCATGATGTGTATTTTCTTAATTCTTTTATTTTTTTTATTTTTATTTTAGCAAAAGGGGGTGATTTGAACTTTGTGTTTTTTTTTATTCATTTATTTTTTAAACTTTTTTCTTTTTTTTTACACTATAGTTATATATAGTTATAAGTTTTATATAGTAACTATAACTTGCAATCATTTGATTGCGATTATCATATTGGAATGTATGAAAAAATTGCGATACTACAGAGCAGCCTGGGTTTCATTCATGGAGACCAAGGCTACTACAGGTGCGCTCAGGCTCCTCCGATCGCCACACGGGGAAGCCAGGGCGCAAACCGAAAGTAAATCTTTCGGTTTGTGCGCACTCAGATACTGTGGTCGGATTGATTACGGCATCTGAGGGGTTAAATGTCCGCGATCGGCATTGCTATTAGTGATTGCTGATCACTATTACCTGATAGTGCCCCACAAGACGTTTCCAACAGTGTTTTCTGCGCTTTTCCTGTATTTGAAATCATCAATAGAAGTTAGAAGTCAAGGAGGCAGCGGCCTCCTTGGTATAGTTTTTATATTTTTTATACATATAAATATCACATTTGGACGATATTTAACAGCCACCTTCTAGAATACTAACCTGAACTACCCAATGCAAAAATGAAGAAAATGACTCAAAATAGAAACAAGACATAGAAAAACCCATGGGGAGACACTTATCAAAATAAAACTTATCCTCAAACCTAAAACCTAGAATTAAAACCTTGTAGTCTAACTGGCAAAAGCCTAAATGCAGATTTAATGTCAGCTTTTGCGAGTAGAGCCCCTTGACCAAAACGTTTTAATAAATCCACTGCTTGATCAAATGACGCATAAGACACTGCAGCATCAGACTTAGTAACTTCATTGTTACGCAAGTGATCAACTGGGAAAGACAAGTGATGATTAATCTAAACTCGTCAGGTTCCTTTTTTGGAACTATGCCTAAAGGGGATAAGCGGAAATTCTCAAAAGGCGCATAATCAAAAGGACCCGCAATCCTACCAACCTCTAATTCTTTCCTAATTTTAGTGCAAACTACATCTGCATATCTAACTACAGATTTTAAATTATCCACCATTGAACAACCAATATCCCCTAAACTTGGGTACCAAAAAACCTAAAGGAAAACCATCAATAATCAAATTAGCTTTCACTTAGTCTGGATATCTCTTTAGCCATGGCAACATTTCTGTTAATCTCACTGGAGTCCAAGCTTTTTGCAAGCTGCTCCTTAATTGATGACTGATGAAAATTTTCCTGTCCGATTGAAACATCTTGAAAAAGAATGAGTGCCCCCACAAAAGGAACACTCATGCTTATAGAGACAGTTTGGTACGCAAAGCATACTCACTTCCTCAAACCTTGAGGGGAGGGAGACTGTTTAAGCGGAGCCGATCGTTGCGGTAACATCAAATTAATCCATAAACCGATATTCTTAACACCCCACTTCAAAGATGGATGGACTGCTAACTTCTGCCTAAATAGTTCATCATAGTGGAACCATGCCATATCACCAAAGTTATTTGATATCCAAATGTTGGAATAAACCGTAATATTTCTCAGGGGATTTTTCCCAACGTACCACTGCATAAATACAGAAAGCCTGCAGCCAGTTATTAAAAGAACGCGTCTGACTACGCTTTCTATCTTCTTCCATCTTCTCATCCTTTTTATCCATATGGACAATATGCTCTTTAATAGATGGTAATAATGACAACATTTCAATAAATTCTAAACGTCATATACGTTCTTTAATGCTTGGTGTTAGATGAAAGCCTAGAGGCGATAATTCGCCTCAAAACAGGCCTCAGAAACACCAATACCCTTGTCAAGGACAGGAATGGTTTGACTCTGAATTGACGCCTTGGGCTGATTAAGCCAGACCTCAGATGGCGATGAAATATTCCCTTTCTGAATAAAATCATAAAAAAGGGAATATAAACCAGAAACAAATTGTTGGTTGGAAAGTAAATTAGAAAAGGACTGAACATTGATTCTTTCACCACTAGATGGCGACTCCTGACCAGGATCAGAGGAGTGAAGATTCTTCATCTCCAGCTTCAGAGGATCTTCACACTGGACTTCATGCAAGATTGCTGGGGCACAGGCAGGCTGCAGATGCCCTGGCTGCTGCTAGGAACATTATAGATCCACTGTGGGTCTTTTAATGCGTTGCTGCCATCCTTGGATAAGATCACTGCTGCTTGCCGCTGTTGTAAGCTGCCACTGCCCTGCTTCACTCAGTGTCCTCCCAGCTGCTTTCTGGTGCCAGCGCTTCCTGTAGATTGCTGTAGCCGGCGCCTCCTCTTCCTCTGACTTTCTGGATCCAGCCCTCCTTCTAACGGCCTCAGAGGGCAGAGTATCAGCGCACCGTGCCCTGCGAGCTCTTTTGCTAGGCAGCGCCTCCAACTCTGCCCCTGACAGCTGGATGATCTCCGGGGCTGGTCTCCGACGCTCCTCGGCCAGCACTCGCTGCTTCGGTTCCTCCACCGCTCCCGCAGCAACTTCAGGCTGGGCAAGGCAGTGCCGCAGCCACTCCTCTCCGCCCGTCGACTACGCTCGCCGGATCAACTGCCTCAGAATGTCTTCCATCCCTGCGCTGGTCCTGGTCTTCTTGAACCAGCCATAACATTAAAACCCACAGAAAACCTAGTGACTGTGACCCCATAAGTCCCCCAAGCTAAACGCTCTGGGGGGCCCCATACATTCAATTTCTTTGGAGACACAGGATCCCCATTCTCATGATCAAGGGGGACCCAGCAGTCCCCACCGATCAGATACTTATCCCCTATCCTGTAGGTAGGGGATAAAAAAATAAGCTGAGCTGTAAAACCAAGAAAGCCCATCACTATCTGATCAGCAGGAGTTCGACACCCTGCACCCCCATTTAGCTGACTATGAAGATTCATAAAGAGGCTCAGACACACCACTATTTAATATACACCTTCAGCACTCAGGAGAGGAAAAACCCCCAGTAGAGGAAACCTCTAGGGAACCATGGCTGAAGGACTGCCCTTCCCCTAGGCGGTGGAGGAAAATGATGGCACGTGACAAGGACAGTAGATTTTTCCTTGAACCAGTGGTCAAGTGTGTTTACTTCTGCAGAGACCAAGCCTGGAATCTGCCTTTGATGCAGCAGGAAACTCACTTCTTTAGTGAATACGTCTGACTGCAGAAAGTCCGGTGGGTGAGTGCAGAGACCGAGCCTGGAATCTGCCTCTTGCTGAAGTGCAGGTCATCTGATGCTGACACGGTGGCCACCATGTCGCTGACTTTTGGTACAGTCATCACCTCTAGCTGTATCCCATATTCATTGCCGGGACACAGTGAGACCCCCGCTCTGGTACGGTGATCTGCAGATGCAAAAAATATAACTAATTCTGAGTGAACATGGAGCAGCGGAAAATTACATGTAAGTGACACACAATTTACTCCTGTCACTGTTGGATGATTGTAATCCCTTTAACTGTATTAAACTTGGGCCCATGTTACTAACGGCGATACCAATGCTTATCATGTCATTGACTGTTATAGCTGTTATTCTTGTTCTGGGACCCACAGCTGTATCCAACATAAACAGAATACACCTTATTATCGTTGGCTGATGTATTTTCATATATCTTTATAGGTCTTGGAGCTTGGTTTTCCTGATACAAATCACCAAAATCCCTGTTTTCTTATACACTTCCATAGGTAAAATTCTGGGAGCCATTGCTCAAGATGATCTTCTTATCAAGGTCAATGGGAGCTCTCCCTAGTGGTGACTACAGGCAGTTAGAATTTTATCATACTTATATGCCATATATCAGGCGATTTGGATGATTTTCCACTTATGGTCACTGCTCTGCTCATCTATGTGGAGAATCTAAGCCCTAAATTATTCTGTATCATCAATCTGGTGTCTCCAGAACTTGGCATCATGTCTATTATTATAATAAGCTCCTGTCATAAATCACGTTACATTTTATGACTCCTGTAACAAGGATCTTCCCTTATCTAGGGATTTTTTTGGTTCTTAAGACCAATACCTTCTAGCAGGGGTCACTGATGAAGATCAGGAGATGGTTTTTTCTGCGCCTCATTTTGTCTCAGACTTCTGGTGATCCGATCTGCTGCAATTGTCTTCTTAACCCCAGGCTGTTTTTATTTCTAGTGGTGACCAGTGGATACCGCTGTGTCCAAGTTTTACAGAAAACACCATAAATTTCAAGAAGCAGAAAAATCACAAATCATCAATATACCCAATGAAGATACAAAGTCTTCTTATGGATGCAGTCCCTATCATCTGATAGTCTGATACATGTTCCCAGGATATAACTGCCTGATAATCAGGTCTCTAGGGCTGAGTTAAAATAATATTAGGACACTCCCCTCATTAACAGGTATAACTATAGACGAAGCAAAGTTATGGAGCCCATAGGCTGTGGGGTGTGATTATCCCAAACCTTTGGTGGTTGTCTAGGTACTTACTACACGTATGTACATATATTATCACATGAGAAGACATTATTACAATCAGTACATAAAGATGATCAAACTTAGAAAAGTCACTCGTTACTTACCAATGCCAACAAGTCTGTGGGTTCAAGACCTGTACCAGAGGTTGTAATCTGGAGTTGGGTAGAGACTACAGCTTTGGTGACATAGAGGGATCCAGGTCTGTTTCGTCAATATCAGGCTTCTGGTGAGGGCGTTCTCTTGGCCCATCATAGACTCAACTTGTCATGAAAGACATGAAGTCGCTAATTGACCTTTTTGGGAAAGCCTGTGAGCCTGCCATTCTGCAGGCAGGATATTAGATGGTCTCTCATCATGTGCTGGAAAATCGCAGTGGGTTCACCGTCAACTTCCAGAAACTCAAAGGAAAACACTATGGCGAACACCCCACATTCATAGGTGTTTCTCTGCTGATCCACGTTGAGAAATTTTAGATGTTTCAGGGGCTCATGGACACTCCTCCTTACCTCCCACCCCTCCTCTAAATGTACACCATCAGGATGGCCGAGCGGTGTTAGTGGATTGTCAGGTGTAACATATACACGATAATCTACTGTAACGGCCGACATCAGTGTATGTCGGCCGTTTAACCCCTTCCATGCCGTGATCCATAGGGACCGCTGTATGGAAGGGGTAACCAGGTAGGAAGCTGTCCCCCTCCCCTTCCGGCGCTGCGCTGCTCTCCTCTGGCAGCCCAACATGTAGCAAAGGGAAGGAGCCCCCTCCTCCCCCCTCCCATCAGTTGCCATAGTAACCACGAGACGCCGCTCTAAAGCAGCCGGTGGTTACCATGGCAACTGTTATCATGGCAACTGGACTGCAGGCATCCAGTTGCCATGGTATGTAAGCCTGATAGGCAGCAGCCTGATCAAGCTTCTTATGAATTAAAAATAAACTGCAGTACATTAAACAATGTGCCATAGTGTATTGTAGGGCCATCAAACCCACTGGATCTTCAAGAAACAAGTGGTTCTGAGTATAAAAAAAAGTAAAAAAAAAAAGTAAAAAAAACATATGCATATTTATAATTGGTTAAAAATTAAGAAGAAAAATACCCTAAACATGTGTCGCCGCGTCCGTAAGAACCTGCTCTATAAAATTATCACATGACCTAAACCCTCAGGCGAACAAAGTAAAAAAAATTTTTTTAAAAAAGTGCCAAAAAGACATTTTTTTTGTCACCTACCATCACAAAAAGTGAAACCCCAAATGATCAAAAGGGCATATACCCCTCAAAATAGTACCAATCAAACTGTCACCTCATCCCGCAAAAAATGAGACCCTACATAAGACAATCGGCCAAAAATTAAAAAAACTTTGGCTCTTAGACTATGAGGACACTAAAACATTATTTTTTTTGTTTAAAAAATGCTACTATTATGTAAAACTTAAATAAATAAGAAAAAGTAAACATATTAGGTATCACCGCATCCGTAATGACCTTCTCTATAAAAATATCACATGACCTAACCCCTCAGGTGAATACTGTAAAAGAATTAAATAAAAACCTACCTGCACGAAAATTGAAACACCAAGCGATCAAAAAGGTGTATGCTACTTTAAAGTGTGGCAAAGACCCGGGGCCTGATGGGATGAGAATTTTACAAGACACTAGGAGATAGAGTGACATCTCTTCTCACGCCTCTATATAATAAATATCTGGAGGAAACCCCTATTCCTGGAGAGGTAAACACAACATACAATAAACTTATACCAAAACCTGGGAGGGATCCGTTGCTTGCCTCGTCATACAGACCTACAGACCTATATCCCTCATATATGTAGATATAAAAATCCTATCAAAACTAATGGCAGATAGATTGGGAGAGGTGATGCTAAAACTAATCGCTAACCCACAAGTTGGATTCGTGAAAGGGCGTGCGGCGGTGACGAATATTAGAAAAGTATTGACAGTACTTGATGAGGTGAAGCTCAGACCGGGGCTCCATGCATCTCCAGCAATACTAAGTATTGACGCTGAAAAAGCTTTTGATAATGTGAGCTGGGGATGGATGGGCCTTGTGTTAGACACTATAGGCCTAACTGGGAATTTTAGGAATTTCCTGACGGTACTATACACGAACCCGCGAGCAAGAATAAGCACCCCAGGTTTTTTGTCATATGCCTTTGATCTTGCTAAAGGGACCAGACAGGGTTGCCCGATTTCACCCCTTCTATTTAACCTGTCCCTGGAACCCCTCTCCAGATTCTTGCTGACCACCTCACAGATAGAAGGCATCCATGTGGGGGAGAAGGAAGTCCGCCACGTTCTGTTTGCGGATGACCTCTTGGCTTTCCTAGAAAACCCGAAAGAGGATGTCCCAAATCTATTAAAAATGCTGACAGATTTTGGTAGCTTTTCAGGCTTTAAAATTAATACTGATAAGAGTGAGCTACTTCCATTGCGCGCCTCCAAAGAGGATTTAGCATGGATGAAACATAATCTACCAGTCAAAATAAATACCACACATATAAAATATCTTGGAATCCTCATAGGCCGTTCCCCAGATACCAATATATACACTCAATTTTCCCCCAGTAATCCGGAAGATTTTAACGGAACTAGAAGGTTGGATGCAGCTTCCCTTATCCTTGTTGGGACGCTGTCATTTATTGAAAATGATTAGTTTTGCCCGCTTACTATATCCGCTACAGACCATTCCCTTACTGTGCAAACACACTGACATCAAAAATCTGGAGTCTGCTTTTTCTTGTTTTATTTGGCAGGGGAAAAAAGCTAGGGTTTCCTTGAAAAAACTACAAATGACAAAAGCTGAAGGAAGAGTCAATCTTCCAAATATTAGAAGATACAACGTGGCAAGTGTCTTTAGGCACTGTATTGACTGGATAACCCAGTCCAATCACTATTCTAACTGGGAGCTAGAGACACACCTACTTCAGCCGTGGTCTGCAGCGGCTTTGTTACATACGAAATACACTAACCTCCCGTGTCAAGCAAAAAGAAGTTTGATAGCAAAAGATACTATACAACGTGGAAGGTGGTTCGGAGGGAATATGGCTTGGCCTTCAACCTATCGAAATACATGCCCATGTGGGGACACCCAGAATTCAAACTAGGAGAACAAAATGTGCAATTTAAAGAGTGGAAGCTGAAGGGAATCGGATTTGTGGGTGACCTGTGGCAGGAAACAGAAAATAGATATATGACTTTCAATAAGGTACGCTCCAGATATGGTTTAGCCAGCAAACACTTTCTGGCTTATATGCAAGTTATTACTTTTGTAAAAGTGAGGGTGAGAGACTTGTCCAAGGAATTTTTATCCAACAACTTTGATGCCCTTAAAGGGTTTCTGTCACCAACTTTTGACATTATAAGCTGTCTGACATTAGCTATGTGCTCAATGTCAGACCAGCCTGATAATGTCATATTATGAAATCGGATGTATATATAGTCCGAAAAACTTACATTTATTATATGTAAATTAGCCTCTAGGAGCAGGGCGTACTGCTCTAGCGGCCAGTCTGGCAGCTGCTGGCACGCCCTTCACATTTGATTGACAGTGCTGGCAGCGTCCTCGCTGCACTCGCCGCTCGCTCTGTATTCGGGCGCAGGCGCGTGTGAGCAGAGGACAGCAGGCACCAGCGTCCTCTGCTCACCGCCGCCTGCGCCGAATACAGAGCGGCGGCGCGGGCGCGCGATTCAGAACGAGACAGTGCAGGAGGACGCTGCCCTGCACTGTCAATCAGTGTGAAGGGGCGTGCCAGCAGGTTGCCGGACGGAGCCGCTAGGAGCAGGGCAACGCCCCCCCTGCTCCTAGAGGCTAATTTACATATAATAAATGTAAGTTTTTCGGACTATATATACATCCGATTTTTATAATAAGGACATTATCAGGCTGGTCTGACATTAGCACATAGCTAATGTCAGACAGCTTATAATGTCAAAAGTTGGTGACAGAAACCCTTTAAGCTATCAAAAACCAATCGTCTGTCATTGGCACACTTTGCAATAAGGTTATATAAAATTCAAGCTTAATCAGCGACACCTTAAGTGTTTAAAACATGGATTAAAGAACTAAAAATACCAGATCTCGCAGGGTGTGCTCTGAGGGGTTGGTTGGAGGTAGGGAGGGCAACACCTTGTGAGAAGTGGCGGGAAACCCAATTCAAAATAATGCACAGGGCAATCTATGGATTGTATGACACTTCAAATGCAAGGGCAGCAAACAAATTGATTAACTGTCCTAAATGCCAGGAAGGGAATACGGATTTATATAATGGGTTATGGAAGTGCCCTCAGGTATCCATATTCTGGAAGGAGTTTGTTAAATGGAGTAAGACCATCCTAAAAATTGCGATCACTCCATCAGCGGAAGTTATCCTTCTACACTGCCAGTCTGAACCAGTCAAGATGCCTCTAATTATACACCTATGCATTCTAGCAGCAAAGAGGTGTATCCTGTGCCACTGGCTGAGACCTTCTACCCCTGGGTTGGAGGAAATTATAGCTCAACTGAAAACACGTCTACATTTAGAATTTACAGAGGCGCTACAAACAAAGGAAGTGTAGGCAGACATAAAGGAGTGGAGGTTTTTTATTTCACAGGTTCTATCTCCGGAAGAGATCGCCAAAATGATGACACCGTATAAATCTACTGCTTGGTACCTGAAAGAACAGTTGAAGGGGACTCTAGGCAATCTGGAGTTGATGACGGATAGCAGAATGAAGGATGAATGCGATGCATAATATGTATAAGTGCAGATATTAGATTATGGGGGTGGAGGGTTTTAGGAAGGAGTAGGGACATTCTCATTTTAATTTATGTGATGCTTGATATGCAAATATGTCAGTCCTACATATTTTGTTACATTTGTATTTCTGAATTTTGAAAACTCAATAAAAAATTATGTTTACAAAAAAGGTGTATGCCCCGCAAAATGGGCGCAGTCAATCCGATGTCTTTTTTGGCCCCAGGGATCACCCTGCGAGACAGGGACAAATGGGCTTACAATGCCAGGAACTGAGGGACAGTCACAGGATGCAAATCATCAATCTCTCAGATTACCAGTTACAAGACAGACATTATAAACTTCTCAAAAGAAGATAATCTTTTACACCGACACCAAGTTTTGAATGTTTTATGTGGGTAAAAGATATTAATTGTTTTGCCAGGAAGCTAGCACTGCACAAAGTACATAAACAGAAAGAGAAGGATAGTCGCATACTGAAGGATAAAGAAGAAATAGCTCTTCATATCCTTGAGTCTCTAGATGGAGACAACCCATTACCTGAGAATACTGTAAACCCTCTATCACTAAACATCACAGCACACGCCTTCAGCCTAACATCTGCTAACAGCCACTACTCAAAACCATTAAAAAGTCATCACCCACATCTATGAATTTGGATGAGGATGAAATAATGGCATTGGAGGAACTTAAATGTAACAGTGATCTGGTGTTGAAACCTTCAGACAAGGGGGTAATATAGTTATCATGGGGAAGCAAATGTATGAGGATATGGTAATGCGACTCCTCAATGACACCAGTACATATCAAAAATTGGGTGGGAACCCCACAAGTCAGTATCTGGAGGAACATCCGAATCATCCTAACAACAGCGAAAAGAGACAATCTAATCTCCAAAGATGAATACAAATGTTTACTGAATACTAAACCGACCACTGCCACGATATATGCCATCCCGAAGGTGCATAAATAGAGGATACGCATTCTAGGCAGACCGATTATTTCTGGCAATAATAGCCTAACTGAGAATATAAGCCAGTATGTGGATGAATTTATTTCGCCCTTTGTACCCTCATTACCATTACAGACAGGTCTGACTATGAGATTGTGCGGAAGGCACGTTTCTCGCTAGCCTAGACATTGAGGCTCTATACACCAATATACAACACAAATTGGGCATTAAGGCAGTTCACTCATTTTTGGCCACAAAGGGTACTCAATTTCAGCGTCACAGTGAATTTGTTTTGACACTTCTTCTTTCTTACTCACCCACAATTATTTTTTGTTCAAGGGTCATTTTTATTTACAGTGTAATGACATCGCGATGGGCAGCAAATGTGCACTGAATTATGCCAATTTATTTTTGGGGTGGTGGGAAAAAACGATATTCTTCACTGAACACTACGAACGATTCACTAAGCACATTTTGTTTTGGGGTCGCTTTATTGACGACGTCCTCATTTTATGGGATGGCACTGCTTTACACTTTCAGGATTTAGTCAAAAGCCTTAATACTAATGATATAGGAATCGCGTTTACTTGTGAGATACATTCTCAAACACTTACATTCTTGGACCTTCGAATCTCCCTCATGTCTGGTGGCCACATCTAAACTGAGGTATACAGAAAACCTACCTCAACAAATAATCTATTGCATTGGGAAAGTTTCCATCCCTTACCTCTGAGAAGAAGCATACCCGTGGGCCAATACATTAGTTGGTGTGTTATAGCAGTACTCCTTTATAAGTTGTGAGAGTTTGATTTTATGCTGAGTACAGTCAAAAGAATTTTAGTAAGGTATGACCTGCAAAAGATTATTAACTACTCCAGTAGGAGGAAATAAAATGTTTAAAATTATTGCATAGCTGCTATACAATTATTATATCATTATCGCATGCGTGTCAAACTAAATCAGACCGCGATGTGATTAAAATGTTTGCGCAAGCTAGTAGAGCGCAGCACGTCATGAATAAGAGACAAATGAAATGTTATCTGAACATAGTCTCACCTACTATAGGGCTGAATATCTGTCAATAATAGCATACGTAGTCCGATTGGAGATTGGCACAACAGTGCAGCTATAAATAAATGTACTCAGCGTCTTGCATTCAAGTCTGTTTATACCCCTGAAGAAGCCAGTGATAGCTGGTGAAACATGTTGGGGGACGGCTCCTAATGTTTTTAGCTCTGCCTGATCTAAACCAAGAGCAATTAGTTCAGCACAGCTATTTAATGAATGTTGGTGTTTAGCAGTTGAACTGCAGTTGGCACTTTTATTCTGATACATGAATAGTCTTTATATACGGCATGTAGTGGGTCATCTAAGTGGAGAGTGCACACCCACAGTGGCTCAGTGCCCTGTCTGTTACAAGTTCTTGGTGGCAATCTAGGCAGTAATTTTAATTCAAACGCTCACTAGTTACTATCTTAAATATATTACAACAAAAGTTAAATTTAATATCAGGGATAAAAGTGGTGTATAATAGCATTTTTGAGCACAGTTTTTTGTTAAGTTAGAGAACCCTTACCTGATAGGGTCCTAGTTATATAATAATGCCCTGCAAAATAGCACCGATCAAACAGTCACCTCATTCCGCAAAAAAATGAGACCCTACCTAAGACAATTGGCCCAAAAATAAAAAAATCTATAGTTCTCAGGCTATGGAGACACTAAAACATTATTTTTTTGTTTCAAAAATGCTATTATTGTGTAAAACTTAAATAAATAAGAAAAAGTATACATATTAGGTATTGCCACATCCATAACAATCTGCTCTATAAAACTATAACATGACCTAACCCCTCAGGTGAACGCCATAAACATAAATAAATAAAAACGGTGCCAAAATTACCAATTTTTCGGTCATCTTGCCCCAAAAAGTGTAATAATGAATGATCAAAAAATCATATGTGCCTAAAAATTGTACCAATAAAAACATCAACTCTTCCTGCAAAAAAAAAGCCCCTGCACAAGATGATAGGCAGAAAAATATATATATATATATATATATATATATATATGGCATTCAGAAAATGGAGACACAAAAACAGAATTTTTTTTTATGCTTTCTCACTGTATGTAAAACTGAAACAAACAAAGAAAGTAGACATATTTGGTATTGGTATTGCTGCATCCTTAATAAACTGCTCTAAAAAACAGCACATGACTTAACCTGTCAGATGAATGTTGTAAAAAAAAAAAAAAACTGCCAAAACATCAAATCTTTGGTTACCGTGGCCTCACAAAAAACATAATTTACAGCGATTAAAAATCATATGTACCCCAAAATAGTACCAATAAAACTGTCACCTTTTCCCATAGTTTCCAAAATGTGGTCACTTTTTGATTGTTTCTACTGTAGGGTGCATCAGGGGGGCTTCAAATGGGACATGGTGTGTAAAAAACAGTCCAGCAAAATCTGCCTTCCAAAAACCATACAGCGCTCCTTTTCTTCTGCGCCCTGCCGTGTGCCCTTAAATCAGTGTACGACCACATGTGGGGTGTTTCTGTAAACCGCAGAATCAGGGCAATGAATATTGATATATATTTCAGATGTTGGATGAAGGACCTGCCGTGATGTCACAGGATCACATGGGTCACATGGTCCACTCAAATGCTTCTATGATTGGACCATGTGACCCTGTGACGTCACCACAGGTCCTGAAGCAACCAATCATCAAGAGAGAAGACGTTCTGGGGCTCTGCGCGTACAATGGGAGAAGGTAAGTTAACTCTTTATTATTTTTAACCCTCTATAGCTCGGAGAACATTGCATTCTGTAATTAGAATGTTATTATTTTCCCTTATAACTATGTTATAAAGGAAAATAATAACGATCGGGTCCCCATCCCGATCGTATCCTAGCAACCATGCGAGAAAATCGCAACGCTTCCGCACATGATTGCGGATGCTTGCGATTTTCCCGCATCCCTATTCACTTCTATGGGGCCTGCGTTGCGTGAAAATCGCAGAATATAGAACATGCTGCGATTTTCACGCAACGCAAAAGTGATGCGTGAAAATCACCGCTCATGTGCACAGCACCATAGAAGTGAATGGGTCAGGATTCAGTGCGGGTGCAATGCGTTCACTTCACGCATTGCACCCGCGCGGAAAACTCGCCCATGTGAAAGGGGCCTAAGCCTTCTAACATCCTAAAAAAATAAAATGACCATTACAAAATCATGCCAACATAAAGTAGACATATGGGGAATGTTAAATAAATATTTTATGAGGTATCACTTTCTGTTTTAAAAGCAGAGAGATAGAAGTTTTTCAAAAATTTGGGTAAATTTGGGATTTTGTTACATATAAAGGTGAAATATTTTGACTCCTATTTACCACTGTCATAAAGTACAATGTGTCACGAGAAAATCAATCTCAGAATGGCTTGGATAAATAAAAACGTTGCATAAATAAAAGTTATTACCACATAAAGTGACACATGTCAGATTTTCAAAAATAAGCCTGGTCACAAAGGTGCAAAATGGCCCGGTCATTAAGGGGTTAAGTAAAATCTCCTTCACTTTGCTGGTATTGTACATTGCCGCTCTACCCTCAATTGTACCTTCATCCGTAGCTGCTGAAATGAATTTAAAGGAGATCTGTAAGGGACCTTCTTATCAAACTGATTGCATGGACACGTAGCTGTGGTTCATCTGATTAAAACGCTGTTTTTCTTTTGTTGATCCGAGGCTACGTTCCCAAGTTATGATATTTTTTCCTAATATGCAAATTAGGCCTTTGGTGGAAAAAGGGCAGGGCCGGTGCTATAATAGGGCAGACCAAGCGGCTGCCTTAGGGCGCATAGAAGGGGGGGGGGGGGGACCAAAATTAACTTTTTTTTTTTAAAATCACTTTCGTGATGTGATCATGGGGGGGTGGAGGGTTGGGCGCCAAAATGTAGCTTCGCTTGTGCTGGCAAAAATCCTTGCACCGGCCCTGAAAAAGGGCATCCTCGTTGCTCTTGTTGCACCCAAGCTCTACTCATTTCTGTGACCAGCCCCTCACTGGCTGCTTTGATTGAAAGAGCCAGGCAGTGGCAAAGCACGCCGGAAAGGCTGCGGTATTAGATAGTATTAGGCCCCTTTCACACGAGCGAGTTTTCCGCGTGGGTGTAATGCGTGACGTGAACGCATAGCATCCGCACTGAATCCTGAACCATTCATTTCAATGGGTCTGTGTACATGAGCGTTTTTTTTTCACGCATCAGTTCTACATTACAAGTGCAGATGCAATGCGTTTTTCACTGATGGTTGCTAGGAGATATTGTTTGTAAACCTTCAGTTTTTAATCACAGACGTGAAAAACACATCAAAACGCATTGCACTCGCCCGGAAAAAACTGAACAACTAAACGCAATTGCAGACAAAACTGACTGAACTTGCTTGCAAAATGGTGCGAGTTTCACTGAATGCACCCTGAACGCATCCGGACCTAATCCGTCATGCTCGTGTAAAAGAAGCCTTATACCTTATGTCTGTGCAGCCTACGCTCCTTGTTTTGGCTTGCAATCACTGATAAAAATCACTCACCAAAACACTGATGTGTGAATCAGGCTTTAACCCATAGGATACCAGTGCTGTAACTGTATGGCGCTGGGAACTGTGACTTAAATTCCAGTGCCATACAGATATGGCGTAGCTCAGCCTGTCTGATCAGCAGCAAGGGTCCGGCTATTCCCATTAGCCGAACCCCTGCTGTATGCGCCGGCATCTGTGAAAACACATATGCCGGTGCATTAACCCTCGCTATGCCGCGGTCAGCGCTGACCGCAGCACGTGCGATATCCTTGTCGGGTCCCCACAGTACGGTGACGGGGCCTGAGAGCTGGGAAGGTAGCCCAATGCCTTCCATAATCATCGTGCTGCCTTCGATGTAAGCCTGTGAGACCCAACCCCTGGGTCTCACAGGCAAGCAGGCTGTAAGTGTGTTACAGTGTGTACTGATGTATTGTAATGCATTGTTCAGGGGATCTGACCCCCAAAAATTGAAGTCCCACAGTGAGACAAAAAATAAAGTAAATAAAAATGAACAAAAAATAGTTTTACATAATACAAAATTAAACGTCTCAAAAAGTTTTTTTTAAAAAATGAAGTAAAAAAAAAAGACAAAAAAGAAAAGTAGACATATTAGTTATCGCCACGTGCATAACGACCGGCTCTATAAAAATCAAAAAGTCGTATGTACCCCAAAATAGTACCAATTAAACCGTCATCTCATCCTGCAAAAAATGAGACCCTACCTAAGACAATCGCTAGAAAAATTAAAAAAATATGGCTCTCAGAACATGGCAATTTTATGCTATTCAAAAATGCTTTCACTGTGTAAAACTTAAAAAAAATTAAAATAATAGACACATTGTTTATCACCGCGTCCGTAACAACCTGTTATATAAAAATATCACATGATATGCCCCCCTTAGGTGAATGCTGTAAAAAAACGTTTTTTTTAAATATGCCAAACCAGCAGTGATCAAAAAGTTGTATGTACCCCAAAATGGTACCATAATCAAACCGTCATCTCATCCTGCAAAAAATGAGACCCTTTGTAAGACAATCGCCAGAAAAATAAAAAAAATATGGCTCTCAGAACATGGCAACACAAAAACAAGATTTTATGCTATTCAAAAATGCTTTCACTGTGTAAAACTTAATATAAATAAAAATAATAGACAAATTAGGTATCACTGCGTCCGTAGCAATCTACTCTATAAAAATATGACATGATATACTCATGTCTGATAAATGTCTGATATACTCGTGTCTGATAAACACTGTAAATATAAAATAATTAAAAACTATGCAGTCATTTTTTGTCATCTCTCCTTACAAAATAAATAATATCGAGTGATCAGAGTCATATATACCCCAAAATGGTACCAATGAAAACGTCACCTCATCCCGAAAAAAAATTAACCTCTACATAAGACGATCACTAAAAAAATAAAAACCAGTGGCACTTGTAAACCTATCCATCAAAATCTGCGCTGCAAAAGCCATATGGCGCTCCTTCCTTTCTGAGTTCTACCATGTGCCCCCAACAGCAGTTTACCACCCCATA
This sequence comes from Bufotes viridis, assembly GCA_033119425.1. NCBI lineage: Eukaryota > Metazoa > Chordata > Amphibia > Anura > Bufonidae > Bufotes > Bufotes viridis. The sequence goes on along the minus strand of CM065594.1, from coordinate 212,862,041 downwards.
TGGGGTGTTTTGCCTTATTCAGGAGAAAATAGGTAACAAATTATGGGGTGCTTTTGCTCATGTTACCACTTGTAAAAATGAAAAATTTGGGGCTAAAGCAACATTTTATTGGAAGAAATGAAACTTTTCATTTTCACAGCCAAGTGTTTCCAAATTCCGTAACATGCTTAGGCCCCTTTAACAAGAGCGAGTATTCCGCATGGGTGCAATGCGTGATGCGAACTTTTGCGTTGTGTGAAAATCGCAGCATGTTATATATATATTCTGCGATTTTCATGCAACGCTGCCCCCATAGATGTGAATGGGGCTTCATGCAAATCACATTGCATCCGCAAGCAAGTGCGGATGCGATTTCCACAGATGGTTGCTAAGGGCTCTTTCACACTTGCGTTTTTGTTTTCCGGCATAGAGATCCGTCGTCGGGGCTCTATGCCGGAAAAATCCTGATCAGTTTTATCCCCATGCATTCTGAATGGAGAGGAATCCGTTCAGGATGCATCAGGATGTCTTCAGTTCAGGACCGGAACGTTTTTTGGCCGGAGAAAATACCGCAGCATGCTGCGCTTTTTGCTCCGGCCAAAAATCCTGAACACTTGCCGCAAGGCCGGATCCGGAATTAATGCCCATTAATGCTAAACGTCTTTTCGGCGCATCGCCGGATCCGACGTTTAGCTTTTTCTGAATGGTTACCATGGCAGCCAGGGCGCTAAAGTCCCGGCTGCCATGGTAAAGTGTAGTGAGGAGCGGGGAGCAGTATACTTACAGTCCGTGCGGCTCCCGGGCGCTCAGAGTGGCGTCAGGGCGCCCCATGCGCATGGATCACGTGATCGCATGGATCTTGTGATCCATGCGCATGAGGCGCTCTGGCGTCATTCTGGAGTGCCCGGAGCGCACACTGTAGCTACTACTGCTCCCGCCCCACTACTATGGCAACCAGGACTTTAATAGCGTCCTGGTTGCCATAGCAACACTGAAAGCATTTTGAAGACTGATCAGTCTTCAAATGCTTTCAGGTCACTTGCGTTGTTACGGATCCGGCGGGCATTTCCAGGGACCCGGATCCTAACAACGCAAGTGTGAAAGAGGCCTAAGAGATGTTGTTTGTAAACATTACGTTTTTTGTACTCACATTGTACTCGCACGATAAAAACTGAAGAACTGAACGCGATCGCAAACAAAACTGTATGTACTTGCTTGCGAAATCGCGCATGTTTTACTGAACGCATCGGCAATGCATCCGGACCTAATCAGCTCACGGTTTCTGTAAACTTCAGAATCAGAGTAATGTATATTGAGGTTTATTTTGCTGTTAACCCTTGCTGTGTTGCAAGAAACAAATTGATTAGCAAAAAAAATATTTAAAAAAAATTACATTTTGAAATTTCACCTCCATTTTCCTTTAATTCTTGTGGAACACCTCAAGGATTAACAAAGTTTGTTACATAAGTTTTAAATACTTTAAGGCCCCTTTCACACGGGCGAGTTTTCCGCGCGGGTGCAATGCGTGAGGAGGACGCATTGCACCCGCACTGAATCCGGACCCATTCATTTCTATGGAGCTGTGCACATGAGCGGTGATTTTCACGCATCACTTCTGCGTTGCGTGAAAATCGCAGCATTCTCTATATTGTGCGTTTTTCACGCAACGCAGGCCCCATAGAAGTGAATGGGGCTGCGGGAAAATCGCAAGCACCCGCAAGCAAGTGCGGATGCGTTGCGATTTTCCCGCATGGTTGCTTAGCAACTGGTCCCGATCTCTATTATTTTCCCTTATAACATGGTTATAAGGGGAAATAATAGTATTCTTAATAAAGAATGCATTGTAAAATGAAGTGGAAGGGGTTAAAAATAATAAAAGTTAACTTACCTTAGCCACTTGATCGCGTAGTTGCGATCTGTCTTCTCTTTTCCAGCATCAGCTAACAACTAAAGGACCTGTGATGACGTCACATCACATGGTCCATCTTACCATGGTGATGGACCATGTGATTGGACCATGTGATGTGACGTCATCACAGGTCCTTTAGATCTTAGCTGATGCAGGGAAAGAGAGGACAGATCGCGACTACGCAATCAAGTGGCTAAGGTAAGTTAACTTTGATTATTTTTAACCCCTTCCACTTCATTTTACTATGCATTCTTTATTAAGAATGCTATTATTTCCCCTTATAACCATGTTATGAGGGAAAATAATCAATTCTCCAGAAGACCCGAAACTGGACTTCAGTGATGAAGTCCGGCTTCGGGTCTGGGTACCAAACGTGGCGATTTTTCTCACGCGCGTGCAAAACGCATTACAAATGTTTGCACCCGCGTGGGAAAATCGCGCATATTCCCGCAACGCACCCGCCTCTTATCATTTATGGGTGGTTTCTATTATGTAAGCCCCTCAAAATCACTTTATAACTTCATAACTTAACTGGTGCTTTAAAAAATGATTTTGGAAATTATGTTAAAAATTTGAAAAATTGCTTCTAAAATTCTAAGCTCTCTAACGTTCTAAAAAAATAAAATGACATTTACAAAATTATGCCAACATAAAGTAGACATATGGAAAATGTAAAGTACAGTGATCCCTCAAGATACAATGGCCTCAGGATACAATGTTTTCAACATACAATGGTCTTTTCTGACCCACCGTAAGCTGAAACCAGATTTAACATACAATGTCTCAGACTCAGATCCAACCCATCCAGGCCACTTCTCTGGTAAATTAGCTTATTAGTTGCTGGTTAGCAGCTATTCCTGACTGTTTTATGTAAGGACTTGTTTTATCTGTCTTAGTGATCCGCTTATTTTTCTTACATATTCATTTTCTCTTATTTTGGATAACATTTTGGGGCTTTTTAACCGATTACTCAACTTACAATGGTTTCAACAAACAGTGGTTTTCCTGGCAAGCACCCGACTGTATAAGGAGGGTGCTCAGGGACTGATGGTCGTCCCCCCTCCCCCCTTTTCCCCTTAGGGCTTTAGGGTGCTGGCCCCTTCGAGTTAATGGTAAAGTAGATGGCTGAATAGGACCATTAAGAGGTTAATTCACTGGCGAGCTCCTTAGACAGGATGTGGGCGGGGCAGAGAATCCTGGAGGCTGCATATACTCACTCCATATTCTGGCACTTCCTCTTGCCAGTGGAAGCAAATTGGCCCTCCCTCCCTCCCTTTGTGGATATACTTGGGAGACTGGTCAAGATACAAGGTTATGATCGGTTATGGATACTTGTTTTATTCTGCTTTGTTTTTCAATTTTTAGGAGCCCTGCTGGGAGTCCAGAGGTTTGGATATCGCTCTGATGATTACGGCTTTTGAGATACGTGAAGTCTGGTCGAGTTTATCAAGTCACAGCTGGCGGCATTTGGGTACAGCGGAGATATGGTGGTACAAGATGGCGTAATTGCCCGCTGGGAGTCCAGCGGCCGGCATACCGCTCTTGATGATTACGGTTTAACTTGCCCGCTGGGAGTCCGGCGTTTGGCATACCGCTATGATATTATGGTTTATTAAGGTTTGCCGCTTTAATAAAGAAGCTGTGGCCGATTACCATCCAGCAATAAAGTGACACAGTTGTCAGTGTTTTTGTTATAGGTCAAGGTTGGGTGAAGGGGCCAAGCGGGAGTTAAAGGTGATACCCCACCCTGTTTCCCTGGATACCAGCAGTCTGGAACCAATTAATATTGTAACTTGAGGGACCACTGTAATAATTATTTTGTGCGGTATCACTATCTCAATAAAAGCAGAGAAATTCATATTTAGAAAAAAGTGCATTTTTCCAATTCAATAAATAAAGGTAAAACATATTGACATAAACTTATCACAAACATGAAGTACAAAGTGTCACGAGAAAACAATCTCAGAATGGCTTGGCTACCAAAAAACGTTCTAAAGTTATTACCACATGTCAGATTTGCAAAAATCGGCCTGGGATTTAAGGTGAAAAGTGGCTTGGTACTGAAGGGGTTAAACAGCATAACAAAAAATCGCATGTAGTTTTAGGCCACCTGCACACTTTGCAGAATGCGCGCAGTTTTTCCACATGAATTTTCATGTGGAAAAATTGCAGTGTATTACAGTACCAGCAAAGTGTATGAGATTACACAAATCTCATGCACACTTGGCAGATTTTTTTCCGTGCAGAAATGGACCTGCATTGCGGATTTCAATTATCCACAGCATGTCAATTATGTTTGTGGGTTTAGCTGCAGATTTCACCCTTTACAATGGAATGGTGAGTTCGTCTGCAAAACTGTATCTAAGACCACATGCACACGACTGTATGTGTTTTGCGGTCCACAAAAAAATATGGATGACATCTGTATGCCATCCGTTTTGTTTTTGCGGATCCATTGTAACAATGTCTAAAACGGACAAGAATAGGACATGTTATATTTTTTTTGCGGGGCTACAGAACAGACATACGGATGCGGATAGCACGCAGTGTGCTGTCCCCATTTTTTGCGGACCCATTGAAATGAATGGGTCTGCATCCTATCTGCAAAATAAAAAAAACAGAACGGACACGGAAACAAAATACGTTTGTGTGCATGAGGCCTAATCCGCACCAAAAACCGCAATTAGACATTGAAAATTTTGGTGTAGGTACGCTGCAGAAGTGTGCAGGTGAATTTATTGTGGTTTTTACTATTGAAACATTTTTCACCTGTAAAAACCACAAACCACAGCAACACTACAAGGGGAGATTTATCAAACTGGTGTAAAAAAAAAACTGGTTTAGTTGCCCATAGCAACCAATGTGATTTCACCTTTCATTTTGCAGAGCTCTTTTGGAAAATGAAAGGTGGAATCTGATTGGTTGCTATGTTCAACAAATCCAGTTTTCCTTTACACCAGTTTGTTAAGGGTGCCTTCTCACATGGCAGATTTTGTGGCAGGAAATTCTATGACTGAAAATCAGTTCCATTCCTTTGAATGAGGCAGCGAGCACATGGATTTCTGCAAGCCCCATTGAGGTGAATGGAACTGATTTTCAGTCGCAGAATTTTCTGCCACAAAATCTGCTGCGTGTAAAGGTACCCTTATTCTCCTCCTACATGCAGTTTTAAGTGCCCCTCAACCGCTTCATGTGCAGATTCTCATGTGTAAAAACTGCAGAGTAATACAGTATCAGCAAAATGAATGGGGTAGATCAGTGTTTCCCAACCAGTGTGCCTCCAGCTGTTGCAAAACTACAACCCCCAGCATGCCTGCACAGCTAAAGGCTGTCCAGGCATGCTGGGAGATGTAGTTTTGCAACAGCTGGAGGCACACTGGTTGGGAAATACTGGGGTAGATTTATCCAAACTTGGTGTAAAGGAAAACTCGCTTAGTTGCCCATAGCAACCAATCAGATTATACTTTTCATAGCTCCTTTGGAAAATGAAAGGTGGAATCTGATTGGTTCCTATTTGCAACTAAGCCAGTTTTGCTTTACACCAGTTTGATAAATATCCTCCCGCCATGTCTTGGCATGTGATTTGCTATATCGCAGCTGAATCAGATATGTCTCCAGCTCCTGCTTCATCAATGAGAGGAGTGCGGTCAGCTTGTATAAGTCGGATCACCTGGGGCAGGAGTGGGGCTTATATAACATGGAGGAGCGCAGCTGTGGGGGTTCAGCAAATATGCAGAACCAAGTGGCCAGTAAGCAGGAGCCGAAGCCTGTTCTCATGTGCCCATCTGTTGGGTGTAAGGCCAAGTTCAGGAAACAACTCAGACTGAGAGAACATGTGGCTAAACACACAGGACAGGTGAGAGGGAAGGACTGCAGGGTCTGCTTATCTTGTGCTGGATGGAAATTTTAAGCGCCTTTTTTTTGTGACTTTATCATGATAATAGGCTACATTCAGACGTCCGTGTATGTTTTGCGGATCCGCAAAACACGGACACCGGCAATGTGCGTTCCGCATTTTGTGGACCACACATAGTCGGCTCTCTCCTAGATATGTTCTATATTTTTCGGGAACGTGATTGCGGACCCGGAAGTGCGGATCCGCAATTGCAAACTGCGGAACAGAATTGCGGATGTGTGAATGGAGCCTAATAGTGTAAAATGCTGTGCACTATAACTGCAGTATTGGGGACTGTTCATATCTTGTCTTTGCTGTACGTCAAGTGGATATGTTTAGACGCACAGTAAAGTGTGTGTGTATGTATATGTGTGTGTATGTATATATATATATATATATATATATATATATATATATATATATATATATATATATATATATATATATATATATCAGTGTTGAAGTGCATATGTTAAGTTTCAGTATTTCTCTTAACTGTTTGAGACTTTTTAAAGATTTTAAGACCTCCATATTTTTTATATATATATAATGTATGTGTTTTAGTCTCATTCACTGCAATGTCAACACAATTAAATTTTTTATTTTTTTTTGTAGGACAGAAGCATGGTATGTTGTGCTGTTCTGTCCTGCAAAAACAAGAAGTCAAAAGTATGCACTTCTGGACTACAGTTGCCCACTTATAGTTTAGGGGTATGTTAAGTAATACATTTCTGTTTGCTATCTACGAACATATTGGCTTGATGTACAGTAAAAACGAGATGTGAACAGCCCCTATATATCTCAGATATAACAATTTTGGGGTTGGGCAGTTAACTGTGGTCCTCTGCTGCCCTCTCCTGTGTCCTGTATACAGCTCTTTACGTACTCCCTGGTTTTGTGTACTTGTGCTGTCAGGTAGTGTAGTTTACTATAGTATACTTTCTGATCTTTTCTCTGTATTTATTGGGGCATTTGCCTGGGTCTCAGGATTGGATCCTATGTTAAGGCTGGGTTTACGCATTGTGGGACACATTCATCAAGCTCGCCTGTTTTTAGGCGTGCAATTAGACAGGCGCATTTCATTTTGTCTCTTGGCGCATATGAAGTCGCACAGATGTACCGTACTTCATTTGACTGTCTGTTTTGCTGAGTGTTAAAGGGAATGTGTCATCAGAAAATGACCTGCTGTTTTATGTTAACGTATATTTAAAAAAATTTTTTTTTTTTTTTTTTTTTAATTTTCCATGTCGCTATTTATATTTAAACTAAAACCTATCCTCAGGATAGGTCCTCAATACCAGATCGGTGGGGGTCTGGCACCCCTGTCAATCAGCTGTATGAAGGGAAGGCGCACGTGCAGTCTCCCTTTTCTCTTTCTGCTCAACCATAGACCTAGCAGCAGAGAGCGGAAAGAAAAAAGGGAGACTGCAGGTGCGCCTTCCCTTCATACAGCTGATCAGTGGGGGTGCCAGATGTTGGACCCCCTCCGATCTGATATTGATCTATTCTGAGGATAGGTCATCAATATTAAAAGCCCCGAGAAGATCTTTAAATCCAGTCAGTAGATTCTGCACAATGGGGAGGCTTGTTAAAGTGATGCAAAGGAAAACAGTCTTAGTTGCCCATAACCCAGTGGGTGATGTAAAAGTTACATTGTGAGCCGATCTAGAATTGGGACTAGCTGGCCATATTTCTGTTCAGTGTTGTGAGCAGGACGGAAAAAAAGCTGACATGTTGCATCTCAACATGGCCAATTCTTTGCTGTGGCTCCAGCTCCTCAGATGTCATATTCTGCTCTGTTGGGATGTAGTAATCAGTTGGTAGCCATTCTCTCCCATTTGTGATTCATTGATGGTATTGGTTCCAAACCATGTAGGTTATCAGTAGTGTTAAATCTCTTTATTTTTTTTTCTTCCCTGTATCTAGAAGCCATGGCGCTGTGACAAACCAGGGTGTGGAAAAGCCTTTTTCCGTAAAACCCAGCTCCAAAATCATTGTCGGAAACACATGGGACTGAAAAAGTACATGTAAGTCCCATTCTGTACTGTGTATGTTTTTTATAAAACTGGCACTAAACCTATATTAACTTGACTATTTCCAGCTGTCCCTCTGCTGACTGCCGGGCTGCTTTTGTGACAAAGCAGACCCTTAAACGTCACCAAAAGTATAAACATGCGACAGGAGACCCTCTTAAGGTAAGTGAAGGTGCTGTAGTGCGGATACTTTTCCCAGCAAGTGTATTTCACTGATCTTGAAGGCAAACTACTAGCTGTTGTTTTTCGTGACCTATGTAGTGTTTTTAAATATCATACACCCCACTGTAGTGCTTGGCCCGTATTATAATGCCCCCATTCCTCCAGCAACCCAACCACGCTCATGTAAACCGTTTAGAAAGGTCTGCCAATTGGGTGCCTCTCTTAAATTTGCCTGGAGTTGTGTGGCGTTCATCATCCGGTTCCGCAGGGCCTTGTTTACAATGAATCGGTCATCAGTGTGGGATGTGGCCAAATGATGTCCACTTCTATGCCTTTCCGTGACTCTTCCAGGCTCTCTGCAACCTGCTGACTGTCGGTGGCCATTTCTGTGTGAGAACATCCTGCTTGAAGCCTTGCAATGGTGTGGTACTGTTGAATTGTTAGGTGTCGTCTTGGTTTCGTGATGTCAAAATATGGACAGCATGATGAGGAGGACCATTTAAATATTCTAATTGAACCAGGAAATTTATTGGACGGTTCATGGATCAAACACCTGTTGTGAATTTTGCTGTTAAGCTCCTTGTTGGAGAACAGCAAGTTGTGCAAAAACTACCAAAACATTGAACAGTTGGACATGTGCATTCAGAAGTACTTTAAGTTCACCTGTAAAGGATACAGTGCATTTTTAGGTTCATCCTGAAATTTCGCCACAAGTCAAATATCCCTAATAATGTACCTCTTGGAACTGAACCGGAGTTCAGGAAATGTTTTTTTTACAGTTTAAATTAATGAAGTTATTACCTGAAATCTCACTTCGCGAAGCAATAACTTCGGCTCATCGGAGCCAATACATTCTAATACTGTATGGAGCTCCTGCTCTGTACAGTATTGGAACAAACTTTTACGCAAATTCGAATGTTTCATCTGAAGTCAATTCGCTTAATCCTAATCTCTTGAGTAGTGTACATATTTATATAAACAAAATACTCACTTGTGTTTTGCTCCTGTCTGCCATGCAGGCCAGACATCTCCTGGTGCAGGTAATGGAAAGTACATTACTGCTACCTACTCTGCCAGATCTCAAGTGGCGCTGGGATGAAGCCACTAATGCCTGCATTGGGACATAGGCGTTCATGACCATCATGCTGCCTGAAAAGCAACAAAGGTTGCAGTGATATGGCGGCCCCCTGTCGTTCTGCTGCCTCAAAGGCTGCATGCCACTAGGACTAAAGCTATGGGCTTAACTGCAGGGATGGAAGCCATAAGCTTCTGTGCCTGGTCCTAAACTGCCATCTGTACAGACTAAGAAGTGGTTCCTGATTTATCCTGAGGATAGGTCCTCAACATCGCAAAACCTGAATATACTTTAACATAAAACCTAACTTAAAAATGGGACACTTTCTGATAAATTCCCTTCAATAGGAAGCCAGAATGTTAGCTTGTCCCATGAACTCGCACAATTAAATGGATTCTTCCATGACAATGATGCCTTTATTCCTCTTAGCAGATGGGTTCCATTCTTTCCCTTTTATAATGATTGTGCTTTTTCACTGGTGATTGTCTATGCAGTTTTCTTACAGGTGGAACATTCACCTGTAAGAAAACTGCATAGACAATACATACATTCATGTAAAAAAAACACACATACAGTAACACCATGTGGTGGATTTTATTTTTCAATTTTACTTTAAAAGAATAAAAAAGTAAACCAGTCCTGTATTACCCACAAAGACTTAATCACTCTTGCGCTGCTGGTTCACAATCGTGTGGTGGACAATCCGCACTTAGACAATCAATAGATAAGGTGGAACCGCGCTGCTTCAATTCCGATACTCTATCTCAGCAAGGTACTGCCGTGTGCTCCCAAAAGTTATCCCGCTTCACAAGGATCCAATGGCCTCAAACAACTGTTCCCTCTGTAAGATCGGTTAAGCACACGAACATAGTGAAGGACCCTCTTGGCTGGTTTTAACACAAGGGTTTATTATACTCACAGACAAAAGAGCGGTAAAGGCATATCACAATGTTAAAATCCAGACACACTCAGTCTCTTGCCCGACCTGGGTTTCGCTGTAAGGCTTCCTCAGGGGCAGGGGCGTAGCTAAAGGCTCATGGGCCCTGGTGCAAGAGTTCAGCTTGGGGGCCCCCCTTCCCTCAGTGCTTTGTGTGTCTTCTTATGCAGCACAAGTGTCTTTAGGCCCCCTCAGGCTCCTGGGCCCGGTAGCGACTGCTACCTCTGCACCCCCTATAGCTACGCCCCTGCTCAGGGGCGACTAGGATTTTAACATTGTGATATGCCTTTACCGCTCTTTTGTCTGTGAGTATAATAAACCCTTGTGTTAAAACCAGCTAAGAGGGTCCTTCACTATGTTCGTGTGCTTAACCGATCTTAGAGGGAACAGTTGCTTGAGGCCATTGGATCCTTGTGAAGCGGGATAACCTTTTGGGAGCACACGGCAGTACCTTGCTGAGATAGAGTATCGGAATTGAAGCAGCGCGGTTCCACCTTTTATATATTGATTACTTTAAAAGAACACAACAGCAATGTGTAACACCTCCCCCTCTCACCAACTTCTCCTGGTGCAGACAGCTGATCATGGGGATGGCTCTCTGGTCCAGCTTTAGTCTGAAAAGTGGTTGGGATTCTGTCACCAGGTTTGACCCCTGTCAGCTAAACATATGCTGACGCTCAGGGTCTCATCAGGATTCCTAATTTGGGCTCATCAATGCGATCAGTAGCTTTATTTTGGCAAAACACGGGTTTTACTAACCTGTCAATCAAAGAAATAAGGTGCCCAAGGGGAGGTCCAGGGATGCAGGGTGCCCGGCCGCACCCATCGCTGTTCGTGCCCAGCGCTGCCTCCTACTCTTCTGTGCTGCCTATCCCTCTCCCTCCCTCCTCCTCCTGCTGTAAGACCTGGCGTGTCCCGCACAGGGCGCATGCACACTTCCCTTGAAGAAGCCGATCCAAGAAGTCCGCATCAGGCTGAGTCCTGTGTGCAAGCGCGGACCTCCTGGATTGGCTTCTTCAAGCGAAGTGCGCGTGTGCCAGATCTTACAGCAGAAGGAGGGGGAGGGAGAGGCGGCACAGAAGAGTAGGAGGCGGCACTGGGCACGAACAGCGATGGGTGCGGCGGGCATCCCTGGACCTCCCCTTGGGCACCTTATTTCTTTGATTGACAGGTTAGTAAAACCTGTGTTTTGCCAAAATAAAGCTACTGATCGCATTGATGAGCCCACATTAGGAATCCTGATGAGACCCTGAGCGTCAGCATATGTTTAGCTAACGGGTCAAACCTGGTGACAGAATCCCTTTAAGGCAGGCATGTCCAAACTCCGGCCCTCCAGATGTTGCAAAACTACAACTCCCATGATTCCTGGACAACCTACAGCTATCAACCTACAAAGGGGCATGATGGGAGTTGTAGTTCTGCAACACCTGGAGGGCCAGAGTTTGGACATGCCTGCTTTAGGCTGCATTCACACGAGCGTGATTTCCGTGCGTGTGCAATGCGTGATGTGAACGCATTGCACCCACACTGAATCCTGACCCATTCATTTCTATAGGGCTGTGTACATGAGCGTTTTTTTCACGCATCACTTCTGCAACGCGTGTAAATCGCAGCATGCTCTATCTTATGCGTTTATAAACGCATCCGCAGCCCCATAGAAATGAATGGGGCTGCGTTAATAACGCATAGCATCCACAAGCAAGTGCGGGTGCGTTGCATTTTTCACTGATGGTTGCTAGGAGATGTTTGTAAACCTTCAGTTTTTTTTTTATCACGCGCGTTCAAAACGCATTGCACCCGCACGGAAAAAACTGAATAACTGAACGCAATCGCAGGCAAAACTGAATGGCTTTGCCTGTGAAAACGCTCAGTTTTCACTGAACGCATCCGGACCTAATCCGGACACGCTCGTGTGAACCCAGCCTTAAGGTCTCCTTTTATATCAGTGAAGTCCAAAGCAGCCTGGACATGTCAGTACTTGAGCTCTATGGCCATGATTTATCATGCCTTCACTCCAGAATTGTGGCATCAAAAAGTCCCAAAATAGGGCATTTGCGACTTTTCACACTCATTTGCGCATATTTTTGTGACTTTTTTTTACATGTGTACACCACTCACTCCAGTTTTGTAAAAATGGGTGTGGTTAGCCATGTTAATGAATTTCACTCCAGATTTATAATTGGGACTTTTTAAAAAAGTCGCCAAAAAGTCCCAATTTCACTCCAGTGAGGACCATGCTAAATATGTGCGACTTTTGTAAAGCCGTTTACTGAAGGATGAACTGCTGCCATCAAACCACATTTATCACAGTATTAAAGGACCATTAATAAATCTGACTGAGCCAAAAGTGACTTTGGACTTATGTGAAATTGGAGTAAGATGGAAGTGTAATGATGAATCTGGCCCTATGTATATAGGCTTCTGTTATGAGGCCAATTATTCATATAGGGTTGGATCCTAACAAATTACGGGTTAGTCTTGTGACTGCCTTCAGTCCACAAGGTCGCTTTAACCCCTTCCAATGACTACTTTCATCTGTAAGTGTAAATGCTATTTCATATTATAAGCAATATCTGGTGTCTTCTAACCTAGTGCTCAGTGAAGGGATGCTGTAAGACCTTCAGAAAGAAAAAGGCCTTAAAACTGCACCTCTCAGAACATGGTGGCGAGCCCCTGTTTCGGTGAGTACTTGATGATAGCCAGTAGAAACTGCATTAGTCTTTGGAAATGTCCCTCTTGGGGATATATGGCAGATGTTGGCACTAGAAGGATTCTTTTGCATGGAATACCACCCTACAGCCCTCAGTTTTGCCATAGTAAATGCTTACAGGTTCATATTTGCACTCCTGAGTGAGCAAAATCCTGAGAACTTTGACTGCAACATTTGCAGCCCTTAAAGGGGTTAACTGACTTGGGCTGCCACTTGCAGATCACATACTGTACGTCTAAACAAAACGTTTTGTGTGCGGTTCCCAAAATTAATCAAAAGCTGCAGTCCCAGAATCAGGGAGTAGGTCCGTTCTACCTATAATAGCACATAAAAATGGAATTTGGATCAGTGCTTTAGGTGCTGATATTATCCAGTCAGTGCTGCCAGTGTTGGACTGTGTAGGGAAAAACGCATATCTGATAACCTCCAGGTGGACCTTTATTCATTCATAAACATCTTGTAGGAATGATGAGGCAATGGCACAAAGTAGTTATATGAAAAGGTGCTTTTTGGACAGAGAAAATACCGCAGCATGCTGCAGTATTCTTTCTGTACTTGAATGCGGAGCAAAACCGATCCGTCATGACCCCCAATGCAAGTCAATGGGGACGAATCTGTTTTCTCTGCCACAATAGAAAACAGATCTGTCCTCCGTTGACTTTCAATGGAGTTCATGACGGATCCGTCTTGGCAATGTTAAAAAATAAAGTTAATACAAGCGGATCCATTCAAACGGATTCATGCGGTTGTATTATCTGTAACTGAAGCGTTTCTTTCCGGCATAGAGCCCAAACAGAACTCTATGCTGGATCTTCCAAACGCAAGTGTGAAAGGGCCCTTAATCTGGTGTACTCTGGGTTGGTTCATCCTTCAATGACAACCTGGTCTTGGCTCAGAGCTCTGACTAGGCCGGCCTGTAATGATGCTGGTAAGATAACATAACTTATTGTCTAACTTCCACTGTCTGCTTTTTCGTCTTTGGTTCCTAGGTGTGACCAGCCTGGCTGTGAATGGAAATCCAACTCTAAAGCCGGTGTTGCAGGCCACATCCGGCGCCATGCAGGTAACTGTGCTACCACATGGTACTTTTTGAAAGGCCCTGCTTATCAGGCAGTAAATTTTACTTGGTAATTTTTAGGATACCGATGCCCTTTCCAAGGATGTCAAACTACTTCTCCAACCTGGTCAGCTCTGCAGACTCATCGGAAGACCCATCCATGTAAGTGTTTATAGGAGGCCTACATGTCGTGTAGATACAGGTACAGCTGTGTAGCCTGGGCTTTGTTCACATTGTAGCTAACTTTTGTTTCCAGAATGAAAATTAGAGGCATTGTCTGTGAACTCACTTTTCCTGTTGGAACCTGCAGATTACATAATAGTCATTGGGTTTGTCACGTTTTACCAGACAGTAGTGAAAGTGCCATTTTGTCTAGATAAGAGATCAGCGACCTTCACCACTCCAGCTGCTGCGAAACTACAACTCCCAGCATATTCTTGTAACTCCACTAGAAGTGAGAATGATACTGGGAGTTGTAGTTTCAGAACTGCTGGAGGTTGCTTATCCCGGTTCTAGATTATTTATTTATAAGCTCTTAACAGCAGATGTGAAACTAGTCTTAAATGTTGGTTAAAATACCAATGTAATGGTCCAAAATTGTTGGAAATGGAGGATGTTGGTCCTCTATGTGCCACCCAGGGGCTTGGGTCGTGAACATGACCCTAGTCATGAAAGCAGGGGACACCTAGGCGTCCCCCTCCCCATGCCAATTTCTTAACCTAACCGTCTTACCTTCCCTCCAGCCCTACCATTAAAGACCTACTTGGAAAACATTACATACAGAACTACAAAACATATTGGAGAATACAACACTACATACCTCCTTACATCCAGGGATGTGTCCTCTGATGTAGATGTTCTTTCTTTATATTCTCCATTCAGACCAGACCTCCATGATTTTTTTTTTTTTTTTTATTTTTTTTTTAGCCATCTCTTGACTCTGCAGAGTTTGACGGACATCTTAACTTTCTACTTTTACATCCTCCTCCCCACCTTCTGAACACCCCATCTTGCCACCCTAGTACTGTGCTTCCCAATACTATACTGCAGAAATGGAGGATTCCCCCCCACCCTCGACAAATCTAGTACCACACAGTGCCCTAAACTGTGCTCAGCAAATGGTGTCCCTGAAACGTAGTGCTGTAAATGGTGTCCTCCAAACATAATTGTGCTAAGCTGATATTGTGGCAGGGTGGCTCCCAATGTAACCATCCTCCCAAAAGTCCCACCAATAGTGTGGTAACAGTGCACCCAATAGTAATGTCCCTCATTATGCCCCCAGTAGTAATTCCCCTTGTGTGCCTGTGTAAAAAAAAAAAAACAACAAAAAACCCTTGTTTGCCAGTAAAATAATTGCTCCTTTCAATGTGTGCCAGTACAAAAAACCTTAGTGCCCCCAGTAGACTGGATGTCACAACAGTGGTCACATTATAATGTGTTAGTACAAATTGCTACTTTTTACAGCCACAATGTCCCCCCATAGTGCTTTCTCCAGTTACAAAATAATGACCCCCACCCCATTGTGGCCCATCAGCATGCTGCCAAATTGAAATAAACTCAAATGCCTAACTCCATTCTGCTGTCAGCAATGCAGTGCAAGACACAGACCTCTTCTAGTCTGTGCCCTGACCTCTATGCAGCCCGGCTCAGTCGGTGCAATAATGACACCGGCCTCTGATAGGCTACAGGAACTAGGACTAAAGCCAATTACAGGAAACTGTGGGCCAGGGAGACATTGCTTCGGTGTCACGGCATTCAACTGTACTGCTGTCTGAAGTACAGTGATGCAGTTTAATATGTACAGATGAGCATTTCTACGATGGAAGCGCTTATTGCTCATGGCCCTTCCGCTTCCCTCCTCTTGCCCTTACCTGGTGCTGCCTGAGGCATTCGCCTCTCTCCTCAGTCATTGCCGGTGCACCCCTGCCTGAAAGTTGCAAAAAGGGCTATAAAGGGTTAGGAAATGTGTCTCCTCTTGCAAAAATTGCTTCACACCTGTCCACAGGTTGTATGTGGTATTGTTGCTCAGCTTTATTGAAGCAAATTCGGCTGGGCAGCAATACTCAACCCAGTCAGGACAGATTTGTAAGAAGGCAGCCATCATTTTTTGAATACTGCAAATTTGCTGCATCTTTATTCCATGGGGATGATTTATTAACTGGTGGGATCAGAAACTGGCTTGGTTGCTCATAGCAACCAATCACTCCACCTTTCACTTTCAAAAACAGCTCTAAAAATGAAAGGGAATCTGGATGCTAGGGGCAACTAAGCCAGTTTTACACCAGTTTTCATAAATCTTCCCCTGTTCCTAAAAATGTGTATATTGAAGATTGACATAAAACTGTAGACTCTAATTTTCTTTCAATATCTGAATTTCTTTAGTGGACTTGAAGTGTGCCAAGTGTAATAAGCCCTTTAAGAACAGGGGTGCCCTGCGGAAACACAAACTAACCCATGTGTTCAAACCCGTCGTCTATACCTGCCCCAGAGAGGACTGTAAGGAGACGTTTAACACTGTCTTCAACCTGACTCATCACATACGCAAGATCCATCTTTGTCTGCAGCCTTACCACTGCTACCACGCTGGCTGCGACCGCACTTTCGCCATGAGAGTATGTAGTTCAAAATGGCTTACAGGGTGGCAGCTGCTATGGTATAAAGTCTTGAATTAATTTATTTTCCTCCCCCATTTTCCTTAGGAAAGCTTGCTTCGTCATCTTGTTGCGCATGACCCAGAAAAGAAAAAGATGAAGGTATGGATAGAAAGACCCCTTTGCAATAAAATGGACATTGAGACAATGGGACGCCCTAAAATAAGCAGTAGGGTAGCTGTATGTGTTGTGCCTCAAGCACATGTTATCATTGTCTATTTTGTAATGGTTACCCCGATATGCAAGTGGGCATAACTAGCCGGGCTCTTACCTGTAAGCTTTTCTGTATCTCCTGGTACTTGTCCAGCAAAAACCACTGATGGAGGAATGGTCAACTAAGGTCTATTTCCATATTAATCATTATTTCTTTGGATAGTGACCATTAACTGTTGAACTTGGCACAAGGTTCAGCAGTCTTCAGCACTCCGTGCATGCTGGGAGTTGTAGTTTCACAGCAGCTGCTTGCTTGGCTGTTGTATCTCCCACAGCAGTTGAATGGAGCATGCTGGTAGTTAGTTTCAGAACAGCTGGAGTTCCAGAGGTTGTGGATCCCTGTCTTAGAAGAAACCCATACAAACAGTAGGAGCATGTACAACAGTACAAGCTCCATACCACTGGCAATGGTCATATCTGGGTAGCCTCCCCCCCATGTTTGCATGTGTTTCCTCTGGGTGCTCTGGTTTCTTTCCACACTCCAAAGACATACTGATGGGGAACTTGGATTGTGAGCCCAATTGGGGACAGTTGGATGCTAATGTCTGTAAAACGCTGCTGAATATATCGGTGCTATAGAAGTGCATACAATAAATAAATTTAAACCATGCTAACCACTGCACCACCAAGAATGGTCCTGTACAGCAAAGGGTGCCCATGAAGGGCCTGTACATCTTGTAATGGTTGAATTGAGTTTGGAGTAATTTACCAGACTTGCATTCTCAAGCTACCGTATATTGTGGCATAATGCTGAACCTCACATAATTTGTCTTGTATTCTCTGCTACTTGTCTGCATTAACAAATGTTCTAATTATCTTCCCCAGCTTAAATTCAATCTGAAACCCTCAAGGCGTGTAAGAAGGTCCCATCGTCCTTTGCCTGCTGTGGAGCAAAATCTGAGTCGCCTCTTTAACGTGAAACTTGGGTTTCGGAGCAAGACCCGGCTCGAGAGTAACCTTTCTGGCTTATTCAATGAACGACGGCTCCGTGATCCTGCAGAGCCAGAGGTGAACCTGAGCAGCCTCTTCCACCTGCCTTCTGCCCGGGCCAGGGCTGAAAAAGCTGCCTAACAAGATGGGTTATTCCTACAGAGAATTTAAGTTCTCACTTGCACTCCTCAGCTCTCACCACTGTCCAGTTGCAATAGATTCTTGCAACTTTCTTTAACTGGTATGGAAGAATAGATAGCCCAGGCAATGATTAATATGGTGGACAGTATCTTCATATTGAAGTCTTTTTGTTTTATATATAGATGAGACTATACCTTGGTTTTAAAAGTTCTGGGCAAGTTTTTTTTCTCTCTCTATTTTAGCAAGTAATGCTACTTTTAATTTCAAATGGTCATACTGTCATTTATAAAGACAATAAATTGCTTGTCTTCAACTTGTGTGGCTGTTTCATCAACCAACCACCAGATGGTGCTATTGTCTATTCAGAGTCTGGATAATTACTGCTGGCTGCAGAGTACTCACTCTGCCCTGTCATTTTCATTGTCACCAATAGCAACTCCTAAAGACCTGCCCCCCCCCCCCCCTCATACTGCATTTTAAGGAGTAACTAATCAGATTGGATAACTGGCTAAACAATACATTGAGCAGCTGCTCCTTGGCAGGCTATTGATTGGCAGAACAGGTGTATTGCCCCTAGAAGGGTGGGTATTTGCATTCAGCCCACTGAACAGGATCTACTAAGGGCCAAGTTCAGGACTTGATAAATCTACCCACACCCCTCCCGCGTTAGATCACCTATATACTGCCCTGTTCCTTGCTAGTCTGGAGACCAATGTGGCTAGGGATTTGCTGCAGCTGGTATGTGCGTTTGTGTACCAGGCAGCACTGGTGACAGCACTAAACACCAGGAGACCCAAACAACTCCTTAGGCTATGGACTCTAACAGAGTTGCTAAGGCCGGGGCTACATGGTGATCTAGGGCAAGTCGGCTAACTCACAATAAGGATTGCCCTGCAGCCACAGAAATGGAGTCACAGCGTTAATTGCAAATTGGCATGACCCCAGAACTGCAAAAATATACAGCACAGTTGGAATCTCTTACTGTGACGCAAATTTATTTTTTATATGGCTGCACTGCCATGTTTGGTTGTTACAGTTGTCCAATCGCTATGTAATCTCAGCCTAAAAGCTGTCAACTCATCAATTGTGAATCCTGTATTAAAGGGGTTCTTCATTCCCAGGTCTACAGCTTAAGACCTCACAACAATAGGTATTTTGTGGTCTACAAAATGGATACAGTCCACGTTGATCCACTTTTTTTTGCAGACCCATTTTCAATAGGTCTGTGACATTCATTTTGTAGCCAAGTATAGCGCATGTGCTAGATCAGCTGGAGTGCCGAAGGTTGAGATCCCTGTGCTAGATTGTCTGCAAGATTGAGACCACTTACCTGTTGGGTCATTACACACAGACTAAGTCATTAACTAACAGGTCAGTGGTCTCAATCTTGCAGACATGCACAGGATCAGCAACGCTCGGCACTCCAGCTGTGGTGAAACTACGACTCCCAGCATGCTCCATTCACTTCTATGGGAGTACTGAAAATGGCTAAGTAAGTGTGCATGCTGGGAGTCGTAGTTTCACCACAGCTGGAGTGCTGAAGGTTGCTGATCCCTGTGCTAGATTGTCTGCAAGATTAAGACCACTGACCTGTTGGTTAATGACTTGGTCTGTGTGTAATGACCCAGAGTGCCATTACCATGCTGCACCCCACTGTCTTCTATGGGCTGACAGTGTCATGTTATGCATTTTTCAGTCCACTACAATGTGCATTGCTATTTCTATGCAACGGTTATTGTTCATGTAATATACCTGGTTCACCAGAGGGTGGCAACAAGCAAGGCAGAGGTACATTGTAGAGGATGGAACCTTCTTTCCATTTTATTCTCTCCCTCTAAGGCCTTATTCACACGTCCGTAGTCTGTTTTGCGGAAACACGGATGGCTGCAATGTGCATTCCGCATTTTGCGGACTACACCTTGCTGGCACTATATAGAGAATGCCTTTTCTTGTCCGCAATTGCGGCCAAGAATAGGACATGTTCTATTTTTTTACGGAAACACTGATGCGGAAACACGGATGTGGAAACGCAGATGCGGACATCACATAGTGTGCTGTCCATATCCATTCCTGCCCCTTTGAAATGAATGGGTCTGCAACCCTTCCGCAAAATTGCGGATGGGATGCGGATCCATTTTGCGGACGTGTGAATTTGGCCTAAGGAGGGGTTTAGTTGGAGGTCAGTGAAGAGAACCCCCTGCTAGGGGAAATAAGCAGGTCCACATCCCTGCTGGACATGTCCTGCCTAAGCCAGCCAGAGCACCTTCAGCTCTGCTGGACACAGAGGCTGAAGCCAGGAGGAAAATATCCCTGGTACTACAGAGAGAAGTTGCAGCATAAAAAAAGCAAAGTTATACAGTAAGCTTGTCAGCAGATCTAGAGATCAACAGATGGAGCAGAGTTGACTTTGCTTGCCTGCCAGAGTTAATGCTTATGCCTGCTTGGAACCAAGACAGCCTGAAACTGTTGGTGAAACACTTATTCAAGTAAAGCTGTTATTGAATGTCATCACAAGGTCTGGACTCAATTTATTTCTTCAAATCCTTTGTTTATTCTCCTGATTTTGCTCTGCTGCAGACTGGGTTCCAGCGTATCCAGGTAGGAACACCATGACACGTGTACTAACATTAAGGGACATTATAGGCTACCCTACACCTGGTTACCATCTACTACATCACTAAGGCTTGTCCTCCACCTGCCAATGGCTGCCCTTCCCCAGACACTGGATAACCCCTTTAATGCAGTACTGGCACTGGGGGTCACAATGTTAAGTCACTTCATCCCTTTGCTTTACTACATTTTATAGGGTTTGGCTACTGAAGTCTTCTTACTTCGTGTGGTAATAAAAATTTTCAAAGGTGACAATGAAGCTACATTAGTGATGGCTAGAGCCAGAAACTGTCCATACACGATGCAGAACCTGTCAAGGTTAGTAAAGTGTGTAAGACGGGGGTCTTTTATGTCATGCTGCTCAAAAGTAGGGTTGAGCGAACCCGAACATTAAAGTTCAGGTTCGTACTGAACATTACGTTTTTTCGCACCCGGACACGAACATTTCCGTAAAGGTTCGTTGTTCGGCGATTTCTTCACGCTTTTTGAAAGGCTGCAGGCAGCCAATCAACATGCGTTTCACTACTTAGCTAATCACAGCCATGCCAAAAGTAGGCATGGCTTCTTAGGGCAAAGTGCAGCATGTGACCCAGCCTCTATTTAAGCTGGAGTTACGTAGCGCTGCACGTGACTCTGCTCTTCTCAGCGTAGGGATGGGATGCTGCTGCTTCTGTGAGGGACTGATTAGGGAAGAAATCTGTTGAACTTGGTGGTGGTAAATCTTCAAGCTACAGCAATTATTGAGGGTGCTATGCTACATTTTTGTACCCAGCCCTGAGCCCAGTGATACTGCCAAATAATTTTTAATTCATCTGTTAGTGAGGAGGGGGTTGGCAGCCGTTTTAGCAACTGCAGTGTCCTTGAAACTGCATGTGTGCCAGCCTGCCAGGGACATCAGTCTCATCCTTTTTTTTGGGTAGCTCAGGGGAGGAAAAACTCCTTTTTTCTGGCAGGTCAGGTCCCCCTACATTACCTACCCATATTTTTAGCCCTATAAGATGCACCTAGGTTTTTGAGGAGGAGAATAAGAAAAAAATATTTTGAACCAAAAGGTGTGCCTGATGGTGTTATGTGGGATCTGTGGATGGCACTGTTATGGGGAGGAGGGGATTGTTATGGGGGACTGTGGCTGTCACTGTTATTGGAGGACTGTGGTTGGCACTGTTATTGGGGGTCTGTGGCTGGCACAAAAATAGCATTTTATGCTGTGTCATCCACAGATCCCCCAAAAACGTGTCATGCCATCCGCAGACCCCATAACATGCCATCCACAAATCCCCATACCAGTGCCATCCACAGAATGACGCCCCAATAGTGTGAATGACCCCGAATAGGGAGGAGGGGCCGGCATCTAGCTCTGTAATTACAGCGGGCCCGTTGCAGTCACTGTATCCTGATACACCGGGCCCGCTCACTGTAGGGAATGCTGTAGGCTGATTTAAGTTAACAGTAGTCTTTTATCCAGGCTTTACTTACTGTATTAAATTTCCGGCAGACAGAAGGCTGAGCTGGCGGGCAGGCCCTGACAACTTAACTCACTACGTACTGCGCCTGCTCACCCTTCTTCATTCATAAAGTGGGCGGAGCTGGCGCGGGACATGGTGAGTAACGTTGTCAGCGACTGCCCGCCGGCCCAGCCTCCTGCCTGCTGGAAAGTTACGGTAGTACAGGAAGTAAAGCCTGGATAAAAGACTACTGTTAACTTAATCAGCCTACAGCATTTCCTACAGTGAGCGGGCCTGTTGTATCAGGATACAGTGACTGCACCGGGCCCTCTGTAATTACAGAGCTGGACGCCGACCCCTCCTCCCGGCCCGCTGATACACCCGCCGACCACACTGCACAGCATGCGGTCGGCGGTATACAAACTGCAGCATTCGTCCCATAAGATGCTCTGCCCCCCCCCCCCCACACACACACACACACTTTTGGGGGGGGGTGCGTCTTGTAGGGTGAAAAATACGGTATTTTATAATTTAGGGGAGACATAGTGCATTTCTGTAGTTGAGGGCAAAAACCTGTATTGTGGTGCCATAGAGCAGTGTTGCATACAACGCTGAAAATCCAGTTTTTAAATTTAGCAGTGACATGGTGCATTTCTGTATTTGGGGGAAATAAACTCGTATTGTTGATACACAGAGCAGTTTGGTATACAACGCACAAAAACCTATTTTAAAATTTAGCAGTGACATACTGCATTCCTGTAGTTTGTTGCAATAAACACTGGTTTTGTGCTACATAGCAGATCTGAGGCCTACCCTGTATTTCAGTCATTTTAAGTAACCTTTTGAACTTTGCATTTACATAGTTGGTTGCAAACACACTGGTTTTGTGGTAGATGGCACATTTGCGGTGTATGCTGCATTTCTGACTTGCAAATTAAACTGTTAACTTCTGCTTTTATGTTGTTGGTTTGAAAAATCCAAAAAAATTTTGGTGATGGTGAAGTAATTGTATTGAATTGCTCCCTTACACTGTTGTGTGACCTAAAGAAATGTATTCTGTCCATGACACTGGCACTGCCTTACTGTTAAGTGAACTTAATTGTTTACTATTGGCAGTTAAATTGACACCGGAGATAAACGATCTGTGAGTTTGGTGGGTGAACGCAACTAATGAGCAGAACATCAAATAAGGGACGTAGGTATGGTCGTGTTGGTGGAGCTCCTGTTGCTGGGAGAGGACGTGGCCGTTCAGCGCCAACTACAGGTCCAACCTAAGTGAAACACCTTCCGCAGGTGTGAGTAGGCGGCAGAACCTGCAGCGTTATTTGGTAGGCCCGAATTCCGCTCTATGAATGGTGAGGCCAGAACAAGTACAGGCGCTAGTAGATTGGGTGGCTGACAGTGCTTCCAGTTCCTTCACGTTGTCTCCCACCCCGTCCTCTGCTGAAAGCTCAGAGTTGGCGCCTGCAGCCCATGCCCATCAGTCTTTCACCTGACCCCCTTGCAAATCAGCCAAGCAATCTGAGCCCCAAGTCATGCAGCAGTCTCTTATGCTTTTTGATGACTCTGCTGGCAGGGTTTTCCAGGGCCATAACCATAGCCCTGCCCCAGAAGTGGAAGAGATTGAGTGCACTGATGCCCAACCACTTAGGTTTGAGGATGAGGACATGGGAAGACCACAGCAGCACGTCTCTGATGATGACGAAACACAGGTCTAGCCCTTTCCAGGACTTTTTTTTACAGCCATTTTAGTGCCCCAAAGTTCGGGTTCCCATTGACTTCAATTGGGTTCGGGGTCAAGTTGGGATCCCGAACTCGATCTTTTTTGTGAAGTTCGGCCGAACCCGTTGAACCCGAACTTCCAAGTGTTCGCTCAACTCTACTCAGGAGCAGGGACATCTGGTATGCTTGCTACGCGCCGCCCCCCAGGGCCCTGTAGTGTCCCAGGTTCTTAGTTGGAATGCCGAGTGGTGTGGTACGGCCTTTGTGTCACTGTGCTCCTCCCTGGATACAGCAGGACCCCGGGCTTAGGCTCCATAGCATTAAAAAGGGGAATAGTTGATGGGTGTAGAATATAAGACCTTGATATGAAATTCAACAGCAGCTTTACTTGAATAAACTTTCATCCAAACGATTTTCAGGCTTTGGCATAAACTGGCAGGCAAACTTAATAAGATTGGGGAGAATGGAATAGCAAGTTCCATTCTCTCTAAGTATAGTTCTGCCATTTACAATGTCACCTGGCATTTTACATGTAACAAACAGTTGCATAGTAATCATAGCATTGCACAATGTAGAGGGCCTGGACAGAAATACAAAGATAACATTTGTTAGCCCATTAGAGACAGTAGCAGGGTGCAGGAATGGTAACACCACTTCGGGGTGTTACATGCCCAGCATCCACCCCTCTGGCCCAACATTACTGCTATCCTTCTTGCCTTCCACTTAGCCCCAATAAAGAAACCGACACTTGAATACCTTTTTATGTTGGGTGGTGATCGGCGACCGTTTTATTAATTGCAAAATGGTAAACCTACGAGCCTTAAAACTGCTCGAACTAATGACCATATAGAGCGGTACGCTGGCCAATAAATGATTATAAAATAATTTGAGTACCCATGTGCTTTGTTCAGATTTGTTCAGATTATCTATTATCACCTTGTGATAAAATTGAGGTTCAGTACCTCATCCAATGGCATTGCATGTACGCGGGAAGGCTTGGGCTCAGGAGACCTCATGCAGTGG
This sequence comes from Bufotes viridis, assembly GCA_033119425.1. Lineage (NCBI taxonomy): Eukaryota > Metazoa > Chordata > Amphibia > Anura > Bufonidae > Bufotes > Bufotes viridis. The sequence continues at coordinate 212,837,549 of CM065594.1, read as the reverse complement.
TCACATCATAGTCCATCAGGAGACTAAAATTCCAAACAAATCTTAGGTGAATTCTTGATCAGGAAGATGTTCCATATTGGCCAATCAGAAATTATAAAATGCCCTACAAGGACTGTGTTTTTTTTGTGATGTTTTAAGACTGTCTTCTAGCTTTTAGTTTTTTGTTCCATGGTGGATCCAAGCATCCCTCCCAGCCCCTCCCTCTCCTTGACTGATAGGGTCAGGTTCCTGTATAGTCATCTCACCTGGCCTGCAAATCAAGGAGTAAGGGTGCACAGAATGGCTTGGGTCTGCCCTCTCTGCACTTACCTGCTCATTTGCATATGGATTAGAAATATTTTTTCTGCAGAATGAAGCAACAGATCACTAAGTGAAAGATATCATTACGTTCAGCCCTGCAAGGCACTGTGCCTGGTTGAACAGTGAATTTCCTGGTCAGATTCCCTTTCACTTGTGGAATTACCCCCTGGCTATATCCTTCATGTCAACGGTAAAAATGATAATGCAGGGGCAATCTGGGATAAATCTGATCGGGGACAAATTCACACTAGCTTAATGCTTGTATCTCCAGTAGGAATGATTGAATCGACTTCGGATGAAATATCCGAAGTCGATTAGCATCAAAGCTCCGTACAGTATTAGAATGTATTGGCTCCGATGAGCTGAAGTTATTACTTAGTGAAGTCTCGCGAGACTTCGCGTAATGACTTAATTAATTGATTTCTACTGTAAAAAAACATTTCCCGAACTCAGTTCTGAGAATTGACAAAACGTGTGAATGTTTGCAGTGTATATTTCTTTTTTGTGTGTGGAATTTTTGGGTTTGAGGTCCTCTGCTCTTCTAGTGGGTTTGCACAAGACAAAACCTGATCAGAGCCAGGCCTCTTCTGGATGTAGCTTGCACAAGTTTGCTGTAACTATCAGCCAGTCTCTCGTTCACATCAATCAGGCCTCCTTTGTATCTTTCCTGCATTCTGCTGGCACCTAAAATCAATATCCACTGTCTGTAGTCAGGAATGCTAAAAAAAAAAGATCCAGATGCAAATCCCAGCTCTGCTTTGACGCTGCTCGCCCTTAAAGGGGACCTGTCACCACTTCTGACATATCTGTTTTAGTAATTACTTGCATTCCCCATGTAAGAATAGATGCTCCAGAATCGTCATTACAACTTCATGTTGTGGCATTCCTGTATTATTGCTACTAGAAGTTTATGAATGATCAGCAGCTTGCAGTAAAGGTACTGCTGGGGGTTACCAGTAGTGGGTGTGTCTGACTCTGTCCACAGTGCGGCTGGTGTGTGCAGGGACACCCCCTGACTGGTAACACCGTTCTGTACCTTTACTGCAAGCTGCTGACCATTTATAAACTTCTAGTAGCAATAACAGAGGAATGGCACATCATAGTCATAAGATTAGAAGCTTCAGAATTGTTACTACAAGGAGATGGACAGGCATAATAAATATGCCACAGTGAGCCAAATGGGCATTTGCCTGCTTCACGCCAGCTGTCCGATAAGCCCAGGTCTGTCTTGCACACCTCTAAAGGTAGACATGAAAAATGAGCTTGGTGTGAAGGTTTTTCTAGATCCATTATTCTTTTGGTCCATATTCTCTTGGCATGTATGTGTGGTGTCTTGGGCATGTTCTGTATTAGGTCTCAGTCTTTTATGGCCCCCTCCCTCCAAATTTCTGATCTCCCATGTGGGTTGCATTGCGCTTTTCTGCATCCCCTCCTCTCTGGCTTAGTATTAGAACATGGCTCTGCACTTCTATAGTCCCTAACCTTTCTCTAGTTGTCATCTTGACCTCCCCCTGGATTTATAGGCTTTGCAGTACTTGCAGAGCGCAGGGCTTATATCCCGGAGCTGTATGCAGCAAGACAGAGCTGGCGGTTTATAGAAATTAATATTGATGGGCGCGTCTATCTAGCAGACAGTACCTAAGTGTTAAAAATGAGAATAGAGAGGCTTTGGCGTATTAGATGGTTCAGATGTGTAACGTCTTCTGCTACATTTCCGTAATCCGCTGCTATAGAAGGGGATATGTAGAATGTGATTCTATTGGAAAAACAAATGCAAATCTTGTTACATGAAGGGGCAAATACAGGGCTTTTAAAGGGTGGTCTCCAAGTGGGTTACTGCCCAAAAGTAACAGCCAAACCCCCTGGGATATACTAACAATGAGCCTGGAAGCCTAGTACAGGCCGCGGCTCATTTTTAGAACAGGGTGCTTTCCCTGATCTCCGCTGGGGGAAAGTGCGTCTGAAGAGGAATCCCGCGCTTCCGCTTTTTAACACTCTCGGTCTAGAGAGCTTAATGAGGGCTTGTTTTTTGCAGAACGTTGTTTTTATTGGTACCAGTTTTGTGGTATGTACGACTTGTTGATTACTGTTATTCAGTTGTTTTTTTTGGGGGGAGCTGACTCAAAAATGGCGAATCAAGTGGTTTTCATTTTTTCCCCTTTACAACGCACAGGAATTTTTTAAAATTATTTTAATAGTTCAGATATTTTTGGATGTGGTGATATGTTTATGATGAGGGCTATGGGACGTTGTGTACAAGGGCGTAACTACCGGGGAAGCAGGGGAAGCGGCTGCTTCGGGGCCCGGGCTGACAAGGGGCCCGGCACCAGGCAGCGCGTGTCCTCTCTCCCCTCTACTTCCCCGGTAATCTGCTGCTGCGCCAATTGCTGACTGAGACTCGCACTGTCTCAGACTCAGTCAGCTGTGCTGTCTGTCTGCTGTGCCGGGCCCCCCCTCCCTACCGCCCCTTCACAGTTTGCCCCGCCCCGCTGCTTAAGCTTACATTGCTGCCTGCAGCCTCCGGCGCCTCTGGCTCTGTGGTGGGCGGGCCTGAGTCAGGCCCTCCCACCACTCACGGCAGGGCCGTTTCTTGGACTAGAGGGGGGGCGGGTGTCCGCCTGTCACAAGGGGGGCGCTAGAGCTTGCCATACAATCCCCCCCTCCCCCTCCAATTCGCTGCCATGCCGCAGGCTGGGAGTGCAGCAGAGGTGACGTCATCATGTCACGCTGCGTGCCTGCCCGCGTGAGCAACTGCCTGCAGTGCTGAAGAACAGAACACAGTGACAGAAGTCACTGACTGTGCCCAGGCCAGCCCCAAATGCGGAAGACTGTGTCTGCTATACCACAGCACCAACCACTCACAGGAACTCTGCCCTGGCCCCAAGCTGTGCTGACTGAGTAAGTTCTAAAAAAATAAAATAAGTATGTACCCTATATCCTACCTGGCCTGCCACAATGCTATCCCAGCCCCTCCTCAGTTATACCCCTGTAATGTACCCTCAGTTATAATTTACCCTGATACCTCTCAGTTATATTATATAACTGAGTGGTATCAGTTATGCAGGGGTAATATAACTGAGGAGCGCTATCAGGGGTATAATGTCCCCTGATAGGCCTCCTGAGTTATATTACCCCTGTATAATAATGTACCTGATGCCCCTTAGTTATATTACTCCAGCGGGGTAATATAACTAAGGGGCATCAGGGTACATTATTATACAGGGGTAATATAACTCAGGAGGTCTATCAGACATTATACAGGGGTAATATAAGTTATATTACCTCTGTATAATGTGCCCTGATATCCCTCCTCAGTTATATTACCCCTGTATAACTGATACCACTCAGTTATATAATATAACTGAGGGGTATCTGGGTAAATTATACAGGGAGGGGTAATGTAAGTAATGGTATCAGGGTACATTATTATACAGGGGTAATATTACTGAGGAGGGCTATCGGGACATTATTCAGGGGGTAATATAACTGTTATATTACCCCTGTATAATATCTGATAGGCCTCCTGAGTTATATTACACCTGTATTATAATGTACCCTGATACTACTTAGTTATATTACCCCTTGTTACCTCATGTACAGAGTCTGAAGAGGAAGAACGAAAAACCATACTGCCCAGTGGACGGCGTGTTCTTAGACCTAGCCCCCAGCCGAAGTCGCGTCTGAGATCCCCAAGGTCAAAGCCAAGTAATTGTAAGTTTTCATGTGGAGTATGTTTATGGTATACACATATAGCCTACACTGTGCCACACAATATACAGTATACCGCTAGTCCGCTACACTGTGTAGGGGTTATACTGTATATTGTACAGCATGGCGCAGGGGTTATATTGTCCGGCATGGTGTAACCTCCATACATTTTATGTACAGTATACAGTAATCCTTGCACCATGCCATACAATATACAGTAGGGGGAAGGATGGGGCCCAGCAATTGGCAGGCAGTGGCGATGGGCCATATATATATATATATACATATATACTGTGTGTGTGTGTACATATATATATATATATATATATATATATATAAAAAAGGCGCAGGTAGCAGCACTCAAATAACGGGAAATTGGGTGAAATTTCCGTCGTCCCTGGATCGGGATCAGCAAATTTTTAGATGAAGGAAAAGGCAGCACTCCGTGGATACGTGGAAAAAAATGGATCCCTTTATTCCATACTGTGCACAGTATGGAATAAAGGGATAAATTTTTCCACGTATCCACGGAGTGCTTCTTTTTCCTTATATATATATATATATATATATATATATATATAATCTCGTGACTTGCCAAAGGAGTGGGGTTTACACAAGAGGCGGGGGAGTGAAACGTGCAGGGGGCCCATACAAAAATTTGCTGTGGGGCCCAGTCATTTCTAGCTACGCCCCTGGTTGTGTATGTGAAGAAGTTGTATGTGTGTGAGTGCCGGAGATATTAAACTGTTAGGCCTCATGCACATGGTCGTTGTTGGCCTGTGCTGCGTACTGCACGCAATGCACAGGAACCGACCATGTGCCCACCACATGCAGATAGGGGACCTATATCACTTAAATGGAGTCGGCGATCTGCATCCGACTGTCCACACCACAAAAAAGTAGTTCATCCACTACTTTTTTGCGGTGCGGAGGCACAGACAGAAAACCCATGGAAGCACTCCAACTGAATGTGCACCACATCACGGATGCGGACCCAAGCGGCTGGTGACCATACATTGCAGACCACCTGTTTGTGGTGTTCCCATAGAAACATGTGCTGTGACTACGACCCCTGAATCACAAAAAAATCCAGCAGAGTTGACCATAAGGGCTCATACACACGACCATGCGTGCCCCGTACCTGTATTGCAGACCGCAATATATGGGCAACGGCTGTGTGCACTCCGTATCACGGATGCAGACCCATTAATTTGAATGGGTCCGCAATCCTCAAGATATGGAGTGATGCGAAGGCATGGATCGGAAGCACTACGAAACGCTTCTCATATGCAAAAGACGTGCATACAGCCGGGGCCTGTGCCTTGCAAATCGCTATTTGCAGTCCGCAACAGGAGGAAGGGACACATGCTTGTGTGCGTGAGCCCCAACTCTGTGAATTAGACTTTCAGGGCTCCTTAGCTGTTGGTTCTGAAATCCTCTCATGTGCATTGTCTCTGGCACATAGGGGGAGATTTATCAAAACTTTTCTAAAGGGAAAATGGCTTATTTGCCCTTACAACCAATCAGTTCCCACCTTTTACCTTTGGAAAATGAAAGGTGGACTCTGACTGGTTGCTATGGGCCACTTAGCCAGTTTTCCTTTAGTTTTGCTAAATCTTCCCCATTGACTTCATAAGTAGGTTTGCCTGATTGTGCCTAAATGAGGCAGAAAGGTAAAATAATAAATCCTTTTCGTTCCTCTTAGCTCATTGCTATGTGCCCAAATGCACATCTCTTTTGGTTTGGATTTCCTGAAAATTACCCGGTTGAGTCTGACTCTCATTTTTTTTCTCCCTCAGCAGGGGAGGGGTTAATGGAGCGTAATGCACAGAGCTAACCGGCTGTGCATAAAGCCAGGAAGCCACTCATTATTTATAGCCGATCTGCTTGTTGGCTGGTAAAGGATTGTGAGTGTGCCCTGCTGCCCAGATGAGCAGCCCGGTGGAGGGAGGTGAGATGAGAGGAGCGAGGTAGCCTGGCCTCTTTTTATCTCATCCAACTAAAAGCACCTTTTTAGCTGATTGGGGACTTGGGGTAAGCAAGCTTATAAAAGTGATTGGGGATTACTGTGGTGAATCTTTTCTGCATCAGCCAAGAAGAAAAATGTGTATGCAGTGGATTGCAGCTGAGAGCATATGCTCCCTTCCCCTTCCAAAAGCTGTCTGCAACCTACTCATCGTTGATAAGCAATAACTCTGTAAGCCAATATTTCCCTTTTCTAGGTCATGTCTGCCCCGTAAACCCCTCACTCATTAACTCTGCTAGGACATTTTATTTTATCAGAAGTACTGGCGAGCACACCCACATTCATTTCCATGTCTTTGAGCTGGGGAGCCGCACTTTAATGACCCATGGGTCTGTAGGTCCAAGAGTCAAAAGTTTTGATTTCACAATGGCCTTCCTACCCTTCACTCCAGCTTTTGTTGTCTCCACCTCCAGAACATTTAAAATTCACTTCAACCTTAAAGAGGAATTCCCATCTTGGACATTGGAGACACATCACTAATAATTGCAGATCCCACCTCTAGGATCCGCACCTGTACTTGGAACGGAGCCCGCAAATTGCAGTGTCATTCCTATGGAGTGGTGGCCATGCTTGTGCAGTGCATTTCCCATTCATTTCAATGGGACTTCGGAAAATAGCCGAGCTCGCCACTCAGCCATGTGGGCGCTCCGTAGGAATGAATGGAGGGTGGCCATGGATGTGCAGTGCGCCCGCAGGCCCCAGAGGTGGGATATGACTCCAATGTCCCAGATGAGAATAACCCAAGTCAGCAAAAATGCTAGTAAAGTAATACCCTCATCTCCTTGCTAGAGTACTGGAAAATCCTTCATTATGGCCTGCCCACTCTTGCACCCCACCAATTCATACTCAGTTCTGGTTATCCGAACCATAATTTCTCCTCTGCCTCCCCTTTCTGCTAATCCATTCACTGGCTACTAATTGCCCAGCGAATTCAGTTCAAAATACTGATAACATACAAGACCATCTATACCCCTTTCCTCCATACATCTCTGACCTAATATCCTAATACCACCCCACACACAGTCTCTAGCCCTCGCAAGACCTTCTTCTCTGCTCCTCACATAACTGTCTCCGCTATTTCTCCCAAAATGTTCAAGTTGCTTACCCAGCACATAAGCCTCCCTCACCATCGAGGCAGCAACTAGAAAACCTTACTAGCCAAAATAACACTGTCTCCACTGCACAATTATATGAACAGCTTCTAACCTCACCCACTGACAGAGGCAGGCCTTCAATTCTGCTGTGTACATTAAGATTTGTACTGACTAAGGCCTATTGTACACAACCGTATGGCTTTTTTAGTATTTTGCGGTCTGCAAAAAACGGATCTGCAAAAATACGGATGATGTCCGTGTGCATTCTGTTTTTTGTGAAACTGAACAGCTGGCCCCTGATAGAACAGCACTATCCTTGTCTGTTATGAGGACAATAAGAGGACAAGTTCTATCTTTGAACTAAACGGAAATACGAAAATGGAATGCATACGAAGAACATTCCGTTTTTTTTTTGCAGACCCATTGAAATGAATGGTTCCATATACGGAACGAAAAAACGGCCCATAAACGGAAAATAAAACGGCTGTGTGCATGAGGCCTTAGGCTGTGTTCACATCTGCATTATCAATTCAGTTTTTTCTTTTTTCCTCATAAGAGCATAAAAATGAAATTCAAGTTTTGATGGATCAAGGGGTGGATTGGGAACTTAAAGTGTCCCTGGGAAAAAAAAAGCTGTCCCATTTTGTAGTCGGGTTCAAATTGACAGAAGGTGGGGCCAACACAAGTAGGTGGGGCCAGCAATACCATATTGCGGCACATTATACCACCCTAGCAGAGCCAAATACCACAGTGGATCACAAAATACTGCCCCAGCAGTACAAAATACTTCTCCAGAAGCTGCCCCTCTGTGGTGGTCAGGGCCAGCTGCCACTTTCTGTTCTCCTACTCCAGTTACCTTAGGTTGACAATACAGTTGAATTCAGGAGTCAGGAGGGGAGGCCATGACGAGGACCCAGACGGCCCACTGGGAATTTTCCCTGTGATGTCTATGGCCACTCCACCCCTGGATGGACCCATCACACGAACAAGACCAACAGCATCTAACAGACCCCACTGACTTATAATATGGTCTGTGAGGTTGCGTTATGCTGTCCTTCACTTGTTTGGAAAAAATAGCCCTGGCTTTATCGAATGTGACAGAAACTGCAACAGAGGCTCTAACCAAATGTGAACAGAGCCTTGATTGGCTATTTTCATTCACAACTGTTGAACGGAGCTAGGTCTGCCAGCGCGGGAGCATTACCTGTTTGAGGAGGCTGCAGCGCTCCAGTGTGCGCTGCGGCCTCCTCACAGCATGCCAGTCAGAGCACCATCCATTGGATAGAGGCTGTGTTTGCTATTGCAGCTCACCAGATTCACTTGAACGGGACTGTACTGCTCCTAGGCCATGTGACTGATGAATGTGACATCACTGGCCTAGGAAGAGGCCGCAGCCTCTTCAAACAGATGGGCAATGGTGTCCCAGGTGTCAGACCACCAGTCTGATTTTGATAAGCTATCCTGAGAATAGGTCATCAATATCAGAATCTCAGAAAACCCATTTAGCCTACATAGGAAATACTCAGAACTTTAGTATCATCTTTTCCCTGGAGAGGTTAGAACGTATCCAATAGCGATTCAGTGGTTTGAATAATGGACGGTCTTGTTAAAGTGTATAAATGTGTCTCGATTAAAAGATACAAAGAATGAAGATAGTCATGAGAAAGAGTTGATAACACTTTACTTTTATAGATTTGTACTGTAGTAGACTATTGCCATATCAGGTCCTTTATTGCTGCTAATGGGAAACAACAGTGTTAAGGTGTTTAGCGAAGGAAACCCTTTAAGACCACAGAAACTGCAATAGTGGTATTCTCCTTTTCTTCATAGGATGGGTCACAGGGTCCTGCTATTTAGAAAGATAGTGGGTTATGAGTGCAGTTATAAGGAGAAGGCAAGAATAAAGGTACTCAGCGCTGAGATACAATGCAGCATGGGCATGATAGAATATGGCATTAAAAAGCAGTGCAAGCCCTAAGGACAAGACCAAGAAATGGAGCGGAATGAATGTAGGCATCAGAGCGGACTGAGAGAGTAGAGAATTCATAGAGATAGGAAGGAAAGGGAGGATAAAAAAATAAAAATGAGGAGAAGAGGGGATGATGCAGGGAACAAAAGGAAAGTTAAGTGGTTAATGCATGTTGGAGGTAAAGTAGCAGAAGAGCAGAGTTGTGGATTTTGTTTAATGACTTGATAGAACAGAAGAAAATTGGAAAATAAAGTAGTGGAAGCAGGAAGGATCCCAAATAGAAAATGGAGAAAGTGTCATAAGACAGTACAATGGGTTTGGGTTTAATATTGCTGAGAGACAGAAGAGATTGAGAGGAGATTCATTAAGAAAGGCAAAAAAACGTACTGATGATCTGGAACATGAGATGGTGTGAGGCGGAACCTGGCTATGATACTGCCTCCTGATATTGTGATGCCAAATATATAGAGCAACATCATCTTATCTGTCTGTTAAGGTGGTGTTTTTGTTTTAATGTTCAGATCCATTGAACAAAAAGCCTGTCTTATAAGGATTAAATAATTTACATGTGGAACACCAAAAGGTAGACCACACCAGTGGAAACATGTAGAGGAGGACCGGTGAGGCATATACCTAAGATGCCGGGGTCCTGAGGCAATCTTCACATGTTGCAGATTATGCAAGTTTTTTTTACTGCTTGGATTCTCTTACCAGAAAAGTGTATGACATTTCACAAATCTCATGGACACATTGCTTTTTCGTTCTGTGCAGATTTGGGAATTCTTTGTGTGTTTTTTTTGTTCGGATTTCACCCTCTTTAATGCAAGAGTGAGAACTGTGGCACAACCGAAAGTAACAGTGGGATTTGTTGCAATACATAGTAATCCGCACAGAATTTTGTGCAGAATTTCTGCATACAACCTGCCCCCGTGTGCATGTAGCCTTAAGAGGGTTTTCTTATACATGGCTGCAAAGGCAAAGTATGGGAACTCGTTCGTACTTGAATACAGGGCCGGCCTAAAGGTGTCCATACACATTAGTCTAAAATGGATATAGCTAGACAAATATTCGTTATGATACTTGTGGAAAAAAAATCAGTCATGTTTGACAGTTTTATACAATAGTTGAATAAAAGATCTTTCTTTCTTACAAAAGTTTTTTGATCCCCAAATGATCTTTCTTGAAGGAACATTCCTGGAAAGATTGTTCATCCTTCCTGCAGTGCCACTGAACGGACATGACCAATTTGAATGACTATAACGCTCAATATGGACTTAGGCCTCTTTCACACTAGCGTTTTGAGGATCCGGCGTGCACTTCTGTCGCCAGAAATGCCTGCCGGATTCGTCGCAACACACCTGAAAGAATTTGAAGACTGATCAGTCTTCAAAATGCTTTCAGTGTTACCATGGCAGCCAGGACGCTACTAAAGTCCTGGCTGCCATGGAAAAGTAGTTGGGAGCAATGGAGAAGCTACTCACCGTACGTGTGGCTCCCGGGGCGCTCCACAATGATGTCACAGCGCCCCTACGTCCCATGGATCACATGATCCATGCGACGTAGGGGCGCTGTGACGTCATTGAAGAGCACTCCGGGAGCCGCACGGACGGTAAGTAGCTTCTCCACTGCTCCCCACTACTTTTCCATGGCAGCCGGGACTTTAGTAGCGTCCTGGCTGCCATGGTTACATTTCAGAAAGCTAAACGTCCGATCCGGCGATGCGCCGAAACGGCGTTTAGCTTAAAGTCGGATCCGGATTAATGCTTTTCAATGGGCATTAATTCCGGATCCGTCCTTGCGGCATGCCTTCAGTTTTTTTGGCCGGAGGAAAATCCACAGTATGCTGTGGATTTTTCAACGGCAAAAAAACGTTTGAATACTGAACTGAAGACATCCTGATGCATCCTGAACGGATTTCTTTCCATTCAGAATGCATTGGGATAATACTGATCAGTATCTTTCCGTCTTAGAGCACCGAGGACGGAACTCTAGGACAGAAAGGAACAACGCAAGTGTGAAAGAGGCCTTAATTGTCTAAGTGTCTATGGCTGCTTCTGCAAAACAATCATTAACCAGAGGATTAATTGTTCAACCTACTTCTATCTAATGTGTATGACCACCTTTAAAGGTGTGTGACCTGTGCGGTCTCATTGGGTGCATTACTTGTTACCCCAGAAGGGTATCACTGGTATGGGTGGGCTGGGAAGTTGCATCTTGCACCTCATCCCACATTTCATGCCCAATGATATGGAAGACATGGAGTGAGACTACATCCCATGCATATAAAATGTATAGACTGGAAATTGTGTGTATTGGATGGAGCTGGTTACTGCGGCTTTGCTTACACTGAAGTGAATGGTAGTGGTACTGCTGATCACCCGGGGTGCGAGTCATCGGACCCCACAAGTCAGCTATTGATGGCCTATCCTGATTGTTCAGCTGACAGCTATTGAAGGTGTGCACATATTGTGTGTGGTATTGGAGCTCAGGCCTATTCACTTCAATAAAGGCTACTTTCACACTAGCGTTTTTGCTGGATCCGGCAGGGATCAGAAAAACACTCCCGTCACAATAATACAACCATCTGCATCCGTTGTATTATGTCTAAAATAGCCATGACGGATTCGTCATGAACACCATTGAAACATGCACACAGAGTTATTCTGTCTGAGATGGGGATGCAACCAGACGGAACAGAATGCATTTTGGTGCACTCCATTATGTTCAGTTCAGTTTTGTCTCCATTGACAATGACTGGGGACAAAACGGAAGCGTTTTCCCCCACTATTGAGATCCTATGACGGATCTCAATAACGGAAAGGGAAAGCGCAGATGTGAAAGTAGCCAAAGTTGAGCTTTTATACCACGCGAAAGCTATGGACAGGTGTGGTGCAGTTTTGGGAAGAAAAAAAAATCATGCTTTTCCTCCATAGACAACCCTTTTAAAAACCAAGAAGGATCTTCAATTGAATTTCAGGAGACTGAAGAAGGTATAAAAATAGTGATTTAGGGCCTAGACAGAAAAGGGAGAAGTGCAATATTCAGATGACGATGCTAGCATGGCACTAGACTAACAGAAAGGCCGTAAAATAAAGACAATTATTCAAAATGCGAATAAATCTAGAGAATAACAGGAGGTTAGAGATAAGCGGGAGAGAATGGCTGAAGGACAGAACTGGATATAAACTAGAACTTAAAAGGTGGAAAGAGAATGGGAGGAAGCTTTGAAGGTGACTGATACAGCCATGGAAGAAAATGAATTATTCATTGGATCTTAAAGCTGACACAGCAACAATACAAAATAAAGAAAATTAAAAGGAGCCTCTTGGCTATAGGGCTGGTACATCACTGATGGGATTTCATTTCTCGGACACCTTAATGACAACAAAATATTAACAAACACTGATTTATATATATGTATATATATCTATATATTTACACTGGTACTTGATCCCCTGATCAGCACTGAAAGGGTAATGCGGGAAGTGCTGGAGCTGCCAGAGGGTCTTGTGATATTTGGATTTGCCTGGGACAGATATGGTACAGGCAGAGCAGAGGACACCGAATAGCCTGGAGGCTGGATGTGGGGGTGGACGTACACACACATTTATATATCGTATATACAGATATAATGAGAGGATGAGCAATGGAGACAGAATGGGTGCTGGTGGGCACAGTTCTATCTCTGGCACTGAGCTCTCTGCAGACACTGTTCTATTGTTTCCATTCAAGCTCAGTCTTGCTTCCTCATGGCCTGCTTGCTCATACATTAAATTGCTTGCATTGTCGATTCTCTAGATAAGTGCACCTTAGTAACGCCTATAACTTTTCTCTAGAAAGCTACTCCTAAAATTGTGGTTGCATGCTATTCTAACTGACCTCCCTCCATTGGAGGTTAGAACGGTGTAATCTTGAGAAATCTCGATTTTGATTTCTTAAATGTGATGATGTACTATTATTTCCTCACGGTATGCATGAAAGCTATCTCTTTTCTCTTTTTCTATACAACTCTCTCCTAATAAACACATGCATGCTATAGTCTTTACGTTCTGCATCTACAAATAATTTGGGTGCAGTCTCTTCTTCTAGCTCAGCCATCATCTCCTCTCATTGTAAATGGCACCCTGTGCTTTCCTTACATAGTTGAACTTTGCTTGTTTTTTTCCCAAACATATTAGATCACAGGTTTACTGAGAGACATGTAAAATGAATATTTCATATCTCTTCCATTAAAAATGCACACGGCATGTCATTAAGAGCGCTTTGCAACAATCCTGCTGAATGCGCACTCTATGAGCTCTCATTCGCACACGCTTGTGACACTTCTGTTAAAGAGGTATATAAATGATGATGTATTTACAACCCCTTAGTTCTAAAGAAAGGAGAGATGTGAATGAAGGTGGCTGTGACAATTATCCTACTCCTCAAATGCTTTGTGCTGGGAGGGAGAGTCTCCTGCAGCAAACTTGCACGGTTGGGAAACCAAGGGTTGATGCTGATGACATCCCAACCATAATATGAGGTCACTAAGAGACTGTCCCTGAAGAGATGGCCCTGAGTGAAGATGTCACAGACACCTGGTGGACATATTGCAAAATATGCATTGATATACTCGAAGTTATATATACAGAGCGGAAGAGGCTTGATGCAGCATTTATAGGTTCTGCAATAAGATGTCACTGCCAGGGTTCCTAGGAGGACTTGGGATCATCTCAATGTTACCATGCCACTCAGTAGCATCAAACCCCCCTGAATGCCTTATTGCTTTTGCACATGATCTCGGTTCGTTTTGTAGCTCAGTTACTCTCAAGGAGTAGCATGTCTCTGTGCGCCAGTAGAGGCCCTCAAACTTCCACAAGACAGTCTTGAGGCACCAGGCCTCTCTTTTTTCCGCTTGACACTTTAATGAGACCTTCAGCTTCTGCTTTTCCAATGCCCACACAAATCTGAGGAAAAAGAATACATGTAGAGAAAAATGTCAAGGTGGAAGGTACACCGTCAAAGGATCACAATCTGACACAGCTTTTTAATTTTGTGAAGTGGGATCCATAGATGTTTATCTGTAGTTTATGTATATGGCTTGGAAGGTTAAGTCCCATACATCTCTATGCTCTGCAGCAGCATTGACTATGTGTGCTGCTGTGCAATACTCCGTTAGGTGCCACGTGTATGGAGATATTCCATACCTTCCAACTTTTGTAAACTCCAAGGAGGGACATATCTGTACCGTGCAGCGGCAATTTGTTTTTACACTAAGCCACACCTCTAACTCCACCCAATGCTACCCAGTACCCTTTGTGTCCCCACTCAGTAGTTATGCCCCCTTCACAGCAGTGATGCTCCCTTAGTGCCCCCAAACAGAACTTATGCCCCTATATCATTAAGAGTGCCTTGCAACAGTAGTTTTTTCCCTTAGTGGTCCCCGCACAATAGAATGCTCTCTTAGTGCTCCCACACAGTAGTAATGCTCCCTTAGTGCCCCCTAATAGTAGGAATGCCTTGTCAAGATCTCCACACAGTAGTGATGCTCCCTTAGTGTTCCCTCATATTAGTTATACCCCCTAAATTCCTCTTCACAATAAGAATGACCCTTCAGTACCCTTTCACAATACTGCTGCCCCTTTAGTGTCCTATTGCAATAGTGCTGCCCCTTAGAGGTCCCATCAAAATAATGCTACCCTTATAGTGCCCTCCATACAGTTGTGCTGTCCCCTTTAGTGTTCCCCTCACTATAGTGTTGGATTTGTAGTTTAAATAAAAAAAACAGTAATACCATGCCCCGTTCCACGATGAACGGAGCACATCATCCCCCAGCCTGTGCTCTTTTGCACTAAGCTCAGCAGGAATGATGATGTTAATGCATTGCACCTGCCTGCAGCAGAACGCAGTGTGAATGGTGGAGCATAGAGCTGATGGCCTCCTGCTTCACCAATGTATCTGCGTCCACAGTTGGAATTGGGACATGCCACAACCATGCCAAGACCATACTACAGCTGCTGAAATCTATGACTGTCCCGTTGGACCAGGGACAGTTGGGAAGTATGATAGTCTCATTTGGAACTCTACTGTCCTCTACGAGACACAGCTGAGACCTGTGCTAGCCATGACAACATGACTGCTGAGCAGAATTGGCATGAGTTACTTCACAGGCAGCATAGGAAATGCCACAACTGCAAAGTGCAGTGGTCAGCTGATGTGATTTTTGTTATGCCACCTACCAGCTGGTTCATGCCAGTGCTGCTTGGTTGTCAGGTCTAGCACAGGTTTTAGCTTCTTCCTGGCAGAGTACAGCACAGTCATGTTGTCCAGAATGAGAATGGACACGTTAAGCTGACTGCTGCATTCATTCTATAACCAGGAGTTGCAAAGTTTTGTCATGTCATGTGTTGTAGTATGGTCCTCCTTCTGGAGGTAATGGGGGCAGATATGGGCCTTGAGTTTGGGGTACCTTGCCATGCTATGATAAGGCATTGATTTCAGGTGTTGCAGAAATATCATTTGTGCTTTCTCCAGCAAAGAAGATTATTGCCTTGGCCTCTTTCCAGATAAAATAATACCATGCCCTCTATATCTGGGTTGTTTTATCATTTTGCCCATAAGAAGACAACCCAACAGTTTAATAGATTAATCTAGATATGATCTATGGGAGATACATTCCCAATACCCCATTTTCTTTCATCAATTAGATACATTTAATTCATTTAAGGGTCTTCTGGGAAGATACATTTAAAATAAAAGGCCAGTAAGGGTCGAGAAAATAAAAAAATATTAATTACCTCACTGATTCCTCACTGCTCTCTGTTTCCTGGAGCCAAATCAATACCCAGGAAATGGCTTGCAGTGACCTGCCTCGGAAAGAGATCAGCTGAGTGGGCATTACAAGCGATTTCCTGTGTGTCAAGCCAGGACCAGGAAGAGAAGAACAGTGGGATCCAGAGCAGCACCTCTATGGTTGGGGACAGGGTTGCCAACCAGAATTTTCTCTGGACAACTTATCCAAAAATCACGGGCAGCCAATCACGGACAAATTGGAAAATCATAATGGATGATAACGATTATTAATTAATACATGTCTACAGATCAACATACTGATAAGAACTCATTATCAGCATCTACTGTGAGCTGTAAAATGATTTAATTACCTTCCAAAAAATCTAGTCAAGTACCACCAGCCTCAAAAAAATTCACGGACGCGTCTATTTTTTTTCACGGACACAGGAAAAAAGTCACCTATTTTTATGGACTGTCCAGAAATTGGCAACCCTGGTTGGGGATCAGTGAGTAATGATTATTTTATTATTTTCTATCCGTTAAAAAATTATCTCCCCAGAAATCGCCTTTAAATTGGTTGTCACCTGCTCCCTGCCTCTCTGTTCTGGCTCTTTGGCGCTCTTCACTAGACTTCTGGTCCCTGTCTGTCAACTTCTGCACAGTCGCCAATGATCGGCTTGGGTGGTGAAATGTCCCCAAACACCAAGTGAACAGTGATGTCATTGTCAGAGACAAGTCATAGCTGCAGTCATTGGCTACAGACAAAACTGACTGAACTTGCTTGTAAAATGTTGCGAGTTTCAATGAGCTGATCCGTATCGTTCATGTGAAAAAGGCCTTAATGATCTGTACTAGCAGCATTATAGATCCCTATCACCATAATGGTAATGACTTACCTGTCCTTCTTTCAAACTTAGTTGTCCCTGTTCTTTCACACCATGAAATGTCTTTGTGCTCCTCCACACGGTTTCTCCTAGCCGTACCCGCTGCACAAAATTTGCAGGAAAAAAGCCAGTTCTGTCGCAACATTTTCCCTGAAAGTAAAAGTCATCATTTAGGCATCATACACACAGCAGAGATGGAATAAACTCTATGACTCTAAAAATGATATTGTAGGCATATGGAGGCAGATTATGGCCCCTAGACTAAGTATGGAGCTAAGAGGTAGTATGGAGCTGCCATAAGGCCATGTTACATGGGGCCATAATGCCATAAGATCCTACAAGTAGCCATACAAGTTCTACGGTTTTTAGCTTCATGTGACAGACTCTATATATGATATTGGAGGTATATGGAGGAACAGTATGTCCCCTAGACTTATACACAGTAGTATGGAGCTGTAATACGGCAGTGTACATGGGCCATAATGAATCCCCCGCATGTGTTACCACCAGGATTCTACAACTAGCCATATATGGTCCATGTTTTTATCTTGATGGGGGAGTGGGGGGTCTGGGTTAAGCACTCCTGATAACCAGAGGACTACTACTGGAAAATATCTCACTCTTACATAGCATACTGGGTGTCAGATCTTAGAGTTGCCAGTGGTGCAGGGTGTTTTGGCTGGATGGGTTCCTTGTTTGGCCATCTTTAAGATGAATACGTCTCTTTGTTACTTTGTATTCTCATCACTATTAATGTCCCTCCCTTTCAATTTTCCATAGTGTTCTTCTGCATGTCTCAGTGATCTCCCCCTGTGTTTATCGCAGTGTGACCTCAGTCGTCTGCCCACACACAGAGGAGGGTCTGGATGCACTGACAATAACTTATGTAGAATGAGGCTGACAGTGCGGAGGATTCGTGGGTGGAGGGGTCACTCATGAATAATTACATGCGTGCACATAGTGATGAGATGATGTACATGAAAGCCATCTTCCCTCTCTTCCATCCACATATTCCTCATTTCTATCACTTCTGTCCAATCTAGTAGTCTGACACCTTACTATCACTTATTTCATACATCTTAGTATGGCACTAACAGTACAGAGGCAATATAAGACCTGGTTTTCTCCACTCTATTTTCACTTGTTTACCGCATCTCTCTCCTCGCTCTACCTGCTGAGACCATAAAATCTAGATTTCTCACCTTCCACCAATCCTCGTTTGAGTCATCTATCACCATAACTCTGTCACCGGGCCTGTGGGGGGAAGAACAGGAGAACAAATGAAAACAGGAGTGATGGAGGGGAAGAGAAGACACAAGAAAAGAGAGGAGGATGAGAACATGATAGGGAGGAAAAGGAAAAGAAATGAAGTGAAAGCCAAAACTATAAGAAATATGAGATTAGAAGACCATGCAGGTAGGCTTATCGATGGTCCCTCATTTATGTTTTATGCACCATTACACACAATGCTGGACTGGTTAATAAATAACTGAATTTGAGGATTTTGAGGGTACTATCTCTCCTTACAGAGAGTGCCTTGATCTCTCTCCGCTGCACCTGAAGAGGTTCTCAACCCTGGTGGCATCAGAGGCAGAACTTGCAAAGAGCTCATTTGCATCTCTTCTTCCCAGAATTCCAGAGGAGCATGTATGGCCTATAAGCCTCCTCACACTGATTAGGACGCTCTCTGTAAGGAGAGATAGTACCCTCATATCCTAGGCCTATCACCCAGTTTAGGCTACTTTCACTTTAGCGGTTTTTGCGTATCCGTCATGGCTCTGCAAAAACACTTCTGTTACAATAATACAACCGCATGCATCCGTCATGAACGGTTGTATTATGTCTTCTATAGCCATGACGGATCTGTCTTCTATTGTGTTAGAGAAAACGGATCAGTCCCCATTGACTTACATTGTGTGCTCAGCACCACGTCGCGGACAGAAAAAACGCTGCTTGTAGCGTTTTTCTGTCTGCGATCGGGACGCAATCAAATGGAACGGAGTGCATTTTGGTGCATTCCTTTTCGTTCAGTTCAGTTTTGTCCCCATTGACAATGAATGGGAAAAAAACTGAAGCATTTTCTTCTGCTATTGAGATTCTATGACGGATCTCAATAGCGGAATTCAAAACGCAGATGTGAAAGTAGCCTAAGCCAGTATGCTCTGCTCTACATTGATGAGGGACAATCATCCCGAAACAGCTGTCTGCCGATGAGATGCTGGCTTATTTATTATTACAGACTTAGGCCTCATGCACACAACCGTTGTTCTGGTCCGCATCCGAGCTGCAGTTTTTGAAGCTCGGGTACGGACCCATTCACTTTTATGGTGCCGCAAAAGATGCGGACAGCACTTCGAGTGCATGTCCTATTCTTGTCCATTTTGCGGACAAGAATAGGCATCTCTATAATGGGCTGCCCGGTCCGTTCCGCAAATTGCGGAAAGCACACGGACGCCATCTGTGTTTTGCGGATCCGTGTTTTGCGGATCCGCAATTTGCGGACTGCAAAACACACAACGGTCGTGTGCATGTAGCCTTACACAGAGAATGACATCAATCAATGATAACTGGTCCCCCTGTGTAAAAGTTTTACTGAATCTATTTTCAGCTCCTCCTGCTCTATAATATGCTGCCTGTGGATTTGCGGTAACAGGTTCTCTTTAACCCCTTTATGACATCTGCCATACAGTTTTACAGACTTTAAAGATGCCCCTGTCTCCCCTGAGTGGGTTTCTGCTGTTTTATACAGGCAGATATTTAACCCCTCCGATGCTGTGGTTAATTGTAATCACTGCATTTGAGGGGCTTTCCTTGGGAGCTCCACGCTCCCGGGGCCAGAATGGCTCCTCCATGCGGCGATCAGCCTAACTGTTAATTGGAATAGTGTAGGTCTCTATGAAGAAACCCATGCTATTACAGTTGTAGTTCTTATGGATGAAAGCAAGTGGCAGGGCTTTATAGGAGCGTAGCAAATTCCACCATTATTGCAGTGATAATTCATTGCAATGTAAGGCATAAGCAATTTGACGACCGCATAGTCAAGCCCCCTAGGGGGACTTAAAAAAAGTTAAGAAAAAAGTTAAAAAAGTTTATAAAAATACAAAAAATATAAAAATTCACATGACCCTCTTTCCCCATAATAATAATAATAATAATAATAAAAAAATAACTATAAAGAAATTAAAGATAAGATCATAGGCATTGCTGCGTCCTTAAAATGGCCAAACTATTAAGACATTTATCCCACATAGTGAACGCCATAACGGAAAAAAAATAAAAATTGAAGATTTGCAGTTTTTTCGTTACTTCACCTCCCCCCCAAAAAATGAAAAAAAAGTAATCAAAACGTCATAAATACCCCAAATGGTGCCACCGAAAACTACCCAGAGAATGAAGGGAACAGGTCAGTTTTATCGCATGGGGAACACAATAAAACAAAATCTATCAAATTGTGGCAGTTTTTTTTTTTCACCCTATTAGAATTTTTTCCCAACTTCCCACTACATTCTTTGCAATAATAAATGATGACATTAGAAAGTACAACTTGTCCTACAAAAAAAAAACAAGAACTCATACAGTTATGTGAATGGAAAAATAAAAAAGTTATGGCTCTGGGAAGGCAGGAAGTGAAAAACTAAAACAGAAAAATGGAAAATCGCAGGGTCATGAAGGGAGTTAAGAAAAAGAGGAAGTGATTGCAGGTCATGTGCAGTGGATAAAATGTAAGCATCTACTGCTAATTGTACTTATGAGTAACAGAAACTGCTTCCGTGTAGTCATGCTCAGTTCAAGTCCACCGTGTGGAGATGATCGTGGTGTAAATGGATTTCAGAACACTTTGGCTGTTTTGATAACTTTATAGTTAGACTTCCAGTGGTGGTAAATTATGTGGAGAATTGATATTGATTCCTGCCATGTGAGTGGTCCAAGGCTGTGACTAATCAGTATAAGTGATAAATTGGATGGGCCAAGATTTCAGGTCCATGCAGTCTTAATCCTTTTTTTCATTTAAAGGGAGTCTGTCAACAGTTTTGACTCTTTAAAACTGCAGACAAAAGTAAATCGGTGGGCTAAAGATATTTTACCTCGGTGGGTGCTCATGTTCCTTACATGACAAAAGGAGGAGAAATGCCCCAGGCATCATGATCGCAAGTGCCATGGAGACGGTCCCTTCATATGCAGTGTCCAGGGTTCTCTGTACTCGTCTCCCAAACCCGTCCCCTGTGCTCTGAGTGACAAATCTAGTGGTCTCCTGGACATTATAGGGGAGAGAAGCCTCTAGTGGGGAGCTAAAGATACCATGAAATGATTCTCCACCTATTAATTCCATCTCTTTTTCTATTTACAACATTCCATTTTATTGAATTTCCTATATATATGTATAGTGTAGGAGCTCCATACAAAGCTCACAACCTCTATAGACATGGTGTTCAATTGTAACCCACGCTACGCCACTGCACGGAACCAACAGTTCTTCTCTATCATTCTGAGTACAAAATTCTTGTTCTTTCACTCATGAATTCTATTCCCCTCCTGGGTTTATCAGGGATCTTGGTGTTTTCATCTGACAAGTGAGGCTTAGAAACAAAAGCAAGTCCTGAAACCATGTACACCCCAACATCTGAAGAATATCTGATGTGAAGCTGGAAAGTCTCTCAAAGGCCTGAAACCACTTTAGTACATTTGCTTTAAAGCCTCTCTATTGTTGAAGACAGCCTCAGGACCCAGTTTAACTCTTGCTTAGTATGAAACATTTTTTAAGAGGTCTTACCCTAGATTTTCCTAAAAGATTCATATCCTGAATTATGGCAATGATTGAATTCACTGGGTTTAGTAGAAAAAATTATTTTATTCTGTATAATGCAATATGGAAGATTTACTATTGTCGAATTAAAAACAGTGCAAGCTTAGACTACACCGTCTAAAGATACTCCAGATTAATTTTTTTTATCATTTATCATTTTGGCTTGCTCAAGAAATTTTCTTTTTGCACAAGGTTGGCACACGCTGGCACATCTTGTGATGTTCCTTACAACCTTAACCACACTCCCTCCGAGTACATCGGAAAACAGTGTCTAAGGGCCTTAATATAGACCAGTGCACCGGAATTATGGGTCAGTCTGAGACAAAATTCTAAGCAATGGGCTCTCTTGTAAGAATCCATACATCAGTGACCAGGACAGATCTTCAATCTCGGCAAGTAAACAATGAATGAAAGACATTTCCAATTTAATGGCTACAAGCCGAGACCTTGCGCAGTGAATACAGATTTGGTCTGAGAATTTGGACAGAATTTCAGAGTAGATCACCTTTGTGACATGTTTGTAAAGCGCAACTTTTTAAAAAGTCACAACTCCACGCCCGGCATCTCCCATACTTTTACTGAAACAACCACATTGCACCTGCACAAAACTAATTATTACTACATGTGACGTTCATACATTTGGAGCAGGTGAGCATAACCACTTCATTCTAAAAACTAACCTCAATTACACCTACAATGATAAATTTCCTCCACGTATTAGAAAATTGCTGAATTTTTTCATTATACATGAAAACACTTTACTTGCTAAAACTGGAAAACTTCAGAAGCAGGGACACCCACCAATGTCCTAAACTGATATGGTCCAGTTCTTGTAGTTTTCTTTAGCCCTTATTGACTACAATGGAGAAACTGCCTATTACCAGGATCCATTCGCTTAGCCACTGATGGAGATGTAAGCGTTTAGGCTATGTTCATGGAAATCAACAAAATCGGCAAAGTAGCCTTCGTTGGAAAGTGTGAAAAGTAGCCATCAGATATTGTCATAGGGTTAACTTGAAGGTCCTTGGTCCTAATGCAAATTCTGTATCAAGGTCCTCTACCCAACATGTTCCATTAAAATACTGGTACCTTTTGATGTGGCAGAGGGACCTTTGAGGCCCCTTAACTGCTACCCCATAGCAATAAAAATGACGCTAAGTTCGAGTATTGATGTCATGTGGTGGTGGAGTAAATATATTAATGATTTACTTATGTTCACATGTGTATATAAGGAAGAGAGGATGGTGGTAAGCATGCAAAGCGGACAAATTGTAGTACTCACTGGAGGGGTAGATCATTGATCTCCTGAGGCAGGAATTTATATAGAGCCACATAGCAGTACATAGGAGAGATTTCCTTCCTTGTCCTGCCGCCTGACACTGTACTCTGAATATACAGAGACAAAGATAGAATATGTATTAACTCTAAAGCTCCAAATTATTTCCACAGACACTATCCCACCTGTCAATCACTCACCGTCACACTGCGGGCATCTTCACTGGTGGCCTCATCTACCGGGAACACTAAGAATAATAGGAAAACAAATGGTGATCAGAATAGTTCATGAGAGAGATGAGGCCAGGACTTGTGGAAGATGGAGTCTACCGTTTTTCCTATATGGGGGGCATTTTTTAGAAGATTCCTTGAAGATTGCGCAATTAAAGGAGCATGGGTATAGCTACATGGTCTATCACACGGGAAGACAATTCACTTCTGCCTAGTCTTCAACTGTCTACCAGCATATTATTCATACCATTTAGGGCAAATGTCCCACCAGCCCCCCTGCTACAGCCCTAGATAGGAAGGATCATTAGTATGGTTATGGAATAGTGTGCATCTATCCATTGCTCTGGCTGTATCTTTGGCTTGTTTATGTCTCACCTGGGTGACTTGGACTCTCCTCGTTGCTTTGGATGCTACCCTCCGGATCATCTGTCCTCTCTTCCTTTTCACTCTGCAAGAAACATCCATGTCTAGTGAACTGACGATGACAATATCTACGATCAGCGCTGGGCTGCAGATACACCTGTCATTATTTACAATGCAGCTTCTGCAAGCATCAATCATCCCTGCCAGGAAGGTTCGCTTGTGCTTTACCGTTCACTTACCAGGCTGCGGGTGGGGGACTCAGACACGCTGCTACATGTCGAACGGTTTAAATGTGCTAGAGAGGTTCCAAAGCGCAGTGTCTCGTACACAGGATCGACCTTACCTCTCGGAGCCGCTATTCAGGAAGCGAGGGAGAGACAGAAAACTGATGAGCAAGATCCTTACCAAGAGGAAAAACAGCCTTTATTAAGAAGCGAGAAATCTATAGACAAAGAGAATAACAAATGGAGTGGTGGGCAGACAGCGCCAATGACATCATCTGAAAAGCAGCACGCATCCCATACAGGGATAAGAGGTTCTAACCTCTTTCAAAGGCTCTCAGTAAATGGACCCTATATTAGGACCATTACCATTTTGTGGACAGATAAAAGCACTTCTAATAGAAATACAAGCACAATATCCTCATACACATGTATTCAATGGAAGCATAGAATACGAAGAGACATATTGTGTGACTGCTTGGTCTGCTAAGTGTATAAAAATGGAAACATTTCAATTTTGTGTCTCCAAAAACCACTTGCAGTAAACTGAGATGAAAGACTAGCAAAGCTATGCAGATGTCAAGGCCCACTACTATCAGCCACCGTTCAGTCCAAATAATGCACTTTAAGGTAAAGAGTTTTGTCTAGGGATTAGACATCAGTTTTAAAATAAAAAATAATAATTGGTGGGAACCCCATGACCTCTCCACTGATGCTGAAGTAAGGGTTCCCCAATTTTTTTTCCATGCATAGTCATGAAGCCACAGCTAGAGGGAGATCAACAGCCTAATAAATAATATAAAAGTATGCAGTTAGCTCCAGAACTCCCTCTAGTGGTGGCAGCAGGTAGTCCGCATGTTGAGCTTTGATTCTATGCTATAAAGATACATTAAAGATATATTAAGAAATTAATCAGTACAGAGTTTATAACTCTAAATGAAAAGATAGACATTTACTTTAGGGTTTAATGCTCAAGGACTGTAACTGGTGCTATTTTAAGTCAAGAGCTTTAGGAAAAGAAAAGCCTGAAAAGTTGTGAAAAACTTGTTGGGACTGAGTGATCGCTGCTTGAGGGTACATTATTCCTGAGTTGAGGCAGAAAAATAGGGAATTGTGTTGCAGCCATCCCTCTAGGGGTGTTTGTATCTGGGAATTTTATAAAATTATTATTCCATGAAAGTAAAACTCTTTTTTACTCACTTATTTGCTTATCTGTGGGACTTTCTTCCCTCAGAAGCTCACCTGAGACAATCAAACACCTGCATCTCTGCAGCTCTTGTTAACCCCTTCATCCCCTAAATACAAAATATTTCCCCATATATTGCCCCAGAGATACATATGATATGTAATGCCCCACAATTCCCTTCTCCTAATTAATGAGTGACTAAATGAGTGATCACCAGCTACTGAGCATATGAGTCCACCACTGAAGGCAGGACAAGAAGAATAAACAACAGGGGAAAATGTAATCTACATATTGAATGCATATTGCAATAATACTTCATTTGAAATGCTCTATTCATTGCATGGTATTACTTTTTCTTAAATAACCCTTTAAATAGTTGATGCTTATCTGGATTGTCAGGCTGCTGCTCGGAGAACCCTGCTGATTCTTCATGGTACTTAAGGGTGTTGAAAGAACTCTTTAGCTTGACCAGACACATAGATTATAATATTGCCAGACGCATTTCTTTCTCAGAAAATATCATACAGAGGTTTCAGATAAAAATACAAATAACTGGTAGCAAAAAAACTCAGAATATGTTCAATGACCTCCACAATTGTTCTCTGAGCATCCATCACTAGACGAAAAAGCCTCTGGCACTTTCCACAATTTGAGTGGAAGTTTCAACCAAAGCAACCTTTTATGGGCAGGCAGCAATTTCCTGCATTAGCAAGCACAATTTCACCAGCACTCTATAGTCTAATTATCCACTCACTTGCCACCAGGGTCGGAGTGGGATTCCTTGGGCCCACCAGAGCAAATTATTTTCAGGGCCCAACCCCCATATTATCAATAAAGTCTTAATAGGTTTCAATTCAAAGAAATAAATCCTAGTGGCAATCTCTGTACCTATGGAGCCCACTATAGAATCAGAGCCTGGGCCCTCCAGAGATCCTCTGTTACTCTGCTGGCCCAGTACGAATACTGATTGCCACGTGTCATATTATGGTACAACTTATGATTTTCAGGTAGTATTGTTGGTGAGACTTTCCATTATACAGTATGTACAGTAATGCTAAGGATACAAATTATGGCTTACCAGGTACTGGGGATTCCTTGGGGCTTGAAAGAGGCTCATGGATTAGGAGAGGAGAACTGAAATTCCGTCGAAAAGATGTAGACTGTGAAAATAATATGCAATATATATATTAAAGGACACAGTTCAGAGATGGTCACTATACATGTGGACACATGTAATGAATAGGACAGTTATATATAATATGTATATACATAGAGACCTACTAGAATTTGAGAAATAGAAGATTTTAGCATCTTACCGTCTTTCCCAGACATTGTTGGTGTGACACCTCCTCTGAGCACCACAGATGGACTCCGATCTTACACATCTTACAGCGTAATCCCTGCTTGGAGTTACCTATTCATGGTGGAGATAGAATAAAATCATTTAAATAACAGACTATAATTAGTCTGGATAAAATCAGGAACACTTAAGTGATCCGGCCATCTTCAGGCATAAATGCCTGGTTTTGGATGGACAAAAACCGTTGCATGCAACTGTTTTTGATCCGGACGACAGCTGGCATTTGTGCCAGATCAGGTGGTTGGCTCAGCTTGCCGGAGATGTGAATGCGGCCTAACAGTCCTCTACTCACAGGTGGAAGTGGTGGTTCTCCCCTTCTCCCTAAGTTCACAGTTTACAGTTTTTCTCCAACACAGGGGTATTCAGTGGCTATCCTGTTCAACCTCTACACAAACCAGTGTTGTCTTTCTGACAAAGTCTCACATGCAGCTTCTTATAATGTCGCAGAGAGGGTGTTCTCCAACCCCATAGCCAGACCTTTTCATGACTCTTGGCCCTTGACTCTGCACCCCTAGAGCCAGCCTCTAGCTCCCTCATGGTCTTTCTCTACTGCAGCTTTTACTTGACACAGCTCTCAGCTTCATGTCCTCTCCATCAAGAAAAAATTATTGGAGGAGAAAGCCCACAAGACACAACTTACCCACTTCTAGCCACTACTTCACAAATGGTCTGGAATCCTTCCAGGGTTCTCACTAGGAGACACCTAAAAGGATCCATCTCCCCCAACCTGGTGCCCGAGGCTGTTACTCCCAGTTGCCCCTCTGTTTTACATCACCAGAAGCTAACAACAAATTAGTAAAACATCTGCTGAGCCACCACCTGTAATAACAGTTGAGATTAATATGCAATATTATATAGCGGTTACTTGAGGACCTATTAGAAGGGCCATGTGACCACAGATCCTACAACATATAATAACACAATATCAAACAAAAATACAGTTTGGCTATAGGTGACAATGGAGCATATACAATCATGAGAAAAACAAAGTACACACGCTTTGATGTCTATAGTTTTACATATCAGTACAGAATAAAAAAAAACATCTGGCCTTTAGAAGGTCTTAAAAAAGGTACAACCTCAGATGACCAACTACACATGACAAATTCCACCGTGTCATTATTAATTCAACAAAAATGAGGCTTAAATGGAAAACCCATGTGTGAAAAACTATGTGCACCCCAATTAAGTGCACCCTATAGCTTGTAGAACCACCTTCAGCATGTAATAACTTGTATTATTTTTCTTTATAACTTTATCAGATTCTCACACAGGAGTTTTGGCCTGCTCTTCTTAACAATCTTTCTTCAGTACATTGAGTTTTGTGGGCATTCTTTTATGCACAGCTCTTTTAAGGTCCCACCACAGCATTTTAATTGGATTGAGGTATGGATTTTGACTAGACCACTGCAGCACCTTGACACATTTCCTTTTCAGCCATTCTGTTATAGATTTGCTGATGTGCTTGGGATCGTTGTCCTGTTGCATGACCCAATTTCAGCTAAGCTTTAGCTGTTGGACAAATGGCCTCAGATTTGACTCTAGAATACTTTGGTACACAGAGGAGTTAATGGTCAACTCAATGACCTCTAAGTGCCTAGGTCTAGAGTTGAGCGGACACCTGGAAGTTCGGGTTCGACGGCTTCGGCCGGACTTCACAAAAAAGTTTGAGTTCGTGATCCAAACTTGACCCCGAACCCCATTGAAGTCAATAGGGACCCGAACTTTTGGGCACTAAAATGGCTGTGAAATAGCCCTGGAAAGGGCTAGAGGGCTGGAAAAGGCAGCAAAATGTTCCTAAGAGCATGGCAAAATGAAATGCAAAGAAATGTGGATAGCGAAATTACTTAAAATAACATAAAATACAGAAAAATAATAAATAAACGTTCTAAACCTGAGCCCAAGTGCGTGACAGTGGCACCTGCCACCCAGTAAACAAAGGATGTGGCAGCAACGCCACCACATCTTTCAAAGTCACCAAGCATCTCCACAGAATCCCATGGAAGTGTTTAGATGTCCATTTCCCATAAACACTGGAGAGAAAGAGGAAGTACCCCCCTGGCTCTGAATGCCATGGATTTCAAAATTCCTGATCCTTTGAAATTCTGTCATTCCGTCTGGTGGAGAGTTTTAAAAACCTTATGGCGGTGGCTGTCCCACAGTACGTGGTTTCCAGCCACCACTACTTTTGCAGGCGAGCCATCCCTGCACAACCAAATGGCGGACTAAAATCAGGTGTGCACTGCGCAATGCTATCTGTGGCAACAACCACATAACCACCAATACCTGGATCGGTAAGCATGGGCAGGAAAATAATATCTCCCTAACAACACACTGGGTAAATGTTGTGGTGGCTGGCCCAGAGGCGGATAGCATTTTTGCGAATGTCCCTTTCCTCCTGTTGCCTCCTCCTCCACCTACTCGGCTTCCTCCTCCTCTACCACCTCCTCATCCGCTCAGCGTAACACCTACAGCAGCACAGCCAGGGGGAAACAGCAGGCTGTTTTAAAACGTTTGTGTTTGTGGGACAAACCCCGCAGCACGCAAGAGCTGTGGATGGGCATGGAACAACAGACCGATGATTGGTTGGTGCCACTAAGCCTCCAGCCCGGCCTGGTGTTGTGCGATAATGAGCGAAATATCATAGCAGCTCTGGGCCTAGCCGGTTTGACGCACATCCCCTGCCTGCCACATGTGCTGAATTTGGTGGTGCAGAAATTCCTGAACACCAGACAGTGAAAATCAATTCAGTTAATCCAACACCTATATTCTGGTGGCACAAATTCACTTTTATTGTTGCTCAAGGACCCCTGCGGCCTGAGCTGCAGATGTGACAAATAATTTTATTAAATTTGTTGGTTAGATTGTCGGTTAACATTTCCACGGCTGTCAGGACTTTTTATTATATATTGGAACAAAAACTATACAAGGAACATTTCAACAAGAGAAAATTAACCTGAACAGCCTCACACCCTACACACACACCACCCACCCCCCACCCCCTTTCACTCAAACAATTAACACACTATTTACAAATTTACTTAAAAACATATTAAAATAATTATAATGCAGCTAAACTAACTATATAAACAAACAAAACTATATACACGCCTTATCCTTAACTTAAGGCCAGCAAATACAAGTGGCTCGTAGGTTGGGTTCCTGCACCAACATAGGCCCTGGCCTGGAACACAATTGTCCAGCCAGGGCACAGTTCTGGAGGAGGAGGAGGAGGAGTAGGAGGAACCGTGTTCTCAGCAGGGTGGCACCCAAACCAGCTTGCGGGCATCACTGGAGCGTGGCTGGGGGATACAGAGGACACACGATACACCTCTTCTAAAGAGGACAGCTTGTCCTAGCCTCTGGGCAGCCTGGCACACATGAGCGACTACATGGTGCAGTGCCTGCGCATCGACCGCCAAATTACAGCCATATTCTAACTTGTGCTGATTACTGGGTGGCCACCCTGCTGGATTCCCGTTACAAGGACAACGTGCTGTCCTTAATTCCCTCACTGGAGTGTGATAGGAAGATGCGCCCGCTAGTAGACACGCTGCTGATGGCATTCACACCTGACACCGGGGACTCACAAGGTGAAGGCAGAGGAGGAAGAAGTCGCCAACGCAGCTGGGTCACCACCAGCACCTCAGAAGGCAGGGTTAGCATGGCCGACATGTTGAAAAGCTTTTTTTTAGGAATTCAGACGGCACTCCAAAGGTATTTTCAAATGCAATTTTGTGTTTTATTGCCGGACTTAGTGATTGGTACAATATAGGTACAATACTACAACGTTTCGGGCGTTTTATGAACCGCCCTTCATCAGGCCACAGTAGTGGTAGAATGTATCTGACCGCCGGCACCCAAAACACATTCTGTCAGACACATTCTACCACTACTGTGGCCTGATGAAGGGCGGTTCATAAAAGCCCGAAACGTTGTAGTATTGTACCTATATTGTACCAATCACTAAGTCCGGCAATAAAACACAAAATTGCATTTGAAAATACCTTTGGAGTGCCGTCTGAATTCTGAATTCCTAAAAATATGTATATGTACCCTGAAGTGGAGCGGGATACAACCCTCTGACGTGCACCCTCCAGCCTAAAAGTGACGGAAGTGCCGTGGCTATAAAGCTCAGATGTTGAAAAGCTTTGTCATCACGCCACAACAACCAGCACCACCAGCAGATATGGAACGTCTTAGCAGGAGGCAGCATTTCAGCAACATGGTGGAACAGTACACGTACTGACTGATAGGTCTGCCTAGGGGCGTAGCAACAGGGGAAGCAGGGGAAGCTACTGCTTTTGGGCCCTGACCTAGAAGGGGCCCATCCAGGAGGAGGAGGACTAAAAGACTTTGTCAGGGCCCCTTAACAGTATTATACAATGAAATTATATACAGTGGCAGTATAGACAGTGTAGAAAACAGATGGAACAGCTGCCGGGCCTGGTCTGAAAGAGCGATCTTTAGTAGCCACAGGAATGGCGGCATGAAAGGAAGTGGTTGCGCAAAAATTACTGGGGGAGGGGGGCCCCATTCAAAAACTTGCTGTGGTGCCCAATCATTTCTAGCTACGCCACTGTGGGTCTGCTCCATTCAACTTCTGGGTCTTCAAATTGGGCACATGTCCTGAGGTTGCCCTTTACGCCTTGGAGGTGCTGGCCTACACTGCAGCCACTGTATTGTCTGAAAGTGTGTTTAGCACGGCAGGGGGTGTTATCACAGACAAGCGCAGCCGCCTGTCCGCGGCCAATGTGGGCAAGCTTTAGTTTATTAAAAAGAAGCAGGCATGGATCCCACAGGACTTGTTCGTACCTTATGCAGAATAGACCTGTATACCGGCCTCACCCAGCCATTGTTATACTACAGTGCACTTACACTTTGTTTTATTTTTTTATGTTTCCCAATTACCTACTCCAATTAATAAAAAATAAACAAAAAAACCTGTTGTTGGCGACTACCTTTGGCTTCACAGCCAAAAAAGGCTTTATGTCATGCAACAATGTAACCGCCAATTGTAAGTTCCCTGTCAGTTATCCAGTGCAGGGGTTCTTCAAATTTACCGATACTGTGGAGGAGTTCGCTGCATGTTATAGCAGCGATCTCCTCCACTAACGAGCAGGCAATTGCCGGGAAGGAACACTTCCTCCTGCAAAATTTGCAGGTCTACTACAGCCTTAAGATCCTTTCTAAAGTCTTTTCTCCTTTTCATTGTGTTTTCACATTTCTGAATGCTCCAGACCAGCAATTTTTTCTGCTTTTGTAGAAGTAGTTACACTTGCCGATGATCAATTCATTTGATTAGCAGCACCTGACTGCTACTTGACCTCTTAATTCCAATGGATGCAGTAAGGCTATAGTTAGTTTTTCACACACATCTTCTGCATTTTGGCTTCATGTTTTTAATAAATATTGAAACGGGAGAATCTGTTATGTGTTGTTCAACTCAGGTTGTAGTTACCTAATTTTCAAACCTTTTAAAGACCAGATTTTTTTTATTATGTCCTGAATCAGGACTCCTGATACATAACACCATATAATTCACTTTGTCTTTCTCATGACTGTAAGCTGCAGCAGTTCAGAACATAACTGGAGAGGGCCTCTCCACCACCTTACATGGGCAACATAAACTTTCTGCTGGCCCTACATACAATGTTGAGGAACATAAAAGAGATACTGGACATCTAAGTGTATTATATCACTGTTTCAATCATTTTTGTTCTGTACAAGCCTGTTCTGTTTGTCATTATCAAAAATATATGCCCCTCCTAGGCTCTTATGACTTGGAAACAAAGCAAGCTCTGAAAACTTCTGTGCAGAGCAACTAGAGTCACACAAGAGCCATGAAATCCACTTTGGTAGATTTGCTGTAAAGCCTCTCTATTTCTGCTTTTTCAGATCTTGGAGCAGAAAACATTGTTCAAGGGCTGTTCAATATAAAACATTTCACAAGTTGCTACTATGGGCTTTGTTGTAAAAGAATCTTGTAAATTGAAAAGCCTCGGAAGCTGTCTTCAATTATGGCAGCAATGTGGAGTGTGGAGTCTCCAGGCACGTCCCCTCACTGCCCGGATAACTAGGTGCGCCTCTGCAGGTCAGACACAGCTCCAATTATTTCTGGCTGTCATTGTCACCTAAGTAAACATTACCTTCTGTTTTTCTGCTTTTGTCCTGACCCTTCATGCTACTGGCATTTTCAACTAACTAGTGACATCTGAAATGTCCCCTAGGACAGCTAGTCACCTACATGTCAGATGTGCCATTTGGAGGAACAGACTACAAAGGAGAAAGGGAGGACAAGACTGGTAACGATAGTGAGGATAGCAGTAGTAGTAGTCACGATGGCGGTCCTTACTCTGGCATTTCGTGGGCCGTATAGTGATGGAGGGGGTGCACCCTTTCTTCACCTTGGAGCACACCAAGGTTTGGGGTCTCCTGCCTGGTGGTAGGTGGGATGCCCTAGGTGTTGGTGGGTATTGGGGTGTAGGGCAGGGCTTCCTCGGGATACTGAGGAGGAGAAACAATATGACTGAGCAGGGTGATTGTGCAAGGCAATGAAGCCTGATTTAGGGGTAACAAATCTTCTGTTCTTTACTAAAGCCATTTAGGCAGATAAGACACAGAGGCAGTAGAAAAGTGAGCTCAGTCTCTCCAGATAACATGCAAAGTTTTCCTAAAGTTGTATAGCGGGGTCTAGGCTGTACCACAAACTCCTCTCTGAGTATCTTTCTCAATTATTCCAAACAAACTTCCCAACTAGGCCAAGGGTTTTTGGTTGCTAAATGGTTGATACAGCTCTCTGGGTTCCCTGCTTCTCTCTCTAACACCAGCTGCTCACTGTAACTCCTCTCACTTTGGATGCTGGCTGAACACTGCCTAGCTCCAGCTCCTGATCCAAGGGGGCTGGACCAGCCCACACCCAGCAACTATCTCTAAGAGGCCAAGGTATTACCGTAACTCTTATTCCCTGTATTCAGCCTTTGTGATACAATGATTCCATAGAGCACAGTTTAACCCCTTAAGCAGTGAACCATTGGGTCACAGCTTGTACAGTTCTTGTTCATGTTTAACTCTGTGTCTAATGTCAGAAGAATATCTGCATCATATATTGTAATATGCATTGTGACCTAAAAAAATGTTCATTTTCTCAAATAAGTATTCCTATCATAGGCATTTATATCATGTCCACATGTGGGACCTCCCCCTTCTTGCGGAACTGGGGTAGTCAGGCTGTATAGAGGACCAGTAGACAAGAAGAGGGCTCAGGGAACCCCCATTATCACAATTAATGCCTACAATGTAAATACACCTTTAATCATCATCTCTGAGGGTCATAAAGTAAGTCATTATCTCTGAGGGTCATATAGTTCCAACATAGTTATATTCATGTACTTCAGCATCGCAAAAGGATAGTAATATCAGTAAAACATTGCAGGCTGATCCCAGCGTTTTCAGCATGATCCATTCTTAATTACATATGTATCCGGGGGAGAGGGGTTGTTCATTTACTTGGAAAAATGGAATCTGACGGGTCTGATTCTATTGTTTTGTACCCAGCTAAAATGTGTTGGAGATGTCTGGCTTTGACTCATCCTTTCCATCTCTATTAGAGTCAGTACGGAAATTGGGCCAAATGGAAATGGGTATTAACTTTAGTCAGACCACCTGTGTTCCTGGGGCATTGCTTTTGAACTCCAAAAACTGGTTTCTGTTGTATATATTGGGAGAGATATATATAGTTGTGTTCAAAATTATTCAACCCCCAATGCTGTAAAGGGTTTTAGGGAATTTAGTGTACATTTGTAATTGTGTTCAGAATGAAATCTTACAAGGACTTTTTAAAGAACCAAATGCAACTAAAATTACATTAATTGTTTTTGTAATACAGTATTAAATGTTTTTTTTGTGATTTCTTCATTGACACAATTATTCAACCCCTTAAAGACGACCACTCTTAAGAACGGAGGTTCATTCAATTGTTTTTGATCAGGTATTAAAAAACACTTGTGGATGTCAAGGAGCAGCAATCAAGCATAATAAGCACCAATTAGGCCGATGTAAAATGACTGTGATACTCAGCTCCTTCTAGACATTTACTGGTGTGTTTACAGACATGGTGAAGTCACAAGAATGGTCCAGGAGGACAAGAGAAGAGGTGATTTCTCTTCACAGGAAGGGCAATGGCTATAAGAAGATTGTAAAGATGTTAAACATACCAAGAGACACCATAGGAAGCATCATTCGCAAATTCAAGGCAAAGGGCACTGTTGAAACGCTACCTGGTCGTGGCAGAAAGAAGATGCTGCTTTCGACTGCTGTGCGCTACCTGAAGCACAAAATGGAGAAAAGTCCCCGTGTGTCTGCTGAGCAACTGAAAAAAGATTTGTCAGATGTCGGTACTGAAGTTTCAGCTCAGACAATAAGGCGCACACTGCGTAATGAAGGCCTCCATGCCAGAACTCCCAGGCGCACCCCCTTGCTGTCTCGAAAGAATAAGAAGAGTCGACTGCAGTATGCCAAAAGTCATGTGGACAAACCACAAAAGTTTTGGGATAGTGTTCTGTGGACCGATGAAACAAAATTAGAACTGTTTGGGCCCATGGATCAACGCTATGTTTGGAGGAGGAAGAACAAGGCCTATGAAGAAAAGAACACCTTGCCTACTGTGAAGCATGGCGGGGGGCCAATCATGCTTTGGGGCTGTTTTGCTCCTACAGGTACAGGGAAGCTTCAGCGTGTGCAAGGTACCATGAATTCTCTTCAGTACCAGGAGATATTGGATGAAAATGTGATGCAATCCGTCACAAACCTGAGGCTTGAGGGACGTTGGACCTTTCAACAGGACAATGATCCCAAGCATACCTCCAAGTCCACTAGAGCATGGTTGCAGATTAAAGGCTGGAACATTTTGAAGTGACCATCGCAGTCACCAGACTTAAATCCGATTGAGAACCTCTGGTGGGACTTAAAGAAAGCAG
This sequence comes from Bufotes viridis, assembly GCA_033119425.1. Lineage (NCBI taxonomy): Eukaryota > Metazoa > Chordata > Amphibia > Anura > Bufonidae > Bufotes > Bufotes viridis. The sequence continues at coordinate 212,802,379 of CM065594.1, read as the reverse complement.
TTGCAGCGCGCAAGCCTAAGAATGTGACTGAACTGGAGGCTTTTGCCCATGAAGAATGGGCGAAGATACCCGTAGATCGCTGCAAGACACTTGTGTCAAGCTATGCTTCACGTTTAAAAGCTGTTATAACTGGAAAAGGATGTTGTACTAAGATTGAATGTCACTTGGGGGTTGAATAAAACTGATAATGATGTGAGCACAGAAAAGACATTTGTGGTTATTTCATTATAAATGTTATGTTATATTTGTCTGACTTACAAGTGCCTCTTTGATTTAATTGTAAACAAGATGACTGAAATGATCAAAATCAATGTCAAACTGGCCAAAACACTCAATTTCAGTGGGGGTTGAATAATTTTGAACACAACTGTAAATGTCACTGTGGCTGGAAAGTGGCTTAATTTGCACTAGAATGTGCGGCACATGCTTGCTGTGCCCAATATACCATATGAAGTGTATGATCCACAATTTTATTTCATTTGTGACATACTAGTTATAAGGTTTTACCTTAGACAACTTTTGACACACATTTTTTGTCTAGTCCTATTTTGGGCCTTATTTTCCGCAGTATTAAACAGTTTTTGGCACATATTTTGGACAAAAACTATACCAGCTCCAAGTTAGTCTAAAAAATGGTGTAACATTCTCATTGTATAAAGCCCTATGGTGCGTTGTGACGCAAATAGGGATTTTTGTGGTGCATTGTGTGACTTCCATTCACTGCTTTCTTAAACAACATCACAGATATAGACTCATTTAACAATCCAAACAAAATTTGGCACAAACTAAAAATTGTGCAGGCAAAAAAAAAAAACTTAAATAAATCTTAATATATCTACCCCATTGTGTATTGCGGGGCACCATAAAGGGTAATTCCCATCTGGGATATTGTTGGCATATTGCTAGGGTACACCATCAATGTCAGATAGGTGTGGGTGCCACAATCTCCACAATAGGACTCTGAAGTAAAGGGAGAACAGCCACGCATGTGGGTCACCCTCCAAGCACCACTATGGGAGTTCCAGAAATAGCCGACAACTGGCTCAGCTATTTCTGGCTGTCCCATAGCGGTGAATGGAGAGGTGATGATGCCTGTCTGCATGCCTTGCTCTGCATTCACTTCTATGGGACTTCCAAAAACAGCCAAGTGCACTTGCTTTGCTATTTTTGGAAGTCCCATAGCAGTGCATGCGTGTTGTGTGCTCCTTTACTTCTGGGCTCTCATACTGGAGATGGGTGCATGTCCCTATATGATATCTGATATTAATGGCATATTCTAGTATATTCCATCAATGTTCCGGATGGTAATACAACTTTAAACACCGTGTATGGAGGCTAACTTCAAAAAGTCTAAAGCTTGGTGGGGAGAGTACTGTTTCCTATTGAAAAGACAATGGTATATGAAGACTTTTATCAGGCAATACTCCACTCGAAAAATATGCAAATTATCTCCTACCGGCCTGGCTTGGCTGGTATCAACTAATTTGCATAAGTGTAAAGCAGAAGGATGATCAAGTTTTTCTGATTGGAAGATCAGTCATAATTAAATTCAGGAAAGTCTAGTACACTGGAATTTGGCTCTGGGTCGCTTCATCATTCATCAACAGCATTCATTTTTTTGCTTCTAGCTCACATTCCTTTCCAAGAAGCCTGAAATATCTTCTGTGAAGACAAGTGGTGGTGAAGTGTTGTGCAATCAACGAGACCGTGATTCTTGAAGTAAATATTTCTCAAGTATGAGTTGTTTTTATCGTCACAATGGTCGGAATAGTTGTGTCTTTTGTTGCAAACAACTATTACTGATGTTCATGATTTTGTAGTGTTTCGACAATCTGTTTTCCATGTGGAAGGCTATAACAGTTTGACCAATCCTAGGCCTAGGACCCTATTACAATCACTTGGAACAGTTTTCGCTGATGAGAATATGTTCCCTTCTGTGGCAATGAGGATAATAATGTATGTTAGTGAAACCACAAACTACCTGTTCTGAAATGGGAGCAGATTTGAGGTTTCATTGATCCTTACAGCAACATGTGGTGACAAATAGATATGAAGAAGTAAATAACTCACCAACGATGAATTGGTGGCACAGGTGACAGGGACACTGCTTCTTGAAGACGTGGTCATGGAAGCTGTGTGTACGGACTGGCTGCAAAAGGGATAGGGTCTTGTGATGTTGGTGGGGGGACTGGTCAGCTTGTGGCGGGGGCTCAGTTGGGACAGGTGGAGGTGAAGGAGGTGGTGGTGGCACCGGTGGACTGAGAAGAACATCTGAAGGTATCTTCATTTCACTGTTTGGTTTCTGAAAGAAGTTCTCAACACTCTTACTTCGAAGGATAGTCTTTAAGGAGATTGAACGACGAAATCTCTGGAGCTGAGGAAGGAAGAGATAAAATGGAACCACATTAGCAAAAAGCAAATACAATTTCCCTCTTGAATGCTCAAATCTGGTGTTGTGAGACAATGTGACATTGGCTCTTTTGCCTCTCAGGGGGGTCATAGAGCACTCAGGACAAGCTACTGTTCAGATAAAATGTGACAGGCCCTGCGGATTGATGACAGGGTACAGAGTGGGTAAGGGGATCATGACCAGTGCCAAGAGCATAACAATGACAACAACACTGCACGTCAGACTACAAGAATAGAGAATGGACAAAGGAAGAAAAAAAGAAAACAGGACACATTGCAGAATCAAATGATGTAGTCGTAGATGACAGCAGAGTGTAGGACTCAACATGTGGATGGATGAAAGGTCATGAGCTCATAGGGGAAGACAAACAGTGAGAAGGGCAAATATTTCTGTACATTATATACAGAGATTAGAGTAAGATACATATGCAGAGGGGTAACCTGTAACAAGGCCCTCTACCCACCATGTGCCAATCATAATAGCGGTGTCTTCTTATGCTCCAGAGGTGCCTTTGAAGCCCATGTTCGACTGCTGCCTCTACATGCTCTATAGCTACATGTCTATACACTTGTACAATGATGTCAACTGGTGCCATATTTTACTATGTTGTATAGTATCTAAGTAGAATTGGGGTGGTATGCTTAGAAAGCTCATAGTAGAATTGTATGTTTAGAGGCAGCTGTGTAGCATTTGGCATGCCATGTATAGGGAGGGATCTGGTCATAACCGTAGACCCGCTACAATCCCACGGGTGAGTTTCATTTGGATATTTTAAGTACGTAAATAACTTTCTGCAAAAGCAGTGAGGCAAGAAAGCGGACAGAATTAGAGGCTCAAGTGCTGTCTCATTAAGAAGCTTCATGGGTTTGACATGTCTGCTGATATCGGGGACCTGTGTGCCTATCTGTGTTGCAGCTCTTCCGGTAATTAAGCAGAAGACATTGTTAAAAAGAGCATTCCCTTATCAAGACGATTCGCCACCCCCACCTTCAATGGTTTTGGCTCTGAAGATACTGTAGAGTGTATGCCAAGTGTGTCCTCAGGCTGAGTGGTCATTTATCTCAGGATGGAAGGCTGAGCATGCTACTCTGCAGACACAGGGATGGATACAAAGTGGTTGTTGTAAAAAATTAAATAAAAAATATATATAGTGGAAAATACAGTGACACATAAAAGTCAGTTGGATGCAGAACAGTGGGAGGCCAACTATGGCTTCCATTCAGGGATGTACCTAAAGGAGGTCCTTTAAGAAAATCACAATGCTATCCATTTGTTTGCTGTTTCATACCATCACAGTTTAATTTACAGTGATGAAGGTAAGTGACATGTACAGGACAGTTCCTTTCTTCCTTCTCTACTACTGTTACAGAACTAATGGGAGGCTCAAAACCTCATGGTGACTATCTTGGGTCCAACATAAGGTGGGTATCTATTTAGGCCCCATAATAGCCACAAATGCTGCTTCTTGCGCTTCAAGGCATTTAGGCAGCGGAGGACTGGGAACTTAAAGGAGCCCTGGAAAAGTATCTAAAAGTGGCCCCATGTTGTAGGAGAGTCCAAATTGACAAAAGGCAGGAGAACAGAAATAGGCAGGGCCAACGATACTGTAGTGCAGAGCAAAATACTGCCCCCGCAGAACCAAACGCCACAGTGCAGCACAAAATACTGTCCAGCAGAACCAAATGCCACAGTGCAGCACAATATACTGTCACCCACACCACAGTATGAAACTGTATCATTGTCCCGAGAAAGGCAATACAGTTGAATTCAGGAGGGTACCTGCGGCCTCTGGCCAAGTTCATAAGATGCTCCTACATTAATTAATTGCATAAGATCTTTCTGTACCTGGCTGGCAGCAGTGAGAAGGTTTTGGTCGGCCCCCTGGACATTGGCCCACTGGGGAATTTCCTAATAGGGTCTATGGCCAGTCTACCCATGAATTAAGGGTTTCCAGGATTCGATAAAAGAGTCTTTTTTCTCCAGAAACAGCACCACTCTTGTCTATGGGCTGTATATGGTATTGCAGTGTTCACTTAAATGGGGATAAGCTGCAATATCAGATCCAACCTATGAGCAAGAGTGGCGCTGCTTATGGGCAAAATATAGAGCCTTTTATCTAATTTATAATAGCCCCTTTAAGAATTTTCAGGCATTGTACTGTTTAGCCGTGGGTTTGGACTTTCCAAGGTCATTTTACAGCAGATTGTACAGAAGCTGACTAATCGGGTGCATTCACGCAAAGTGGAATTGTCGTAGGCTTTACTACAACCTTTAGATTTTACATTACAATCTGGGTCAAATCCACAGCAAAATCTGAAATATGCCGTATGTGAATAAATATTGAAACCTGTGAATAAATATTAATTTGACTGTGATGTCAAAAGTATGAACAAGTGCATACGTTTCCCTTTCTGAGCGCCTTATTACCTTCCATCTCTGTGGGGGGCTGCGGGTATGACAGAGCGTGGGCTCTGCCTGTGTAATTACGTGTCACAGTGTGCTAATTAGCATGTTTGCAGTGGTCTTCATGTACAACTTGCAATTACTGTGACATAACCCTGCAGAGTATTGCTCAGCTCTGACTCAATATTGCGCAGGTGCTGAGGTAAGTCATCCCTCACGACCAAAAGACATTTTCCAAAGTATTTTAAGACCTCTCCCCCACCGCCACAGGCTGGTTTATATTGTTAGCAGCTGTCCAGCAGAGAAATTGTTAATTTGAGGCTTAAGCAACGGCTGGCTATTGTTTAACCACAACCTCCAGCATGCCCACCTGGGTGATGATGTCCGATGGAAGCTAGGCATCCACCGGATGTCTACACCACTCCTGCCAATACCACCCTCCTATTTAGCACCTGGAATGCTGCCAGCTTCTCTCTGCACAGCCATGTTTTTTCAGCTATGTACATCCTTACAGATAAAATTCCACAGCTTCAAAATTCAACCAAGCTCCCGAGGACCACCCCTCCCCCTCTGGCTGCTGCGTTGTCAGCAAACACGCAGGTTTTTAAACACAGGCGCTCATTTATCACAGGTGATGTGACGCCATTCATAACCAGTTTCTTCTGCAAATTGCTTAACCTTTCCTCTGCCTTGACGCATTAAATGTCCCCTTCACTTCCTGACTGGTCCATTGCCAATAACAGTTTAAACCTTCCTGCAGTTTTCAGTGTCGTGATGTAAATGTCCCCCAGTGCAAGAATAAAATCAGAAGTCCGTGCACATTCAGACGAGTGATGTTAAACTGGTCCATGTTCCTTATGCTAAAAGTTGACGTTTTTCAAAATGGACCACACAAGGTGGTGTCCATGTGCGGTCCGGTTTTATTCCATTGACTTGAATAGCACGGACCAATGGGGAATGCAGAAAATCAGGCATGTGAGTTGGTCCATTGGCTATGATGGGCCAGTGTACAGTCTGTGGTCTGTCTGTTCTGTACCGGGACAGCACACGGATATGAATATCGCTTGTCTGCATGAACCTTTAGAGATTATTCCGGTGGAGCAGACTTTGCTTGTTTTTCAGTATAGAAAAGTGTTGTTAAAAAAATTAGTGAATGAGTTATTATTATTGTCATGATATTTCCTGGGTATACCTGGGTGCTTAAAGGGGTGATTCATCTTCTGGGGGTCTTTTGGCAGACATCAAACCCCCTCACCCGCTCCCTCCCCCCCTCTGTGGTCTGAACTCACAAGGGAAGCATAGTCATCTGCTGCCCATCATTGGATCCTGGCTCCTTTATGCCCATCCTGCTGCTGCCGTACTAGGATCTTCCACTGTCGGTCTGAACCCACTGCAAGCAATGACTGGCCACAGCAGTGAATGGTCAACTGATCATGTGACACAGAAGGGGAAGGTCACCAGTGTTTGCAGATTGTCAGGGACCCGAGCACTGCAGAGGCAGGGGGGGAAGCAAAGGAGCTGAGACAGAGCAGAGGGGAGCAGGTAAGTATGCTTCGATCCACTGGTCCGGCCATGAGGGGGAGTCTGCCTAAAGACTCCCAGAAGAAGAACAAACATTTATATGGTAGTCACAATGGGTTCCCTGTTTAACCTGACCTTGATTTGACACTTTAACCCACACCATTGACCTTCCAAGCCTAATGGGCTCTGATGTGTACTCAGGTTTGTCTAATGTTTATTTCTACTGTATAGTTTTTTTTATAGAAACTGGTGGATAATATATATACAGGTGAGGCATGTAGATAATAAATGATATTTCAGTCCAGAGTGTCATTGAGAATAACAAGTACAGTAGTAGGCCTACATCAGGGTTTCTCAACTCCGGTCCTCGGGACCCACCTACCAGTCAGGATTTGAGAATATCCCACAGAATAAATACCTGTGGTAAGTCCTGATGCATAGACACCTATTATATCACCTGCTCAATACTAAGGAAATCCTGAAAACATAACTGGTAGGTGGGTCCCGAGGACTGGAGTTGAGAAACTCTTGCTTACATATTCCAGATTAAACCGGCAGCCAGTTGTTAACATATAAATTAACATAAGATCATAGAAAAAAGGGAAAATACCCTTACTAACATTACTCCTTCCTTGTCAGGCAAAGGATTGATTCAAAGAGCCAAGAGTCAATGTCAGATCGAATATTGGTTACAGAGTAAACGGGTTTTCAGGCTGTTGAATATTGATGACCAATCCTCAGGATAGGTCATCAAAATCAAATATCAGCTCCCCTGATGTTGATGATCAGCTGTTTGAAGAGACTGTGGTACTCCAGTGAGCACTGGAGCCTCCTTGCAGCTTACCAAGCATAGTGCCATCCATTGGATAGCGGCTGTGCTTGGCATTGCAACTCAGCCCCATTCACTTGAATGGAACTGAGCTACGCCTAAGGCATGTAACCAATGAACGTGTACCCAGCAGGTGGCAGGTCAACATAAGAAATGAGCAATTCTGTACAAATAATAGATCTAATAAATCCTTGATTGTTCAGAATAAAAAAAAAGATTTTGTAGGTTCAAATATGAGCTTTAAAATCATAAAAAAGAAAAAACATAAAAGTTTAAATCACCCCCCCTTTCCAGAGAATAAAAAAAAATTAAAAATATTTGAATGGTGTAACGGAAAAAGGGGTCAAAATGGCCAATTTGCCATTTTTAATCGCTTCTCTTATCCCAAAAAAAGTAATAAAATGTGATAGAAAAGTCACACACACTCCAAAATGGTATTAATAAAAACTACAGCTTGTCCGCAAAATGTGAGCCCCCACACAGCTCAGTAGATATAAGTATAAAAAAGTTATGGGGGTTAGAACATAGTGATGTAAAAAAATGTTTTTTCAAAGATTACATTTATTTTTACACTATTTAGACATAAAAACCCAGGGCTCGAGTCCAGAGGGAACGCATGGGAACAGCGTTCCTGCACTTTTTTCACAGCAGGAACGCCGTTCCCTTTAAGGGCTGTGACGGGGGCCGTTGCGCCGGGCAGCCAGTCTGCAGGGAAGCACTGGCCAGTGGCAAAAATAGTTTTTAAAATATATCACCCATTCACCGACCCACCATGTTTTTATACTCACTATGAGGTGCACTCTGCCGCACAGCACCGCAGACCAGAGTAAGGAGAGCTGATTACAAGGGCAGCAGGGCGTGCACCGATCTCATCGATAGGCTCCGCCCACCTTCCAGACAGGAAAGGCAGTGCGGAGCCAGAACAAGAAGGAGAGCACAGACACAAGTGTTCCACTCCACTGCAGCCGTTTTGGTTTTTTTTGCTCCACTGCCCAGACCAGTATAGTGACACACACACCACAGGCAGCTAAGCTAATCAACAGTGAGGAGCAGAGCAAGAAAGGAGGAGGTATTATATAATTCATATAATGAATAGAGAGGCACTGAGGGCTGAAGGAGAGGCACTGGGGGCTGAAGGAGAGGCACTTAGGGCTGAAGGAGAGGCACTGGGGGCTGAAGGAGAGGCACTGGGGGCTGAAGGAGAGGCACTGGGGGCTGATGGAGAGGCACTGGGGGCTGATGGAGAGGCACTGGGGGCTGAAGGAGAGCCACTGGGGGCTGAAGAAGAGGCACTGGGGGCTGAAGGAGAGGCACTGGGGGCTGAAGGAGAGGCACTGGGGGCTGAAGGAGAGGCACTGGGGGCTGATGGAGAGGCACTGGGGGCTGATGGAGAGGCACTGGGGGCTGAAGGAGAGGCACTGGGGGCTGATGGAGAGGCACTGGGGTCTGATGAGAGGCACTGGGGTTTGATGAGAGGCACTGGGGTTTCATGAGAGGCACTGGGGTTTCTGCTATGTGGCTACTGGGGGCTGCTATAAGGCATAGGGCTCTTATCTGAGGTCTGATTGGGGGTCATTCATATTGGGGTCTGAGCTGAGGTCTTGGGGTCTTATCAACATTGTGGATCTTATAGGGGCTGTTAGCTGAGGTCTTATTAACATTGGGGGTCTGATTGGTGGTCTGACCTGAGGTGTAATGAAAAATATTTTTTTCTTATTGTCCCCCTCTAAAACCTAGGTGCGTCTTATGGGCCGGTGCATCTTATAGGGCGAAAAATACGGTACTTGCTTGCTCCTCCTCCCGACTTCCCCTGCCCTTTGCGTACACCGCGCGCTATGACGTCGCGCGGAGGCACTGGATCTTGGGTGAGTTCCCACACTTTTTTTCCCAGGACTTGACCCCTGTAAAAACCTATACAGATGTGGTATTGTTGTAATCGTACTGACCCAGAGAATGAAAGGCATGGGTCAGTTTTGCCAGAACTCCGTGGGAACAAAGGCTGTAAATCACCCCATTTGGAATTTTTTTTCCTTCCCTCTACATAGTATGCCATATTAAATGGTGACATTAGAAAGTACTTGTGCAACAAAAAATAAGATAGGAAAGAAAAATAAAAACGCAAAAATGAAAAAACCTCGGGTATCCCAGGGTAAAATCTGCCTGGAGTTGTGTGGCATTCATCATACAGTTCTGCAGGGCATTGTTCACAATGAATGGGTCATCAGTGTGGGATGTGGCCAAAGGTTGTCCACTTCTATGCCTTCTGTGACTTTTCCAGGCTCTGTATCTCTGTTGCAACCTGCTGATGACACTCTATGACCCACTAAGCTCAGTGGCCACTTCCGTCTGAGAACATCCTGCTTGAAGCCTCACAATGGTGAGGTACTGTTGATCAATTGTTAGGTGTCGTCTTGGTCTCATAATGTCAAAAATGTGAACAGCATGATGAGGACGACTGTTTGAATCCCAATTCTAATGGAACCAAGAAATTTATTGGATGATTCATGGATCAAACACCTGTTGTGAATTTTGCCATTAAGCTTCTTGTTAGAGAACAGAAAGTAGTGTAAAAAGTAATGAAACATCTAACAGTTGGACAAGTGCTTTCAAAAGTTTAGAGAAGGTCACATTTAGTTCACCTGTAAAGGTTAGAGTGCATTTTAGGTTCATCCTGAAATTTCACCCACAAACCAAATATCCCTAACTTTGTGTGAGTAGTGTACTGTACAGTTGTGGCCAAAAGTTTTGAGAATTACATAAATATTGGAAATTGGAAGAGTTGCTGCTTAAGTTTTTATAATAGCAATTTGCATACACTCCAGAATGTTATGAAGAGTGATCAGATGAATTGCATAGTCCTTCTTTGCCATGAAAATTAACTTAATCCCAAAAAAAACTTTCCACTGAATTTCATTGCTGTCATTAAAGGACCTGCTGAGATCATTTCAGTAATCGTCTTGTTAACTCAGGTGAGAATGTTGACGAGCACAAGGCTGGAGATCATTATGTCAGGCTGATTGGGTTAAAATGGCAGACTTGACATGTTAAAAGGAGGGAGATGCCTGAAATCATTGTTCTTCCATTGTTAACCATGGTGACCTGCAAAGAAACGCACACAGCCATCATTGCGTTGCATAAAAATGGCTTCACAGGCAAGGATATTGTGGCTACTAAGATTGCACCTCAATCAACAATTTATAGGATCATCAAGAACTTCAAGGAAAGAGGTTCAATTCTTGTTAAGAAGGCTTCAGGGTGTCCAAGAAAGTCCAGCAAGTGCCAGGATCGTCTGCTAAAGAGGATTCAGCTGAGGGATCGGAGTGCCACCAGTGCAGAGCTTGCTCAGGAATGGCAGCAGGCAGGTGTGAGCGCATCTGCACGCACAGTGAGGCGAAGACTTTTAGAAGATGGCCTGGTGTCAAGAAGGGCAGCAAAGAAGCCACTTCTCTAAAAAAAAAAAAAACTATCAGGGACAGATTGATCTTCTGCAGAATGTATGGTGAATGGACTGCTGAGGACTGGGGCAAAGTCATATTCTCCGATGAAGCCTCTTTCCGATTGTTTGGGGCATCAGGAAAAAGGCTTGTCTGGAGAAGAAAAAATGAGCGCTACCATCAGTCCTGTGTCATGCCAACAGTAAAGCATCCTGAGACCATTCATGTGCGGGGTTGCTTCTCATCCAAGGGAGTGGGCTCACTCACAATTTTGCCCAAAAACACAGCCATGAATAAAGAATGGTATCAAAACACCCTCCAACAGCAACTTCTTCCAACAATCCAACAGTTTGGTGAAGAACAATGCATTTTCCAGCACGATGGAGCACCATGCCATAAGGCAAAAGTGATAACTAAGTGGCTCGGTGACCAAAACGTTGACATTTTGGGTCCATGGCCTGGAAACTCCCCAGATCTTAATCCCATTAAGAACTTGTGGTCAATCCTCAAGAGACGGGTGGACAAACAAAAACCCACTAATTCTGACAAACTCCAAGAAGTGATTATGAAAGAATGAGTTGCTATCAGTCAGGAATTGGCCCAGAAGTTGATTGAGAGCATGCCCAGTCGAATTGCAGAGGTCCTGAAAAAGAGGGCCAACACTGCAAATACTGACTCTTTGCATAAATGTCATGTAATTGTCGATAAAAGCCTTTGAAACGTATGAAGTGCGTGTAATTATATTTCACTACATCACAGAAACAACTGAAACAAAGATCTAAAAGCAGTTTAGCAGCAAACTTTGTGAAGACTAATATTTGTGTCATTCTCAAAACTTTTGGCCACAACTGCATATGTATCTGGCCAATGGCAGAAAATAGGAATGAAAAACCCTATGGACAGGTAATGATACAATATGAACTTCTTAAAATTCAATATACACAGTAAAGGATGAATATGGACAAATATACCACATTCCATATCCATCTCCACATTTCACCCGTATTTTGCCATCTATGTGTTAAATGGCTTTTCTGGCTTATACCATTTATAGCCTAGCATTGGCATGCTGTTCTTTCATTCTGCTTCTCAGTGGGGTTCCCAGTGCTTGGATCACCTCCAGTCAAAATTTGATGGCCTTTCCTAAGGATAGACACTAGAGATGAGCGAACTTCTATTTTCAGTTTGGCGTCCAAAGTTCGGGTTCAGGTTATCGTAGCATCCCGTTATGGATTCCGCTCCGCCGACCATAACGGCATTTGGAATCCATAAGGCGATGCTTCATTGAACCCGAACCGTGGACAACCCTAAGGACCTGGGGTGACATCACTGTCATGTGATCAGTGCAGGGGGCGTGGCTCAGCACTGATCACCTCTTATCCAATCCAGTGCTGAGCCACGCCCCCTGCACTGATCACATGACGGTGACATCACCCCAGGTCCTTAGGGTTGTCCAAGGTTCGGGTTCAATGAAGCATCGCCTTATGGATTCCAAATGCTGTTATGGTCCGCGGTAGCGGAATCCATAACGGGATGCTACGATAACCCGAACCCGAACTTTGGACGCCGAACTAAAAATAGAAGTTCGCTCATCTCTAATAGACACCTCCTACTTAATGACAACCAATGTTAATATATCGAGTAAACATGTTAAATAGCTTTTAAAGGCATAATTTAAAAAAAGTTTCCAATAATATGATATCATTATTTCATATCTCTCTTGAGGCAGAACAGCTATAACGTGAACGTTTGAGCAGGTTCTTGTGCAGAATGTGCTCACTTCAGGTCTTACCACAATATTTCTATTGCATTCAAGTCAGGTCTTTATGATAATTTTGTTTCTCCTCTGTGGTTCAGATCAGGGGCGTAGCTAGAAATGACTGGGCCCCACAGCAAATTTTGTTATGGGCCCCCCGGTGCCAAATTATGAATCCACTTCCCCCGTGCCAAATTATGAATCCACTTTCCTCCCCGGTGCCAAATTATGAATCCACTTCCTCCGCCAAATTATGAATCCAATTTCCCGGTGCCAAATTATGAATCCACTTCCCTCCCGGTGCCAAATTATGAATCCACTTCCCCGGTGCCAAATTATGAATCCACTTCCTCCCCACCCCCGGTGCCAAATTATGAATCCACTTCCCGGTGCCAAATTATGAATCCACTTCCCTCCCCCCCGGTGCCAAATTATGAATCCAATTCCTCTCCCCGGTGCCAAATTATGAATCCACTTCCCCGGTGCCAAATTATGAATCCACTTCCCCCTCCCGGTGCCAAATTATGAATCCACTTCCCCCGGTGCCAAATTATGAATCCACTTTCCCTCCCCCGGTGCCAAATTATGAATCCACTTCCTCCCCCCGGTGCCAAATTATGAATCCACTTCCCCGGTGCCAAATTATGAATCCACTTCCCTCCCCCACCCCCGGTGCCAAATTATGAATCCACTTCCCGCCCCCGGTTCCAAATTATGAATCCAATTTCCCCGGTGCCAACCAAAAATTATGTGGGGTCACAGATTCACAGACAAACACTCACTGTGACTGACACTGTGCAGCTCTTACACCGAACGGTCCACGCCCACCACGCCCGCTGTTCTGATCGGCTAGTGCAGCTCGGCGGCGCAATGACGCCATCGCGCCGCCTGCGCAATGACGCCAGCGCCGCCAGCCTCTGCAGCAGGCCGTTCAACAGCACCGCCTCCTGTGACAGCCCGGGCCAAACTGTGAGAGGGGAGGAGAGGGGAGGGGAGGGGAGGGGAGGGGAGGGGGAACTGTGAAAGGGGGGGGCCCGGCCAAACTGTACTGAAAGGGGGCGGGGGCGGGGGCGGGGGCGGGGGGCCCCCTCTGGCACAGTGACGAGTCGGGACAGTCTATTACGGAGCGCAGGCGCAGCGCACAGTCTCAGCGCCCAAACAGCTGATTACCGGGGGCAGGGAAGCAGAGGAGAGTGGACACGTGCTGCCGGGCGCCGGGCCCCTTGTCAGCCCGGGCCCCGAAGCAGCCGCTTCCCCTGCTTCCCCGGTAGTTACGCCCCTGGTTCAGATCTAGACTTTCCTTTGTCTTCTGGATTTTTATGTTTCCACATAACTCAATTAAACTCCAGCTTCTCATGGCTAAGTGACCAGATCGTCTCTTTGAAAATTGTCTGGTACAGCTCAGAATTCATGATTTCTTTAACAATGGCAAGTTCAAGTTATGAAGCAGAACGCATCACCATCATGTTTGACTGCTGTTAGGGTGACTTTTGAATGATTTGTCTATAAAATATTATACTTAGTTATTTTAAGATCATCCAGGTGTATACTTTGCAGGTTGGCCTTTGATGTTATTCTGGGATCACTACTACTCTCCCTTGAATCAAAGTTCTGTCACCATGAACATGTGTGTCACTGCTACAGTACTACAGTAAAGGGGTTGGGTCACTCCTGCAGGCGCCACTCCTCTTTATTCTGTTAACAACTGGGTTCTCTGGTTTAGACCATCAGTTAAAGGGATTCTGTCGGCTAGGTTTAGCCCATAGAGCTGAGGACATGTGCTGCTAGATGGCCACTAGCATGTCCACAATATACATTTCCCATAGCTCTGAGTACTTTTATTCAGTCAAAAAAAGATTGTATATATGCAAATGAGGCTAGTAAGGATCCCAAGGGGGTATTACCTACGTTTCAGGAACCCAGCCTCGCTTACTCTCAAGAAGCCCCGCACCACCCCACATCCTCTGAATCTCCTCCTTGGTCCCCTGACGTCACACAATTAGAGCACTGTAATCTCTCGCATGGTATCTAGCGCATGCGCAGTTCACTCCCTGAAGCTGAGGCCAGCACAGGGAAGGAACACTATGCCAGCACTAACATGCAGCGTACTCGTGCATGCGCGAGATTGCGGCGCTCTAACTGTGTGATGTCGGGGGAGCAAGGAGAAGATTCGGAGGATGCGGGGCAGCTAGGCTAAACCTAGCTGACAGAATCCCTTTAAACTTGAATGGCCAATCTTAAAGGGACTCTACCATGATATTTTTTGTAATCACATAATAACAGCCTATATGTGATTCTATATACTTTTTTTTTTTTTTTACAAAAAAAAAGGGTGGATGGTTTTCTGGGCATAAATTTTTGAAGATACTCTGTGTATTCTACCTCCTGTTCTAGCACTTTAACTTCCCCCGTTGTTTGGACTTTTAAAACAGCAAACAGCATAACTGGACTTTCTCAGTCACATCATTCACTCCAACCAGAGAGGTAAGAGGATGAAAAACTCAATTAGAGCATCACACATTACACTGAAAAGTGCTGTGCTCTTCTGTGGGCATCTTTATTTAGGACTATCAAGAGAATAATAGTGCTGTCATACTGTCATCCCAATTCTATACATACTAATATACTAGCAGATAGCATCTTGCTCTCACAGCAGCAGTACAATTAAAACGGATTACCTATTTATAGGAGTTTTACAGAACAACAATATTTTGTATTCAATTTTCAAAGGCATAGTACTGCCAAAGTGAAATTAGAAACATCCAAAAAATTGTTTTCTATGAGTATTGTATTTAAAGAAAAACTTTCTGATGGAAGTGTACTGTAGTAAGCCACGGATTTGAAATTTAAATGGCTATATAAATTAGACGAATGTCAACTGAAACCAAAAAGATGTTTCAGAAGTGTTATTTTATAGGTAACACAATTATTCCCTAAAACAGACCTGTAAAAGTAATTTACAGGTCCTCTGTAAAGAACGTTATGAGTATATTCCATTATCTACTTTATTACAATTATAGCCCAAAGCTGTATTCTCACCCTTGAGCACTCAGATAACTAATGAAGCCTTTAGGATGACTTTCTAAGCACACTTGGCTGCTTCTTCTATAAAAAGGGCAACACATTCACCAATTGTTTCTGGTATTGCAGCACACCTCCATTTAAGTAAATGGGATTGAACTGCAATACCAACCTGTGAATACCAACCTGATTCTATACAGCTTTTGAACATCCCAGTAGCCTCCTGCCTTTCAATAAGTGTGATTTATCCCTCCTTATCAGACTTCTGAGCTTCCAAGAAGAAAACAAACATAGTGGAAAATAAGGGAAGTGAGGTCACTGCATACAGTACTGGCAGAAGGGAATCAACCCCTGTTTCTGAGAGAAATGCATCTAGCTGTGCAGCTGAAACAGGGAATAATATGGCTGAAAGAGACTTTAGGGAAGCCCAAACATAACTGTTCCTTCATAGTTTTGAATTATACAAAGAAGCACAGCCATTATGCAACCTCTTTTTGAAGACTAAAGTACGCTTGAGTGGTTCATTGCCTTAAAGGTCCTGATGTGTTCTACTATGGATGGTTGGAAGTAGATCTCAGGCCACAATTCCACTGGTGATCCAGTTGTACTTTCCTCACACAATTATATAAAAGTATTAAAATGCTCATATTCATCAGTTTTAAATAGCTTGTATTGCATTCACTGTAGTCATGGTCAAATGTGTTCTGACTGCTCTGATTACACAAATGTTACTGTGTCACTATGCTCACTTTGATATGTATAATTTAGGTGATATTAGTCACTTTTGGATTATTTATGGTTGTCTATGTACAAAGACTATGACGTCAGCTCAGTTTGATCTTTTACTTTATCTTAAAGGGGTTCTGCAGTTCTTTCAAACTGATGATCTATCCTCTGGATAGAACTGCAGAACCCCTTTAAAGATGGGAAAGTGGCCCATGCCATATATTCTATCGTTGGAAAAATGTCAGCACAAATTAAAATTCTCTAATATAATTGTTAAAGTGATCAAGACTGCCAGTTCCTGCAGTTATTGATTTTTTCCTACTTAATTTCCAGCCAGTGACATTATGCACAACAAATGTGATGGGATGGGTATATATTTAGAAGCACTATTAAAAATGAAAGGTTGCAAAGGTGAAGGTTAATAGTGTAACTTTAAGCTCCTAGATCCCAATGCAAACTTTATAAATGCTCCTCAAATTATCGTACATGATTAATAGCACTGCTCTCCTCATATGGCTTAGTGAGAACCCTAGACAACCTAGTTAAAGGGGTTGTCCAGAATTGGAGATACATGGCTGTTTCTTCCAAAAATACTACCACACCTTTCCATGAGTTGTGTCTGGTATTGGAGGTCAGCCCTATTCAGCCTGGGTGCCAAATTATGGATCTGTACAACACAGATCTGTCATATGGCCAGGTCCATAAGTCGAAGTCAGTGTCAGACTGTGGTGCCAAGGGCCCACCAGTTACATTCATTCTGGGGGCCCAATGTACAGCTAAATGTAAATACCACCTGCTCACACAGTGGCAGGCAGCAGCAAAATGCTCAAAATGATTGATTATGGGTGTCAATGAGGTGGCTTGCCGGGGCTCCGGAGTGCCAGTGGAGGAAGCTCAACCAGGCGTTCAGGGACGCCGGTGTGAGCTGCTTTTTCCTCAATATAAAAGGCCGTTGCCTGCATGTGCAGCTGTCGGTGAATTTCTTGTCCTCTGACTCCCCCTGCTGTTCCCTTGTGGTATTGAAGACTCCTTTGGCTCTGGATTTCTGGATTGGTATTGTGACTACGTTTTATGATTTCTGGTTTTCCTGGTTTTTGGTATTGTATTGATCTCCTGGTTCTGACTTTTTGGCGTGTTGGGTTTTCTTGTTTGACTCTGGCTGTTTTGTGCATTACTGTCCAACTGGCATTTGACCAGCTAGTCTCCACCCATCTCAGGGAGAGCCGAGAATCAGAGACAGAGCCTGAAGAGGGAAAACTGCTAAAAATGCCAGATACAAGTCATATGATAACCAGATATAGCGTTATTCCTGACAGCTTAATCTGAAAAATTACCTGAAAGACAGGTACACTGTCCAATTATAATGGGAGTGAAAGTAACAATAATAACTTAAAGCAAATGGGGCAACAAAGCAATAAATATTTTAATATTATAAATATATTTTCCAGTGGTGATGGGTAAGTAGTTCTGCCCTTAACCAATACTGCTGCTTTGTATTATTATTGTAATTTCATTTCCATAGGAAATACCGTATCTTGTATTCTGTATGATAATAGCAATGATGGAAATATCTATATTGTAAATATTATTAAGTGTAAAAGGGGTTGTCTTCTTTATAAACCCCTTTTCCAATATTATCCATTAGGACCCTCTTCTATTTATTAGAATGTAGAGTCGCAACAAAGATCATGTCTTATTCTAGAAGACCCATCGTGTCCATGCTTTGCACCGACAGTCCTTTGATTTCAATTCCTTTGGTGTTGCTGTAGGGTAATTGGATACTTGTCAAGTTTCCCTACAAAATACAGTTGATCACTAGGGATGTTAGTAAAGTCATAACCTTATTGTCGAAGAACCCTTTTAGCAAAAATGGATTGCCCTTTACCTAGGGTTACTACCACTTTAAACAGGGTTCTCTAGGAATAACCAGTTTTTATCAAGTGCCCGCAGCCTCCTTCTCTAAACAGAAGGTTCATACTTACCTGTTCCATGTCGCTCAAGTACTTGTGAGCCCCACACTGTTTACATCTGGTAGTGCATAGGCATGGTCCCATGCTGTGCTGCAGCCAATTATTGGCTTCAGTGGTGACATACTGCTTCTGGCCACGTCATTGCTGAAGCTAGATATTGGCTGCAGCGGATCATGTGGCCATATTGATGCACCGCCGGATGTAACCACTGCAGGAACCAGAACATGAACACAGCAGATGCAGTGCAGAGGACCAGAGCTGCGGGGAGCAGGTAAGTATCAATCTATTATTTAGAAAGGCAGGCAGTGGGCACTTTCTAAAAACTGATTATTCCCTTTAAGGCCATGTTCACATCAGCGTTTGCAGTTTCTTTTGTTCTGATCCATTATAAGAGCAGAACAATGAAAATAGTAGAAGTGCCAGACTTGGCAAATAATGGAAATGAATGGAGCCAAACAGACCTCATTGATTGCAGTGGAGTCCATTCAGTTTTTTGTTCAGGTGCACCCCTTTTAAGGGAAAAAAAGTCCTCCATGCAGGATTTTTTGGTCTGCTATTTTTGGTGGAATCTGCGACGGAAGCCCCGAACAGGTGGAATCTGCTGATGTGAACAAGCCCTTAGTAAATATTTGGCCCATACCAAAACCTTTGTGACAGTTTGTCCCATTTGTTACCACATATAAGGCACAAGAGTAAAGAGTGTTTAATGAAACTGAATCTTCAGTAAGAAAAGTAGATTTTTTTTACTGTTAACAGAAAATAGTATTAACTGAAACTGAAGATACAATTAGGACAAGGGTATTCTGGTTATTTCAATGTATTCCCTATCCATTGGGAATAACTATTAGATCGCTGTGGGTCCAACCACTGGCCTCCCTAAATGAACGGAGCAGCAGGTCGAGCATGTGCATTGCTGGTCCAGTCATGTCTATGGGACCGTGCAAAAAGATGAATAGAGCACCAGTGCACATGTGTGACCTACCGCTATGTTTATTTAGAGGATAACCATAATACCCCTTTAATGCCAATTCTAAAAGCATGTGGACTGGGGTGCCTAGGGCCCACCAGTGGAATTGATTTTGGGGCCCACCCTAGAGCTGGAGATATTACTTGTTGATTTACTTGTCTCACGCAACATGAATGTATGCATTTTAGTACACAATACAGTGTGCTAAACAGAACAGTATTTAGTTGATAACTGTGTCTGTTATTTACAGTCAGTAGTTTGGACAGCAGTCACATGTGGACATTCCATGTCCTAGATGAACCACCCAGTCCCCCAGCCAGCCTAAACAATATCCAAAGTGAAGCAAATGGCTTATTCAAAAGGATAAGTTTATTAAAGTGATCGCAGTAGCGCCACGGACTCCTCACAGCGCCGTACATTGTACAGCGGCTGTGCTTGGTATCACGCTGAGCCCCATTCACTTCTATGTGGCTGAGCTGCGCCTAGGAAACGCACAGAGAAGGGCTCAGCGCTCACAGGAGCACCGGTGCCTTTTCAAACAGCTGATCAGCAGTGGTCTCGGGAGTCAGACCCCCACGATCAGATACTGATGACCTATCCACAGGATAGGTCATCAGTTATAATATCTCAGAAAAAACATTTAAATATATGGTACATTGTGAGTTTAATATGTAACCTCTTCCGGACACATGACTTACCGGTACGGCATGTTGTCCCAGTACCTAAGGACACATGACGTACCGGTACGTCATGTATAGTTCCGATCACCGCTGCCCGGCGGGCGGTGATCGGAACTGGGTGCCTGCTCAAATCATTGAACAGGCACCTTGGTTCAATGCCCAGGGGGGTCCTATGACCCCCCCCGTGTCAGCGATCGCAACAAACCGCATGTCAATTCAGACCTGCGGTTTTCTGCGTTTCCGGGTTATTCGGGTCTCTGGGGACCCGATAACCCAGAACAGGATGGTGATCAGTGGTGTTATAGTACACCACCAGTCACCATCCTGCGATCCTGAGAGGTAATGGTGACATCACCTCTCACGATCGGCTCTCATTGGTCGGCTGGGCGGGTGATTAAAATCCTGCAGCGCTCCTCTCCTCCTCCTTTTGTGTCCGGGAGCTGCACGTCCAGAGCTGCAGGGATCATCAGCCAGCACCTCCATCTGTGCCCCAGCACCATCACCCAGGTATTTAGGGACAAGTTAGGTTAGGCAGGGATATACAGGGAAAGTTAGTGGGAAAAAAAAAAAAGTTTTTCTTGCATCACCCTAAAATCGGGTGTCTGGGGTCCACAGCACAGCTGTGTGACCCTAGACCCCCCCAGGGGTGCTGCAGCTTGCCCCCCTGCCCCCCCCCACCACAACTGTTTTTGGGGCGCAAGCATTTTTTTTTTCTGCGTACGTTAATTGTGGCTGGCGCTCTTAGCGTCCGGCCACTGTTAGCGCATTGCACACCCCACCGCTGATCAACTTTGGTAAGTTCGCGAACACCCGTGCCCCCTCACACACGCACACCAAATAAAGTTTATCATGCACACACACACGCACACACACACTCCCCTATGACCCGCCGGACGTTCTCGGCCGAGGAGGCATACGCCCAGCTTGCCTCCGAGTCTGAGAGCCCCAGTGAGGACGAGGATGACCCCACTTTCCTTTTGTTATCCGCATCCTCCTCATCATCAGGCATGCTAGGGACCCTGTGGCCCACACTAGTACGAGCAGCTCTGGGGCTCCTATTAGTTTTCCGGCCCACCAGATAAGTTCAGCTGAGCCCCCTACCGTGAACTTGCATGGTGTACCCCAGAGCACTTTGAGCCCGTGATTCCTGATTTTGTAGGCCAATCAGGAATCCAGATTTCCACAGTGGGCTTCACTGAATACAACTACTTTAGTCTTTTTTTCAGTGATCACTTTGTAAATCTAATGGAGGAGCAAATAACCCTATACGCCCAACAGTTTGTTGCTCAACACCCAGGCTCCTTTTTGGCTAGGCCCGGTGGCTGGACGCCGGCCATGCAGCCAAGATGAGGATGTTTTGGGGCCTCGTGCTGCACATGGGCCTAGTCAAGAAACCCAGTGTCAGGCATTACTGGAGTGGGGACGTCCTCTACCAGACCCCACTTTACAGTACGGCCATGACACGCTCCCGGTTTGAGGCCATCCGGAAATGCCTGCATTATGCAGATAATGCAGCATGTCCCCCCCAAGGTAATCCTGCCTATGACCGCCTGTACAAAATCAGGCTGGTCATTGATCACTTTGGGGCCAAATTTGTGCAGGCCTATGTACCTGGAAGAGAGGTCGCGGTTGATAAATCTCTCATTGCTTTCAAAGGGAGACTCATTTTCCGCCAGTATGTTCCCTCTAAGTGGGCGAGGTATGGCGTGAAGCTGTACAAACTTTGTGAGAGTACCTCAGGGTACACTTACAAGTTTTGTATCTACAAGGGGCGAGATTCCCGTATTGAACCCCCAGAATGTCCCCCCACTCTGGGTGTTAGCGGGAAATTTTTGTGGGACCTTATGCACCCACTGCTAGAAAAGGGTTACCACCTGTACGTGGATAACTTTTATACTAGTATCACCTTGTTCCAGTTCCTTGCCGCCAGATCCACGTCCGCTTGTGGGACCGTGCGGAAAAATCAACGTGGCCTCCCTACCCACCCCCTCCAGGTACCTATCCCCAGGGGTGAGACCCAGGCCCTTACCAGTAGAAACCTGTTGCTGGTCAGATATATGGACACGGCATCACCCCTGTTCCTGTGCGAGGTACCGCGGCAACGGTCCTCAAACCCGATTGTATCGTCGACTAAAATCAGTATATGGGAGGAGTTGATCTCTCTGATCAAGTCCTCAAGCCATATAACGCCATGCGCAAAACCCGGGCATGGTACAAAAAAGTTGCGGTCTACTTGGTGCAGGTTGCCATGTACAACTCATTTGTGCTGTCCCGGAGCGCTGCCAACACAGGGACATTCCTTTGGTTCTATGAGGCAGTCCTCAAGGACCTGATCTTTTCTGACAAAAAAGGTGCAGAGTGTGTCACAGGAGGGGGATACGGAAGGACACCACCACTCAGTGTGACACGTGCCCCGATCATCCAGGCCTTTGCATTATTGGTTGCTTCAGGGAGTACCACACTTCCATGGAGTACTAAATTTATTATCCCTTTTTCCATGTAGCCACTGACAATTGGATAAAAACTATGGTTCAAAAAATTTTTTTTCAAAAATGATAGTTTATAAATCTAAAATAATTCCAAAAATAATTAAAAAAGTAGACAAATTATGTATCGCCGCATCCGTAATAATCTTCCCTATAAAAATACCCCATGACTTAACCCCTTAGATTAACACGGTAAAAAAAAAAAAAAGTGCAAAAAAGGAAATTTTTGTCACCTTACATAACAAAACGCGTAATGGCAAGTGATCAAAAAGTCATATACCCCCCAAAATAGTGCCAATAAAACCGTCCTCTCATCCTGCAAAAAATGAGCCCCTACCTAAGACAATCGGGTAAAAACTTTAAAAAAAAACTGACTCTTAGGCCTCTTTCACACGGGCGTCATGTTTGGGAAAATGCACGACTTTGAGAAAAATCGGCATGTTTGGTACCCAGACCCAAAACCGGACCTCATCACTGAAGTCCGGTTTCGGGTTGAGTATTCTGTATATTTTCCCTTAAAACATAATTATAAAGGAAAATAATAGCTTTCTAAATACAGAATGCTAAGTAAAGAGGGCAATAGAGGGTTAAAAAATAAATAGAAAATGAACTCACCTCCTCCAATTGATCGTGTAGCTGCCGGTCTTCTGTTCTGTCTTCAGTTAGGGGGGTAAAGGCCCTTCCGTGACGTCACTGGGCCACATGGTCCAATCATGGAAGCAGGTGATTGGACCATGTGACCCAGTGACATCACCGAAGGTCCTTTACACCCCCAGCTGAAGACAGAACAGGAGACTGGCAGCTACGCGATCAATTGGAGGAGGTGAGTTTATTTTATTTATTTTTTTTAACCCTCTATTGCCCTTTTTACTTAGCATTCTGTATTTTTTTAGCTATTATTTTACTTTATAACCATGTTATAAGGGAAAATATTCAATATCGGGTCCTCATCCCAATTGTCTCCTAGCAACTATACGGGAGAACCGCACCGCATCCGCACTTGCTTGCGGATGCTTCAATTTTCCCGCAGCCCCATTCACTTCTATGGGGCCTGCGTTGCGTGAAAAGCGCAGAAAGTAGAGCATGGTGCGATTTTCACGCAACGCTAAAGTGATGATGGAAAATCTCAGCTCATGTACACAGCCCCATAGAAATGAATGGGTCCGGATTCAGTGCGGGTGCAATGCGTTCACATCACGCATTGCATCCGCATGGAAATCACGCCCGTGTGAAAGGGGTCTTAGACTGTGTAGATAGTTAATTTTTTTTAGTTTGTTTCAAATAAGATAATAGGATAATATAGTGTTAAACCTAAATAAATTTAAAAAAAGTAGACAAATTAGTTATCGCCGCGTCCGTAATAATCTGCTCTATAAAAATACCCCATGACCTAACCCCTTAAATTTGCACAAATAAGGACTACAAGAGAGTCCAAGAAGACTATTATAGGAATGCACATCTAACCATACAACTAGTAAAATACAATTTATTGATATGAACAAAAAGGAGACACAGAAAAAAACTATAAAAATTGTATACAATGGCATCCAGTGTGGGTATGCAATGACCCAACACTGCGGCGGAGTCCGGGGCACAATACAATGTCAAAATAACATAACAAAATAGCTTAGCACAGGCATGAACATGTACATGCAATCAATCAAAAGATGAGCATAATGTAGAATAAAAGACTTGACAACATCAATAAGAGTTAGAGCAATGTATCACACCCTGTGCCAAATACCCACACATGGACTACCGCCGGATAAGAGAAGACGCCCCACGCGTATCGCCGGCAACGTCCGGCTTCGTCAGGGGTAACAAGTCCAATGTGCATACATCCTTATATATCATAAATAAGATGGATAAATGATTCTCACCTGCCCATAATAGCAATAGTATTTACAAGCGGCGTGTCCTGCGCCAGAATACGCCTATGTGTGACGTATACCGGAAGCGGCGTGTCCTGCGCCAGAATGCGCCTGTGTGTGATATATACCGGAAGTCAGGTGACCGGAATTATGCTCAGGATCCGAGATGGAGCGCATTGCGCACCACATACAGGAAATACTGGTCACCTGATTGCCGCTGGAGCGCAAATGCGTTCCATGACCCGGAAATCAATGCGGAACAACTGTATATGAATCATGAACAAATTAAACATGAAAATAAACAATATGTCGGGGGAATAAGTTATATTCGCAATGCATGACATGACGGCAGCATTCAATTTGTCGCAATGGATATTAGAGGGAACTTATATAGTGAGAGACCCATAAAAAGTGCATGTGCAAAACCGTGCAAAGTGCTTAAAGTGCAAAGTGATAGTAGTGCCAGAGAGATGTGAAGAGAAATTGTGATAACCCCTTAGATTAACACGGTAAAAAAAAAAAAAGTGCAGAAAAATAATTTTTTTTGTCACCTTACATAACAAAACGCGTAATAGCAAGCAATCAAAAAGTCATATGCCCCCCAAAATAGTGCCAAAAAAAACGTCTTCTCATCCCGCAAAAAATGAACCCTACCTAAGACAATCGGGTAAAAACTTTAAAAAAACTGACTCTTAGGCCCCTTTCACATGGGCGAGTTTTCCTTGATGCGTGAGGAGGACGCATTGCACCCGCACTGAATCCGGACCCATTCATTTCTATGGGGCTGTGCACATGAGCGGTGATTTTCAGACATCACTTCTGCGTTGCGTGAAAATCGCAGCATACTCTATATTGTGCGTTTTTCACGCAACGCAGGCCCCATAGAAGTGAATGGGGCTGCGGGAAAATCGCAAGCATCTGCAAGCAAGTGCGGATGCAGTGCGATTTTCCCGCTTGGTTGCTTAGCAACGGGACCAGATCTTTATTATTTTCCCTTATAACATGGTTATAAGGGAAAATATTAGCATTCTTAATAAAGAATGCATAGTAAAATGAAGTAGAAGGGGTTAAAAATAATAAAAATTAACTTACCTTAGCCACTTG